>CM064915.1:69565531-70239515 GCA_032727855.1 Quercus ilex subsp. ballota
ATGTAAAGGGAGCATGTCTGGAGAGGAGCGCGGGCAATATCCGAGGAGTTATTTATTTGTCCGAGGAGTCCAATGCCCTCGGATCCGAAGGATCTATGCCTGACAGATACGGGAAGTTCAAGGGCTCCATCTGACAAGTAGGGAAGTAAACCTCGGACACACATGAAGATAACAAGACCAAGGAAATATCTAGGAGAGGCCTCAACCACCGCATTAAATGCACTGCACCTACCTTCCTAGCTGCATTTATGTGGAGGGGACCTCTGAACAGTGCATTCTCAGTTACCGCCACTCACACAAAGCTAAAGAGAGTATGATGGGACATGCACTCAAGTGGGCGTCTGGATGATGAACAAGTGGACGGTAAAGATGGGGGAAGGGGGTACTATATAAAAGAGGGATGCCCCTTAAGGATGAGGGAGAAAAAAGAATACATAGGATTACTGTAGCTCCAAGAATTGTAATCTTAGATTATCAATGAAAAACACCTCTTCGGACATGGCATTCATATCAGTCCGAGGACATATTAATCTAAATCCTCCCATTGGTGTCGCCGTTTAATACTGTTATTTTCATTATTAGCCTAGCTCTTTCGCCCACTCTCTACAAAATTTATTGTTTTGGGCTCAGTGAGCTCCGAATCCATACTTCCTTGGGCTTGGGCTGCAAAAACTGACCCTACATATATAATTGGAGATGCATTTAATCATTTCACCAAAATACAATACTAGATATACAATTTTTTCACAATTTTTTTTCTTATAACTATTAACATAATTTATTGTAATTAGAACAATATCACTTTTACTGAAAGCTTAGTACTCATATCATTTTTATCATCAACCAATCACAACAAGTTAAAATGCTGTGTCCCTTAAACACCCATTTTTCTTTGTTTTGGTGAAAATTTTTATACTTAAATTAAGGATTAAGGAAAATGGGAGGTTGAGTATATTGGGGCAAAGCGGAGAGCAACAAGTGTGAAGGTGGTTGGATAGATAGATACGGGGAAAAAGAAAGAAAAAGGGAAAAGTAATAAAGGAAAGTAGGTAGGCAGGGTGATTGGTGGTGGTGGGTAGTGTAATTAAAGAAAGAAAGAAAGGGTGACTGTCCTCCAGTCCTGTTGCTGTTGGTGAGATGCAATTCAGAATGCAGAATGCAGAAGCGTGAGCAGTACTAGTGAGTGGCCTTTTGCTAAGGCTTTCTTAAATTCCATTCAAGTTTTTAGGGTCCCCCTGCCCCCTACCCCTCCTCAATTCTTTTTAGCCCATTCATAATTCACTTCTCTCTCTGGTGTCTTAAATGTGAGGGGTTATTTAACCCTTCCAGTTCCACATTGTTCAGCCTAGCCCTAGCTAGTAATAAAGGAAAAGGTACGTTTCTCATTCAGAGGGAATCTGGGGTAAATTACTCCACTAAGTTGTGACATATGAATAGGCCAATCCATTGGTCAAAAACAGTGTCTTTACTCCTACCTTTATTCCTCTCTCCGGCATCTTAAACACATGCAAAAAAAGGTGACATATCATTGTCCTCGTTGGTTTCAATTTGTATATATATATCTAAGAGCTACGTTTTTCTTTCTTAGTTTAGAATTTAATTTGTGACAGGGGCGTTTGACGTAAACCATGTTTGAATATTAAACAACTAATAATGACAGTATTGAAAAAAATAAATAAAAAACAACTAATAATGAAAATTGTAAAGTAACAAACATGGATTGGTTTTTTGACTGATCACAACACAAGAGAGAAAGGCTTAATTTTAAATGATTAACCAATTGAATTGTTGGCTTCTTCTCATGCAAGCTCGTTTATCTTGCACTCCAATCCCCTATTTATCAACCATTATTTCTATAGGGTATAAACCCTAATTCTATTTCAAGGCTGCATATTGTTGTTATTATTATTATTATTTAAAACAAAAAAACCCTATACGGTGGTGACCAAGCCCATGAAGCTTACGGAAGAAAATATATTATGCATTGTAATGGTAGTAAGTGGCTTGACATTTTATTCCAATTTTGGAACTTACTGCGCAACCCCGGGCGGGAATAATTAATCCATTCTGCATTACAGAATTTTGGCTTTCAAGTTTCTTCTGGAGTTGCTGGTCCCATGCATGGTTTGACCTCTGCTAAATTTGAACCGTCTAATATTATGCTTATATATATATATAGCACATTTTTAGAAGAAAATACAAGTAGTACAAATTCTAGTATATATGATGCTCTAAAACAAAATAGAAAATACGTAATGGTAAGTGTACGGGCCCCGCATCATGAACCGTAGCGGGCCTTGGACCTTGACCTAGATATATGGCCCATGAGGCCCACCTCCCGCTGCCATGCGGCCCACCCCCGAGTCACGCTTGCTACGAGCCCAAACCTTTCCTTGTCATTGTTTCTCGGCGAACCCTTCCCGAGCAGTAGTGAATATATGGCTCGCGGGACACCCCGCCCTGTACCTGCCCGACCGTGCCTCGGAGGGGCACCTCTGCCGAGAATTATCGTGGAGGTGGGAACCAAGTTCCAACGCCATTCTCACCGCTTCCCATGCCTACCTAACCATCCACTTACGATCGTTAATACTGGACCGCCGGTTGCACTTATTGGCAAATAATTATGACCTCTCCACTATTCTGTAAACTATAAATACAAGAAGTTTTGAGAAAACAAGGGTTGGCCAAGGCAGGAAAAGAGGAGTGTAAAATAGAGAGAAAATAGAGTGAGGAGGAGACCCAGACCCCCGAGGAGAGGAAAGTGATACTATTGGGCCTTGGCGCTTTGAACGTCCCAGTGTGGGAAATCCAGACCCACTGTACAAGTAAGTTGTGAGCCCAAGCGAGGCCCAGCCCAATCGGGCCTAGGCTTTTGGGTGCGCACAATATTGTACGGGCCCCGCATCATGAACCGTAGCGGGCCTTGGACCTTGACCTAAATATATGGCCCATGAGGCCCACCTCCCGCTGCCATGCGGCCCACCCCCGAGTCACGCTTGCTACGAGCCCAAACCTTTCCTTGTCATTGTTTCTCGGCGAACCCTTCCCGAGCAGTAGTGAATATATGGCTCGCGGGACACCCCGCCCTGTACCTGCCCGACCGTGCCTCGGAGGGGCACCTCTGCCGAGAATTATCGTGGAGGTGGGAACCAAGTTCCAACGCCATTCTCACCGCTTCCCATGCCTACCTAACCATCCACTTACGATCGTTAATACTAGACCGCCGGTTGCACTTATTGGCAAATAATTATGACCTCTCCACTATTCTGTAAACTATAAATACAAGAAGTTTTGAGAAAACAAGGGTTGGCCAAGGCAGGAAAAGAGGAGTGTAAAATAGAGAGAAAATAGAGTGAGGAGGAGACCCAGACCCCCGAGGAGAGGAAAGTGATACTATTGGGCCTTGGCGCTTTGAACGTCCCAGTGTGGGAAATCCAGACCCACTGTACAAGTAAGTTGTGAGCCCAAGCGAGGCCCAGCCCAATCGGGCCTAGGCTTTTGGGTGCGCACAATTGGCGCCGTCTGTGGGAAATCCTACTAAGCAGTGGTTCCGCTGAGGCTCGCGTACAGGAAAGATGTCTGGGAGTAACGCCGAAAGTGGCTCGGCAGGGTCCTCCAGGGGCTCTACCTGGCGGGAACGGAGGCAGAAGAGACACAAGGACCCGGTGTACGAGCAATTGGAAGAGCGGTCTGGCCTCGGGGAAGGGTCGTATCAAACGGGGAGAACGGTGTCCCATGCTGCCGGGCATGTACGGCCCGATGTCAGGGATGAAGAGCTTGAGCGACTGCGGAGGCTAGTACAAGACTTGGAGTTGGAAGCGCGAAACGGGCGCCGCCGAGCTGGTCAAGAATACCGAGATAGAAGACAAGACACCGAGGAAGAGAGACGCGGGATGGGATCGACTCGATCGGGGTCCCGCCACCGCAGGGAGCGCTCGCACTCGAGGGAGTCTCGTCACCGCCGAGACCGCTCCCATTCGGCTGAATCTCACCGGCAGTGAAATCGCTCTCGGTCGCGGGAATACGGGAATCGGGACTCGGGTTCTCCGGAGGGACGGCCGAGGAATGCAGCCATGGATGCTATGAGCCGTGCACTGCGCAGGGCAGCTCGGTCACCATTCTCAACAGATATTGAACGAGCGCCGATGCCGGACAGATTTACGCGTCCGCCGTTCAATTCGTATGGTGGGAGAACGGACCCCGTGGAGCATGTCAGCCACTACATCCAGATGATGTCTCTGCATACCCGAAATGACGCACTGATGTGCAAGGTTTTTCCCTCAAGCCTTGGTCCCACGGCTTTGAGGTGGTTCAACGGGTTGCGCAAGGGCTCCATTCACAGCTTCGCCGAGCTAATACAAGAGTTCGGTTCCCGTTTCGTGACGTGCAGCCGGGAACAACAACCGGTGGACGCGCTGCTGTCTATGAAAATGAAGGCAGGGGAAACCCTCCGTGATTACGCTAGCCGATACTGGGAGCTCTACAACGAAATCGGCGGAGGGAATGAGAAGATCGCAGCGAGCACTTTCAGAATGGGGTTGCCTGACGAGTCGGGGTTGAGGGAATCATTAACCAAGAAACCTCCCGAGGATATGAGGCAGCTAATGAGGCGCATCGAGGAGTACAAGCGGTTGGAAGATGATAGAATACAAAGCAAAGGCAAGGCACAGGTGACAGATCGTCCTCGGCTGAGCAGTTTTCAACAAAGGGCACGGGGAAATCTGAGGATTCAAGAACCGGTAACACCAGCAGGGGAGGTGAACGTGACGTTCAAGGAACCCGTGCATAAAATTGTGGATAAGATTAAGCACGAGCCGTACTTCAGATGGCCGAACCGGATGGCAGGCGACCCCTCTAGGAGGAATCAGAATCTATACTGCACCTACCACAAAGACCGGGGGCATACTACCGAGCAGTGCCGAGTGTTAAGGGATCATCTCGGGCAGTTGGCTAAGGCGGGACACCTCAAGGATTTTGTGACGGATGCCGGGGATCGGGGAACGGGGCGTAATGCCCCTCACGGAGGAAATCCCCTTCCGCCCCCTCTTGGGATAATTGACGTTATCCACGTCGCCCCGAGGGGAACCTCGACGGCAAAAGGGAAGGAGGTGTTGACAGTGGTATCGGTGGAAGGGAGAACGGGCGCGCTGCCTACCGCGAAGAAGATCAGACCTACCCGAGAGCCGATCTCTTTCGACGACAGTGACCTGGAAGGGACCATTCAGCCGCACGACGACGCATTGATAGTCACGGCAAGGATCGGCGACTTCGTGGTGAAGAGAATAATGATAGACCAGGGAAGCGGAGCGGACGTTATGTACCCGGACCTATTCAGGGGGCTCGGATTGAGGGTTGAGGATCTGTCAAAGTACAATACTCCCCTGGTTGGATTCGATGGGAAAATGGTGGCGCCCGAGGGGCGAATCTGTTTGCCCGTGAACATGGGGGGCAAGGAGGTGATGGTGAGTTTCTTTGTAGTTACGTCGTACTCCCCATACACGGCGATTCTTGGCAGGCCATGGATACATGCAATGGGGGCTGTCCCGTCTACTCTGCATCTGAGGGTCAAGTTTCACACTGATTATGGTGTCACGGTGATACAATGAAGTCAGCAGGCAGCCAGGCAATGTTTGATCGCAATGGTCGATTGGAAGGAGCAAAACGACCAGAGGGATCAGGCGGGTCCCAAATGTCCGTCGTTGGGGACGCCTTTATAGCAATTACAGGGCCCGCCAGAGGTCGCGCGCGCCGAGAATATGATAAAGGTTAAGCTGTTGCCGGACACGGACAAGTACTTCCAAATAGGGGAGAGCATGGAGGACCGGGAAAAAGTAGAGATGTTGCTACTCCTGATACAGAACGTGGACGTGTTTGCATGGAGTCCATACGAGGTACCCGGGGTGGACCCCGACTTCATCACGCATAGACTCGGGGTTGATCCCTCGTTCGCCCCTAAAAAGCAGAGGCCGAGAAGATCAGCCTGGGAGCACTCCGAGGCAGTAAGAGCAGAAGTCCAGAGATTGAAAGAGGCAGGAGTGATTCAGGAAATCATCTTCCCGGAGTGGTTGGCGAACACCGTGGTAGTAAAGAAGAAGAACGGCAAGTGGAGAGTCTGCGTCGACTTCACCGACCTCAATAGAGCCTGCCCGAAAGACCCTTTTCCCGTGCCAAAGATTGATCAGCTGGTGGACGCCACGTGTGGGCACCCGAGGATGAGCTTTCTGGACGCCTTCCAAGGGTATCACCAAATCGCCCTGGCGCCCGAGGATCAAGAAAAAACGGCGTTCATTTCCCCGGAGGCAAATTACCACTACACGAGGATGCCCTTCGGACTGAAGAACGCCGGGGCCACCTACCAACGAATGATGACGAGAATGTTCCGAGACAAGATAGGGCACACGGTCGAGGTGTACATCGACGACATGGTGATTAAAAGCAAACAAGAAGCCCTACATATGGGGGACCTCCAGGCGGTTTTCGAGGTTCTCCGACAACACAAGTTGCGCCTTAATGCAGAGAAGTGCGCGTTTGGCGTCGGGGCCGGGAAGTTCTTAGGATACCTAATCAGTACACGGGGGATAGAGGTCAACCCCGACCAGATAGAAGCTGTGAGAAGACTGAAGCCACCGAGCAACCCGAAGGAAGTACAAGTACTAACCGGAATGCTAGCCGCCCTTAACCGGTTCATCTCAAAATTCGCAGATCACTGCCGGCCATTCTACCAACTGCTGAAGAAATGGACTGGATTTCGGTGGAGCGATGAGTGCGAAAAGGCCTTTATTGACCTGAAGATTTATTTGGCACGGGCGCCCGTGCTGGCGGCGCCGGAGGCAGGTGAGGATATGTTCATGTACCTGGCGGTCTCCGAGCATGCCGTGAGTGCAGTGCTACTCAGGGACAAAGGGATCCAGCAGCCTGTGTACTACATCAGCAAAACTCTTGTCGAGGCCGAGACGAGATATTTGCCGTTGGAGAAGCTCGTATTAGCCCTGATACACGCCACCAGGAAGTTGCCGCACTATTTCCAAGCTCATACCGTACACGTCCTGACCGAGTACCCATTACAGTCGTTGTTGAAGAGGTCAGATTTTACGGGCCGAATAGCCAAATGGGGGACTCGGCTCGGTTCCTTCGACATACGGTACAGACCACGAAGCTCGGTAAAGGGCCAGATCCTGGCGGACTTTATCGCGGAGTTTTCGCCCAGAGAGAAGGGGGAGGTGGTTTGCCAACTGAAACTCCGACCGTGGAAGATATTCGTGGACGGCGCGTCGAGCTCCACGGGTGCCGGTTCTGGAGTAGTTGTGATCGCCCCCGAGGGGATACGACTAGAACACTCGTTTAGATTGGGGTTCAGGGCATCCAACAACGAGGCGGAATACGAGGCTCTTCTGGCCGGACTGAGGGTAGCTTCGAGCCTGGGGGCTCGGGAGATTGAGCTGTACTCGGATTCGCGGCTGGTGGTTAATCAGGTGCAGGGCAGTTTTGAAGCCCGAGATCCCCGGATGAGAGCATACCTAGAACAAGCAAGGACAGTTATGACCAGCTTCAACACGGTGAAAGTTTTCCACATAGCCCGAACACAGAACAGACACGCCGATTCCCTGGCCGCACTGGCGTCGTCAGTAACCGAGGATATACCACGGCAAATCAAAATCGAGGTTATCTTGGAGCCGAGCGTCCGGGTAGTGAGCGACTCGGGAACTGCAGGGATCAATGTCACGGCCATCGCGGCACCTGCACCGTGCTGGATCGACCTCATTACCGACTTTCTGGCCGACGACCAATTGCCGAGTGACGAAAAGAAGGGCATCAAGATCCGTAGGATGGCTTCTCGGTATTGGTTGGCAGAAGATCGGACTTTGTATCGACGGTCATTCGGAGGGCCGTACCTATTATGTTTACGCCCGGAGAAGGTGGGAGAGCTCTTGGCGGAGCTCCACTCTGGGGTGTGCGGCAGCCATGTCGGGGGACGTTCATTGGCGCACCGAGCAATGACTCAGGGGTTTTGGTGGCCTCAGATGCAGAGGGACGCCGCCGACTATGTGCTTAAGTGTGAGCAGTGTCAAAAGCACGCCCCTCTGATCCATCAACCCGCGGGCCACCTGAACCCGATCAGCAGTCCCTGGCCTTTTGCACAATGGGGTCTGGACATCATCGGCCCGTTCCCTCGGGCAACAGGCGGCCGAAAGTTCGTTTTGGTGGCCGTCGACTATTTTACCAAATGGGCGGAGGCTGAAGCATTGGCCAACATACGAGATGTGGAAGTAAAGAAATTCATTTGGAAAAATATCATCACCAGGTTCGGGGTGCCGAACATTATCATGTCTGACAACGGGCCACAATTTGATAGCCGGGCGTTCCGAGAATTTTGCAATGGGCTCGGCATCAAAAACAGGTACTCAACTCCGGCTTACCCGCAGGCCAACGGTCAGGCCGAGGCCGTGAATAAGGTGATTGTGAGTGGGCTGAAGAAAAGGTTGGAGGGAGCAAAGGGAAACTGGGCCGAGGAACTACCCAAAGTCCTGTGGGCGTACCGCACCACTCCTAGACGGTCCACCGGGGAGACACCCTTTTCTGTCACGTACGGAGCGGAAGCCGTAATACCTGCCGAGATGAATCTATGCAGTGCGCGAGTAGCAGGGTTCGATCACAACCAAAACGACGAGATGATGGTGGGATCTTTAGACAAGGTGGAAGAGTACCGGGAAATGGTGACAATACGGCTCGCGGAGTATCAGCAGAAGCTCGCCCAGAGATACAACCGAGGCGTAAGGACCAGGGAGTTTGTCCCCGGGGATCTGGTTCTCAGAAGGGCCGTGGGCAACATGCGGGACGCAAGTGCCGGGAAATTGGCGCAGACGTGGGAGGGACCCTACAGGGTCACGGCCGTAGCCGGCCCCGGGGCTTATTTCTTGGAAGACCTGGACGAGAGACAACTGCCCAGACCGTGGAACGTCCACAACCTCAAGAAATACTATCATTAATGGGCGATCCCCGAGAATGGAATAAGCCAAAGCCTGTTGTATATGTTTTTTAGTTATACTAATGATGTTTTTCGTGCAGATTCACACTGTTCTAACCAAAATTCCCGGGCCAATCATATTCACTGAGCATTGTTTATTCTCGGCCGATCCGTCCCAAGGACAGAAACCTGACCCTCGGTTCGATCCTAATCACCGAGCAGGTGGAAACCTTAGCCGTTTTATTCTAAGGACAGAAACTTGACCCTCGGTTCGATCCTAATCACCGAGCAGGTGGAAACCTCAGCCGTTTTATTCTAAGGACAGAAACCTGACCCTTGGTTCGATCCTAATCACCGAGCAGGTGGAAACCTCAGCCATTCTATTCTAAGGATAGAAACCTGACCCTCGGTTCGATCCTAATCACCGAGCAGGTGGAAACCTCAGCCGTTTTATTCTAAGGACAGAAACCTGACCCTCGGTTTGATCCTAATCACCGAGCAGGTGGAAACCTCAGCCATTTTATTCTAAGGACAGAAACCTGACCCTCGGTTCGATCCTAATCACCGAGCAGGTGGAAACCTCAGCCGTTTTATTCTAAGGACAGAAACCTGTCCCTCGGTTCGATCCTAATCACCGAGCAGGTGGAAACCTTAGCCATTCTATTCTAAGGACAGAAACCTGACCCTCGGTTCGATCCTAATCACCGAGCAGGTGGAAACCTTAGCCATTCTATTCTAAGGACAGAAACCTGTCCCTCGGTTCGATCCTAATCACCGAGCAGGTGGAAACCTTAGCCATTCTATTCTAAGGACAGAAACCTGTCCCTCGGTTCGATCCTAATCACCGAGCAGGTGGAAACCTTAGCCATTCTATTCTAAGGACAGAAACCTGTCCCTCGGTTCGATCCTAATCACCGAGCAGGTGGAAACCTTAGCCATTCTATTCTAAGGACAGAAACCTGACCCTCGGTTCGATCCTAATCACCGAGCAGGTGAAAACCTTAGCCATTCTATTCTAAGGACAGAATCCTGACTCTCTGTTAAATCACTATCACCGAGCATGTGAAGGCCTTACCATGGTCGGACGCATCAAAATAAAGGCGACCAACAGTTCATTACTCGGTCACATACGAAGGAACAACGCGGTAAAATAGTAAGGCATTCATACTAAAGCATAAATCTTAAATCAATGTCTTGTTGCCCAAAACCCGGCAACACAAAAGCAAGTACAAAACATGAAACAAAACGTAAGCAATGTATCCCGTCACCACAACCCGGTGACATAGGCAATTTCGCTCATTCAAGAAAGAAGAAAAATACGGAAGTGCTGACTTTCAACTCTAAACATCCGCGGCATGAGCAGAAGAGGCGTCCCCTTGAGAGTGTTGGTCGGCGTGAGGAGTTGGCGGCTGGATGTCCTCCCCGGTTCGGTCCCCCACGTGGGGGTGGCTGGTCCCCTCCATGTCGGTCGGCACGGCATGGGAGTCGATGGCGTTCACCAGTTCCCTCATGCTGGAGGTCTCTTCCTCGTCAATAATAAGGGGCGCAGGATTTTCGGTCTGAGGGACGCTCGGGAAAGGGATCTTGCTGCGATCCCTCAGCGAAGAATCCTCGGGAACCCCCAATACTTGAAGTGCAGCGAACCAGCCCTCCTCAAATCCGAGTCTGTGGGCCTGGCGAATGACCGGTTCCGCTGAGTTCTCGGCATCCGCGAACCCCTCGTTATACCACTTGTTTTCGCAAGCTTCCAGCGCCGCCTTCGAATCGGCCAGCTGTCCTTCCAGCATGGTAGTCAGGCTCTGAGCCTCCGCCAATTTGAGCTCGGTGCCGCCCAGCTGCAGCTCCAGTTCCTCGGATTTCGTCTCGGCAAGGGCCTGGGCCTTCACGGCTGCAGCTATTTTTCTCTCCGCCTCCGCGGCAATTTTCGACTTCTCCTTCGCCGTGGCCTCGGCAACGTCCTTCAGTGCCTTCTCCCGCTCAACATCCTCGGCCAGCTCTTTCATCCTCCCGTCCACGACGTACGCCATTTGCGCGGCCTGACCACGATATTCACTTTGTAAGGAAAAATGGAAATACACGCACATGAGCAAAATGGGAAAACGAAAACCGTAAAGAAAAGTGAAACACTTACCGCTATGGTGTGCCACTGCAAGCGCCTCCCCAGAGACTCATCCGTTGATTCCGTGAAGGCGTGCAAGTCCTCGGGCAAGAGGATCCCGCGTGCCAAACTCTGCGCCACGTGGCCGCCATGACCTTTGTCCCATATACGGGCACTAGCCGTCGATGGGAGAGGCTCGCCCCCGAGTTGGAAGGAGGGTCGCCATGCAGCCGGAGCCCGGGAAGTGGACGCCATTTCTATCCCTGTCGGCGGTGCCGGTTCCCGGATGACGATACCGGCCGAGGGTCGGGGGGGCACGTTGCCCGAGCCAGTCTGAGGCTGGTCGGTTGTGCGCGGCCTCTTGCGAACTCTGGTCGGCGGGGCAGCGGGAGGCGAAGAATCATGGCTGGGAGTCTGTTGTTGCTGCACGGAAGGGCGGCCACTGGGGACAAAGCGATCTAGCGTCATCTTCCTCCTAGCCACTATGGCGTAGCCTTGGTCGGATCCTGTTTCGGAAGAGTCGAACAGTTCTGCGACAACAACCTCCCCGGTTCTCTCGGGCTCTGCGGCTCTCTCGGGCTGAGCAGAAGCTTGCTGGATTTGCTCGTGGGCACGTCTTCTACGCTCGGCAGACACGCGCTCGGCTGATTCGTCACGGATAGGCTGCCGCTCGTCTTAACAGATGTACCGGGGACCGAGATCACGCGCCTCGCCTACGGTTAGCTTGGGGGGAAGGAAATTGGCGTGCCGGACGTCGATGTATGAGAGGAGAGGGCTGTCAACTAGCAAAGCTTGGCTGAACGCCTGCCAAGTTGAGTAAACAGGGTTGACACCGAGGATGAGGTGGGACGCTCGGAGTTGTCCGTCCGTATGTACGAAGATTTCCGACCTGAGCACGAAGTTCAGGTCCCGAACATGCACCACTCTGATGTCCGGCTTGAATCTCTTGGTATCTGCACAAAGGAAATAAAGGTTAACGATTACATAACCAAACCAAAGTCAAAAAAGGGACCAAAGTAAATAAAGGTTAGTCACCGACCAACATTGCGCGGTGAAAACGCGCAAGGCATCTCCTCGGCAAACCAATTGCCGCTCACCCGAACGAAATCTTTTGCCGAGTTACGATTTGAATCTGGCAGGCATGAAATAAGCCATACCCTCACGTCCCTAGTCTTTATATAATAATCGGACTCAACATTACCGCACAGGCTATACATTTGATTAATGTCGTGGTGGTTTAGTTGTAACCCATATAACTGGTTCAACCTACTCACACAACTCACTACCCGGTAAAAGTTGGGAGGGAGTTGGTCGGGACAAAGGCCGTAAAATCTGAGGGTGCTAAGGACTAGGGGGTCTACGGGGAACCTAAGCCCTCCCTCTAAGATGGCCATCAAAGGGAAAAACACCGTGTTTTCACCACGACGCCTCTGGATGTCGATATCACCCATATTGCAGTAGGCAATATCTACATCACTAGGAACATTATATGCTTCCCTAAACCTAGCCAAAGCATGCTCGGAAGAAAGGAGGTAAGAGTAACTCATGTTTTTAAAAAACGAGCGTTTTTTGATAGAAAGGAAAAGAAATGCTGTAATCAGCAAAGAACAGACTAAAATGGCTGAACTGAAAAAGCAAGGAGAGGGAAAGGAACTTACTGTGGGCTCTAGGGAGGGAGTGTGTTCTGGGCCAGTAGATGAACCACGAGAGGGATGCTCGGCAGAGTAGGATACTGAAATATGAAGGATGCAAAAGTGAGAACCAGTGACTAAAAAGGCTATTTATAAGCATAGAAGGAAGGTGGAAGGGGAAGCATTTAATGATCCACTGAAAAGAAAACACGCGAGCCGCCGTTTCAAACGGCCACACGCGCGACGCCTCGGTTCACGAACCGTCAGGCAGTAATGACAGGTAGGCCATCAATCAATTCCGAGTGCGTCTTTTGAGATGCGCATTAATACGCCCCACAATGGCCGGGACTGACCCTTTGACTTCCCAAACGCATTTACCCCTCGTGATCCTTGATTCGTCCCCGGGAAGGGGGAACGAATCAAGGGGGGGCTATTGTACGGGCCCCGCATCATGAACCGTAGCGGGCCTTGGACCTTGACCTAGATATATGGCCCATAAGGCCCACCTCCCGCTGCCATGCGGCCCACCCCCGAGTCACGCTTGCTACGAGCCCAAACCTTTCCTTGTCATTGTTTCTCGGCGAACCCTTCCCGAGCAGTAGTGAATATATGGCTCGCGGGACACCCCGCCCTGTACCTGCCCGACCGTGCCTCGGAGGGGCACCTCTGCCGAGAATTATCGTGGAGGTGGGAACCAAGTTCCAACGCCATTCTCACCGCTTCCCATGCCTACCTAACCATCCACTTACGATCGTTAATACTGGACCGCCGGTTGCACTTATTGGCAAATAATTATGACCTCTCCACTATTCTGTAAACTATAAATACAAGAAGTTTTGAGAAAACAAGGGTTGGCCAAGGCAGGAAAAGAGGAGTGTAAAATAGAGAGAAAATAGAGTGAGGAGGAGACCCAGACCCCCGAGGAGAGGAAAGTGATACTATTGGGCCTTGGCGCTTTGAACGTCCCAGTGTGGGAAATCCAGACCCACTGTACAAGTAAGTTGTGAGCCCAAGCGAGGCCCAGCCCAATCGGGCCTAGGCTTTTGGGTGCGCACAGTAAGTGTGGGGGGCAGAAAGCCCAACCTAACTCGTTGGGCCCAATGCCCCATTTAAGGAACACTGTTCGTCCGAGAAGATGAAAACATTTAATCAGAGGCCCATGTAAAGGGAGCATATCTGGAGGGGAACGCGTGCAATATCCGAGGAGATGTTTGTTTGTCTGAGGAGTCCAATGTCCTCGGACCGAAGGATCTTAGCCTGACAGATATATGGGAAGCTCAAATGATCCTTCTAACAAGTGTAAGGAGGGAAGTGAACCTCGGACGCGCATGAGGATAACAGGAACAAAGAAATATCTAAGAGACAGGCCCCAACCACCGCATTAAATGTACTGCACCTACCTTCCTGGCCGCATTTATGTGGAGAGGACCCCTGAACAGTGCATTCTCAGCTACCGCTACTCACACAAGGCTAGAGGGGGAGTGTGATGGGACATGCACTCAAGTGGGCGTCTGGATTTTGAACAAGTGGACGGTGAAGATGGAGGAAGGGGGTACTATATAAGAGAGAGATGCCCCTGAAGAAAGGGGGCGGAGAAAAAGAAAAGGGGAGAATCTCATTACTGTAGTTCCCAAGAATTGTAAACCAAGCTTATGATATAGAAACACCTCTTTGGACGTGGAGTATACATGCGTCCGAGCACTTTTTAACACAATTTCATCCTATAACATTGTTGTTTATTTCTGTTTATTCAGCTCTAGCCTAGCTCTTTCACCCATTCTCTACAAATTTATTGTTTTGGGTTCAGTGGGCTCAAAATCCATATATTCGTGGGCTTGGGCTACAAAAATTGACCCTACAGTAAGAATTAAGAATTAAATGAAAAAGGAATAAGCCAACGATCCTTGAGTCAGTTGGCACAGGTGCGTTTAGGATTCGATGCCCCTCCCCCATCTCAATGCAACAAAAAAAGTAAGAAAATGAGTAATAACATGATTAACATCACATAATTAATGTTCTTTCACTTTATTAGTTATAATTATGCATCATTAAACACACACACAAGCTTTTTTCTTTTACTTGAGAATCTATTTCTTATAGAAGTTTTTATTGGATGGTTAAGGCATTTGTTAATAACTCATTTTTAGAAAGTTTTGATACCATTTTATGAGATATAGAAAAAATTTATTAAAAAAAATAAGTTATTGTTTTATTTTCCCATAAAAAATTTATAAAAATATTTTTTAGAGTATCCATTAACTTTTTTGCTTTCTTGAAAATATGTACAATAAATATTCATTCAAAGTAGCAAAGTTTACAAATTTATAGCATCAAAATTTCATCATTTTTGTTAAAAAAAATTTGTAATTTATAAACTAGCACTTACTTGTATTTCCAACTTTGACATCTATGATTCAAATTCCCTTTGTAATTATTAAATTATAAAAATAAAAAAAGAATCATCATTTTATTCTCCTTTTAAATAGACTACATTAGATTAAAGAATTAAAAATATTTATTAATAAAACAACAATCCTAAGTAATTGGATTTCCCTGCTTATTTATGTTGCCATTTAAGCATCAAAATCCAAAAAAATTTCACATCAGCATAACATATTTTTAATTTTCTTTTTAATATTAGATAAAATGAACTAATATAAAATAGACCACATGAGCAGGACTTAGAATATAAAATAGAGACTTGAGAGACGTTTGCCGCTCTCGGCAAAAAACAAAGAGAGACGTTTACCGCCAAAAAAACAAAAAAAACTTTGTAAACTTTGATTCGAATTCCAACACTCTGAATTTTTTTTTTTTTGTTGGTTAAACTGATTTATTAATTTTATAGTACTAATTATTGTAAATTTCTTACAATATTTTTTTCTAGTCTCTACTCCCGAGGTGAATAAATCCAGACAGTAAAATGACACTGCTATTCTTTGTTTTTAGCTTGTCGTTTGTTTTTTTTTTTACCTCAGTTATTTATTTTTATGCATGCCTTTCGAGCACTACAGACTACACAGTATGCACGGTGACAAGAATTTCTCGCCAAAACACCACCGGTATAGATGCCAAGTAAAAGTAATTGACAAAGAACGATCATCCAAATTTCGCACTTGCACTTGGCAATCAGGGAGAGAGTAACAATTTTCAACTCCCAGAATTTGAACCCAGATTCCATTCACCTCATTGAAATAGTGCTGCATGCATTATCACTTTTGTTATGGACATCATTTCTTCCACAACTTTCTCTACCATTTTTTAGATTACTAGTTGTACAATTATTTTTCACATAAATCCAGTTAATATTAGTTGGAAATACCATCCACTATTTAAAATTTGCCATTTTAACAAATTTTGAAAAAATTGCAACAAAAAGTTAATTATATCCTTAAAATTTAGGGCCTATTTGGTTTAGAGGTAGCTGAGTTTTCATAACTCAATTTTCAAAACTCATAACTCAAATCCAAAATTCATAACTCCTTACTCAAATCTCACAATCACTCAAAAATTACAAAACACATGTTTGGATTCAGTTCTCAGTTACATGTCACTACAACTTTTCCCCAAAACCGTGGACCTCACCACTGACACTATTGAGTGTTGCCTACTGTTGCTACCCGCATCTCATTAACCAAAAAACTTCTTCTGCTTTACTTATCCCACTGAGTCAATGTGGAACCACCCATTACCACCACTGAAACACCAGCCACCACCGAACCACCACTGCCAACACCTAAGCAAAACTCATCGAAGCAAAACCCATCACTGAAGCAAAACCCAACCAACACCCAATCGAAGCAAAACACACACCAAAGCAAAACCCATCACCAATTCAAACCCAGCCAACAACTAATTGAAGCAAAACCAACACCGAAGCAAAACCCACACCAAAGTAATACCCACCACCGATTCAAACCCAGCTAACATCGGTTCAAACCCAACCCAGCCAATATCAACCTCCATAATCCACGACCCAAGGCCATCCATGACCGAAATGACCCAAGAATTAAAACCCAGCCAACAACGATCCACCTCCCACGGCTGCCATCGCCTTCAAGCCTCTTCCACACCAACCCCAGACGCAGCCACAACCCCTACGCAAAACCCATCTATAGCCCATACCACCACCATCACCATTAGTCGATCCGAAGAGAAGAGAAAGAGAAATGGTCTTTGCCTTGAATTTGCAACAGTAACAGCTCTAAGCTAACATGACAACACAGAAGCTGTGGACTCCACAGAGTTCGAAAATTTACAATGGTGTCACTGAGTTATGTATCTTAGTTTTTAAAAACACCGGATTCTTGTTTTGTGTTTCCATTACTCTAACTCAAAATTTGTGAGTTTTGAGGGATAGAAACACAATGTGAAAATCAAGCCAAACAAAAAAATTTGTGTGGGTCTCGTGTGTTTTGATAACTTAGTTATGAGTTTTGAATCATATCACTCAAAACACCTCTAAATCAAACAGACCCTTATTCGCTGGACTATGTATATATAATATATTGATATTGTACTTTCACTTCTTGTCGCACTTCGAGAATTTTTTTAATATGAAAGTATTGGTCATATCATATGTGGCATAGAAAACTAGGAACCAATCTTTCATAACACGTACACTAATTACGAAAGCAAATAATAATGCTGAAGTGTAAAGATCTAGTATTTGATTTGGCAGAAGGTTGGTTTTGGGACTTGGACTAAACCCTGACCCTGGTACTCTATGCTAGCCAAAACGCTGATGAGCTACAATTCCAAGCTTTATTTTGGCTTGTATTGTAGTTCAACTAATTAAAACATTTTCATGATTTCTTTACCCCCTCTTATTTTCCCTCATCTGTATAAATGGCGCCACGCTAAAATATGATCCAAACAAACTAAGTTTTGTTGTTAAAGCCAATTTGGCAATTTGGAGTGGCGCTTGGAGATATTGGCAGTGTAATCTCAAGGCTGAGGTTGTGAAAGAAGGCTTTTATATCAACTATGATTGTGATTGCGAAAAAGCCAAAGTGGGAAAGGTAGATGCTCATTGGCACCACCACCACCAATGAGCATCAGTTGTATAGGATGAAAGAATGTGTGTTTATGTGGGTAGTGTGTTTACCTTAGGTAGTTGTAGCAGTTTAGTCATAGTACGATGCGGTAATAGCTTCAGGTGATGGCACAAATACTTAGAGAAAATTTATAAAAAAGGGGAAAAAAAGAGTGTATTTATATGGAGAGTATTTCAAAACTAATTGATTTGGTCCATGAACCAAATACTAAATACAACAATTTCATTTATAAGAGCATATGGTTTAAGGACCAAATTGGTTACTTTTAAAATATTTTGGACCTGATTAGTATTAATTCAAACCTAATGAATGCAGACTATAATTTACCTATAGTTTAACTTACACTTTCTCTCCTTTAGTCTGTTAGTTCAGCACCCAATGAATGTGTGTAGTGTACCTAAAAAAAAAGAATTTAAGTAATTTTTGTAATAAAAAAGGGATTTGTTGTGGTAGGCATAGAGTATAGTATAGAGCTTTAATTAGAGAACCCACAAAATCATGACTCTATGAGCATGGCAAAGCGAAACCATAATCATTTTTGTACTAAGCCCCATAGCGGGCCTTATGGTCCAAAATATTGAATGGGCTAGAATATGACAAGCCCATAAAAGCCATACATGCAATGCAAAAACCCTATTAAATTTCTACTGTCCGAGTGTTTCTCCGTGAGAATTTTGGTAGGAAAATTAAACACAACACAACAGAAAGACTTGTGAGAGAATCGAAAGGAAAGATTGAAGAAGATGGCCGCGAATGGAAGCTTCAATCTCGATAGAAATCAAAAGATAGTGTTATCTCTTTGTAAACACCTCTCCTTAGATCCTGTAAGCACCACCTTCACTTATTCCATTTCTTTACCCCAAGCTTTTTCAATGCACAAATTTTGTTTTCTAGTATAAAGTTTGCATTTTTCTTTCTGGATTTTTTTTTTTTTTTTGGGGGTGGGGGGTGGGTGTGGCTTGGTGGGTTTTCTTTCAAAAACTTAAACATTAGAGCATGAGTTTGTGTATTGGAGTTTTAAGATTTGGGTCATTTGGATTTGAGCGGATAAGTAGTTGTTAATTTTGGGGTGATAATTTGTTGGAGATTTGACTTATATAGTTTCTTATCATTGCCTCATGTTGCATGTCATTTCACTGAACTTTTTATATGTACTATCAATTGATGAAATGCAATTGACATTGTGTGTGTAATTTGGAAAAAAAAAAAATGATATTCTCGTACATGAATAAACATTCTCAAAAATTTATATTTGAACTGGCTCATAATATTCTCATTTCTGGGAATTTGATATCAAGTTATCCTAGTTTAAAATTGATTTATGCAGAAAATTTTGTCGGATGATGTCAAGGAAAATGATATCAAGAGCTTGTACTTGAACATATTGAAGTCATCTGGGGCCCCTTTGAATGACAATGATGAGGTAAAGTTGATTTGGTTTGCTGTTTGCTGTTTGCATACTGAATTTACTAGCCCAAAGCCTTTTGGTGTACAAATATTCATCACTACTTAGTTTGCCACCTTGAATAATGTTACTAGACTGTGTCATATTGAATTCTTAGGTGCATGTATAGATTGCTTCTGTAAGTGACTTCCTAAATTATGGAAATCACTTATAATAGAATGAAAAAAAAGTTACTTAATGAAGTGTTTATGTATAGACCCCTATTAGTGTGCTGGTGTTAATTTTGCTGGATTTCTTATTGCTAAATTTTGTTTTTATTTTTTATCTTAAAAACTCAAGTTGTGGTTGTAGGTGATGAAGTGGATAACCTTTGCAGAGAGTTTTCCTTTAGATTCTAAGTCATGCTCTGGAGTTCTCAGTGGATTAAATGACGACTTGGCTCAAAAGTCTGTACTTTTGGGCAATGGATTAAAACCATCAGAAGCTGATGTTATTGTGTTTGCAGTACTGCATCCTTTGTTGGTATGAAATTTGACATTCCATTTGATTCACATTCTACAAAAGAAAATGAAGTGAGAAAAAAAGAAGGAAAATGAAAAAAACTGTAAAGTTTTATTGTTTGTTATTTTATAAAAGAAAAAATGGAGAGAATATAAAGAGAAGAAAAAAAAGTTTTATAGCTGTTGGGCATGAGAGGAAAAGTTTGACATTGTTTCCTTACACTTTTTTTTTAATCCTTTTCTCACCTCGTTGGCAAACCAACTAGTGGAAAGAAATCAAAGAATAGAACTAAAAAAAAAAAAAATATCTCTTATTTTATTTTCTCTAGGGGTGAATAAAATGAAATATAATCTTTTTGCTTCAAATGAACCTTCACAATTATTGTATTTGTCTATTTTCTGAACTGAATTATGATTGACTACACTTTATGTTTTATCAGTAATACAATTGTTTATTTTTCCAAGGTGTGTCATTATATAAAACTATCAAAAATCAGTATCATTTGGAATTATAGCAAGATAAGTAGATAACTTAAGTATGATGCATATAATTTTTTTGATAAGTAACATAAGTATGATATTTAATTGGTATATATAAAAAGAAATAAGTTAACACATATAACAGTTCATTTAGTCCCGAAATTTTCATTCAAATCCATTATATATGTGAATGTACACTTATTTAAGTTTTATTCATTCCTTTTTAATTGATATTTGTATTTTATGTATCTCATGAGGAAATTTTGTTTTCACGACAACTGGTGGGCCAGTTTCTACCTCACTTTAAGCAAATAAGCAACCAAAAATTATATATTTGTTATGATTGTGAAAGGGAAAATTAAATGATTTATAACTTCCTTGAAGAATGAAACCCTTTTAAAATGGTGAGTGACTCAAGAATAAGATTGCCTTTTCTTTTAAAAGGTTTTAATCATGCAGTTCTATTATGATGCCAATCATCACATTCTAATGGGGGTTGGAGGTGCCATTTACCCTAAAGGCCATTAGTATTACAGTATAGTAATTTTATTGACTTTTCCCTGTGGTTCTTATTTCTAGATTGGCCTTCCAAATGCAGAAAAGGAAAAATTACCACATGTGTTGAGATGGGTGGATTACATCCAGGTAGGGCCATATCCTGATTGGTTTCTGTTATTTTATTCATTAATGTTTTTAGTATTTTCATGAAAAATGTGTAGTTTCCAAATTTTCTCATTAGATGCAGACATTAACTCCTTAGTTAGATGTTGGCTTGTCTATGTATCCACTTAAGGTATAGCTTTGGTCTGTTTCAAGTAGTTGTCATGTGTTTTGGCTGTTTGCAACAATTTGATGAATGAAACATTTGTTCATTACATTAATGATTGGGAGTGTAAAAAGTTGTTGATGAAGTCGGGAGTCATAATGTACTATCTGCTACCCTAAGGAAATGTTTAGGCTGAGTATCACTCAATTGAGTTCTTGGTATGCATTTGAAAACCTAGGTACATCTTTTCAACGAGCAATAATCTGTCGTGAGCCATATTTGTGATTCAAAGAGAAAAGAAAGAAAACTGTAGATTCAGAACATAGGAACAAACAAAAGTAGATTCCGTAGCTAACCTCAGAATCATACATGCATCAAAACCCTGCTACATCCATTGGTCCCTGACCTTTTATGCGGTTTTGGTCGCATATTGTTGTATTTTTACTGTGTACGTATTAGTAGCCATTACTAAAAATTTATTGCAACACTTTTTAACAGAACGAGGAGGACTTTGTGGAATTATTTGAGAAGATATTGCTTGAAAAGGCTAAATTTGAGCCACAGGTGAGTACTCTTTTCAGTTTACTTATGTGTTTGGTTATTAGCCTGTATATCACTGATTGAGTATATGGAATGTATGGGTTCCACTAACTCTTTGAATGCAGGGAGCAACAAATACAGTGAAGGTGGAAGTAGATTCAGATGCAAAAAAGACATTGCAAAGTACCAAAAGTGCAGATAAATCGCAAAGTACCAAAAGTGCAGATAAGTCGGAGGCAGCTATGAATCCAAAGAAAAGAGATGCTGGGGTAAGCCCTGTTAACGTTGCAATCCTTCTCCCCCACCCCACTTTTTTTTCTTTTCTTGCTTTATATTTTTGATTTTGGGGTAAGTTCTGTTTATGATTCCTTACTTTTTGTCTTTAGAAATATAAGTTTGGGATTATGTAGAGTTTTATTTGGTCCTTCCTCATCCCCTTGGGACCAAAACTTATAAAAAGAGCTTATGATTATGTTGAATTTTAGATGTCCTTCCATAATAAACATCTTTGTTAATTGATTATGTTATGTTCTGTAAAATGAATCAGAGGAGTTTTGACAAGTCTTGGATTTATCTATGGGGATCTAATATCTTTAACTGAGTGGGAGCTGTAACTGTAAGTGCATTTCAAGCGTAGGCATATCAAGTTTTTATTATTATTATTATTATTATTTTGATAAGTTCAAGTTTTGAATATTATTACTTATCAAACAAACATAAAGTTTTAATTTAGTATCAATGAACATAAAGACTCTGAGATTATTCTCTTAAATATAGAAAAAAAAGCATAAAGACTTGGAGACAAATTCTTTAAAATTCATATAATTAAGAAGTATTAGACTTTCATGAAACGAGCAAACTATTGATGGGATATTACTGAAAGCTTATACCTAGCCTTGAAAACTATTGACAGGGAGTGCTAGATTAATTCTTTTAGAAGTAAAATGGTTTTCTATTGGCCAAGAGCCTTGTGGTTTGGTGGCATTGCGAATCTAGGTTCAATCCCTCTCCTGCACTTGTTGTAAGCCCCCCAAAAAAAAAAATGATAATTGAAATTGAAATTGATCAGAGAAATTGTTGTTTTATATTTTTTAAATTACTAGTTGTCCCAAAGTCATTAATTCTTAGAAAATGGTGAATTTAATCATTTAATCTAACAATATTCTTCTAATTCTTTCAGGTTGTACCCCCATATAAGTTATTAATGGCTGAATCTCTGTCTGGTTTCATTTTTGTAAATGACTAAATTACCTTCTATGGAAAAGCAGTAATTTTTCAAAAATGAAAATATTAAAAATATAGAAACCCAACAAGGAAGACAAAAACCAGTTGCATATTCAGAACATACAACCAGTAGTTGGCACTTGTTGTACAGCTCTTCCTTTAGCAGCCAGGTCAGCAGAGGCGTTTGTTGGGGTGCGGACTTGTGTTTTAGTGAGAATCAGGGAATGTGATACTTTAACATGTAGAAAATTCATGCAGTTAAGTCAAAGATTAGACCACCATGGAATATTTACATTAGATTCTGACCATGATAAAGCTAGCTGTCAGGATAATTGATATCAGTGGCGCATCCCTTATTGTTTTAGACATTCACATATTCTTGTGAAGATCTTGTATCTCTATAATTTATTTGGGATTACCATCTATTTTATGTCCGGATCCGATTAGTCCATGCAAATCATTATCAAAAGCATCCAAATTGACCTTGCTATGTTAGTAACAAATGCTAATTTTGTAGGGTCCCATGTGTATGCATCTTGGTGTGGGTTGGTGGGGTTAGATTTAGAGAAATCCATTGATTGCTTGTGTTTTTATTTTTTATTTGGTTTCCATCTTTGTACAATACTTGCATAAATGACACTGTTTATTTGGAATTTTAAGAAAAAGGCCACACAAGATAAAGAAGCTACACAGGAAAAGAAAAAGTCATCTGAAACAGAAGCAGTTGAGAAAGACAAAGATATTAGTGTCAGTTTGCTTAATATACAGGTTGGTCTTATTCACAAGGCATGGAAACATCCATCTGCTGACAGGTGTGGCAACAAGCTCTTCTCTCTTTCTCTTCAAGAGCCTTTTTTGTTCATTAGATAACAACTGAATTACTTACACCCATTGTAGTTTTTTGAGGTTTTACTGTCTTAATCGCAATATTACTGTAGGATACTAATCATTCATTAGCGTTCCCTTTCAATTCATGATGCAGTTTGCTTGTTGAGGAGATAAATGTTGGAGATGCTAAACCACGTCAGGTGGTTAGTGGTTTGGCCAAGTTTTGTAATCCAGATGATTTAAAGGTAATAATTTCTACATGATTTAATAAGATAAAATCAATTTGATGAATTTGGGTTGCCTGTGCTCTGTTTTAGCTTCTTAATTGTTGGATTTGTTTAAGATTCTTCTTCTTCTTCTTCTCTCTTCTTTCTTCTCTCTCTCTTTAATACAGGCGATTCATATTGGATTATTGAAACCTGA
Source organism: Quercus ilex subsp. ballota (assembly GCA_032727855.1). NCBI lineage: Eukaryota > Viridiplantae > Streptophyta > Magnoliopsida > Fagales > Fagaceae > Quercus > Quercus ilex. The sequence goes on from CM064915.1 coordinate 69,589,449, forward strand.
ACATTTCTTACTGTTGGTTCTTTTATGTTTTTGCATGTACTGTACAGAACCGGCGTGTTGTATTGATTACAAATGTGAAACCTGGAAAGCTACGAGATGTGATGTCAGAAGGACTGGTACTCGTCCTTGGCATTTTTACCAAATTCTGCTCATGTTTTTCTTGAATGGAATGGCTTCATTAACAAAGCACTATGTTCTGCAAAGATTTTCATTTTTTTTAGTTCAAAATTTTCTCTTTGGATAATCTTAACTAGCCTAGAATAAGGTAAAAATAAAATAAAATGATCTGTGTGTTGCTAGAGGGTTACCATAATTTTTGAGATTTCACCCATGGTTGATCTACAAAGGATATACTGATGTATGTAGTTGCTTGTTTTCCCTTAATCCTCAATAAATATACATGCATACAAAGAAGCATAGAATTTTGCACTAATCTATTTTGGCTTATCAAAAGGGGGGAAAAAAGATTGAAGCTTTTGGTATTGAATCACTTTGCTAGTGGCTATTTTGGCTTATATATACACTTCATTCTGTGATGTGAATAACTACAGTGTTTGTGTTTGTTCTTTAAAATTTTCACCTTTTGTTGCCATAAGATTCCTTTCATCTGAGTAGCCAATGAGCTTTAGTTCAAATGTTACTTCCTCCGTTCTTATATTGAGGTCGTGGGTTCACCATCATGTGCACGAGTAACTTGCGGTTTAAGAAAAGAATTATTTCATTAGTCTAAGTTCCCCCTTTTGAAGACTGCAATTCTAGTGGACTGATGTTGATGTGCATACATGTAAATCCAACTTTTCCAGGTGCTATGTGCTTCTAATGAAGATCATACAATTGTAGAGCCTTTGCTCCCTCCTGAAGGGGCCAAAATTGGGGAGCGCATTTCATTTTCTGGGTAAGCTTGCGGAAATCACGTTGAGCTATTAACATACATTTATCTCTTGGATAATTTAGACTAACAGCAGTTTTGTGAGTATTGTCAACAAATTGATTCCTAGGAAGATGGGTTTGAAGCCTTGACAGAGAATTAAATGGTCACAGCTTGCAATCTAGTTGATTAGTTTTGCTATTTCACTGTTAGCTTGCTTTCCGTTTCTGACTGTATTTTACAGTGTGTTTGGGAGTTTATAAAAGAATGGAATAGATCATAAATGAATGAAATGGAAAATGTTGTATTTTTTCTAATATGTTTGGGAGTATATAAAAGAAGTAATGAAAAGGAAACAGATATATAATTCCACTAGTATACCCTTCACCTCTTGTCTTTTTTAAAATAAGGATAAAATTTACCTCCATTTTATTAAAGTATTGAGTGTTCCTCCCATTTTTGTTCTTGGGAGAAATGCATAGGAGGGATTGGAATTATGGAATGGAATATCCCTTAAAGATTTTTTATTCCATTTATTTCCTCCTTCTAAAAGGACTGTTAGAGTTAGTTGGGATTGATCCTCTCCAGCCTCACTTTTTTTATGGTTGAAGTAATCTCATATTTCCCATTATATAGTTGGTCAAAGTTTGCAATCATTGTAGCATGCGTAGAATGAAGTGTGGCAGGTTTATCTTACATTTTTTGTGTACGTAATGTGTATCTCACACACATTTGGTGTTTTTGTCTAGGATTGACGGAAAGCCAGAAGATGTCCTTAACCCAAAAAAGAAACAGTTGGAAAAGATAACGCCAGTATGTATATGTTTTGCATCTTCTTTTCTATGCAGTAGCCTTAAGTGGATATCTATCTGTTACCCAGATTATTCAATCGCCTTCCACATCTTAAATTTAATACACAAAAGGAAAACTGTATAGCGTCTTATTAGATGAGTGGTTAAGGGTGACTAAAATCTGGTCATTTGTTGAATGAATGGCTTAGGTTTTGGGTTATAGTACCAACCATACTCCCTTTTTCATAGAGAAACTATCCGCGAGTCACTTGACATTTGTGGTCTGTTTTGTGAATTATGAATCACTGATATTACAGTTATCAATTGTTATCTGGACATATTAGTTTCTAGCTCAATGGGCACCTCTTGGTATTTCCGACGGAGACATCTAGGGTTCAAATCTCCCTCCCCTATTGTTGTCACTATTGAATTATAGCAAAACACACACACACACACACATCCATGTTATGGTCCTCTACCCTAATAATTGCCTTCTTTATGCTCTGTAAATAAATGCTTCTGAATTTGGAGAAATAATTGAGTGTTTCATCGCTGCAGCATCTTTTCACTGATGACAAGGGTGTGGCCACTTTTAAGGGAATCCCATTTATGACTTCTGGTGGACCATGTACATCATCCGTTCCCAAGGCAAGCATAAAGTAATGAAGATGGTATAGTGGCTTCTAAGAACAGTGTAACTCACTTTTTAGATTTGAGTATTAAAGCTCTACTTCATAAGAAGACATTAATGCAGGCATGGTTTTTGATTGCTTATAGGGTCATGTTGCTTTTACAGTCATATCAAATGGTTTCACATGCTATTGCATTCAGTTTGAACCTGATGATACTGATCTCAATTCAATTAGGATCTGATGATACAGAAAGTTAAGCAAATGAGGGGGAGATTTTTCTTTAGCCCTTATATTAATATATTCTGAATATCAAACTACTGTTATTTTGGTAAAATTCCAGTGAGATAACTTGCTTTCTCCTGTTATTTAATCTCTCTCCCCCATCCCCCCCCCCCAAAAAAAAAACCCAGCATGGGTTGGATATAAATTATCACTCTTAAGTAGATGAGAGCATCAAAATCTCAAACCAGCCTCTTTTATCAAGAACCGTACTCCCAATGTTAGTTTGGCTGTTTGCAGAGGCTGGATAATTTGCTTTCTGATTATTTTTTGATTGGTAAGTTACACGTGCATCTAATGTGGAGGAGCTGTTGAGCTAGAGTTGACCGGTGATTTAGCTTTCTAATTATTTCAAAAAGTTTAACATCAATTACTATGTGCCAAGAGAGTTTTTAGGGAAGTGGGAGTGTTATAAATTCAAGGTTACAGGTATTTGGAAAAAACTTCTTTAAAGTTCCATTTTGGGTTAACTGATCTAGTGAGTAGTGACTAATCCTTGGGATTAGGCTACTACCAAAAAAAAAAAAAAAGTTCCATTTATGTTTGTCGGATTTTAGTTATTTAAGACATTTATGCTATGTTTGGATGAAGTACTTAAGGTTTGGAACTCCTGCAACTATGATAGAAAGCCATTTGCTTGTTGCCAAACCCTTCACCTTTCTATGCGTGATGAGACACCCAAAAAATCCTATGGAACGAGAGTGTTGTGGATGAATTTATTTTCGTAAGATATTTGGTTTATTGTGTAAACATATCAATATAACTTAAAAATGATTTTTTTTTTTAAATTAAAAAAAAAATCCATCCAAACCTAAGTTTGATTTGCTATGCAAGCAATAGAAACCAGAATAACTTAAAATCACGTTTTTAGTTATTTTGGACAGATTGTTTTTGCACATGGTGTGTGCATAAATGAGTTCGACTTGGGTTCAATGTCATGTGCATTGGACTTAATAGGATGTTGTCATGTGTTTAGATACTGTCACGTGGCACCATCCTATCAGGTCCAGTGTACAAGATGCATTAGACCTACAAAATATACTGGACTTAAGCTTTTTCCGTAATAAACATTGCCCGTATCAAAATAGCACCATTTTACTCCTATATTTAGAATAATTTGGTGACAGTTGTGTGAAAAGTTTTGAGTCATATGAGACTTCATATTTTGATGAATTAAGAGTCTTTGATCTTGGTAACGTTGTACACAGCCAAGAGCCAAGGTGAGCATACGCGCCAAAGTTTGATCTGCTTAATGCATGGATTTGTAAAATCATATCAATAACTGTTTTTCTCATTTGAATCGCAATCAAAGATTTAAGGTTGTTTTCTCACAAATCTTTTCTTTCTTATTTTATGTCATTATCTGATTTGATGGTCGTTTCTCTCTCAGATTTGGTTTAGATTTGTTCTCACTTCTTTCTTTTCTTCTTTTATTTATTATTTATTGGATGATGCATGAAGATAAGTTGCTAACCATAAGAAAATACTTTAAAAAAAAAAGGCACTAATAGTTGAGTTACATGTCTCTTATCCTCTACTTGATTTGAATTAACAATTGGGAGAGAAGGAACAGAAAAAGAAGATGGATGGTGGGGTTTACTATTAAGACTGACACAAGTACTTTTACACAAAACACTTCAACATGTAGTAATTTTTTTAGCAAGACTTTGGTACAGTACTTAGGTGCTGTTTCTTAGATTTCTCTATTAAAATTATGTTATATGGCTTTTTTTTTCATAGATGAAAGTGTATTTTTTAAATTTAGAAGCCACATGGTAGAATTTTAAGAGATGAATCTAAAAAAATAGCACCTAAAGTATTGTATATAAGTTTTGTTCTAATTGTTTTCCCTTCTTGAACTTCAAGACTTTACGTCATATTACTCATAGTCAATAAAATACGTGCATTTTATGGGACAAACTACAAAAGTAAAACACAAAGCACTCTAAATTTTGAATGCAACTCTTATGTGGTATTGATTTATTATGTAAAAATCGTTTAATATTTATTATAATAAATGATGAGTTGTTGATGTGATGATACATATCCATATTTAGAGTTATATTTTCACATAAAACTACATTATACAAGTGTTTTGTGTTATGATCAAAATTTCAAGGTTAAGTGTTGCACAATTAATGACTTACACATAAAATAATACCACATGTGAGTTAATTATTATACTCAAAAGTCAAAATTTCAAGGGGAATCTGTATTTTTATGGGAAATCACATGAGAATATTGGATATATTTCCTATATTCTATATTATACATACATGTGTTTTTTTAAAGAAATTTATTTATTTTTTAAATATTTATATTTCTGCCTAGTATATAAACCATATTATAAAAAAAATTAGAATTAAAAATATAAAAAAATATTAATTTTTTTTGATAATTTATAGGCAATACAATTGTTTATTTTGCCAATGTGTGTTGTTAAATACGACCATAAAATTATAAAAATCAATATTTTTTCCATGTTTAACTATTTATATTAAATATAATTTTTTAAAATATAATTTGTATTATAATCTTGAGTTTTTTCTTTGATCTGTTAAGTCCTTAACATCATATATATGTTAGTTTTTTCCGCAAACAAGAAATAAAACTATTTTAAATTATAGACATATGAGAAAATACTTTGCTATCTTTTATTTTTTGGTAATAAGTGAATGAAGGAATATATTAAATATCATCTCTTTCAATCACTTGCGTTTTATTTTTCTTGAAAATACAACCACAATTTGGGGGAAAAAAAACTTAATTAGTTGTTTTGTTATAATATTGTATGAACTTATAATATCCAAAGATATAATATCTTATAAAATTAATTACTACTAAATTAGATATTTATGTTATCTTAGATAACATAAATATGATACTAAATTAAAATATATCCAAAGAAATAATATAAAATATAAAATATATAAAATCGTTCCTTTAGTACCAAATTTTTAAATGCTTTTAAAACTTTGAACTAAATTAATTGTGTGTGTAATATGTATTACATATATTTTGTTCCAACTAATACTAAACTAATTAATGCTTCAAGGAATTGTTTTTAACATTCTGTAAAAAATTCTATCATTTAGCTCCAAAAAAAAAAAAAAAAAATTCTGTAAAAACACTTTTACAAAAGCAATATTTAAAATATTACCATATGAAATTTCACGGAAAAAAAAAAAAAAAAAAACTAAATGATGTAACACTTTTTTGTTGTCGAGAGTTGAGAGAAATGATGTAACACTTTTGACTCTTGTTTCTACATGTGCATTGAATGGGAAAATTGCTTCATAATAGAACCATTTTTTAAATATTAAAATGTACATATTATATACACTCTTTTAGTATGTACACGTATAAGACAAAAGAGCACGCTGATTCGTTATCTGAACTCTTGGAACAGTGTTGAAATGTGTAGCTGGTACACACAGACTCAATAACTAGATTCACCAGAGTGAGGATATCGTTGAAAGATGCGAATGTAGATACTCGTAGAGAGAGTTATACTTTAAAGAAGAAAAGCAAATCAAAAAAAGAAAAAAAGAAAAAAAGAGAGAGAAATCCAATAAAGATCACGAAATATCTGTGACTGATATGATCTCTGTGATAGCGTGTGATTCTCTCTCTCTTTTCTAAAATTCCTCGCTCACCAACCACCTTAATTTTCTTATGCATTAACTCTATATAAACGACCACATTACGTTCATACATGTCTTGTGAGTTTGTTTATGTATGCAATCTCTCTTTATTATAGTTTTGTCAGAGAAGCATCTACTTTTTTGGTCTTTCCATCATTAATTTGTTTGCAGTGTCTTTTATTGCAACTGTGACTATTACTCTTGATCGGCTATATAACTAGAAGAACATCTTCGTTATTATTATAGTTTTCTGAGAGGGACTTATAATTGGGGTAGGGATTATGGATGCTGCTAGTGCTGCTTCTTCTTCAACAAAGGGGGTGATGGAAAATGTGGAGCAACCCCATGTCTTAGCTGTGGATGATAATCTCATTGATCGCAAACTCATTGAACAACTACTCATAAACTCTTCTTGCAAAGGTAATGTATACTCTTGCAATCATTTTTTGCTCTTTCTTTCTGGTTTGGGATGCAATAGTCTCTTGGTTTTTTTTTTTTAAGGCTTTTTTTTCCCCCAAGGGTCACTGTTGCTTAGGGTGATGTAACTTAACTTTCCTTCGATACCCCAATTAAACTCAATATTGCAGTTGCATTGTACTTGGAAAAGATAAAACACAGTTTTTGGAGCAAATGGAAGAGTTGTAGCTAGTCGAATTTAAAAGCAATTTTGTGTGTGACTAGCTACAATTTTACTAAAAAGAGGACATGAAGAGTGGGATGTGAATGCTTTTACATATGAGTAATTAACAGAAGGGCATAAAATAAGCATTTTATTCTTTGATATGCTACTTATTGTGTTACTAAAGAGTTTTTGTATGGTTCTTCTGTTTTCAGAGTACTAATAATTCATGTGGCTGCAGTTACTACAGCTGAAAATGGGAGAAGGGCATTGGAATTTTTGGGCTTAGGAGACGATCAAAATAACACCTTGGAGACCAGAGTAAGCAACTCTAAAAAGAGACAGATAATTCTGAACATTTTAATCCGTTTAACTGTTGGACATTATCCAGACTTTTTCCCTTTCAAAAAGAATAAATATGGGAACATCTTCAGTTGAGATGAATCGATGACCAATGCATTCATAAATTGTCTTCTGAATGCTAAAAGGTATTTAATATTATCTTGCAGGTATCAAAAGTAAATTTGATAATTACAGATTATTGTATGCCAGGAATGACAGGCTATGAGCTACTAAAAAGAATCAAGGTATTGCAACAATCAATAATTAGTATGCCTAATGGAAAGAGCCTATTCAGTGACAATAATGTTGACCATATCTTTGTTTCTTTTCAAGCAGGAATCATCAGTCATGAAAGAGGTTCCAGTAGTTATTGTGTCATCTGAGAACGTCCCAACTCGTATTAACAAGTATTTCCAAATGATGCATGTTCTCTTCTCCTCGTTTTCTTTTCACTCATATTTTATTTTTAAAAGACTTGCACTTTTCTGATCAGGTGCTTAGAGGAAGGAGCTCAGATGTTCATGCTGAAGCCCCTAAAACAATCAGATGTGAAGAAATTAAGATTACAATTAATGAACTCCTGAAGATAAACACCCGTATTCCTAAGGAGATTAGAACCCGCAGCAAGTATTCCTATGACTAGAGGAAGCCCCAGAATTCCTTGGATGAAATAAAATTAGCTTCAGTTACCAATCAATTTTGTTTTGCTCAAAAATCTTACCCTCCACCGCCACATTGCTGTGTATGATTAACGTTAACCAAATAGTTTCAATGACATTCCTTTCTGTGATAATCATTATTCTTCTCCTCTCCTCAATTTATTATCTTTTATTGTCTGTACGTATCAATTTTCTTTGTTTTAATGCTCTCTTGAGCCATATTTTAATTCGGGAAAATACTTTTTAGTCTTATCGTTGCTACACATGGATGAGTAGTTTTTCCAGCTAGTTGGAAGGAAGAGTTATCACTAGGCAAGTGCAATCACGATGCGAAGCCTGCAGAAGTAGGTGTCTTAACTATACCGCATTATTGCTTGTTTCACTTCTATGCTAGGCACAATCCTGTTACTCCTATTCATGAGGGAAGGATACTTTGTTTGCGTTTGAATTAGTTTTTTTAACTTATTTGTTGATTTGCTAAACACGAGTAAAGAGTAAAACCGCACTTTAAAAACAGATTATATATAAACAAATAAACCAATAAGCCAAAAAAAAAAAAAAAAAAATTTACATATCTTCAATTATGAGCTTCCGCTTGCCGACCAAAACAAAAGAGCATCCTCTTGACAGGGCAGAATGCAGGCTACAAAGATCCATCAATTGTTTTTTATGCAAATACATTCAATAATTTGACAATATTAAATTCATGTTCACCCACCACAAAGTAATCAAAATGGTATATCAATAATTTTGTTTTTTCATCAAAACAAGTAATTCCCTATGCCTTGATCATCTCAAAATGAATATATAATTCAGAATAGAAAGGAAATGAACAGAGTATATTCAACAATCAACATAATAATTACAATTTAACTTCTTAATTGACATAGCAAAAGCTAAGGAATAATGGGAATATTACTCTGAAACTAACTCGAATCAAGTTCCTACGATATACTTCCTATAAATGACCCCAGCAGGCCACTCCACTAGCATATATATCTCCATTAGAGAAAAAAAGATATTTCTGGAAGTATTACCTTGGAACCTTGCGGCCCCAAAAATAGTTTGTGAGATTCTAAAACTTTCAACCTTTTGTACATAACTCAAAAATAAAAATCTTTTATTTATTTTCCTCCATATTCTTCCTTTGGAAGAGGATCATGGATGAAAATATTTCCATGTAAATAGATTGGACAAAGTGAAGCTCCCTATAGAATACTTCCCAAACCATATTCTTTTAATGGGTTGGGACCAAAAGAGAGAATTTTGAAGTCACCAAAGCTTTAAAGTTCAAAGCTTGTAATTCACAACAGAGCCACAAGCAATAATGAAGAATGAATCAAAAGAAGTGCTTGTGGTGATGGTTGTGGTGACGGTGTCTATGGTTATCGCATCCAAAGCATTGGATAACGGGGTAACATGAGACAAACATGCATCTTCCTATCCGTCTGAATATTGAGGAGGCTAGAACACGAGGGCATGAACAACAACGTGCCACAAATGGTTTGTGACGAGGGCTAGTCCCTTCATTTTCATGTTGGTGTTGGTGTTGGTGTTGGTGGTTGTCCATATAGATATATATATTGCTTCAACCTCCACCACCTTTATCACCTAAAACGGCAAGGACCAAGAATTCATGTATGAGAGCTAGGATTGTGCACATGCTTCAATAGAGAACATTGTTTTACAATCAAAATGAATTTCCAAGACCCAGAAATCAAATAACACAACTACTATGATTGAAAGCTTTGTACCAAAGAAGAAGAAAAAAAAAATGATAACAAAATTTCCTCTATTAATATTTCAATATTTGGAATGAAGAATGAATTAAAATTGTACAAAGGTTTCAAGAAATTCTTACCTTCAATTGTTGGTGATAGGCCTAGCTTTGTTCTCCTTTTGGATGGCCAGAGACTTGTAGCTAACATGGCCATAGAAACAATTATAATTTTATAGCTCCTTATTTAGTGTTACCTTGGGGAGGAACAACATTTTCGATTTTATTTATTCATTTTTTTTCTGATGCTTTCATTGGATATTGTATAAAGAATATTCTTTGGAAATTTTGTTTTTTTTTAGTTCATCTATAAATAAAATAATAAAAAAAAAAGAAAAGAGAAAAGGCTTTTCCTAACAAGTAAGCAAAGTGGAGAGGAAGGCGGGACTAGTTGAAGGTGCAGGTGCAACAACTTGATACTCGTTGGCAGCGTGTCCTTTTACGTGTTTGATTTTTTGTACCATAAATTAAAAGCGTCATTTTATAATAATAATAATAATAATAAAATAAATAAATAAAGAAGCATTTGATTTGATGCATCACAAAATATGGTTTACAGTTAAACCATCATTAATATAGCTCATAAGAAATTGACCCTGAAGATTACATTTTCACTATGTAATCAATTTGATTCTTATAGTCAATCAGAGATTTGATTGCCAAGGTGATCTTTACCAGAATAAAATTCAAAAAAGAAAAAATAATAATAATTTAAGTTTCCCAAAAATTGACCTGTACTAGTGTTGAACTTTATAATTCACACACACACAAAAAAAAAAAAAAAAAAAAAAAAAAAAAAAAATCGGATTTTTTAAAGTGTTGAGCAGTCGAGTCCATTGTATTGTATCATTTCTTTTCATATGATTTCTCACCTAAACAAAATCACACTAACATGGAATCACAATAAGAAAAGAATTTAAGAAAAAGGAGGTATATATTTTTGTTTGTTATGTAAAAAAAATTTAGTGGGTCTTCATTAATTTTTATTTATGATTTCTACAAGATTTAAAAAAAGAAGAGGGTCGAGCTAATGTGCAATTTATGTACATGTAATTGTGATTTTTACTAGATCAAACTAGTTATGCATTGAATTTGGTTTAATTACTTGTGCAATTGATATTCTATAGATACGCATTGAATTTGGGTTAATTATTTCTGCAATTGATATTCTATAGACACTATGGTGAGATTTATCATATACATAATAATTGTAACAAGTCGAGCATTGCAAACCAAATATTTAACTTAATGTTTAAGTCATTTTTCATTTGATTTAGATATGTTAATAAAGGGTGAAGAAATATCCAATAAATTTCTTTTTCCAAGACAATGATATGATATTTTGAGGTGAACATGAAGCTACCTTATTTATTTTATTTAATTTTTGATAAGTGAGTTTTGAGTCCGATGACAAGAAATTTAGAGATTCAAATTGATGATCTTTATATCATGAAACGTGGTCATCAACTAATCGTACCATCTTTGTATCCAATAAATTTTTTTTTTTTTTTTAAGTGCATATTGCATATTGATCTATTATATGTAAAAATATAGAAATGGAAATAAATAACTCTCACAGTCCAGAATAAAAAATTAGAATTTTGATGAAGTAATAGGAGGACGAAACATAAATAGAATACACATTTTGAATAAAACAGTTGTTGCTATATGTTACAATAACAAATCACTGTTTAACTGAATAACTAAATAAAATAGATAGAAAAAGTTTAACTTCAAATAAGTTTGGAATTATATTCTTCTAAGAGATAACTTAAAATTAGTTTGAAGCTAAACTTTGTTCAAGATAAATATGGTTTTGGGCCAAATATGTTGAGTGAGTGTTGACTCAAGAATTCCTCTATGGTTGGTTGGGCTTGGGCCCTAAGGATCCCCTTGGTTTTGCATTGAGTTTTAGATTACAAAAATGTTGTCCTTTTTCATGCAGTTGATAAACGGATAAAGCTTCTAGATGCAATGATGCAAGGATAAAATTGAGAGACAAAACCAAAATTTTAAAGAAAGACAACGGTAGTATATAGACATATAAGTATATACTTCGTAAGGTAAAGTAGCCGAAGGGCCACGAGACCCAGTCGCATTTTACGAATTATTACAACGTGTATGTTAGCTGAACCAAGCGAAGCGAAACCCTGTGAAAGAAAAGTGAAATTGAGAAAGAGAAAGAACGAAAGAAACAGTGCGCTGTGTTTCTTTTCTTGCATTCCAAGTGTTTGACAAATGGCGTCAGTGTTCATGAGCCCAGTCTCAGTCTCAACCAATCCCAGACTCCAAAGAACTCCTTCAACCTCAATGTTTGTCTCTCTCGCCAGTTCCGATTCTCAGCCACACTCCGAAGACTTGTACCCGGAAACCACTGGTGACCGGTCCAGGAAAGATAGGCGCAGAGTGGTTCGATTGGCCTGGGAGAAGCTGGTTCGTTGGTCCCGCTCTTGGCGCTCCAAGACCAAGACTGATGTTCTTGAACGTACTAATAAGGTTTCTTTCTTTCTTTCCTTCTTTATCTTTCAGCTACGTCCACTTCATATTTTGGTGCTCAGTCAATTTCTTTTCATACATTGGTCCATTTTGCTTGTTTAATCGTAATGACCCATGGTTTAGTATTACAACGATTCAGTATTTAATTGTTTAGATATGCATCTTGATATGTTCATCATCCAACTACATGAAAACAATTAAATGTTTGATTTTGATGTTCTAAGTTATAGCATGTGCCTTTCGCAATGTGCTATATACATCCCAATTGGCACTTTCTTATCCCATAATAATGGGAGGAGGGTGAGGTCATGGGTGCAAGACTTATGGGGTGTGTATCAGTGTAGTCAAAGGCAAAAGGAGACCTTAAGCCACCAAAGTCCTTGTATTTCCTAAGACTTGAGGTGCCAAAACCCAAGTAAATTGAGACACCCAACTCTAAATATGGTTATTTTACATGTAATAAACTCGAATAATATGCATCTAATGCTTATTGGGCACAATTTCAATTTTTCAAACTGGTTGGAGGCTCTATTAAGTAATAATTAATATAAGAATAGACTTTACAACAATATCATACCAAAAAAAAAAAAAATTCAGAAAACAAAAAGATAAAACTATTAGAGCTTAAAGATCATGTGATTTTTTTTTTTTTTTAAATAAAAGAAATCGATTTTTTAAATTCTAGTAGAAAGAAAGAGAGGTGAGATAAAAGAATGCACAAGGGAGGGACACCCGCAAACTTGAAATTAAGTATAGATCAATCCCTCTTGGCCAAATTAAAATTTTTTTTTTCGTCGAGGCTCTTGCCTCAAGCATCTTACAGCTTGTTTAAGGTGGTCCTTGCTCGCCTCAACTCTAAAGGCAAGTGATTCACTAAAGGAATCTCGCTTGAGCGCCCAACTCCCCTTTGACTGCACTAGCGTGTGTAACGTACCAATTAAAAAAATTTATAGCATGTACTTTTGCAACCTTTTTTTTATTGGTAAATAGACATGCAGTGAGTGGCTTGGATCCTCTGTCTCACCCACCACCCTGCTTTTACTTGGATAGGATCTGCGTTTAAGCTAGAGTTCATTGGCCTTTTGCAACTATATTGTATGTTAATTAATTTTGGTCTTTAGGTTGTGGTGCTTGGAGGGGGATCGTTTGGTACAGCAATGGCTGCCCATGTTGCAGATAGAAAGGCTCAATTGGAAGTTCACATGCTTGTACGTGATCCTCAAGTTTGCCGATCCATTAATGAGAGCAACTTTAATTGGTAACTTTTTATTTTTCTTCATCATGTCATGCCTCTACCCTTGGCATTGCAATCTTATCAAAGTGACCATTTTCCTATCTCTCCAAGTGTATGCATAATCATGCTCTCCTTTTTGTTTTTCCTCTCAGCAAGTACTTGCCAAAACATAAACTACCTGAAAATGTGATTGCAACAACTGATGCCAAATCTGCTTTGCTTGGTGCGGACTATTGTCTTCATGCTGTGCCCGTGCAGGTCTTTCATTTTCCCTGTTTCTGTTGGTGATTCAGAGCTTTGATAGTAACTTTTATGATGATTTTTTGGCATTTCACATATTCACAACCTGATGCTCTCTCACTACAGATTGCTATAGTAGTTTATTTATACCATCAACAATACAGTATTTTATGTTTCCTGGTCTATCATTATGTATAAAACAAGGCCACTGCCTGATTCTTATCTCTTTTCTTGCAGTTCACCTCATCTTTTCTTGAGGACATTGCAGATTATGTAGATCCTTGCTTGCCATTCATCTCCCTTAGCAAAGGGTTAGAGCTGAATACATTGAGAATGATGTCTCAGATTATTCCCCAAGCATTGAGGAATCCTCGCCAGCCTTTTGTTGCACTATCAGGCCCTTCATTTGCACTAGAATTGATGAATAAATTGCCAACAGGTAACATTATTGATTAAATTTTTTTCTGTTCCTTTTAAAAAATAACTAATACAAGTATTTACCTTTGTAGAATCTACACCTTTAAGTTGTTCATTCTTTGGGGGAAGCTAAAATTTGTGTCTTGCCTTTTCTTTTGCTTTGGGTAGCATTGGTGGCGGCATCAAGGGACCAGAGATTGGCAAATGCTACTCAGCAGCTACTAGCTTCTAGTCATTTAAGAATCAGCACTTCAAGGTAGATGATCTCCACTAAATTCACTCGAGTAAATTTCTATTCAAATAAATAGACTAGCTATCTCTCCTTCCCCCCCCTCTCCTCCCAAAAGAAAGCCCCTCAATGACAACATTCCCAGTTTCCCACTCATGCAACAACATTCCTAGTTTCCCACTACTGTTTTGCCACCAAGTTATTAATTTATTATTGGATATTCATATTTGACCATTGGTCACTGAATCCACCAATTCTGCCCCCTTGGTTAGTAGTTGCTTGTATATGTACCCGCTTGATTATCTTTCTGTCCCCCTTTGGTCATACCCTGTCTTTTAGATTGGTGTAGCATATATGCTAGAGGTTTGCATTATAAAATGTAAACAACCATATCCATATATTTTGTACACATGCTCAGCTCATAACCTCTGATAACTCCAGTGATGTAACAGGAGTGGAAATTGCAGGTGCACTCAAAAATGTGCTTGCAATAGCAGCAGGTATTGTTGTAGGGATGAATCTTGGTAACAACTCTATGGCAGCTCTTGTTGCACAAGGTTGTTCTGAGATACGATGGTTAGCTACAAAGGTATCTTATCTTCTATTGTATGTAATATACATATAGCTTAAGTCATTGACAACACCTTAGTTTTTATCTATGGAATGCTTATGGCATAAAACCTTGCTCTTAAAAAAATCATTTGGATATGGTGACTATCCTTTGGTCAATGAAGAATAAGCCATACTTGATAGCCTTGATGGTTTAAATGGACTTCCCTGTCCTTGGTTTTGTTTGGTTTCTGCATAAATTCATTGGTTGGTCTGTTAATTGGTTGTTGCCTTTGTTCCAAGAGTGTTGTTCCTAGGATTTATGTTGCCCGTTGCTGCATTGCTGTTACCTTACAAAATTTTCCTTGAATCTATTTTTGAAGATGGGTGCGAAGCCAACAACCATTACTGGTCTATCGGGAACTGGAGACATCATGCTCACATGTTTCGTGAATCTTTCAAGAAACAGAACGGTTGGAGTCCGCCTTGGATTGGGGGAGAAGCTTGATGATATTCTAAGTTCTATGAATCAGGTGCTTGAATCTTCTTACTTACTACTCCTGATGTTGGTTAAAAATTGTCAGTCGTTGTGGTTACTCAACGTCCACATTTAATAGGTGGCAGAAGGTGTATCAACAGCTGGAGCTGTGATTGCATTGGCCCAGAAGTATAATGTGAAGATGCCAGTTTTGACGGCAGTTGCTCGAATTATAGACAATGAACTGACCCCGAAGAAAGCTGTTCTCGAGTTGATGAGCCTTCCTCAGGTTATTCTCACTCAATTGTGTTCAAACGAAGATAAAAGTTTATGACTGTAGTTTGCATTTATTATGGGGTTTTTTTTTTTTTTTTTTTCGTTTTGGAGATTCTAATGTTACAATATAAATTTTAACTGTAGGTTGAAGAAGTATGAAACCTAAGGCCTTTGTCAAGAAAATGAACAATTTTTGTTGAGTGAAGCACTCCGACATTAACTCCAGGTGCTGACATATACCAAACCACACGAGGAACAATTTACAATTACACAGATGACATTACACAAGTGGATATTTTTGGGTCTGCTTTGAAATCCCTATTTTTTGGTCAGGAGAACAGTTTTGTAAATCAGGAATGATTTTGAAATTCTCAAAATGAGATATAATTGAAATGATGGTTTTCATTTGATAAGACCTCATTTCTACTGCCATTCAATCTCTCTCCGTCTTTTTTTTTATTGGCTACTGCCATTCAATCTCTTGCCATGAATACATGCTATGGATTGATTATATATCTAAATAGATAATGAGCAATTAGAGCCATCATTAAGATGGATACACCGTAGTAGATGGGAAAACATTGATCCAAGTATAGTAATTAGAAGTAATAAACAGACATTGTTCACCAAGTGCTTTAACAAAAGACTGCAGTGAAGGAAATGAAATGAAAATTTTTATACATGACTGATTGGGAAGCAACCTCTGTATGCTTATGAGTATGTATTCTTAGCAGTGTCCGAGGACACCACTAGAAACAAGAGGAATTTTGACAAGTCATATGAGCTGACTCTGTTTGGTGTTGCCCAGCGGCAGTCAGTGCATTAGTATCATAAGGTTGAAAGAAAGACTGCAGCAACATTTGAAGGCAAAGAAATGGAATTTTTGGTCGTGAACTGTAATTAGGGATCAACCTCCATACGCTCAAGAATAGGTACTTTTCTTATTGGTGTCCATGGTCACCACCAGAAGAAGAAAAATATTTTGCCATTGCCTGAGTTTGTGATAAGTCATGTGAGCCAACCTGTTTGGTGTTGTCTTGCAGAAGCAGGTTCATCCACACCATAAGGTGAAATCAAATTCTGCATGCTTAAGCGTAGGCACTCTCCTTATCATTGTCTAGGATCACCACTAGAACAAGAGAAATAGTTTGCTACACCACCAAGAATCAGTTGCCAGAGGCTGCGAGAAGCCGTGTGAGCCGACCTCATTTGGTGTTGCCTTGCAGCAGCAGCAGCAGGTTCATCCGCAGCATAGGGTGAAACCAAACTCTCAGCACACACGGTTTCTTGTAACCAATGTTCAACACCATGAACAGCCAGTTTGCTAACCTTATTTTGTATCGGGTGATAAGTAGCAAAGCCCTCCAATTTTATTCCAATCACCACTGCACCGCTGCTGGTGAAACATAAGGGCACATAATCAGAATGTCTAACAGAAGCTTCAGGTCCAGGCATCCTCGGAATAGTAATCAATTTGGTCCAAGTCTCATCATCCTGACTCGTCCACACGTCAACATAGCTCAACCTCTGCGTATGAATTGCACAAAGGGAGCCTTCCAAAGTCCCCAACCACGATACATTCCTATGAAATGTATCAGGAGGGGATGGCACGACCTTAAACTTCTCATTAGCCAAATCAAAACGCAAAATTTCACAGCGGAAGGGGTCATCATTGGCCGCCACAATCCAATAGAGAGCACCGTTGGCATTAGTGGCTTGAAAGAAATGCTCAATAGAAAAAGGTGGAGTGTCTTCGTCTGGAATTTTCCTCCAAGTATTGGATCCTAAAGTTAAGACCTCGACCTGAGGATGGTAATCCTTGATCTTCATTTGACAATAACTAGATGGGGCTCTAACAACCTTATAATCCCCGATGGTAGAATCGAAACCAAGACCAAAAGCCTCCCTAGTGGAATGGAAATTGCGTGGAAGTGGAAGTCTCTTGTATTGCCTAATAGATGGATTCCATAAAACAAGAGCACCATCACCACCATCGTTGATAACCACACAAATCAAGCCATCACAATGACCCTTAACATAATAAGGCAAATTCCTAACGAGACCAAAAAAGCCAAGCTCAACAGCATCTTGAAAACCATCGACTGCAGTAGTAGTAATATTAAAATTGGGTTGATGTTGATGTTGATGTTGTTGGGGGCCTATGGACAAAAAGGTGTCACAATAACGAGCCAGAATGATACGGGACCTGGATTGGTTGAAGTGGAGGTGCATATGGATGAAAGAAGAACTGGTAATAAGAGAGTGCCAAGATTTGGAAACACACCTGAATCGTACAAAGGACTTCACCGGAAGCCTTTTCAGTATGTCGGGAATGATATCTTCTGGAAGTTCCGGTGTTGGTGTTGGTGTTGTTGTCGGTGCTTCCATTTCTGATTGATTGCGTTTTGGGTATATTGTCGTCGTCGTCATCGTCAATTTGTGAAAAAAGCTTATTAGGGTTAGGCTTCACAAAGCAAATGGGAAAAAGTGGAAGGGACCAATGCGGTTGGTTGGCCAGTTGGGCTTTATTTATCTTTATCTTTATCTTTTTCCCCTTCTTCGCCTTTTTCTTTTTTTCTTTATAGGTGGGGCGGTTGTGTCTTCTTTTTGTGATTTGTTTTGTTTTTATCGATCCATCACTCACATGTGTCCTCCAATAACGATTCATTCTTCTCTTTTTTTTTTTTTTTTTTTTTTTGAGAAACGATTCATTCTTGGGTAAAATATCATTTTCGTCCCTAAATTATCACAAAAGTTCATTTTTCGTCCTTAAACTTTCAAACGTTCTATTTTCGTCCATAAATTTTTCCAAACGTATTGATTTTCGTCCCTCCCACATCAGCACTCTGTCAAGCCACGTCAGCACTCCGTCAGAACTTTTGAAAGTTTAGGGACGAAAATAGAATTTTTGAAAGTTTAAGGACAAAAAATGAACTTTTGTGATAGTTTAGGGACGAAAATAGAACTTTTGAAAGTTTAGGGACGAAAAACGAACTTTTATGATAGTTTAGGGACGAAAATGATATTTTACCCTTCATTCTTTTATGTGTACTGTTTATCTTTACATTCGTTAACTTAACAGGCGCGGCAGCATTTTATTTTTATTTTGGGAAAATTTTATTAATTGAAAAAACATATACAAAGTTTTATCTATGCCGGCTTTATTAATTTAGTGGTAGTGGAGTCAAAGAAATCATAAATTAAAATTTACATTTCACCTAAGTTAAGTTGTGTCTTCATAACCATTTAATTAAGAGAGAAAGCTCCTCTTAGAAAGAGAACTTTTCTAAAACTAAGAAAATGATCGAGGTAAAAATAAAACATTAAAAATTTTATTATAGTATTTTTCATTTTTCTCTATTCCTTTACTGTCCAAACTAATGGAAATAAATAACAAAAAAGGACACCAAGTATTAATTTGAAACAATTTCATAAATGAAAAGCATTGGACCTAATTTAATATAATGAATAATAATTCATGTCACTTTAGAAGGGCAAAGTATCTCCTACACCTACACCCCTTCAAATGAATAAGGTATTTTACCTTATTGAAAGAGGAAAGAAGGTCTTAGGTTTCGCTGTCTTCTTTCTTATGTTTTCCTCCTTTATTCTTCTTTTACCTTTTTGATTTCCTACTCATTCTCTTGTGAATGCAATGGAATTTTCAACATTTGGGCTTCAGGGTTATAAGCTAAGTATCCCAAGAAGGTTGGCTTTTAGAATTTCATCATGGTTTGAATTGCATTATTGTTCAAGAAATTCCATTATCACATTTACTACTGGTGGAGTGTAAGCGAAGGTTGAAAAAGCTAGAATCAGCATAACGTGACTATAGTCTTTGCTTTGAAGCTACACTAAGGGCATGTTGAGGTTGAAGCCAATTAATAATTGTAGAAGCCGCTAAACATTGTTTGTATGAGCTTGTTTTCACATTAAAAGAGAAGAGAATGTACAACTTTTTAAAGCTTTTTTTTTTCAAGATACAATTGAAGTTTTACTCAATAAACTAAATATACTAATAAAAATAAGCTCATACAAATGCTGAAATGCACCACAATATGAACACATCTCATCTCTTGCCAATTCATTATGTAAGTTACAAGCAATATGCGCTTCCAAGAATAAATCAGGTTCCCAAGACAAGTTTGCTAAAACATTGTACATCAGAGTACCCTAAACTACTGGATGATAGTCACTTACCTATGAAGAGAACCCTTCAAGTATCTATGGAACTCAAGTTTTTGATTGCCATTTAGGCATGGCATGGTATTGTCTGTCCTCAAGCCCCTCTCCTTTTTGTCTTCTGTCTGTCCTCTATACAAAATTGCAGGAGGAATTTAAAAAAAAAAAAAAAAAAGATATTACAAAACTCCTGGATGATAAACATGCTTTTTTGACCTGTGGTGTTTGAATGGAATACAGAGAAAAAAGCGAGGCCATGTTATTCTCTCTTGTCCTCCTCAAGATCTTCTCCAAGCCCGAACACATGGTGGTCTGCTGCAATTGAGATCTTCCTTTCTTTTCTCTCTAGCTTGGTGGCCAAATCTCCTGCCACCATTATTCCACCTCCACTGAGTGAGATGGCTTCCTCTTCAAAGTCTTCCCCTGTCTCCTCTGAATATGCATATCTGCACAAACCCAAATCAAACCAATTTTCATGAAGGCCAGTCTTCTAAGAAAAATGGTACAAAACAATGATAAAATGATGTCTTAGTTGTCATCACTGAAAAAATTACAAGCAAAAACATACCACGTGACAAGAAGTTCAAATTTGGTTAGCATGTGAGACACATTTTAGTACATATTAGGTGTTAGTGGAAGCTTTCCACCTCTAAACCTAGCTAAGCGGTTAATGGAGCAAGAACATCAATCTCCAAAATATCCTAAGAGGTAGAGTGCCCTGGAGTGGCTATGTAAATCTACATGTTTGAACATTTCTATTTTACTATTACTATTACTATTATTATTATTATTATTATTTAGTTTTGCAATTTACAGCATCAGATTAAATGAAGATAGCTAAGTGACATAAACTGAATATAATCTAATGGTGTTAGCATGTATCAAACCATTCAGCAATCTGCTTAAATCCAAGTTCATGCAAGTGCACCCTGTAGATGAAGCTAAAATATTTAGTTATCCCATCTTTTTGGGAAAAAATAGGTTAATACAAGTGCATAATGTGCCTGAAGCGTTTTAATAATAAAATAGACCTGAATTCATCCATATGGGTGCTCTCAATTTCATCAATCCACATTTTGGTGGCAAATTTGCTCCAAAAATACCAACCTGCAGTCCAAAGATCAGCTCCATTTACTCCTTTGGTTGGTTCAGGCATCTAGTTTTCAATATACACACTTTCTAAGAATAGATTATTCTTGGTCCAACTCAATTTCCTGGGAAATAGTAGGCCTTCCAATTCTGAAGACCACATTCTAAGCTGCCCCATACGTTCAATAATAACGCAACAAACTATACTACAAAATCCTTCACAACATAATACTGGTTTCAAAAATAAACTCTGCCCCTGATCTCTCCATATAACCTGAAGAAAACCATAGCTTGCATTCATATGAAACAAGAAGCAAAAAAGAAAATGATGGCCCTTCATTATTTTATGTGTGCCTAATTTGGAGTTGGGAGTTATCAGACTTCTTAGAAACTTGAGAGAAACCGCCAAGAATGATCTATTTCTCCTAAACTTAGGAAACATCCAGAAATATAGCATGGACCTATTCCGCATGTACAAATTTGTTTCATTAAAATATAAGCACAAAATCATTGACCAGTTTTTCCATAAAATTTCAAATCTGCTTTATGCAGTTTCTAAACTTTTCCTTTTCTATTTTGGAAAGCATTTTAAAGCATAACTTCAACCATCTTTAGTTATCAGTTAAATACTGTAGCATTCTATTAATCTTTGAGTGAATATATTGGAAGTTGGAACCAAAAACCATTTAAAGCAAATCCAGCAAGTAGTATTTTACCAAAAATAAATAAAAACAAAAGAAAGGGTATCAGAATCAAGGATGTACCTAGTTGGGTTATGTGAGGGATCCCAAAGAACGCATATCACCACCAGCAGTATGAATGCAAGACAAGTCCAGAAAGCTGGGATGATCCAAGCACTTCGCCACAGTCCGCTCAATGGATCGGACGCATTAAAGTACAACTGAACCAACACAAATCAGAAGCTTGACTCTAAGTAGTACAATTCTACATAGAAAAAGGGGGCGGGGGGGGGGGGGGGGGGGGGGTGGGGGAGGGGAAGTAGCTCTTATATTTAATAACATATATAGGTGACTGTTTCAAAGAACTACAAAATTGTGCAATTCTAGGGCCATACCAGTGTAGAAGTACAAACTTCTACAGCAAGATAAAGAATAAGATTTGAAAACATAAGTTCTGTTTATTCACAATATTGTGGAAGATGAAAAGGAAAAGCGAAACAACTGAAAATAAAAAAGTCAAAAGACCACCTCATAACCAATCCAAGCAACGGAGAGCAGCACTGATATTGCAAGGGAATTCGTAAACTTCCGGTAGAGCTCAAGTTTTGCTACGCTTCTTCGAATCTGTGAAGAAAGCAAACAAACAGATAGAATGATTAGAATATTTGCATCAGAAATACGAAAGCTTCTTGCCAATGAGCACTAATTCGAAGGGCATCTCCTTCCCATCCCACCTATTTAATAAATGCAAAGCATTTTTTGAACATACAACTGTTGGCTATTTTTCTGTGGCAGATGCATCATGACCTCTAATTTATCATATTCCATTAACCTAGCTCAAGCTAAATGGTCAAAAAATTAATGTAAGTCTTTCCTGAGTTTATTTAATAACATGCATATCCATGCATTGCATTTCACATACCATGTTTAATGTTTGTGTGTGTGTGTGTGTGTGTGTACACGGTAAAATGAATTAGTCCCTTTCCTTAACAGCCACAAACTACTAGAGACAGGCATTCAACCAGTCAATGTCTACTCAGTAATGGCATGGAAGGGATGTGCAAGGGAAAAAAAGAAGTAAGTTGACCTGAAGCTTCTCCAAAGTTTTAGATAATGATGAAAATATCCAAAGAATAAAGCAGGCATCCAGTAGAGCAACAGGTAGCACAAGAAAGAGTCTTGTTTTTCCAGAAAAGTCATTGATATTCCCCAAATGTTCAACAAGCTCAAGAGCTTCAGAAGCCACAAAGTATGACATACCAAGAAGAAGTATTTTTGAGGTTATATTGCCAAGTGTTGGACGAACAACACCATATCCCATTGAAACCACAAGAAGAAGAAGACGGGAGAAAGTCTTCTTAATAGCACTGAAGCTAACTGCCCATACTGTAATTCCCATTGGTCTGCTTCCAGTGGAATTGAAATTTGCATATTCAAAATACCAGAGAGCCATTTCACACATCCCTAGGCCAATTACAGCTGTGATGTGGTAATGCAACTGTATCACATTTTTCCAATATCGTACAAAGCAGATGAACCAGAGGAGACCTAGAACAATATAAGCTAAAGACATTAAGCCAAAAAATGTCATCAGTGGTGTCATCTTTCCAGGTAGATAACCATCCGGATTCTTCCAAACTGTTCGTCCGCTAATTACCGTGCCCACTAGTTCTGGATCACAAAACATGAAATATAGATAATACATTCCAGTACTATTGATCTCAATAGTTTCAAGCACCATTTTGATCTCTCTGTTTTTTCCTTCAAAGAAGGTCTGAATTCGTATTGGCCCATCAAGCTTATCTGGTTCTTGATGGATGATAACCTCTCCTACCTTGCAGGATCCATCCTTGGCAAGATCAGGTGTGCAGCAAATCGCTTCAGAATTCAAATAAGAACCCCCAATCTTTGTCCTATCTTTGACCCTAACAATTATAGCTTCAACCAAGCCAGTCCTTTGTTGCATCTCATTCTGCTTTTCAGCAGATTCTGCTGTTCTTTGAAAGGTGATTGACTCAAACCTAAAATTTTACATATGAAATAGAATTAATAATACCTTCAAACATTTTCAATTGTGCATATAAAACATATATTAAGCATTATATATGTATTCATAACTTCTCAATCTCATATAGGCTATGGCAGACATAATTGTCAACCTCCTTAAGAGCTTTCATTACCACCTACAACTAAACATGAAAAAAGTCCATCAATTTTTTTTTAAATGACATGTAGCACCACCATTTTTAATCTTCATTGCAATGAAACAATCTCTTAGCAATCTCTTAGTGTAGCATTGCACATTTCAGTCCAACAAACAGACACAATCATAGCAAGTCAAGCCAATGGGTACTTGAAAAATCCGTTTCTACCAACGAAAAACCTATTCTTTTAATGAACATATAAAAACTTATCATTCTTTCATGGTAAACAAACAGATCAAACATACCCATTTGCCCCAGTTTTGTTCCAAAGAAAGTAAAAACATTGATATTATTATTACCTGATGAAGGACTTGCCAATGAAAGGTTTATCTTGAGGAGAGGGAATGTGGCGAACTCTGGAAGCGTAGAGGCCCTCACTACCACCATGGAAGAAGAGTGAATTGGAGCGACGAGAAAAGGGTTCGTTTTGGTATTCATGGATGGAAGCACCGACTTGGACAATGAAATGGGAGCTCAAATGTAATATTAAACCAACAATAAAAATGGTAACTTTAAACCCTTTTGGATTCGGATTGAGATCACAAGGAACACTCCCTCTATGACCCATCATCGTATTCGTATTATACATATTCATCATCATCGTCTTCGTTCTCAATGTCTCTTACTCTGTTTGTCTGTCTGTCTGTCAATGTGTCAGTTATAGTCTTTTGTTTCTCTCTCTCCGTCAAAGATTACGGGGTGGTGATTAGATTCGCATTGCTGGACTTGTAAAAGAATGTGTTAAAAATGAAAATGTCACTCATGTCTGTCTCATTAAAAACTAATGCCATATGGTCCATAACGTTAAATTTCCTCATTGGTTTGCCTCTTTTTTGTATTTTGTGTATTTAAGAATTTCACTTTTTTGGCCGTTGTAAATACTTTTTATTAACTCTTTTTTTAACTGTCAAGTCAAACTTACTAATTAATTTTTAAAAAGTCTATACAGACATTTAATATAAACTTCACCTCTTCCTTTTTGGAGTATATGTATATAATTAGATATGATCATGCAATAGACAAAAGAAAAAAAAAATTAGCTTTTCCCATTGGCTGCAGGGGAATTGTAGAAATCGTGTTATTGAATGGAGCATTGCACTTGTACAAATAAAAGAGAAATAATATGTTCACAATATTTTTACAACAAATTTTAAGTGGCAGGTTGTTGCTGGTTGTTATTGTTGGGTTAAAAAGTAATCTCAATGCTAAATTCAAATTTGAACTAATAACAACTAACCACCTATAATTTGTTGTGAAAATATTGTAAAAATGTTGTGGATATAACACTTCTCCAAATAAAATAGGAGAAATTAGTCCCGGACTCTGAGAAATGCGAAGAAGGCATTGGGCACATGGGAACATCATATTGGCAAGTGCATTATTCACAGCTATGGCTGACTTCATGAACATCGACATAAGTTTTTGTTTCCTTCATGAACATCGACATAAGTTTTTTGTTTCCACAATTTTTTAGGATTGTATTTTATATGTGATAATGTGAAATATCGCCAACTAGATCACTAGTCAAATTTGGAGCTTTTGACGGTCTTTTAGTCTAAAAGAAAAATGGAGCTAATCAAATAGACCATGGGGACGTGCCACGATGTAAGAAGTCTCCAATACTTAAATTAGTATCAATCTATGTATTTTGTTTGTAGATAGCATTTTTCTCATACCTTTGCAAATGAGGCAGATTGTCCATTTTATAGGTGGCTTGAATAGCTGTTGTGCTCATAAATGTCTTTCTATACATAATTGAAAGTGATTATTACCATAAATGTAATAGTTGTTGTCTTGATTGGAGTTTAAGGCCTTTGAGTAATGGTCTTCATTGAATATATTGATTTTTTTTTTTTTTGAGAATCTTGAATATATATATATATATTTTGGTTAACGGGAAAGGAAATACAAACACTAACTCACGCTGGATGTGAGTCCAGTTCTAATGAGTCTGTTAATATACATGCCATCCATATCCATGTTAACTAAGGACAAAATATCAAGGCTTGGTGGAGAATTAAAAATAACAAAATATCTGTCCATGCTGCTTCCCTATCTTGCCAGCGCATCTGCACAGCGATTACCTTCCCTGTACACATGCATTACTTGAAAAGTCGCATAAGAGAGGAGAATATGGCTTGTTAGTGTCCACATCAGAGTTAAGCAGATCAACCACAACTCTTGCATCCAACTCCACAATCAAACTTTGGACTCCTTCACTCAAAGCCAGCTTTAAACCATCCCTTAAGGCCTAAAACTCAGCAGTAACATTGGTGGCATAGCCAATGGATCTAGCAAATCCTTTAATCCAATTTCCATTGCAGTCCCTGATTAAACCACCGCCTCCTGCCCTTCCTGGATTTCCACTAGAAGCTCCATCTGAGTTAAGTTTATACCACCCTTGAGGAGGTTTGGACCATTTCACCTGCATTAACACTCTCTAGTTTATCTTCCTCATCTTTCCAGCACAGTAAAAGAACTCCACAGCTTGACTTAGACAAAGCCCATGGAGATTAATGCTTAATGGAGCATTATCAAACACAACTCTATTACGATGTGTCCATAAGTTCCATATAGCAAAAGGAAAAATTACACTCCAAGGAACATTGCTGTGATGCAATCGTTTACTATGGCAATTTACATGAAGCCAGTCACCCAAACTCTGAGTGTGTAGGGGAGGTATAACGTGGGGAGTCCGAATCTTTTCCCAAAACTGTCTAGCAAAAACACAATCCCTAAGCAAGTGATCTAAAGATTCACTTCGATTTTTGCAAATTAGGCAGATTGGGGAGCAATTAATGCCTTTACCCGCAAGTATCTCCCTAACAGGGACATTGTTGTGCATATATAACCAGAAATAACTAATGATTTTTGGAAGAGTGTCTAACTTCCATATCCAAGCACCCTTAAAATTGTTCTCCATTACAGAGTCAACCTTGATACTATGGTAAGCTGAATTGGTAGAAAATTCTCCATCCTTCGTATACTTCCACATTAAAACATCCTTACCAACTCCAAACTCTTGGACTGGAATTGCTTGGATTTTTTCCTTGATGCAAGGAGACAAAACAAAGGACATGCACTCCCATTTCCAATCATTAGTATCCCAAAAGTCAGCTATGGTAAGTTGCATATCCTCCCTTGTTAAAGGCCCCTGAATGAGCTCCCTTAGGGATTGTCCATGGATCCAGCTCTCCATCCATACATACTTCCTAGAGTTACTCCCAACCCTCCACCAGATTCCTTTAGAAAAAATAGGGAACCCAACCTTAATGGCATTCAAATTTGAAGAGGAAGGAAGACCATCAGGGTTATTCGATCTAATTCTAGCATTGGAACAATATTTAGCCAAGAGCATCTTAGCCCATAATGCCTTTTTTTCATGAAATATACGCCAATTCAACTTGGCTAAAAGGGCTATATTCTTTGCTCTGGCTGATTGAATCCCCAAGCCACCTTCTTCCTTGGGCCTTACTACTTTCTCCCACCCAATAAGATGCAATCTTCGCTTCTTATTTGTTGATCCCCACAAAAAATCTCTATTTATTTTATCCAGTTTGTCACACAGATGAACTGGCAAGGTGGCTCCTTGCATGACATAGTTTGGAATGGCAGACATCACAGACTTCACCAAAACTGCTCTTCCTGCAAATGATAAGAATTTAGTCTTCCATCCCGCCAATTTCTTCATTACCTGATCAGCCACAAAATTAAACTGTCTCCTTAGGGCTCCCTTATGTTTAAGAGGAAACCCCAAATATTTTCCAAAATTTTGTGTTTCAAAAATTCCCAAATTCTCACATATTCTCTCCTTCAAATCAACATCAACATTTGGGGAAAAATATATTCTAGATTTGGCACAACTAATTTTTTGGCCAGACTCCATGCAAAAAGCCTGTAAAAGCTCCGGTATAACTTCGCTAGCCTTTTCATTGACTTTAGCAAAAAGGATGAGATCATCAGCAAAAAACAAATGCGAAATTTTAATATTACCACATGATGCCTTAAGAGGAGACCACAATCCATTGGAGCACTTCTCTTCAATAAGATATCCTAAGTACTCCATGCACATGATAAATAGATACGGTGACAAAAGGTCGCATTGCCTAATGCCCCTTGACGGTTAAAAGGAATCAAGAGCACACCCATTCACCAACACAGACAATGAGGAAGTCGAAACACAACTCACGATCAACTTAATGATATTCTGTGGAAACCAAAAAGCATGAAACACTTTATGTATAAAGCTCCACTCCAACCTATCATAAGCTTTTTCTAGATCCACCTTCACTGCCATATAACCCTCTCTTCCCTTCATTCTATCCATCGTGTATAGTAGCTCTTGAGCAATTACTACATTATCAACTCCTCTTCTCCCTGGCACAAAAGCAGTCTGAATTGGAGAGATGAGCCTGCTGAGCAATGGTCTGATCCTGGCAACAAGCACCTTAGAGATGACTTTATACACAGAATTGCATAAGCTAATCGGCCTATAGTTGGCCAAAGACTCAGGATTAGTACATTTAGGAATAAGAGTAATCAACGTGGTATTCAAATAGTTCGGAATGCTTCCAAGAGCGAAAGCTTGCTTAACTTCATGGCAAACAGAGGCTTGCACATCATGCCAGAAGTACTGAAAAAATCCAGCATGCAACCCATCAGGACTAGGGGCCTTAAAAGGCTTAAGAGACCATAAAGCAGCCCTAATTTTCCATATTCATTGATATTAAACAAGGAGGTTTATTAATCAATATAGCACAATTACGTGGTTTATTAATTTAAAAGCTAATGCACTTTTTTTTTTTTTTTGGTTGAGAATCAGGCAAATTAATGCACATGTTGAAGCTGCTCTTGGGTTGGTTATGGCTTATGATGTAGCCCATGATAAAGATGGAGGTAGATTTCCTAGGTATGTCTCAATGGATTTTACAATCTTAAAAATAATTTCCAAATAAGATCTTCTACACTATCTTGGTCTCCCATCCACCTGACAATCTACGAGCATGAAGAGGAAAAGACTTATTTGCTCACTAGACAAATATCCTTGCCAGCAATATCAGGAGTTAGGGATGTCCAACTAGACCCGGTACTCGACCAACCCGCCCAACTCGATTGATCCGGCCCGAAAACCGGCCGACCTGATGCCGGCAATGGTCGGCGGCAGGTCTCCGCCCCCAAAACCCGAGACCGGCAGGTCAGTTGATGACTTTGAGCATGGAAAACTGAATTTCAACTGACCCGACCGGAAAATACACCGAAAATTGCTATTATCTGCCGATTGGAGTGGTTTGAGGGTCTGGTTTTGTCTAATTTGTCAAGATCTGATGAGATCTCATCGAGATCTAGCCTGATCTCTTCGAGATCTGCTGAGATCTCGCTGATCTCTTCGAGATTCAGCTTGATCTCGTTGAGATTTGCTGAGATCTCTTCAAGATCCGGCCTAATCTCGTTGAGATCCAGCAAAAACCAGTAGATTTCGGAAAAATCCGGCTAATTTATGCAAAATTCGGCAATGATTCGCACAGTCCGAAACCAACAATGACCTGACTAGAAACTAATGACATCCGACTACCCAAACCGCTACCTTTAGTGGGTCCAAGAATAGGAGACCCGAAGTGATCGGGTCGGTCCGGTTCGGGTTTATGCTATAAGGAGTATTTGAAGCACAAGGGGTATTTAAGTGCTAACCCTCATATGCATGGTCTAGTAAATTTGGTTAACCATATGCATGATATTGATTGGCCTAGAAATTTGAAAAAAAAACAAGACTTAGGTATAGTACTTAGGTGTTGTTTCTTAAGTTTCTCTCTTAAAATTCTGCCATGTGGATTTTTTCTCATTAGATGGAAGTGTATTTTTTAGTGAAATAGTCACAAGGTTGAATTTTAAAAAGAGAATCTACAGAACAACACTTAAATTACTGTACCTAAGTTTTGTCCATTTAAAAATACTCTAATAATACATATGTGCAGGGGCAGCATGTGTTGATATTAATCTAAAGTTTCCTAGAGTCCTTAATGAATACAACTAGTAGCACAATTAGGAAACTACATTTGTAAAAGCACCATAACGTGGGAAGTGACACGAGAAGCATGCATTAGTCATTACAATTCCCACGGCTTTTTAACCAATGTAAAAGTGTGCACAGTCGCATCAAAGTAGTTTTAAGAAACTATAAATAGCATCCATCACCGTGATAAGTGTTATTCAAGTCTAAAGAAAGAGAGACATGTAGAAGGAACAACTGTCAATAACCGTCAAAAGACTTCAAGTATAAATAACTGATTCATTCTCAAGAAAATTAGACAATTTCCACTAACAAACTTGTTTACATAAGGATTTTTGTTTTTTTTTTTTGTTTTGGTAATGGCAATAATAGTTCCTTAAGAGATTTGCTTGTAATTAAGTCGTAATTCATAGATAGTAGGTTTTCATGCTTATAAGTGCTTCTTATTCAGTATAGTCTTGATTCTACAAGTTTATTTGAGTTTGATTCAAGTTCTTATTAGTTAGTCATGTTTGGTCCACAACCATAACACCCTGCAAATCGAGGATGAAACTTATTTATAACTCTATTGGTTTGTTTATTTTTAATTTTACTTTGGTACAAATCTGTATAGTCCCGAATATTATAGAATTTATGATAATATAAGGAAGAAAAAATAAGTGATGAGAGAAAACGTGAGTGATGGAAATTTAGACCCCTTAAAACAACCAGATTGGTTAGCCTAGTTAATTAGCCAAGTTGTTACTTAGTCAAATTAAGCAATTCTAGGTTAAAGCAATCAAATAATCATATCAAACATATAAAGCAGCGGAAATATAAATAACACAGTGATATGATCACCCAGGAAACCACACGGTAAAAACCTGGGGAGGATTTGACCCACCGATCCTCAAGGCAAACCTAAATTCACTATGAAAGAATCGAAGTTCATACAAAAGGACTTACAAGCTCCCTGCTCGACTTCCTAATGCTACCCACCAGTAGAACTTACTGACACGACCATGTGCAAGCTCCGAATCCACTGACTCCTTCTTTCTTGAATTCTTCAGCAAATACAAGCACTCACGCTTGTTATTCTTTAAACTTCAATGGTAGCAACTGAGTTGATTATCAAGATGTTGAAGTAATCTCTATCTTGAAAACCCTAAGTTTTGTGTAAAGGAAAGCTCCTCTAGATCTCACAAGAGATTTACACAAAACAGCAATGTGAGCAACAAAGACTTAGAAAGGTTTGGGTACAAAACCCTAAAAAATAAAAGGAGGCACAAGAGGCACTCTAATCTCTCTCTTCAAAAATCTCAAAAACGTTCTAGGGTTTTCCTTATATATAGGAGTGTTTTACTTGATCCCCAAGACGTTTAAATAGAGTTTGGGCTGAACTAGAACTCTGCAGAAAAATAAATCTGTACGTGGTTCGATCGATTAAGTCTAATTTTCGATCGATCGAGCCTTACAGATTTAGTCCAATAAATCTGCAATCACTCGATTCTAGTTTTACAAATAAACATACTTTGAGCAAGCCTAAACAAGACTAAACAACCTGTTTTGATCATGGTTTGCCAACAATACAAATTAGAGTTCTAAATACATAAGTTCCTAACTCTTTACAACCTAACAAACTCCCCCTTTGGCAATCCGTGACAAAACACAAACTAAAAGCTCAAAATTTACAAATAAAAGCCCTTTACAAAAATAATGCTCATAACAACAAATCTAACCTAACTGTTATCCATCAGTTGCAAGTATAGACAGCAGCTCAATTGAATCAACCTGTATATTTCCTAAAACACTAAACAAAATGCATAAACGCGTGTGTGAAAAATACAAGTAAACAAAAATAAATTCTTGATTTCACATAGCACAAAATAAAGACATATACCAATGAAGAACTCATAAGTATAAATTAATAAGAAGTGAAACAAGAAACATATAAATCAAAATAAATTCTAACTCTCCCCCTAAGTTAGATACATCAAAAAGTTTTTTATATTCTCCCCCTAAACAAAACAAACAGGTTATCTATGTCTCCCCCTTTTTGTCACGTATTAACAAAGACTACCTAATCAGAAGGTAGACAGAAAATATACGCAACAGAGTAAGAGAAAATAGAGACAACTCCCCCTATGAACAACAAAGCTTAAAAATAAGCTTCTCCCTCTATAAAAATAGGAAAAACAAAACAAGTTTTGGGAAAAACAGTTTGGGGAAAAATAAAGAAGGGGGGGGGGGGGGGAATCAGCAACAGCAGCAGCATCACCAACAGGATCAGGAACATCCTCACCAGCAGGACCAAAGTTAAAAACACACAAACCAAAGTTAAAAACATACAAACCAAAGTTAAAAACTAAGGTGAGGATACACATGAAGAAAAATATTCTCTCTTTCAATAAATGCAAACATGACATTATGTGACCCATAAACAGTTGCATGAGTAGAGAAAATATTTGCACATTGATTTTCCATCATATCTCTTAAGAAAAATATTTGTTACAGTTCACACATAAGAAATAGCATATACTAGAATATACAAAACTCAAAAATTAATCAATCAATTTTTAAATCAAGTTGAGTACCCAATGTAGCAAAGTGTATGCATGTTATGTGTGAAAACAATGAGAGATATGACTGCAAAACTGCAAGATGGATACAAAAACAGTGCAATGCATGTGAATCCTAAACACAAATACTGCATAAAAAATATTGGTCAAAAACATAGAAACTGAAAATTTTTCAGTTTCGATCGATCGAGAATCGATC
This sequence comes from Quercus ilex subsp. ballota, assembly GCA_032727855.1. NCBI lineage: Eukaryota > Viridiplantae > Streptophyta > Magnoliopsida > Fagales > Fagaceae > Quercus > Quercus ilex. Next base: position 69,621,898 of record CM064915.1, read on the forward strand.
GAACATCAATCGAGTCAGGCAGACTCAAACCAAAAATTTTAATCGCAATTTCGATTGATCGAAAAACAGGTTTGATCGATCGAAAGTCTGAAAAAATCAGATTTTTGAAAAACAGAGCATTTTAATGCAGAAACTCCTCAAAGCACATTGTTTTATAAAAAATGCATGAGTATGAGACGAAAAGTTTTTCAAAAACACTTGAATTTAACCCAGATCTTCCAAAATCAAGATTTTCAATCAATTTGTTCTCAAAGTGCAAACATTATACACATTTTGCATTAAAATCAAGGAACTTTTAATCTTGGATGGCCACAACAAAATCACGCACAATATAATGTACCAAGTTTAGCAAAGAGTAACTTGTGTAGTGTGTGCAACTAACAAAAGCTTGAGATACATGTGAGGAGATATGTGAATAGCAATTAATCACAAAGTCTACAAAATTCTTCACATAGAATTTAAAAGAGACTATCACCTAAAGAGTTACATCATATAACTCTCACATCTCCTAGAACATAAGCTTGCAATCATGTAAGTTTCTTGAATTTGGCCTCATAATATACACATCAATTTTAATTATGTGATTTGGCATCAAGCCTAATAGTACACACCAATTTTAAGCATTAAGCAATTAAATGAGGCTACACCTTATGTTCTTTTTGTGCATGTGCTACACTTTCTCGAGCATAAAATCTTATGATATGCACTAAGGTGTTCATGATTGGCTAGTGAACAGTGGTGAGATGGTTATTTATGCCTTTCTCAAAAGAATCAAGTCCGACAGTCAAATAACATGTGACTTCAAGATTAAGATAAAGTGATAAACACCATAAACATCTTTCCCACACAACATGCACTACAAAGCTTCAACTAGTCAAGTGCAATAAATAAGCTCATCAAAACTAAACAAGGTACATAAACTTGTTATGTAAAGATAATATGGCCAATCCTTGATTATAAATCCAAGATGTGAAATACAAAACACAAAAATCCTTTTGGTTCTAAAAGAAAATTTATGACCAAAAACAAAAAGCACATATTATGCTAAATGAACAATGCAAAAGCAATGCATGATGGTGCAAAACTAAGCTATAGAGGGTACACAAACAAGAAATATCAATTTCTTAATTAACCCTTGAGTACATGTACAAACTAGTACATACTCACACAAAATCAAAAATAGCTTAGCACAAACTATTCAAGTTTCTCCACAATGTCAAGCATATTCTAAATCAAGAGAGAGATATCATAACTCATGTAATCTTCAAGAAAAATAAAACAAGACACAAAATAAAATATTTTTGTCTTTTTGAAAATTTTCAATGTTTTTGGATTTTTTTTTAATAAAAAATACAACCTAAAAAACAAAACAACCAAAAACAAAACATGTCCACAAACAATTGAAATAATTAAATCAGGGACAAGTCAGCAATACTCACCTTGGAGAATCTTTTCTCACCCATATAGCACAATTCTTCGGCTTTGTAGGTGAAAATCCATGAGAAGTGGAGTGTATTTGAGGGACTACACCAATCTTCTGAGAAAGACTGAAATCCTATAAATTCCTTTCACAAGCCAACAAGCTCAAATTTTTCAAAAGAATATGAAACAATTTATATGGACTTATGGCAGGAGAAATCTCATCACATATCCTAGATTGACATACAGAATTTTTAAATTTCAATTTATGACAATTATGACGAATGTGACCGCGAACACCACAAAAGTGGCAAACAGGAATAAATTTAGGAATATCAGTATTCCTAACAGCAAATCTAGTCTCAGATTTTGGTTTTTGCCTCAACAAAGAACAATTTGGTCTAATATGACCAACAACACCACAAAGGTGACAGGTAGGCACAAAAACAGATTTATTATGCTCTCTAACAGTAGGTTTAGACTTAGGTTTAAAAACTTCAGCGTCTACATCAGAACTTTTACCTTTGTCTAACCTAGCAAAATAAGCCTTTTCTTTATTATTCCTCTTGAAATGAGGGATATAAACTTTCTCAATTTTAGGCTTAAGAGAAACAGAGACACTTCTGTTATCAACAGCAGGCTTGGTACTAGTCAAATTTTCAATTTTAGCTTTACATTCAACTAACTCTTGTTCCAAGCTTTTCATCTTCTCATCTTGAGAGGAAATTTGATTTCTCAAAAATTTATTCTTTTTATTAGATTCATCTAATCTAACAAGCAATTCATCTTTTTCAAGATTAGCCAATTTTAACTATTCCTTGAATTTCTTAGAAATTTTTAAAGATTTAAATAATTCCTTACGAAGAGTTTCAAAAGCATCAAAAAAATCAGCAGAAGCATGAGCAGAAACATGATCAGAAAGACACTTCAAATTATCCATGACAACAGGGGTCAAAGATCAGCTCTTAAATCAAAAGATCTAAAACGGAAGAGCTACCCGCTCTGATACCACTTGATGGAAATTTAGACCCCTTAAAACAACCAGATTGGTTAGCCTAGTTAATTAGCCAAGTTGTTACTTAGTCAAATTAAGCAATTCTAGGTTAAAGCAATCAAATAATCATATCAAACATATAAAGCAGCGGAAATATAAATAACACAGTGATATGATCACCCAGGAAACCACACGGTAAAAACCTGGGGAGGATTTGACCCACCGATCCTCAAGGCAAACCTAAATTCACTATGAAAGAATCGAAGTTCATACAAAAGGACTTACAAGCTCTCTGTTCGACTTCCTAATGCTACCCACCAGTAGAATTTACTGACACGACCACGTGCAAGTTCCAAATCCACGGACTCCTTCTTTCTTGAATTCTTCAGCAAATACAAGCACCCACGCTTGTTATTCTTTAAGCTTCAATGGTAGCAACCGAGTTGATCATCAAGATGTTGAAGTAATCTCTATCTTGAAAACCCTAAGGTTTGTGTAAAGGAAAGCTCCTCTAGATCTCACAAGAGATTTACACAAAACAGCAATATGAGCAACAAAGACTTAGAGAGGTTTGGGTACAAAACCCTAAAAAATAAAAGGAGGCACAAGAGGCACTCTAATCTCTCTCTTCAAAAATCTCAAAAACGTTCTAGGGTTTTCCTTATATATAGGAGTGTTTTACTTGATCCCCAAGACGTTTAAATAGAGTTTGGGTTGAACTGGAACTCTGCAGAAAAATAAATCTGTACGTGGTTCGATTGATCGAGTCTAATTTTCGATTGATTGAGCTTTACAGATTTAGTCCAATAAGTCTGCAATCACTCGATTCCAGTTTTACAAATAAACATACTTTGAGCAAGCCTAAACAAGACTAAACAACATGTTTTGATCATAGTTTGCCAACAATACAAATTAGAGTTCTAAATATAAGTTCCTAACTCTTTAGAACCTAACAGTGAGTATTTAAGTATCCGTTTGGATACTGAGTTTTGCGCGTCTGTGTTTTTCTTTTTCTTTTCTTTTTCTTTTTTTTTAAACGAGTTTCAGCACTTTTAGTGGGTCCTATGCACTATTCACGGGACTCACAAACCTTTTTTTTCCCCAAAACTTTCCTTAAAAATGGGTCCCACGGCACTATTCACACATTTAAAAATTATTTTGTTACAGTATTTTCAGTTTTCAGCAAAATAAATGGTACATTTTTTACTTCCCATAATAATACATTACAATGAAATCCTTATTAATAATGGGATTACACATAATATGAATAGTACATTTTTCACTCCTCGTTTACAATAAAATCTCTATTAATAATAGAGATTACACACAATAATCAGTGATAATTTTATTTGAATTGCATATTATTGATTGCTTCAATCCCATGATTTTCTCTAGCAATCAATTCCTTGATCTTCTTTAGTAATCAGTATCATGATTTGGTCTTCAATGACATAGAATGAGAATTACACTTTCCAACAAATCTTGAAAATATACTAGATATCCTTCCCATTATGAACACATGTCAGTATTCAAGAGAGAGAGAGAACACAATGATTTCTTAATTAAAACACCCATGGCTGGGCAACAACAGTAGAATGCTTCAATATGTGCAAGCTGAATTGGCCTCCCTTCTCGGAAGTGTCTAGCTTTGAGTGTCCCAGTGGAGGCAAGAGCTCAAAGTTTTGTACTAAACGTCCCAACGTGATTCCAATAATTGGCAAAGCAAGTATCATCCCTGGACAACTCCTCCTTCCAACACCAAAAGGAACGTACTAGAAATCATTGCCCTTGACTTCCACTTTGGCCTCTTCTTCTAAAAACCTTTCAGGCCTGAAGTCTTGTGGGTTTTTCCAATTGGCTGGGTTGTTAGCAAGCCACCATGCATTCACAAGGATCTTGGTCTCAGCTGGAATGTCAAAACCGCCAAGCTTAGCATCACGGAGGTTCATGTGTGGGACTAACAGAGGAATGGCCATCCTTAGCCGGAGAGTTTCCTTGATTATAGCTTGTAGATATGGGAGTTTGTGGATGTCTGGCTCAGTGATTTGCACTCCTGGACCAAGCACCGTGTCAATCTCATTTCGTAGCTTTTGTTGGATCTCCTGATGGTTCACCAGCTCGGCGATGCCCCATTCAATCGACCACAATGTGGTCTCAATTGCTGCATGCATGTAACACCAATTAATACTAATATTTTTTTAAAAAAAATCTTAGTGAACCATCAATCAAATTTTTGCACAATATAAGCCTACAACAATATCCATAGAGGAGGAATATAATTAATTAATGTATTACATTTTTAATTTTAAATCAAGAGCTTATTTAATGCTTTGTTTGTTTTGATGTTAAATTTTTTTTAGAAAATGAATCATTTTCTAAAAAGTATTTTTTATAAAACTACTTCATTTTTCTATATTTAGTAGCAACCTCAAATGTGTTGGAAAAAGGCCTCCTAATTTCTCTTAATTAGCTTGCCATGAGATATAAATGTTTTCCAAAAAAAAAAAAAAAAAAGGGAAAGCAATCTCTAAAAATAGAGCATAATTTTTATGTTGATCAAAAATGGTTTTCTTTTGACTTTTTTTTCTTATACTAACAAATATTGAAAAACACGGAAAACTATCTAATCATACACCAAGACAAATTAGATACAAATTCCTCTTCATTTTTTGATTGGATGATTTTATTTTTGTCCTAAAAAAGAATATTGTACTTATAACTTTTGAAAAAAACATATTCTTTTAAGTTATTGTACTAATTAACTATATTCTCATATTCTTTGAGAATTAACCGGCCATATAATAACTTTGGTTTCAACCAATATTGTGAAAGAAACAAAAAGTAGCTTACCAGCTACGTTTAAGTTGTCAACGATGTAGAGGACGTTGTCTTCGTTAATCTCACCCTTTCGTTGAGCGTCAAGAATGTGATCTATTGCACATTTTTTAGCATCGTTGTCCGTACATTTCATGCTTGCGAGCTTCCTATAAATTAATCAACAATCAAAACTGATGGGACTGACGAAATCAAGTATAGACGAGACAAATTGTACAGACGAGAATAGCCTTCAAGACGAATATCCACTCCACTGACGATTATAAACACCTCATTCAATGCCGCCAGTAAACACCCCAGACGGTTACAAAGCCAACTGTACAGGCCGTTGGAGTAAATTAAAGCAACATTATGAGGCCAGAAAACGTTACCCAGGAGGGCATTGAAGCCACCATAACTGCCCCAACGGCTAGAGGCTGCAGCAACATATATATATAGCCCCCACATTGCCAAAGAGGAGGTACATTCACACATACACACTAAGAGATTATTTTTGCTCTATTATCTTTGCACTGCTCATTCTCAAATAGCAATTGATACTGACTTTGGCATCGGAGGCATTGTGGCAGACACCACACCGGTGACCACACTCGAGAACACATTCTTGCAGGCTGGAGTCCATTTCTGTTTGCACACTCTGACTGACGAATTTACGCTTCATCAGTTTGGCGCCGTCTGTGGGGAACGACGTTTTCGTGTTCAATCTCGAAAAAATAGTTTCCAATCAGCAATCACTATAAGATGGAGTCCAATCAAGATTCCACATCCTTGGCTCAGCAGGTTCAGGCTCTCGCAGCCACTGTAGAAGAACTGACCAGGCAAAATCAGGAAATGAAGTTATGACTTCAGCAGGAAGAGAATCGATCTCAAGGAAACCGAGACGACGAGGGAGACAGCCACAGAAGAAGTGACCATCAAAGGCCCGCCACTCCAACCGAGCGCAACTCAAATCTTCTCCAAGAGATGAGGAGGGAGATGGACGAACTTAGGACCGCCATCAAGGAGAAAACAGAACGGAGTGTAGACTGACTGGTTAGGGCGACAGATTCGCCATTCACTCCAGCAGTCCTTGAATGTTCAGTACCGTCAAAGTTTCGGTTGCCCCAGCTTGAACCATTCGATGGGCTAAAGGACCCTCAGGATCATCTTAACACCTTTAAGACGACCTTAGGTCTCCAGCAGCCCCCAGACGAAATATTGTGTCGTTCCTTTCAACTACCCTCAAAGGAGCTGCAAGGGAATGGTTCACAAAGTTGCCAACGTTGTCCATTGACAACTTCGAGCAGTTGAGCAACGCCTTCCTGCGTCATTTCATTGGAGGACAACGTCCAAAGAGGACCGCGGACCACTTACTTACCATCAGGCAGGGAGAAAAGGAAACCCTAAGGTCATACGTAAAACGCTTTACTCGCGAAACACTGGAGGTAGACGAAGCGGACGATAAAGTGCAACTGACGACCTTCAAGGCAGGATTGAGGTCCAGAAAGCTCGTTTCGTCACTTGCAAAGAATCCTCCAAAAACAATGGCCGAGATGCTCCTTAAAGCACAGAAGTACATGAACGCTGAAGACACGTTAGCAGCCATCAAGGATGCAGGAAAACTAGGGGACAAAGAAAGGAAAGAGGACGATCGTAAGGGGCAAAAGCGGGAGCGCCCAAATTGTCGGACCAATGATGGGATCAGGAGGAAGGACAATAAGGGACTGACAGCGGTAAAATTTACCCCTCTTATTATGCCAGTTGATAAAATTTTAACGCATATTAAGGACGAGCATTACCTGAAATGGCCGCGACCATTGCACTCATCTCCTAACGTCCGTGATAAGAATAAATATTGTCGATTTCACAAGGACCACGGCCATTACACCGAAGATTGTTGGGACCTCAAAGAGCAGATAGAGGAGCTGATAAAGAAGGGGAAGTTACAGAAGTTTGTGAAGAAAGGGGAGTTCAGTAGGTTCCAGGATGGAAACAAGGGCCAGCACGAGTCCTCATCCGGAGGCAGTGACCGTCAGTTCCAGCCTCCCCAAAATGTGATAGGGGAAATACAGACGATCGTAGGAGGACCCATTGCAGGAGGGTCGTTCAAGTCCCTTAAGAAAGCACATCAACGACAGGTGAACAGTGTTTACATGACACCCCCGTTGAAGTACAGACGAACGAATCAGGACATGATTTTCAACGAAGAAGATGCTAGGGCAGTGAAGCAGCCTCACAATGACCCCTTGGTCATAGCATTTACCATAGAAGGATTTAACACAAAAGGGATCCTCGTGGACAATGGTAGCTCCGCTGATATCATCTACTTCCCTGCGTTCCAGCAGTTGAAACTAGATCCAAAAAGGCTGCGTCCATTTGATTCTCCCCTCATCAGCTTCAGTGGTGACAGGGTATACCCCAAGGGCATAGTGACGTTGACGGTGACAGTAGGATCCTACCCGAAACAGTTGACGAGTCATTTGGACTTCTTGGTGGTAGATTGCCCCTTGTCCTACAATGTAATCATTGGAAGACCAGCACTCAACAAGTGGAAATCATCCACGTCAACCTACTGCCTGAAGGTAAAATTCCCAACGGAAAATGGGGTTGGCAAAGTCAGAGGAGATCAAGTTTTGGCTCGGGAGTGCTACCAAGCCGTCGTGGCCGCAAAGGAGAACCATACGTGGACGATTGAAGAAAAAGAGAAAGAAAGGGTGGAGGCCCTGGAGACAGTAGAGTTAACTGACAAAGAGTCCAACAAGACAACCAGGATAGGGACGACTTTAAGTCCCGAAATGAGGATGAAGCTGGTCCAATTTCTTAAAGAAAACCTGGATGTCTTTGCCTCGAGCCACGAAGACATGCCAGGCATATCTCCAGAAGTCATTCAGCGGAACCTACCCGAAACAGTTGACGAGTCATTTGGACTTCTTGGTGGTAGATTGCCCCTCGTCCTACAATGTAATCATTGGAAGACCAGCACTCAACAAGTGGAAATCATCCACGTCAACCTACTGCCTGAAGGTAAAATTCCCAACGAAGAATGGGGTTGGCGAAGTCAAAGGAGATCAAGTTTTAGCTCGGGAGTGCTACCAAGCCGTCATGGCCGCAAAGGAGAACCATACGTGGACGATCGAAGAAAAAGAGAAAGAAAGGGTGGAGGCCCTGGAGACAGTAGAGTTAACTGACGAAGAGTCCAACAAGACAACCAGGATAGGGACGACTTTAAGTCCCGAAATGAGGATGAAGTTGGTCCAATTTCTTAAAGAAAACCTGGATGTCTTTGCCTGGAGCCACGAAGACATGCCAGGCATATCTCCAGAAGTCATTTAGCACGGGCTGAATGTGGACCCAGAAAAGAAGCCTGTCAAGTAGAGACGAAGAGTCTTCGCACCCGAAAGAGACCAAGCAATTACTGACGAAGTTAACAAGCTCTTGACTGCAAGCTTCATCCGCGAAGTATATTATCCAGACTGGCTCGCAAATGTCATCCTGGTAAAGAAAGCAAATGGGAAATGGAGAATGTGCATAGACTTCACAGACCTGAACAAGGCATGCCCAAAGGACAGCTTCCCTCTGCCAAGAATAGACCAGCTGGTAGACTCCACAGCTGGACACAAGTTGCTGACATTTATGGACGCCTTCTCCGGTTACAACCAGATAAAAATGGCTGACGAGGATCAGGAGAAAACAACCTTCATCACCAGTCAAGGGCTCTATTGTTATAAGGTAATGCCCTTTGGACTGAAGAATGCAGGTGCCACTTATCAGAGATTGGTGAACAGAATGTTTAGCAAGCAGATAGGCAGGAATATGGAGGTGTACGTAGATGACATGCTCGTCAAGAGTAAAGAGGAACTTGCTCATCTGGACGACCTCAGAGAGACATTTGCTACTCTCAAGCAATACCATATGAAGCTGAATCCAAGTAAGTGTGTTTTCGGTGTAGCCTCAGGGAAATTCCTGGGATTCATTGTGTCCCAAAGAGGAATAGAGGCAAATCTAGAGAAGGTACAAGCCATAATCAACATGACATCGCCCAAGACTGTCAAGGAGGTCCAAAAGCTCACGGGACGGGTTGCGGCCTTAAATAGGTTCGTCTCTAGAGCGACGGACAAATGCCTACCCTTCTTCAAGACCTTGAAACAGGCTTTCGCGTGGACTGACGAGTGTGAGGCAGCTTTTCAGGAACTCAAACGCTACCTAAGCAACCCACCCCTTCTGAGCCCGTCGAAAGAGGGTGAGAACTTGTATTTGTACTTAGCTGTGTCAGCTACAGCCATCAGTGCAGCCCTGATTAGGGAAGAAGATAGGAAACAGCTTCCAGTTTATTATGTCAGCCAAGCCTTCCAAGGAGCTGAGTCCAGGTACCCAAAAATTGAAAAAATCACGTTCGCGTTGATCGTAGCTTCACGCAAACTTAGACAGTATTTTCAAGCCAATCCCATCTTGGTGATGACGGACCAACCCATCAAGAAGTCCATGAGCAAACTGGAGGCAGCAGGGAGAATGGTCCAATGGGCAATCGAACTCAGCCAGTTTGATGTTGAATATCATCCCAGGACAGCCATTAAAGCACAAGCTTTGGCAGACTTCATCGCAGAGTTTACCCCCCCTCCCCCGACGAAGACGATCTCACTAGCAAGGATAGGCCATGGACAGTACAAACCGACGGTTCGTCAGCCCAAAAAAGGGGGGGGAGTAGCGGTCATCATAGTCACCCCAGAAAGGAGAAATACTAAAGTATAGAGTCCAGCTGAAATTTCCTGCCACCAATAATGAGGCCGAGTACGAAGGGATTCTGACTGGTTTGAGGCTCGGAAAAGAGCTTGGAGCTAGGAACCTGTTGGTCCAAAATGATTCGAAGCTAGTAATTGGGCAAATCAAGGGGGAATATGAAGCAAAGGAAGAAAGAATGCAAAAATACCTCAGGCTAACAAAACATTTGACTCAGGAGTTTGAGGAAGTGGAGTTTATGCAGATCCCCAGGAGTCAAAATGTGGCAGCAGACGAAGTCTCAAAGATAGCCTCGTCAGAAAAGGGGGAATCTAGCACAGACCTGATGATGGAAGTCTAAAAGAACCCCAGCATTGAAGAAATCCTAACCTTCACGATCCAAAACACAAAGAGCTGGATGACGCCCATCCTGTCTTTCCTCCAGGACGGACGGCTCCCCCAGGACGCAGACGAGGGCAGGAAGATCAAAAAGAGGGCAGCCAGGTTTGCAGTCCTCAATGGCACCCTATATAAGAGAGGCTTCTCCATGCCTTACTTGAAGTGTGTTGACGAAGAAGAAGCAAAGTACATCCTGGAGGAGATCCATGAAGGAGTTTGTGGGGATCATGCTGGTCCCAGATCCTTAGTGAGCAAGATCATCTGAACAGGCTATTTCTGGCCAACTATGCAGAAGGACGCGACAGAGTTTGTCAAGAGATGTGACAAATGTCAGCGGTTCGGGAGTGTTCAGCGGCTTCCAGCAGAGAAACTGACGACGATTGCGTCCCCGTGGCCTTTTGCACAATGGGGGATCGATATCGTCGGCCTGCTACCACAAGGCAAAGGTTAGGTAAAATTTCTACTAGTTGCTATTGATTACTTTACAAAATAGGTTGAGGCAGAGGTACTAGCAACCATCACCGAAGCAAGAATCCAGAGCTTCGTATGGAAGAATATAGTTTGCAGGTTCGGGATCCCACGGACGATCATATCAGACAATGGATGACAGTTCAATAGCCAAGGCTTTAGGGATTTCTGCTCAGGGCTAGGCATCAAGAATCAATTCTCATCCCCAGGACATCCACAGGCGAATGGGCAGACGGAAGTGACAAATCAGACATTGCTCAAGATCATCAAGACGAAGCTAGACGATGCAAAAGGGACCTGGCCAGAAGAACTGCCCAATGTCTTGTGGGCCTACAGAACTACATCGAGAACCCCAACAGGAGAAACTCCCTTCAGACTTACCTATGGTACTGAAGCGGTAATCTCGGTCGAAGTAGGAGTAACCAGCACCAGACGAGAGGCATTCAACGAAGAAGTCAATGATGATTTTCTACGAGTTAACCTGGACTGTCTGGATGAAGTAAGAGACCAAGCTTCCAATAGGATGACGGGCTACCGGCAGAAAATGACTGACTATTACAACAGGAGGGTAAAGCTCAGGCGACTTAGCATAGGCGACCTCGTCCTGCGCAAGGTCACAGCGGCTACTAAAGACTCCACCCAAGGAAAGCTCAACCCCACATGGGAAGGACCCTACAGAGTCGTTCACTACTCCAGACAGGGTAGTTATCATCTGGAGACCCTCGATAGACAAAGACTACCAAGGCCATGGAACATTGAGCATTTGAAGAAATACCATCAATAGATGTAGCTTATAAATGTATTCGTTCTTAAAGTCAATAAATGAATTATTCAGCTAATATCTCCGTGCAAACAGGTCTGGCCAGATATATAAAGCCATGTGAGCTAAAAATGGCTAAGTAACAAGATTCCGCCTTAACAGATGTAAGTTACGGACGAAACCAATTAAAGTTGACGAGATCCCTTTAGTGGGTGTAAGTAAAAAATGGCTAAATAACAAGATTCCGCCTTGACGGATGTAAGTTATGGACGAAGCCAATTAATGTTGACGAGATCCCTTTAGTGGGTGTAAGTCAAAAATGGCTAAGTAACAAGATTCCGCCTTGACGGATGTAAGTTACGGACGAAGCCAATTAAAGTTGACGAGATCCCTTTAATGGGTGTAGGTAAAAAATGGCTAAGTAACAAGATTCTACCTTGACGGATGTAAGTTATGGACGAATCCAATTAAAGTTGACGAGATCCCTTTAGTGGGTGTAGGTCAAAAATGGCTAAGTAACAAGATTTCGTCTTGACGGATGTAAGTTACGGACGAAGACAATTCAAGATGACGAGATCCCTTTAGTGTGTGTGGGTCAAAAATGGCTAAGTAACAAGATTCTGCCTTGACGGATGTAAGTTATAGACGAAGCCAATTATAGACGACAAAACCCCTTAAAAAGGTTTAAGTCAAAAAGGTGGCTAAGTAATAAAATTCTGTTATCACGGGTGTAAGTTACCGACGATGGCATCACAACGAATTGAAACTAAGAGTTGAACCCGGGCGCCCAGCTCATTTGCTTGAACCAAAGGAGTTCTAGTCGCAAGGAAACAGCTAAAACTACCGACGAGAGGAAAGAAAGTCACAGTAAGGGACTTTCACTAAGCACAACATATGGAGCTAGACAGAACTTAACAAACACGTGGACAATCACGAAGTGCAAGTAAGTATGTGACAAATTTAATTAAAGCCCAAAACCAAGGGTAATTACCATTGTTTTTACATAAAACCCATAAACACTGGGTTGCCAACATTGTTATCAAAATAAGATAAGCAGAAATCGTTCAAAAATTTGGCCCAAAAACATGACGGGCATCCATCAAAAGAAAAAAGGAATTTTCACAAGTATCAGCATCAGGCGTTGGCAACATCGTCTTCACCAGCTGGAGCGTCACTAGCAGGGACATCCTTACGAGCGAAGGGCACAATGGCGGAAGATTGAGCGGCCTCGTCAGCAGCCATTTCCTGGTCTACCTCCTCTAGGTCCAACTTCTCCATGTCCACCCCAGAAGGATGCTTCAGTAGGTACCTCCTCAGGAGCTCAAATCCTTTGAAATACCAACTGAACAAGACGGTGCTATATTCATCGGTAGTCTGGAATGCTTCCACCGACCTTGCAGCTATCGTCTTCAGCATCTCCTTAGCACCTAAGAGCTGCTCATCCTTCTCTTGCGTCAACTGGCGCTCAACCCTAAGCTCGTCATCCAGTGTCTTCACTTTCTCCTTCAAAGAAGCAGACTCGCCCATAGAGTCAATAAGATTCTTTCTCAACGTGGAGTTCTCCGCCTCCAGAGTTTCCATCCTGGACGTCAGAGATGCCACCCTCGTCTCCTGGGTCAGATATTCGGAAGTATTATGGATGCTCTCTCCCAGTACCTAGAGAAAGAAATTCCGAGTCGTCAATGAAAGAAATAAAAGGAAGAAGAAGACAAAGAAAGAGGGTGGCACAAACGAACTAACTTGTACAAGCTTGTGGACGTGGCGGGCCGCCACGTCATTAAACGGGACACCGGATAAAACCTTCAGATCCGCAGCAGTCACCACTTCGTGAGCCCTATCCACGGCCAGCCTCTCATCAGTCCAGAGCATGGATGGACGAGGAACGTTTTTCTCCTTCTCCTTCTCGGACAACCTCGGTCTTTTGGAAACAGGAGTACCCTCGATCTCCTCTACCGAAGTCGTGGGAGAAGCGGTCCTCGTCGTTGCAACCCTTGACACAATTGGGCTGACAGAAGAAACGGGAGGGGCAGAGCCACTCTTCCCAGTGACGCGCACAGTCTTTTTTCCCAAGTTCGACAGAGGCTCGTCCTTCTTGGCCCTCATCTTGGCATACATGTCTTTATTGAACTTTGTCATCATCTCTGTAAGAAGGAAACACTTGTTAAAAAAAAAAAAATGAAGAGATGGGTGTAAGCTAAATACTGACGAACTCAATACTTACTCTTTTTTCCCTTAATCTCAAGATTTCGCAGAACGTAACTGGACAGATCTGGCCCAAGACAGTAGAAGGCAAGTGTCCTAGGATCTACGAGATCGTCCCAATTTTCGATCGTCTGCGCGTATTCAATCGCCTTCTGAACCCGTTTCCTATACCTGCTCTTCAATTTGGGCCGTCTCTTAATTGCACAGAAGAAGAAACAGGAGAGTTAATAACGATAAAGGCAAGCACGCCGGAAATTAATGCATGAAAGGGAATGTTGACGCACCTAAGGTCGGGGTTCCCCACCGACGATGCAACCTTGGGAGATCACCCCAAACCTCGCCCGAGGGAGTTTCAAAATCGTCCCCAGACACAAAGAAAAACCTGGACTTCCAATATCTGAAGGACGAGGGTAACTTCTTGACGATCCTAGTGTTCCTCTCCCAAGGCACCAGTTCATAGTACCCGTGCTCCTTTGACGCTTTCAAGCGGTACAAATAGACGAGCTCATCGACCCTAAGCATATCCTCGTCCGTGGCAGCCAGCCATATCCCCATACAATTGACCAATATTCTCCACGAATTTGGCATGAGCTGCCCGGGAGCAATACCAAAATGGTCTAGCAACTCCATCAAAAAGGGATGGACGGGAAACCTCAGCCCACAGACGAAGGCAGACTTGTAAAAGCACACCTCGCTTGGGAAGAAGTGGCAAGCCCGTTCCTCCTCGTTGGGCAGACGAACCCTAACCCGATCTGGGAATTGAAACCTATCTTGAAATCTCTTAAGTGTGTCAGCGTCCAGCCTACACCTCTCTTCTAGAGCATAAAAAGTCCTAACCTCAAGAGGGGTAGAAATGGCAGTATCCCCTTCCGCTGGGCCGCCGCTAGACGACAACCCAGTCTCGAGCTCACTCGACCTAACCTCAGACATATTCTTTCGCTCTCCCAACTCGTTGGCAAACCAATCTAGTGACTGACGAAGTAAGGGCAACAAATTGGCTAATGCTACGCTCAAACAATTGCCCTCAAAGACAAAATTCTCAATATGAGAGAAAACACCTAAGGACCCCCCTAAGCGAGCAAATAGAAAAGAAATTGATGGGCAGACCGTTCTAACCTCAGAACTACGAACCATGAAAACCGAAGAGAAAACACAGTATAAGCTAAACCCCCAAGAAAGCAAGAACAAAATAAAGGAAAAGAAGGAAAAGAGGAGAGAAAAGTAATCAGAAATGAGTTTGTAACAACAAAGAAAGGAAAAACATAGAAAGGAACAAGAGAGTGGGCGTACCTTTAGAAAGCAAGGAACAAGGAGAGCACCACTGCGCCGTTAGAAGAAAATAGCAGAGTGAGGTCACTAGAGAAGATGGTCAGAGCAATGATTGAAGGATTTTCGAAAGAAGTGAGGAGGAAAAAGTGAAAAGAGGGGAAGTTTAAGAATTGGGAAACCAAAGAACCAGTAGGAAAACCAATAGTCCTATCATGTGGAGCATTAACTCCCCCAGTCAAAGTGTGCCATGTGGGCCACAACCCAGAAGGCGTTGCCGCAACGCATTTAATACGGCACGAAAACCTAACCACTTACAATAAAAAAAAAAAATTGTTCACCTTCCCTGGTCGTCATGACATGTCAAGACGACCACGGAATCCGGGGGCAGCTGTGGGATTGACGAAATCAAGTATAGACGAGGCCAATTGTACAGACGAGAATAGCCTTCAAGACGAATATCCACTCCACTGACGATCATAAACACCTCATTCAATGCCGCTAGTAAACACCCCAAACGGTTACAAAGCCAACTGTACAAGCCGTTGGAGTAAATTAAAGCAACATTATGAGGCCAGAAAACGTTACCCAGGAGGGCATTGAAGCCACCATAACTGCCCCAACGGCTAGAGGCTGCAGCAACATATATATATATATATAGCCCCCACATTGCCAAAGAGGAGGTACATTCACACATACACACTAAGAGATTATTTTTGCTCTATTATCTTTGCACTGCTCATTCTCAAATAGCAATTGATACTGACTTTGGCATCGGAGGCATTGTGGCAGGCACCACACCGGTGACCACACTCGAGAATACATTCTTGCAGGCCAGAGTCCATTTCTGTCTGCACACTTTGACTGACGAATTTACGCTTCATCAAAAACAATTCTCATATTACATGAAATGGATAGTATTGTATGTATTAATTTATCTATTGTTACATAAATTGTAAATAGTTTGTTGTATAATTAAATTGATAATAATTCTAACATTTTTCATTAATACACAGTAATTTTGGAAAAACAATCAATTATACTTAAAATAGGAAGAATAAAGACATAATATTGTTTGGATTTATAAAAAAAAAAAGATAAATATAAATAATTCGATTTTAATAGAACCTATTATAAGAGAAGAAAAGAAAATAATGAATAGAAAACGAAAGAAAAGCTTACTTCCTCTCCTGAAGAAAATAATCCTTGAAGAGCTGATTCCTCCTTTCCTTGACGTCCTTGCATATCTTTAAATAGCCTCTCAAAAATGGCCTCAAAATGGGAATAAAATCTCCATAATTATACTCAAAGCTTTGAGACAACCTGCTTCTCTCCCCATTCAATGTTTTAAGCTTCACAAACAAAGGGTCATCCTCACTTTCAAACCTCCTATCAAACATGATCCTATACATGTTATTGTACATCATAAACTGCAATCGTTTCCTCAACACAAACCCAGTTGTTGATGCCTCGGGAATCTTCTTAACATCATCAACAACCCTAGAAATCTCCTCCTCCCAAGCAAACCTATATTGCTGAACAACCTTGTTTGTGAAAAAGGGTACAGTCATGATCCTCCTCATCTTTCGCCAGTGCTCACCATACACAGTGAAGACCATGTCTTGGCCTTTACCAGTGAAAATATCAAACACAACGTTTCTAGTTCGTGAACCAAACTCAACCCCTTGAGTGTGAAGGACCTCTTTGGCAAGGTCTGGGGAAGACACAACAACAAGGTTGCGTTGGCCCATGCGGAGCATAAAAATGTCACCATATTTGCGAGCGAGGTCGGAGAGGTTGCGATGGTTGAGGTCATCGCCAACTTGGAGCCAGTTGCCAAAAATGGGGACGGGAATAGGGCCAGTTGGGAGCTTGAAACGCTTGCCACGAAGTTTAGAGATGAAGATAGCGAGAAGAATGGTGAAGAAGAGGGACAGGAGGAGTTTCTCTAAGAAGAGAAGGTCCATGATGGTTGTGGGTGATCGAGTAGGTAATATACGTAGTTGTAAAGGAGCTAGCTAGGCATATATGAATGAGAGTGTGGGTGGGGAATTGAAAAGAAGACTACATAATATATAGAGAGTGAGGGAGAGAGGGTATTTGTGGGGAGTGATTAGGAAGCTGGGATAGAGGAGTTGGGTGCGTGGGCATTGTGTGATCAAGTGAGCAGGAAGTTGGTGGAGGGTGTTCCTTATGGTGTTAATTGGCCCGCCCCGCCGTCACTACACGATTATAGACCAGCCATCTTTCACCCCAGGACCAGGTTGAGTCAGGGGAGTTGGTGGAGGGTGTTGACACAATTGACATGCATTAGAGTACTTACATTAAGGTTGCTCAAAACTTAAAAAAAAAAAACTATTTTAATCACTCATTTTACAAAAAACACACTATAACAATGTTGCTATATTACTCAAAATTTTTGGCAACTAAGTTACAGTAAACTGCCATATATGGCAATCTACTGAGCTAACACTTATAAAATTTTTTTTATTACTTCTGATAATAGTTTAATTTTGCATATATATATATATATATATATATATTATTATTAAAAAGCATTATTATATTTATTTTAAGTTAATTCATGGATTTTATATTTGGTTTTGAAATAATGCTGAATAATTAATTTTTTGCTTAATTGAATTTCAATGTGTGAATATGTCTTTTGTAAGAGAATGGAATTAAATGAATGGCTTTGTGCAAAGAAAAAGGCTAATAGACTTTACTTTTACAAGGGTCATGATGAAGTCAGAATAAGCCAACCTAATTAAATTTGAGTCTAATTGGAGCAAGGAATCAAATGAAATTTGCACCAAATCCAAGTCCAATTCGGATTAGGATTTCAGCTTGTGTATTAGTTAGTATTTTGAGCATAACTTTTAGTTCAAATGTCGAATTGAGATGATTCAAGTTGGGCTGGAAAGTTAACTTAAAGAGATACAACTTTGTAGTTTATCAAAGTCCAAAATCTAACTTTAAATTGGCCAAAAAATGTTGGTTAAGTGAAGCTTGAAAACATGAGATTTTCTCCAAATGGGAACTCAACTTGTAATAGGATTTACTTGACCTATTTAAAGGCTCTTTAGGGCAAAAATCAGGAAGAGCTACTGTAGAACATAATTTAGATTTTTTTAAAAGTTCCTTTACAATTTTTAGAGTTTTGTTTGTGTTATGGCTTGTTAAAAGCCTTGCCAAGGTAAGGGGTAAAAGTGTGAAACCCAACCGTTTATTGATATTTGTTAAGGTACTTTTTTTACACCTAACTTTATTTGAGTACCACCTATTTATATCACTATAAGTTATTAGGTTTTCCCAATATTTTTTGGCTCTATTATTATGTTAATCACAAATATTTCATATCTCATTATCCAAAACCCAATTCTCATTGGCAACATCAAAGCCCAATTCTCATCGACAATATCAAAAGTCCAACTTACGTTGGCACTATTAAAAACCCAAGCTAACTACTTGGTACTATTTATCAAAAACCCAAGGTTATCAATATTTGGCAAAATACTATATCATAATTATTTCACTTAAAAGTCCAATAATGAACAATACTTTAGATCCTTAAACCTATTATGATAATATTACAAGCTCATGGAATTTATGAATTATCTACTCTCAAAACCCATGGCGATCATCTTATAAAAGCCCATGGAAAAATATGATTATTAGACCCATGACATTTATTTATTATTCACCCTACATGTCTATTATGATTATCTATAGAGAAACTCATGAAAACATCACATTATTCTATTATAGTGATTGTTACCATATTTATTTAAAACCCATGATAAATATTATTCTCAAGAAAAATATTTGAGGCCATTATTTAAAAAAAGCCCCAAGGAAAATATCATTTACAAAGTAATCCATAGTAAAAATTATGAGAAGTTATTTAAAGCCCATGAGGAGTAAAAAACCCATGGCAAAGCATGTCTTTAATGCCCATTTTGTAGGCCCAAGAATCTCGTGGAGAAGGGAGCAAGCCCAAGCAAAGAAAGGGTCATGTGGCCCAACTAAAGGTGCTGAAATGAAGCAAAGTTTCAGCCCAAAAAGGTCCCAGCAAGAGGCTTGAAAGTGGGTAATCAGCCCTTGTTCATCCCTAACCAAAGAAACAACTAGAGCTCCCTACAAGAGGACTAAGCCTTTGAGGATGAACTAGGGGCTGTCCCATCAGTTTTCTGCCACCTTCTACCTGACGTAAACAGTGCCCAAGAGCTGTCATATCAGCTGAAGTCAAAAGGATGAAAGGACTCCATCATCTTCCTCAAGATTGCACCTCCAGCAGAAGGGGAGCTGAAACCAAATTATCCATATTTCAACAAATTGATGCTATAAATGTTAAAAAAACGTTCAAGACATGATTCATGTGCCAAGCCCATGAATCCTAAAGGGGAAAAAAATTGGGAACATGTGGTTTGAAGGGCATAAAGGGATCTCTAGCAGAACCCTTTGAAGTGGGCTTAAACTTTGACACCTGGCTTGGGGTGTTGAATCCTACTTCTTAGGGTTCAAATCTCAGTTACAGCACTAGGATTCTTCCTTAATACTTGCCTTAATCCTATTGGCTGAACACAATCTCAGCAATCTTAGCATTTAATGCAAGATTACTCTAAATACTAAATTTCCCAAAGAAGCAAAACAGCTCCAAAAGCAAATCTCTCATTTCTAGGCCAAATCCAGGTTATTAATTCAGTTGACCTGCTCCCCTGAATTAAACCTACGTTTTTTTGGATGCTTGTTAATTAAAGCTTCTCTAAACTCCATTATAAAAGTATAAGCATCTCAGCCCACAAAGGGACAGCCACCCCCCTTTGAGACTTTGGGGTTCGTTTGCCATTTTTGCTAGTGGTTTAGCTCTCCTTAAGCTCACCACTCATCATCTTTAGCCTACACTCATCTAATCCCAAATATTCTTCTCCCCCTTTTACACAATCACAGCTCGAAAATGTCCTCCTACTAGTCACAAGCAGCCCATTACTCACAAAAAGCTTCAATCTCAGTATTAATCCTATCCCACTCACTTAAAACAGCCCACATTCACCTCATTCATGCCTTATGCACACATACTCACCAAAATCTTAGTTTAATACTTGCTGCACTTAACTGGAGATTTTTCTCTCCCTTCATTCCATCCTATTTTTCCTCTTTTATTTGTAACTATGGAGCTTTTAATCCTTATTTATTATTATTATGATGAAGGCCATAATGTTTTGGAAACTATGGAAGTTCTCCCTCATGTTGACTTAATAATAATAAGGAAAAAAAAATATGATTTTTACAATGTAAACACACTTATTAACCTCAAATTACCCTACTGCTGGAGATAATACTGTACCACTAAATGACTTATTTGAACTATCGGACCAGGACCATTAATGTACTAATTAAGTATTGTAACGTGTTTTTCATTGGGCTTTTGTTGCTGTTTTGTCATGTGCAGCCTTTGTTTCTTGCTTGGATAGGCTTTGTCATCACACCGAAAGCCTTTGAGTACCATCTCAAGAGTCCATAATCGAGTTTTGGCTTGGCTTCCCAACATCTTAGATAGAGGCATCAATTTCTCCCTCAACAATATGTTCTTAACAATTATTTTATAGTTTTAATACTTATGTTATTATGTTTCTGATTGATTTAGTCATCTAGAAAAGTGTCTAGTTCTGTATAATTTTTTGATTTATTGTAAAATCTGGACACGTTAAATACTTAGTATTCCCTACAAACTAATTCACTAGTTTTGTTTTGTCTAAAATCAATCAATTTCATAAAACTACCTTATACAATTAATTCTTGAGTTCTTATTGTTAAATCATCCGACTAAAATCATCCTTTGTATGCATTTCAGTTGAGTTATAAAATAAATATTGTTAAGACTACCAATAGATGTGTTGTGTGTGGATTCTTAAACTTTAGCACCTTAATATATTGTTATTTTCTCTCAACTTAAATTATCTTAACTAAACCATCAAAATTTCTTCAATTAAACTTTATTATTTTAGTTTTATTTTCTTGTAGTTTGCTAGTCAATTCCATTTTCTCTGTGGATTCGACCTCGGATTTACTGAGTTATTAATTCGCAACAATCTTGCACTTGGGAGCATTATTTAAGCCACAACAAGTTTTTGAAGGGTTAGGTGCATGGGCATTGTTTAAGTCGCATCAAGTTTTTGAAGAGTTAAGTTACAAAAAACTATCTCTAGATAATTCATGCAAGGCAAACACACTTACAAACATGAATTATCCTTGCGTTGACCGGGTATGTGAATCTAGTTTAGTAGATTTTTTTGTTGTGTCCTTGTGATAATACCTTTAATTTTTATTTATAGTAGACCAAAAACAGTTACTACATTCCTCCTTATATTTGGTAACATCTCCCATATATTGCTCATGTGAAAGTTGTAATTGCCTACATACTTTGACTAGTTGATAACTGACTGCTCACACATGTGAAAATACTTATTTTTAGCCTAACACATGCCCCAGTGCATGATGGGAGTAAACTTAGGCCAATTGCGCATGAGTTAATACAAGAAAATGAAAGGGTGCAAAGAAGATAAAATTGAGGCTTTAAGTCAGATCAATTCGCAAACCCCTGATCCAACAAGTCCTTTAAAACTCAAGTGGCTGCAAGCGAAGGTTGTCCATGATTCTAGAATAATTCTTTTCAATCAGGGCTTGAATAGCGTCGCGACCATAATTCTGCATGATGTTGGGAGATGGTGCATACATGAGGACATCTTTAGGTTCATCGTTGATCCTAAGAGGACCAATTGGCTGCAAGAGTTGAGAAATGAAGCTAGGAAACTCCATTCTGTTGGAACAGGGAGCTTTGGGGTTCATCCAAGTGGTACGGGTGTTGGGAGAATACCTCTCAGCAGTGGCTTTCAAACAGTTGTAGCAAACCTAAAGAGCAACATCAGTAATATTTTGAATGTTTTGAGTAATGCTAGCAGTGATGTTGGTGTTCGGACCAGTGTAACTAGTTCGAAGTGGTTCCCAAACTAAGTAAACGCTCTGGAACATGGTAGTGATCTTGATGTGCATGATTTAAAAGATTTAACTTGTGCTTCTCAAGAATTAATGCCAGCTGAACAAGAACAAGGCTCTTTCTAAATCTGCAGAATTTGACTTTCTCAGTGGCCTACATTAAGAAGAAATTAGAAGTATTTGGAAATTCATTTCCATTGTATTAGACCAATTTCAATTCCGAAATTATATCTGCACTTCCATCATATACTACCCTTCCTTATTTTGAATTTTCTTCTATATACATTCATTGCACTGTGATCCATTATTTTAATCACTAATGCCCATTTTAACCATTCATTTGGCCCCTGGAAATATGCATACATGCATATCTCAAAATTTTTTATGTGAGTAAGCCAATTCATTCATACTTGGATTATATAATTTTAGATTCTTGCCGTTAATGGATCTCGTATGCTCATTACCACTAATATCTATTAACTTATAAGCTTTTCTATCAAAGACCTCGCTGATTAAGAAATGTCCATCCCACTTAGGAGACCATTTACCCATATATGAATCTTTAACCCCTATAGGCAAAATAACTTTCCAAACTAAATCCCCAGTGGCAAATGATTTCGCCTTAATTCTCTTGTTATACATCTCATATACTTTTTGTTTTTGTACAACAATAGAATCTAAAGCTGCCATACGAGCCTCATCTATTTCATCAAGTTCTGCAAACATCGCATCTTGATAATCCAAATAAGTCAATTCATTTTGCCTTGTAATCCTCATTGATCTCACAGTAATCTCCATGAGTAAAACTGCATCATGGCTAAAAACTAGAGAATATGGGGTAGTGTTTATGCTCATTCTTTTTGAAGTTCTATATGCCCACAATACTTCAAACAACAAATAGTCCCAACTTGTAGGATTTCTAGCCACTATTTTCCTCAAATTATTCTTGATAATCTTATTAGTGGCCTTTGCTTGACCATTTGCCTATGCTTAATATGGTGTGGAATTCAAAATTCGAATACCATATTCTTGTGTGAAGGCTTTTACTCTGGTTCCATTGTCCATTGTTATAGATTGAGGAATTCCAAACCTATGGACTATCATTTCTTTTATAAACTGAATAACATCAAACTCACCCACTTCTTTATAAGGTTTTGCTTCAACCTATTTTGTAAAGTAATCTGTTGCAACGATTATGAAGCAATTTTTCTATCTTGAAATTGGTTTGATTTTTCCAATTAAATTCATTGCCCATCCTTTAAAGGGCCATGGTTTTATTATCGCATGAAAATCTAAAGCAGGAATCCTAGGAATTGGACCATGTTTTTGGCATTCTACACAACCTTGTGCTTATTTAATGCAGTCTTTCAATACACTTGGCCAATAGTAACCATATTTGTATATCA
This sequence comes from Quercus ilex subsp. ballota, assembly GCA_032727855.1. Taxonomy (NCBI): domain Eukaryota; kingdom Viridiplantae; phylum Streptophyta; class Magnoliopsida; order Fagales; family Fagaceae; genus Quercus; species Quercus ilex. Next base: position 69,645,338 of record CM064915.1, read on the forward strand.
ACCATTTCATTTTTATACTTGATTGGTGTGAACTACATATGCCTTCATGGACTTCTACTAAGATTTGCTTTGATTCATCATCACTAATGCATTTCAATAGGATACCCTGAACTCCTCTTTTGAATAAAGTTTTATCTTGTTCTCCCATTAAAAAAAATTTCCTAGCTTTAAGTTTTAAAGCATTATTTGTACAACCACTTGGGTTTTTAAATAATCAATGATTGAGTTTCTCTGATCATTAACTTGGGTATCAAGATGAAAAATTTGGGTCCCTAATTTCTTATCAATGACTTATGGGAGTATCCTTTTACTTAATTAAACATGGGGGACTTTGTGCAATCTGGTTAATTTCTTTATGTCCAGAAGCACTTTATGCCATGCGATTGGCTTCCTCATTCTAACTTCGAGGGACATGGTTTAACTTAGTATCGCTAAATTGTTCTAGAAACTATCTTGCAGCCTCAAAGTATGGTGCAATGGACAAACTGCAACATTTATAATCACCAGTGAGTTGCCTAATTACTAATTACGAATCACCGTAAACCTCCACACTTTTTATTCCTATTTTCAATAATATCTCTAACCCAATGGTCAGAGCCTCATACTCAATGATCAATTGGAAAATTCATACCATTTATGCATTCATAGTTCCATATCTAACGGAAACACAGATGCAAATTCAATCAATAGAGAGAAAGAGAGAGAGAGAGAGAGAGAACACAATGATTTCTTAATTAAAACACCCGTGGCTTGGCAACAATAGTAGAATGCTTCAATATGTGCAAGCTGAATTGGCCTCCCTTCTCGGAAGTGTCTAGCTTTGAGTGCCCCGGTGGAGGCAAGAGCTCAAAGTTTTGTACTAAACGTCCCAACGTGATTCCAAGAATCGGCAAAGCAAGTATAATCCCTGGACAACTCCTCCTTCCTACACCAAAAGGAAGGTACCTAAAATCATTGCCATTGGCTTCCACTTTGGCCTCTTCTTCTAAAAACCTTTCAGGCCTGAAGTCTTGTGGGTTTTTCCAATTGGCAGGGTTGTTAGCAAGCCACCATGCATTGATCACAAGGATTTTGCTCTCAGCTGGAATGTCAAACCTGCCAAGCTTAGCATCATGGAGGTTCATGTGTGGGACTAACAGAGGAATGGCCATCCTTAGCCGGAGAGTTTCCTTGATTACAGCTTGTAGATATGGGAGTTTGTGGGTGTCTGGCTCTGTGATTTGCACACCTGGACCAAGCACCGTGTCAAGCTCATTTCGTAGCCTTTGCTGGATCTCAGGATGGTTCACCAGCTCGGCAATGCCCCGTTCAATCGACCACAATGTGGTCTCAATTGCTGCATGCATGCATGCATGCATGTGACATTAATTAATAAGTATCATTTTTTTAAAGCTTAGTGAACCATCAATCAGATTTTTGCATAATATAATTAAGCCTACGACAATATCGACAGAGGAGGAATATAATCAATTAATGCACTACATTTTTAATTTTAAATCAAGAGCTTTATTGTTTAATTGTACCGGGACAAATTATATTAGATACAAATTCCTCTTCATTTTTCGATTGGATGATTTAATTTTCGTCCTAAAAAAGGATATTGTTCTGTATCACTTTTTGATTGGATGATTTAAGTTATAGTAACTATATTCTCATATGAAATAAATAAATAAAATACACGAAATGAAAATGAATCAATCCAAATATACACTAAAATAACAAACAAACAAAGTTAGAGACCACACAAACTGACAAATAATGTACGGAATGCCACCATCTCTTTTTTTTTTTTGTCAACAGAGGAGATAATTATATTAGCTAGCCACAAAAGGTGAAGTATTTGCTATCAGCCTTAAGGAGTACAAACCATTTGCATTAGAATTTACAATTACATTTAGATCAGGGGTAGGGAGAACATCAAGTACAACAAAATCAAAAGTTAAGGAACAAGCTCCTTAAGCAAGGCTGTCTGCTCCTTTGTTAGCCTCCCTAAACACATGCCTGATCACGGTCCGCTGAAACTACCCGAGTAAGTACCTGCAATCATTAAGGAGTGATGTATATGAGCTGTTAGGGGTAGTTTTCCTTGAGAGAATAAGATCCACAACCACCTTGGCATCCAACTCCACGGCCAAGTGTGTGATTCCTAGCTGTTAGGCAAGCGTGAGGCCATCTCTAAGAGCCCAAAATTTAGCAATAATGCTTGTACTGATACCAATATATATCATATATCCTTTAATGGACAAAATGGGCTTTTGCCCTTTTCGGGCAAATTATATAGGAAAATGTCCTCCTTCCTAAACTAAATAGGGAAATGCCCCTCTTTTAAAACTCGATTTTTGATAAATCGAGTTAGAAAAAAAAAATTTTGAAGCTCTATAGTGGCGTTTTAAGGAGCCTATAGTGACATTTTAAGGACCTATAGTGACGTTTTTTAACTCGACTTCAAAGAAATCGAGTTATAGGTAAAAAAAACGCCACTATAGGTCGATTTCATTGCCTATAACTCAATTTCAATGAAGTTGAGTTAAAAAACGTCACTATAGGTCCTTCAAACGTCACTATAGGCTCCTTAAAAACGCCACTATAGGACCTAACTTGATTTATCAAAAATCGAGTTTTAAAAGATGGACATTTTCCTATTTAGTTTGGGAAGGGGGGCATTTCCCTATATAATTTGCCCGAAAAGGGCAGAAGCCCATTTTGTCCATCCTTTAATCCATCTACCACAAGAGTCACGTATGAGCCCTGCCCCCCTTGCCTTCACTGGGTTGCCCAAGGAAGCACCATCTGAATTGAGTTTAAACCACCCCTCTTGTGGTTTATCCCAACAAACCGACAGAATGCCTTTTGGAAGCTGGCCCTTTTCCCACACAATAAAAATATTCAGTGGCAGCTTTCATACAAAGGGAATGGAGGTTTAGATTTAAAGGAGAGTTTTGGAAGAGCATGCTATTTCTATGTTTCCACAAGTTCCACACAGCCAAAGGAAAAATTATGGACCAAGGAATTCCATTGATTCGGTTCAGCTTGCTGTCCAAACAGTTTGTGCTCAACCAATCTGTTAAGCTCAGATGCATGAAATTGGACATGCTTTGGGGAGTTCGAAACTTTTGCCAAAAATTCATAGCAATCGGGCAGTCCCTTAGAGTGTGTAAAATAGATTCCTCATTATTTCTACATAAAGGGCAGCAAGCATCATGAATAATACCTCGATTCAAGGACTTTCTTAACAAGAATGCTGTTACGGAAACATAACCAAAGAAAGTGTTTTATCTTCCAAATCCAGTTACCTTGGAAGGTTTTGGCATCAAGTGGCTCAAGTCTAGCCAGCTTATAGGGACAAAATTGCTAAATGCCCTTTTTGGGCAAACTAAGCAGCGTTTTGTCATATTTTTCAAACTAATTAGAGAAATGCCCCTCTTTTGAAACTCGATTTTCTCAAAATCGAGTTATAAAAAAAAAAAATTGGAGCCCTATAGCGGCGTTTTTAAGGACCTATAATGACGTTTTTAGGACCTATAATGACGTTTTGTAACTCGACTTCCATTAAATCGAATTATAGGCAATTTTTTTTAATTTTTTTTACCTATAACTCGATTTCATATAAATCGAGTTACAAAACACCACTATAGGTCTTGAAAACGTCACTATAGACTCCTTAAAAACGCCGCTATAGGGCCTAACTCGATTTTGAGAAAATCAATTTTCAAAAGAGGGACATTTTCCTAATTAATTTGAAAAATATGATAAAATGCTACTTAGTTTACCCAAAAAAGGCATTTAACAATTTTGTCCCAGCTTACAGGCACCAACATTTACATGATTTAGCCTTTTGATATTATATTCATATATATATATATATATATATATATAAGCTCAGCGCGCAGTCACATTAATTGTTCAAAGCTAAATATCATGAATAGCAGTCAAAGGTTGAATGTTCGTGATGACAAAATGACAAATTTAGGACGCTATATCAAACTTTTTTTTTAAAGGTAAAATATTTTTTGCTTTTTAAATTTTATCATCCCTAAACTTTTCTGGAGAATATAATATATAAAACAATTAGTTGCTTGCATTGTATTACTATTCCGGGTACGTAGTTTCATCACTTTCTTTTACCTTACAAAATACAAAGTACGTGGGACTGATCGAGTTGGAAGAATCTTCGCCTCTCGTGGACCATCAATTTAAAATGGGGGTCCATTTCGTTCAATTGAAATGATGAATATTATTCTTAAATTGATGCGAACTATCAACAACTTCCCTATAAGACTCTTACCAGATAGGGAAGTTGTTGATAGTTCGCTTTTGTAATTATGGCTTCACTCAAAAAAACAAAAACAAAAAAAACAAAACCCTTACTTTCCGGATAAACATGAAAAGAGAATGAATATGATCCACATAAATTTCTTTTTAAGTTCAATCAAATCTATATTTTGAAAAAAAAAAATTAAAAAAAAAGAATACTTTCCAAAGCTGCAGGTTTAAGTGCGCCTTTGGAGTTGCATCTAGAAAGTTCCTAGGGTTCATGATGTCTTAGAGAGGGATAGAGGCCAACTCGGAAAAAGTATGAGCTATCTTAGAGATGACATTGCCAAGAATAGTAAAGGAAGTTCAGAAACTAACTGGAAGAATCGCGGCTCTCAATAAGTTCGTCTCTAAAGTGACGGACAAGTGTCTACCATTCTTCAAGATTTTGAAGTAAGTTTTTGTCACGCCCCAAACCTGATACCCGGATTTGTGACCATGATCGGCATGTTAATATCAAGCCTAAACCCGGTATTAACAAGAACCAACTAAAACTTTTAACAAAAACTTCCCTCTTTCTTTTCATTCTTGTTTCATTTCTTCTTTATATAACCTTTCACTTGATATTTAGAACAGCTACACTGTACCCAAAGAATAACATAATCCACCTATCATTCAATTTCCACACTTTTACATAATACATCTCTTAATACTTAAGGTACACAATTTTCATTAGATTCTAAAATACACAAAACCACAAAACTAAACATCAGATACAAATTTGGGATCTATACATTTTAAACTAAAACCAGCTCCTTCCAAAACTTGCATAAGGCTCCATTTGCTCCAAAATAAAACCTGTTGACTGAAAGAGTGAAAGGGGTTAGCTACACAGCTCAGTAAGAATAAGATACATGAGAATTTAATAAGGATGCATGTAAATCAAATCATTTCATTTTATGAATATTCAGATCGGAGAACATATTTTCATGCATAGTATTTTATACTATTCATAATAATAACTTATATGCTTTTCAAGGTAAATAATTGTTCTCATTTTTCTTATCAGAATAATATTACCAAAACCTTTCAGATTGAATTTCTTTCATTTCTTACAAAGTCACTAAATATAATATTGATTGTTTAGAATTATATACATATACATATACATACATATATATATATATATTCTCATTACAAAATAATCATTTTAACTACAATTAGATAATTGGTAACTTTGTCTTAAACTAGAAACATCCTAACGAATAAGAAAACTTTTCTTTATAAACTTCTTCTTGTAAAATATTATAACTTTCATAGTTATAAAACTTATCGTTTCATAAAGAGCAGATACTTGATAACTTTTTAACATAAACTTGTACTTTCATCAGAAGTTTTACCTTTAAAGCACAACAAAACTTCAGAAACTCTTATCTTTAAAGAACATCTTTTCTTTTCATCAGAAATTTCTTCTTTTCATGAGAGCTTTTAACTTTTCATAATGCATTTAAACAAAATCATTCTCTCATGATCAATAAAATAATATAGATGTTCATAACATATTGGTTAGTCCATATTTGATAAGTCTGTACTTATTTGAGAGGCTTCTAGCACCACTGTGCTAGGCATCCAACATTCCCTACAATGTCAGGTATTCCCGAGATTACATCATAATATATATATTCAACCATGGGGGTTGGTTGACATCCTCGACAAGTTGCCCGTAACCAACAAAAGCGGGTTCAGCAGAACCAGTCCCACTTTTAATGGCCAATAAGATAACATTTTTCATGGAAAGTCAATAATTAAACCCCTATTGGCAGAGTTCAGATCATCAGATGATATAACCCGAAAACATTTTATACTTATACATCATACTGAAATTCATAATTTGCATAACATTTCATTATAAAAGCATTTCCATTGTTTTCTTTAAACATCATGTTCGTGGAATTAGTAATAGCATTAATATGCTTAAATCATATACATTAGGTTTCAAAAGCTCACGAACATATTTTTGTCTGAAACATGATTATATGCCATACTTTTAATCAAAAACCTTTTAATGCATCATATACTTTAAAATAACTTCATGACTTACCAAATGCCCATATAACTTATCCCTTATCTGAAAGCAGAGGAACCGAGAGCCTAAAGTTGAAGGAGCTCAGACCTGGGTACTGGTAACACCTAAACCAAATGTCAAAGTTTATTACTATCCATTATTCCTTATCATAAACTTACACATTTATCTCAAAGCCTATCTCTTATAATCAAGAAAATCTTAATCCCACCTCAACGAGGTTCCCACAAACATATTATGTACACATTAGCAAATAATGTACCAAACTAAAAAAAAAGCCATCATTCTAATATTTATATCATACCTCCAGAGGTGCCAACTTCATTTCAAAATGTGTTTTGAGATTAGGGCAATAATGTATGCATAAACATAAACTCTTTTAAGTATAGTCATATAACCATATACACTCACATGGCAACATACAACGCATTGAACAAGACAGCTTCATAAAAACAACAGGCGGATGGTTTAGAACCCCTTCTTTGAGTACTAAACCTCTAACCAAGTTATACAAAATTAATCTATGATCTAAACATACCAAAAGATAAGCATATTAAATTATAGTTCAAAACATTCACTCTAACTTTATAATTAAATCCTCAAAGTCAGAGTTATCATTATTTTTTTTTTTTGAGAAACGAGTTATCATTACTGTTTACTGCTCATTTCAGCAGCGCATGCCTCATTTGTAAAATACAAACGGGCTATCTAAACACATCTTCATGAAATTTTACAGAGCAACTCCTCTAGATGTCTAGTAAATACCATATCAATTTCGAAGTAAAATCATAAAACCATGATTTACTAAAAATCATACAAGAAAACATACTCAAATTTGTCCTGACAGAATTTCATGGAACTTAGAAATTAAACAATTATTTTTATATTGATCCAAATGCTGTGAGACTACTTCCATTAGAACCATACGTGTCTCAGCATTCATAAGAACTACTCATAGCATCCTAATTCACTGTATACAATTTAATACATAATTTATCATGCATAAACATAGAACCTATCACAGTGACAGTTTTGCAACATTTTCTTGTATATTCACAAACAATTATCAAACGATAGTATTTTCATATAGGGATTTTTTAACACTCATTAGACATGTTAGAAAACACTTATATATAGTCATTTAACCATTTATAGCAAAATTAAATACAACAAAAATCCTAGCAGTAACATCAATAGTACTCATCCTAACTTTATCTTACCTCTTTAATCATATACAATCATTAATTAGTAAAAACCCTAATCTACCTTCAAAAAATCACCAACACAGTTTCAAAGCTTCTTAAAACACTATATATATATATATGACTTACAAGTTCATGATTTCCTAATTTCCCAAACCACACATACCATTACTAAAAATTCCATTAAGAAATCATGTATGCTAAGATGAGAGTAGCTAGAACCCTTACCAAGTTTTTGGTTCTTGAGGGGAAAAATAGGAACATAATCACTCTTGCATGAAAGGATTTCCCTTTCCTAGCAGCTGGACCCGAAAGTATGAGAGGTAGAGAGCTTGAGAGATTTTTCTTTGAGTTTTCTAGTTTCTTTGTAAGAATATGAAGAAGTAATGAGATGGAGCTTTGTCTTTCTTTTGGTGTGTGAACCCGTGGACTCAAGAGAGCTTCTAGCTCTTTCCTTAAGAGAAAGAGAGAAAAGTGAGGTGAGAATTTCAGATTTTTCTTGGACTCGTGAAAATAGAGATGGAGAGAGCTTCTTGGAAGTTTTAGTTAAATTGAAAAGTCAAAAAAGAGATTACGTGTAGCTTGCTCATTGCATGGCCGGCCAAGTCTTGGTCTTTGGGGTTTAAGGGGATAACATGTGTCCACATGCATAATGCTTTGGCATTATATGTGTTGAATTTCAATTGGTTGTAAGTGTGAGTGGAATTACAACTATAACATCTCATGCATCATGCTTAATTAAAACACCACCAACTATGCATCTAATAACTTAACCACTTAATATAATTTTGTACATACTTAGTATATATTCATAATACAATTAGCCATTCAATTACTTATAATCTTTATAATTCTTATTCAATGGCATTGTAAAATAATATGTTTATTAAATACTCTTTTATTAATTATAAAAATAAAGTGGCTTAAAATAATAATTAATCATTTGAACACATAGGTTAACTATAAAATTAGGTCGGGGTGTTACAGCTTTCACCTGAACGGAGGAATAGGAGAAAGCATTCCAGGAACTGAAGCATTATCTAAGCAACCCACCACTCCTTAGCCTGTCAAAGGAAGGGGAAAACATGTTCTTGTACTTAGTGGTGTCAGCCACAGCCATAAGTGTGGCTCTAATTCAAGAAGAGAATAAAGCACAACTCCCAGTTTATTACATCAGCCAAGCCTTCTAAGGAGCTGAGGTAAAATACCCACGGATTGAGAAAATTTTCTTCGCCTTAATCGTCGCCTCTCGTAAACTACATCCCTACTTCCAGGCAAACCCTATTTTGGTAATGGCAAATCAGCCAATAAGGAAATCAATGAACAATCTCGAAGCTGCAAGAAGAATGGTGCAATGGGTGATTGAACTCAACCAGTTCAACATCAAATACCACCCTAGAACAATGATCAAGGCACAAGGCAGACTTCGTCGCTGAGTTCACAATTGTTGATGAAGAAGGAGCCCAAGACGAATTGGAGAGATGGACAATCCAAACCGATGGGTCGTCAGCCCGAAAAAGAGAGGGAGTAGGAGTCATCATCATCATTCTAGAAAGAGATGCCCTCAGGTACAGGTGCAGCTTAAATTCCCCACCACCAACAATGAAGCGGAATATGAGGCCATACTGATGGGGCTCAGGGTCAGGAAGGCGTTAGGCACCAGAAGCCTGCTCCTTCAAAGTGATTCTAAGTTGGTGATATGGAAGATAAAGGGAGAATACGAAGCAAAAGAGGACATGATGCAGAGATACCTTAGACTGACAAATCAATTGGTTTAAGAGTTTGATCGGGTAAACTTCACATAGGTCCCCAAGAACCAACAGTGGCGGCGCCACGTGAAGCTCAGGGTGTTCCCAAGAACACCCTGACCTGAAAAAAAAAATTATATATAATAATTAAAAATTTTTATATTTGATCTGTATTAGGAACACCCTCAAATTAAAAAAAAAAAATTTATTTGTTCTACTTTCAAGCAAAAAAAAAAAAAAAAAAGCCCAAACCCTACTGGAGCCCGTCAACCCGGCCAAATTGCCCGACGTCGACCCGATTCCAGACCGAACTGAAGGTCCAGTCGGTCGATGACAGGTTTCTGTTTTCAAAAATCGACGCTGGCTAGTCGAGTGGCGGGTTTGCATCTCCAAAACCCGAGCAACCCGAACTCGACCAGAGTTGTAAAAAAATCCGGCCAATCCTTCAAAAACAAGCCAGATCCAGCGAGATCTCGACTAGATCTACCGAGATCTCGACTAGATCTGGCTAGATCTAGTAGGATTTAGCCAGATCCAGAAAAATCCAACCAATTTTTAGCAAAAAAAAAAATGCAGATTTCGGCAAAATTCCGGCATGTTTTTCCAGTTTCCGGCAGTTTTTTCCAATTTCTGGCGATTTTTCCAGATTTCGGAGATGCTTTTTTTTTTTTTTTTTTTTTTTTTTTTTTTTTTTCAGATTTTGATGCCGTTTTTTATTCCGGAAACCGACCGGCCCAACTGATGCTCACCCTCACCCAAAACTGACTCAACCAATTTTTTCGGCAGTCGGTTTCGGGTTCCTCCGCCCCTCCACTCGACGTCGGCGGGTCGAGTTCGGGTTGGGTCCAAAACCGACCCGGCCCGACTCGTGGAAAGCCCTACTCAAGGTATTTCTCTCTCTTTTTCTCTCTTTTTCTCTCTCTCTCAATCTCTGACTCTTTCTCTCTTTATCTGAATTCACAAATGAAAACTATGAAATGAAATTAATGAATGAAAGTCTCTCTCTCTTTATCATTTAAGAGTCTAACTCTCTCTCTTTTGAACTGTGAGTCTATGATTGGCTGGAGCTTGGCCGAATCTTTACCTTTTAGCTTTATTAATATTTTGCCTTTTGCCTGTTTTTTTGTCTTTTTGCATTTGGCTTTATCTTATCCGTTGGTGTTGTGTAACTTGTGTTGGTGAGATATTAATTGTCTTTTAGTGTAATGTGTATTGTGTAATTGTGAAATTTTCTGATTGGCAGCTGGCTCTTGTGATTGGGGGCATTAGGCATGAGGCATTGAGGCTTGTGCTTGTCTGTTGAGTGGGGTGGGGGTAGATGGGCACATAGGGCCAAGTAGCACAATAATCATTACACTTCTTTAATTATTGTGCTGCACATTGGATGTGTGGCTGGCTCTTTGTATAATGTGCACATGGTCGGGCTAAACAATATAACAAATATTTTTTTTTAAGAAACAACAATATAACAAATTAAAGCAGTATAATTAATGACAAACAAATTAAAGCAATATAGTTTATTGTTAGGCTAAACAACAATAATTAAAGCAGCTTAATTAACTAATACATTATAAAAGACAAACAAATTGAATTATGTTAGGCTAAACAACAATTAATAATTTTATAATTAATGAAACAACAATATAACAAATTATAGTTTATAAAAGACAAACAAATTAATGAAACAACTAAACAACAATACATTTGGGAAAAATTCCTAGAACCGCCATTGGGAAAAATTATGCTTCTTAAGGAACACCCTGGGAAAAATTCCTGGAGCCGCCACTGGGAACCAAGACTCAGAAGTAGACGGAGTCGTGAGACAAGCATCTTCAGAAGAAGGATCAACATCCCTAGACCTGAGAATGGAGGTCCAAAAGCATCCCAACATTAAAGAATTCCACACTCTTGTGGTTCGAAGCCAAAGTAGCTGGACAGCTCCAATTCTCTCTTTTCTACAAGACGGATGACTCATGGTGGAGGTCGAGGAAGCTAGGAAGATCAGGAAGAGGGCGGCTAGGTTCACGATCCTGAACGACACCTTGTATAAAAGAGGGTTCTCTATGCCCTACCTAAAGCGCGTCGAAGAAAACGAAACTAAATACATCCTAGAAGAAGTCCATGAAGGGATATGCGGAGACTATACAGGCCCGAGGTCCCTGTTAAGCAAAATCATTAGGATAGGTTACTTTTGGCCTACCGTGCAGAAAGATGCAAAGGAGTTTGTCGAGCGATGTGACAAGTGCCAAAGGTTCGGGAATATCCAGCGTGTACTAGGAGAAAAGATGACAGCTATAACTTCTCCATGGTCGTTCGCTCAATGAGGGATATGCATCATGGGCCCACTACCCTAAGGTAAGAGACATGTAAAGTTTTTATTAGTTGTGATTGACTATTTTACTAAATGGGTTGAAGCAGAGGCACTACCGACTATCATGGAGGCAAAAATCTAGAGCTTTATGTGGAGAAACATAGTTTGCAGGTTTGGGATACCAAGGGCAATAATATCAGACAACGGGCGCCAATTCGACAATCAAGACTTCAAGAACTTTTGCTCTGGACTAGGAATCAAGAACCAGTTCTCATCTCCAGGGCATCCACAAGCCAATGAATAGATAGAAGTGACAAATTAAACACTACTAAATTCATTAAAATTCGATTGGAAGAGGCAAAAGGCGCATGGTCGAAAGAACTGCCTAATGTCTTGTGGGCATATAGGACCACCGCAAAGACCCCGATGGGAGAGACTCCGTTCAATAGTAAGAGAGGCACCAAAGCAGTAATACCAGTTGAGGTAGGAGTCACCAACATGAGAAGAGAAGTCTTCCATGAAGATGACAACGATGACTAGTTAAAGGTCAACCTGGACTACCTGGACGAAGTAAGAGAGGAAGCATCCCAGAAAATGATGAAGTATGAGCAGAAAATGACCGAGTATTACAACAAAAGGGTAAAGCTCAGAAAACTTGATATAGGAGACCTTGTCCTACGCAGAGTCACACCGGCAACTAAGGACCCAACCCAAGGGAAGCTTGGGCCAACCTAAGAAGGACCGTACAAAGTCATCCATTATTCGAGACAAGGTAGTTACCACCTAGAGTCAATGGACAAGAAGAAATTACCACGGCCATGGAACATCGAGCACTTGAAAAAGTATCATCAATAAAATACCATTGTATTCGTGAAAGCTATATCTTCATTTGAAATAAAATAATAAAAGTATTATTCAACAAGTATTCCAACAGATTGTACGTAAATTAAAAAAAAAAAAAAAAAAACGAAACCAAGTAATAAAATTCCTTAAATGGATGCAAATCACCTAAAAATGGCTAAGTGATAAAATTCATTAAATGGATGTAAATCACTGATGAAGCCAGGTTATAAAATTCCTTAAATGGATGTAAATCACCTAAAAATGGCTAAGTGATAAAATTCCTTAAATGGATGTAAATCACCTAAAAATGGCTAAGTGATAAAATTCTCGAAATGGATGTAAGTCACAAAGAAAATGACTAAGTGATAAGATTCACTAGACGGGTGTACATCATTGACGAAGCTAAGCGGAATTCCCCACAAAGGCATAAATCATCTTGGGATCACCGAAGGCGTCGAAGCAATGCCAAAGAAAGGATAAATGTCAAAGGTAAGGAAAAAAAAAACTATGAAATAAATATATAACCAAATGAAAAAGTTGGTGCACAATTAATGTTTAAAGCCCAAAAACAAACTAGGCAAATGGATTGCCTTGAAAATAGAATATAAAGCCCAAAAAACATACTGGGCACCCAAAATAAAATAAGACAAAGGAAAATAAAAAAGGGAAAAATCTAGATAAGCTTGTAAACAGCTAAGTAGCAGCTTTGTCACCACCGGCCGCATTGGGAGGAGCGCTCTCAGACCCGTGACCAACTCCACTCGGTGTGCTATCCTTAGGAGCCACAACAGCAACTCAGGAAGCCTCGTCCAACTCCATCTCTCTATCAACCGCCTTGAAGTCTAGGTTTTCCAAATCCACTCCAAAGGGATGTTTGACGAAGTACCGTTGGAAAAGTTCAAAGCCCTTGTAATACTAACTGAAGAGCACAGTGTTGTACTCCTCAGTCTGTTTAAAGGCTTCGACGGCTTTAGCAGCCACGGTTTTGACTTTCTGGTTCACCGCCTGGAATTGCTCGTCCTTCTCCACGGTTAGCTACTTCTTGACCTTCAGTTCGTCGGCCAAAACCTTAGCCTTCTTCTTGGCGGTGTTGGCTTTGTCCATAGTAGAGATTAGATCCCTCGTCAGTTTTGCATTTTCAGCTTCCAAAGCATCCAACTTGGATCCCGTCGATACTACCTTCACCTCATGGCCCAAGTACTCGGACATGATGTGAATCGTCTCCCCTAGCACCTAAAGAAGAAAGTTATGTGAAACACAAAACCAAATAATAATAATAATAATAATAATAATAATAAGGGATACAGGTACAACACCTTGACCAACTTATGGATGTGGTGGCTCACGATCTCATTGGAAGGCATACCCGAAAGTACCTTGAGATCTTCAGCAGTAAAGGCGTCATGTGCCCTCGTCACAGCTAGACCAGCATCGTCCCAAACACTTGACGACTGAGACCCCATCTTCTCCTTGCCTTTGTCTGCCACTCGTTGCCTTTTCAGACGAGGGGTGATCTCCTTCACCAAAGTAGCAGGAGAGGCAGCTTTCGTAGTCTCAGGGACGGAGGTAACAGGGGTAATCAGAGTTCCCTTCTTGACCACCCGTACCACCTTCTTCCTAAGGCTCGAGAAGGCTTGTTCTTCCTGGCCCTTATCTTGGCATACATTTCCTGATTGAATTTGGTTGTCATCTTTGCGATGAAGAAGAGTTAAAAAAAAAAAAAAAAAAAAAAAAGCCTTGATGAACCAAAAAGAAGACTCACTCTTTTCTTCAATTTCAATGGCGCGTAGGACAAAAGAAGAAGGCTCCAGACCAAGGCAGTGACGAGCCAAAGTTCTCGGATTAACCAGGTCATCAAAATCGTTGATTTTCTTTGCGTATTCTGTAGCCGCGTGTGATTTGTATCTGCTCTTGAGCTTGGGTTGCTTCTTAACTGAAAAGCACATAGTCGAAAGAAGAATCAGATAAAAAAAAGAGGGAAAAGAAAGGAGCAAAGGAACTAGCAAAAGAATAATCAAAAGGACGACACATAGAGCCCTCCAACGACGAAGCAACCTAGGAACTTCGCCCTAAAAATCATCGGAAAGAGTCTCCCATCCATCCTCAGATACAAAGAACCTTGACTTACAATATCGGAAGGACGAGGGGAGATTAGTAATGATCCTAGCCTTCCTGACCCAAGGCACGAGTTCATAATACCCGTACTCCTTTGACTCCTTCAGAAGATACAGGTGAACAAATTCGTCCAACCTGATCATATCTCCCTTAGTGACAATCATCTAGATCTCCATACAGCTGACCACAATCCTCCACGAGTTTGGCATAAGTTGCCTAGGAGTGATATTGAAATGATTTAGAAGCTCCATAATAAAGGGGTGGACGGAAAACCTAAAGCTACACTGGAAAGTTGCCTCATAAAAGCACACTTCCCCAAGTGAAAAGTGGCAAGCCCTTTCCCCTTCATAAGGAAGACGAATCCTAACTCCCTCAGGAAATTGAAACCTATCCTTGAACCTAAAGAGATTGTCAATGTTTAGTCCGCACTCCTCACTCAAGGCACGGAAAGCCCTGACCTCCCTTCGACTAAAGGCAGCGGTATATACCTCCACCTCAACAAGGTCATCGCTAAACGACAACCCAATCTCCAACTCACTGAACCTCACCTCAAACATGAACCCCCGTTCACCTACCAACTCCTCAAACCAATCAATAGACTAACATAGTAAGGGGAGCAAATCAGCCAACACAAAACCTAAGCTGCTACCCTTGGACAAGAACCTTTCAATTGAGGGGCAGTGAGCACAGAAAGAACCTAAGGATGCTTCTAAACATGCAAAAAGATATGAAATAGAGGGACACAATTGCCTAACCTCAAAGCTCCCAACCATGGAACTAAAAAAGGAAAAAAAAAGGGGTGAAATTCCTACCTAAACACAAAAAAGGAAAGATAGACAATTTTTTTTGCTACAAAGAACGAAAAGCAAGGAAATAGAAGTCGTACCTCAAAAGATCAGTCTTAAAAAGTAAAAGATGGCAATCAGAAAGCTCGAAGGAGGAAGACATAAAGCAACAATGGCATAAAGATAGAGAAAAATTAAGGGAGAAAGCGGTTTAAAAAGCTGGGCTCAGAAAACGGGAAACCCAAAAGTCCCTTGAATAAAGAGCTGATATCCACCAATCAGAGTGTGCCACGTGGCCACAACAAGTACGACATCGCCATTCTGCCTTAAATGCGGACACAATAAGAATACCAAGAGTCTCATCCGAGCAAAAAGACCTCTCATATTCTTGAGATCGTCATCACACGTAACGATGACCTCAGAATAGGGGGGCAACTAATGGACATAGTAGTTATCCTCGTCTAGGATGAGCCAACTTGGACGAGGGTAGAGTGTCATGAAAGCTGCCATTTAATGCCTCGGCGGTTACATATCAGCAAAGATATTGTTGAAGGCCCACTAAAGACCAAATTAAAAACCAAAGACGTTACCTAAGCAGAATTTAATTCACCATTTAAGAAGAGCAACGGCTACTAGAGAAAGCCTATATATACAGACCCACAAAATCCAAGAAAGGTACATATACTCTTCACATTCTTGCTCTCACTACTAAGAATTCTCTATCCTCTAAAATCCATTCACTGACTTAGTCACCGGAGACTCTGTGGCCTGCACCACACCAATGACCACCTTGAGAGAACTCTATTTTGAACCTTGCAGGAACTTGGGCGAGCTCGTGCTGATCCACTTGGACGAACCTACTCACTAAAGATTTCCGCATCATCGGTAACTTTTAATTTCCAAATTACCCTAATGGGTTTGATATACCAAAGCACTTGATCCAAGCTTTTACCTTTGTCACCACATAACTGACCACATAGGTTGCGTTTGTTTCAGTGTAAAATATTTTCAGGTTAAAATATTTTCAGGTGAAAATATTTTCGGGAAATGAAAATATTTTCAAGTGTTTGGTTGTATTTCAAAAAATGTTTTGAAAATTATTTTTTGGTGTTTGGTTGTATTATTGAAAATACTATAGAAAACACATTTTCTACTTGTTGCTCACATTTTCTCACATTTTCTCAGTTTCCAAACAAATATATAATATCATTTCTCAATAGATAAACACAAAAGAAACAAAACCCAACAAAAGAAATTCATCAAATCCGGTTAAATTGAGAGAAGAAGGAAGAGAGAGAGAGGCGACTAGGTTTGATCTAGAGGCAGTGAAGGCAAGATTGCGCGGCGGAGGCGACTAGGTCAAGGTGGGTCGCTCATCTTGCGGTGGTTTGCTCGACATGGGTAGGGAGAAAAAGGGTAGATCGGTGACATAGGTGGCAGAGGGAGGAAGAGAGAAACAGGGCAGATCGGTGGTGAGAGGCACGGCCCAGACGGCGGTGGAGTCGATCTCAAGTTTAGGTGGCCAGCCTCTCTCTCTCTCTGATGGTAGGCGGCTTTCTCTCACTCTCTGACTGTGACCGGCCTCTCTCTCTCTCTTTCTCTCACTTGGTTCGGTTCTTTTTTTTTTTTTCTTTTTTTTTTTTGGAAATGGTTTGAAGGTAAGCTTGGAGATGGGTTCTGGACCGTGTGAGGAGTGTGCTCAAGCTCTCTCTCTTCAGGTGTGGTTTCCGAAAATTGTTTGAAGGTAAAATCAAAGCGTAAATGATTTTATGCTCAAAGTGGCTTATTTTCCAGTCAAAGCACAAATGATTTTTCGTTGACCGTATTTTCCGTAGCTGCCAAACACACACAATGGTGTAAAATAATTTCCTGAAAGTGTTTTCACGTGAAACAAACGCATCCATAGTGGCAATATTACATATATACCAAGGGTGCAGAACCACTTAGAGATGTGGGGGGGATGGATGGCCCCCAAACTTCTCAAATATTATACTTTTACACCTAAATTTCACAAAAGAAATATGGTTA
This sequence comes from Quercus ilex subsp. ballota, assembly GCA_032727855.1. Classification (NCBI taxonomy): domain Eukaryota; kingdom Viridiplantae; phylum Streptophyta; class Magnoliopsida; order Fagales; family Fagaceae; genus Quercus; species Quercus ilex. The sequence goes on from CM064915.1 coordinate 69,662,707, forward strand.
ACCCCTCAAACTCTTCATATAAATTAGTTTAAGTTTATATTTGTTGTAATTTTGGCCCTCCATTCATAAAATCCTAGTTCTGCCACTGTATAACCCTGGACAACTCCTCCTTCCAACTCCAAAAGGAAGGTACCTAAAATCATTACCATTGGCTTCCACTTTGGCCTCTGACGGGAATGACGAGATCACGCACACACGGACGATCCCATCTATACTGACGAATCCAGACTCTGGCTAGGTAAGTCAGCTATATGCTTTACTGACGAAGATATCTAGAGCATTCAATGCAGGCAATCAAACCCAAAGCGGTTACGGGAACAACTGTACAGCCCGTTGAAGGACAGTGATGGCACATTAAACGACCCCAGACGTTACTAAAAGGAGCATTAAAACCTCCATAACTACCTCAACGGCTAGAAGCCATGAGAACATATATAAATCTCCCACATTGCTGAATCAAAAAGAGGTACACAAAAAAAACTCCAAGAGACCTTTCTAATTCTTTCCAATTACATTGTTCATTTCCTAGAAAACTTGTTTTACTGACTTTGGCATCGGAGGCGCCGTGACAGGCACCCCACTGGTGACCAACCCCGAAGTTCAAAGAAACATCTCCGTCCGACGAGAGCAGTGCTGACGAGTTGACACTCATCAGTTTGGCGCCGTCTGTGGGGATCGACATTTCCTTGTTCAAACTCGAAATAGTGATTCCTTATTCTTATTTTCTCTAGGATGGAGTTCAATCAAGATTCTGCAGCTCTAGCCCAACAAGTTCAAGCCCTTGCAGCCACAGTTGAAGAACTAACCAGGCAAAACCAAGAAATGAGATTACGACTTCAGCAGGAGGAAAATCGTTCGAAGGGCAATCAAGAGGATGAGGGAGATAGCAACAGAAGAAGTGACCATCGAAGGCTAAATACTCCCGCCGAGCAGAATTCAGATATTCTTCGGGAAATGAGGAGGGAGATGGACGAACTGAGGAATGCCATCAAAGAAAAAACAGAGCGGAGCGTGGATCGGTTAGTCCGGGCAACGGATTCACCATTCACAACAGCAGTTCTCGACTGCCCAGTGCCGTCAAAATTCCAATTGCCTCAGCTCGAACCCTTCGATGGATTGAAGGACCCTCAAGACCACCTAAACACCTTCAAGACCACCTTGGGACTACAACAGCCCCCAGACGAAATATTGTGTCGTTCCTTCCCAACTACGCTCAGGGGAGCTGCCCGAGAATGGCTTACAAAGCTGCCAACATCGTCTATCGACACGTTCGAACAATTGAGTAACGCTTTCCTGCGTCATTTTATTGGGGGACAACGACCAAAGAGGACCGTTGACCATCTGCTTACCATCAGGCAGGGGGAAAAGGAAACCCTGAGGTCATATGTAAAACGTTTCACGAGGGAAACACTGGAGGTAGACGAAGCCGACGATATGGTGAAGCTAACAACCTTCAAGGCCGGGTTGAGGTCCAGGGATCTCGTCAGCTCACTCGCGAAGAATCCCCCAAAGACAATGGCCGAAATGCTCCTCAAGGCGCAGAAGTACATGAACGCTGAGGACGCATTGGCTGCTATCAAGGAAGGGGACAGACCAGGGGACAAAGGAAGAAAAGAAGATGATCGCAGAGGGCAAAAGCGGGACCGACCAGATCGTCGAGTCAGTGACGGAGTCAGAAGGAAAGACGAGAAAAATCCGCGAACGGTAAAATTCACCCCTCTCGTTATGCCTGTTGATAAAATTTTGACGCAGATCAAATACGAGCATTACCTTAAATGGCCGCGACCACTGCACTCATCTCCTAACGTCCGTGACAAAAGTAAGTACTATCGATTCCATAGAGATCATGGCCATTACACCGAAGATTGTAGGGATCTCAAAGAACAGATAGAAGAATTGATACGAAGGGGGAAATTACAGAAATTTGTGAAGAAGGGGGAAAACAATAAATTCCGGGATGAAAACAAGGATCAACATGGGTCCTCATCCAGGAACGATAGCCGTCAGTCGCAACCTCCTCAAAATGTGGTCGGGGAAATACAGACGATCGCAGGTGGGCCTATCACCGGGGGCTCATTCAAGTTACTCAAGAAAACACATCAGCGACAAGTGAATAGCGTCCACATGACACCCCTGCCAAAGCAGAGACGAACAAATCAGGATATGACTTTCAACGAGAGTGACTCCAGAGGAGTAAAACAGCCTCACAATGACCCCTTGGTCATAAAGCTCACCATAGAAGGGTTCAACACCAAAAGGGTCCTCGTGGACAATGGTAGTTCAGCTGATATCATTTACTTTTCCGCATTCCAACAGTTAAAGCTGGACCCCAAGAGACTTCGTCCGTTTGACTCTCCACTCGTCAGTTTCAGCGGTGACAGAGTGTATCCCAGAGGCATAGTGACGCTGACAGTAACAGTAGGGACGGACCCAAAACAGTTAACTCGTCAAATAGACTTTTTGGTAGTAGATAGTCCCTCATCCTATAATGTCATCATCGGAAGGCCAGCACTCAACAAATGGAGAGCGTCCACATCCACCTACTGCTTAAAGATAAAATTTCCAACGGAAGACGGGGTTGGCGAAGTCAAAGGAGACCAAGTTTTAGCTCGAGAATGTTATCAAGCTGTTTTAGCAGCTAAGGAAGACCACATGTGGATGGTAGAAGAAAAAGAGGAAGAAAAAGTGGAAGCACTGGAAGTGGTGGAGTTGATTGAAGGGGAAATAACGAAAACAACCAGAATAGGGACGACGTTAAGCCCTGAAATGAGAACGAGGCTCATTCAATTTCTCAGGGAGAACTTGGATGTCTTTGCCTGGAGCCATGACGACATGCCAGGCATATCTCCAGAGGTTATTCAACACAGGTTGAACGTAGACCCAGAGAAGAGACCCATCAAGCAGAAACGAAGAACCTTTGCGCCAGAAAGGGACCAAGCGATTTCCGACGAGGTAAACAAACTCTTGACTGCAGGCTTTATCAGGGAGGTGTACTATCCAGATTGGCTGGCCAACGTCGTCCTAGTTAAAAAAGCGAATGGAAAATGGAGAATGTGCGTGGATTTCACAGACCTGAACAAGGCCTGCCCAAAGGACAGTTTCCCTCTCCCCAGGATAGACCAGCTAGTAGACTCTACAGCCGGGCACAAGCTGTTAACATTCATGGATGCATTCTCAGGGTACAACCAGATAAAAATGGCTGACGAGGATCAGGAGAAAACCGCCTTCATCACTAGTCAAGGGCTCTACTGCTATAAGGTAATGCCCTTTGGCCTGAAGAATGCAGGAGCAACTTATCAGAGGCTAGTAAACAGAATGTTCGTCAAACAGATAGGCAGGAATATGGAAGTGTACGTCGACGATATGCTCGTCAAGAGCAAGGAAGATCTCGAGCATCTGGACGACCTTAAGGAGACATTCAACACCCTCAAGCAATACCAAATGAAGCTGAACCCTGGTAAGTGTGTCTTCGGTGTCGCCTCTGGAAAATTCCTCGGGTTCATGGTATCTCAGAGAGGAATAGAAGCAAACCCTGAGAAGGTACATGCCATACTCAATATGGCATCGCCTAAGTCCGTCAAGGAAGTCTAGAAGCTCACGGGCCAGATTGCAGCACTTAACAGATTCGTGTCTAGAGCAACGGACAAATGCTTGCCATTCTTTAAGCAGGCCTTTGAATGGACTGACGAATGTGAAGCGGCCTTCCAAGAACTGAAGCGTTACCTTAGCAACCCACCACTCCTGAGCCCGTCCAAAGAAGGCAAAAACCTGTATTTGTACCTGGCCATTTCCTCTACGGCCGTCAATGCAGCCTTGATACGAGAAGAAAACAGGAAACAGCTCCCCGTCTACTATGTCAGTCAAGCCTTTCAAGGAGCTGAATCCAGGTACCTAAAGATCGAGAAAATCACGTTTGCACTGATAGTAGCCTCGCGCAAACTCAGGCAATATTTCCAGGCAAACCCAATATTGGTAATGACGGACCAACCTATTAAGAAGTCTATGAATAGACCCGAAGCCACCGGGAGGATGGTCCAATGGGCAATCGAACTCAGCCAATTCGACGTGGAATACCACCCCAGGATGGCCATCAAAGCACAAGCTCTGGCTGACTTCATCGCCGAGTTTACCTATCCAGACGAGCCGAGCCCTGCTATCAAGGATAAAGCATGGATGGTGCAAACCGATGGCTCGTCAGCCAAAAAAAGAGGAGGAGTAGGGGTCGTCATAACCACTCCTGAGGGTGAGGTGTTGAAGTATGGGGTGCAGCTAAGATTTCCAGCGACGAATAACGAAGCTGAATACGAAGGAATTCTAACAGGCTTAAGGCTTGGAAGAGAGCTTGGGGCTAAGAACCTACTAGTCCAGAACGACTCAAAGCTAATAATTGGGCAGGTCAGAGGAGAGTACGAAGCAAAAGAAGAAAGAATGCAAAAGTATCTCAGACTGACGAAACGCTTGATTTAAGAATTCGGAAAAGTGGAGTTCATCCGGATCCCGAGATGCCAGAATGTGGCTGCAGACGAAGTCTCAAAGATAGATTCGTCAGAAGAGACAGAACCAATGGCAGACCTGATGATGGAAGTACAGAGAAACCTCAGCATAGAAGAAATTCCAACATTCGCAGTCGAGGGCACGAGTAACTGGATGACGCCCATTATGTCCTTCCTCCAGGACGGTCACCTACCCGAAAATGCAGACAAAGCTAGGAAGGTAAAGAAGAGATCCGCCAGATTCACAATCCTCAATGACGCCCTGTACAAAAGAGGCTTCTCAATGCCTTACTTGAAGTGTATGGACGAATGAGAGGCGGAGTACGTCCTGAGGGAGGTTCATGAAGGGATCTGCGGAGATCATGCAGGCCCAAAATCCCTGGTAAGAAAAATTATGCGAGCAGGTTACTTCTGGCCAACCATGCAAGATGACGCAGCAAGATTCGCCAAGAAATGTGATAAACGTCAAAGGTTCGGGAATGTTCAAAGGCTACCATCAGAAAAGCTGACGACGATAACATCTCCATGGCCATTCGCGCAATGGGGAATCGACATCGTCGGCCCACTACCTCAGGGTAAAGGTCAGGTAAAATTCTTACTAGTTGCTATTGACTATTTCACTAAATGGGTTGAAGCAGAGGCATTGGCAACCATTACGGAGGCCAGAATCCAGGGGTTCGTATGGAGGAATATAGTTTGCAGGTTCGGGATCCCACGGACGATCATATCGGATAATGGACGACAGTTCGATAGCTAGGGTTTCAGGGGTTTCTGCTCGGGCTTGGGCATCAAGAACCAGTTCTCGTCACCAGGCCACCCACAGGCGAATGGACAAACGGAAGTGACGAACCGCACACTGCTCAAGATCATAAAGACCAAGCTGGATGACGCGAAAGGAGCTTGGCCAGAAGAACTGCCCAACGTTTTGTGGGCCTACAGAACCACGGCTAGAACCCCAACGGGAGAAACCCCCTTCAGACTCACCTACGGAACCGAAGCAGTGGTCCCAGTTGAAGTAGGAATAACTAGCACCAGGAGAGAAGCGTTTAACGAAGAGGAAAATGACGACCTGCTGCGAGTTGACCTAGACTGCCTTGAGGAAGTCAGAGACAAAGCCTTCAGCAAGATGACGGAATACCAGAGAAAGATGACAGCCTACTACAACAGGAGGGTGAAGCTCAGAAGACTCAGCATAGGGGACTTCGTCCTACGCAAGGTGACTCAGGCAACCAAAGATCCAGCCCAAGGAAAGCTCGGCCCCACGTGGGAGGGGCCGTACAAAGTCGTTCACTACTCCAGACAAGGCAGCTACCACCTGGAGACCCTAGATGGACAAAGGCTCCCGAGACCATGGAACATTGAACACTTGAAGAAATACCATCAATAGATATAATGGGAAGACGTGCCCATCATTTACAATCAATAAATAAGTTATTCAGCCAATATTTGTGTATGAACATGCCCGAAGAAACTAGCGAAAGCCAAAAATTTTGGTCAAGTAACAAGATTCCGCCTAGACGGATGTAAGTTATTGACGAAGATCCCTTGGTAATTAAAGCCAAAATTTTGGTCAAGTAACAAGATTCCGCCTAGACGGATGTAAGTTACTGACGAAGATCCCTTGGTAATTAAAGCCAAAATTTTGGTCAAGTAACAAGATTCCGCTTAGACGGATGTAAGTTACTGACGAAGATACCTTGGTAATTAAAGCCAAAATTTTGGTCAAGTAACAAGATTCCGCTTAGACGGATGTAAGTTACTGACGAAGATTCCTTGGTAATTAAAGCCAAAATTTTGGTCAAGTAACAAGATTCCGCTTAGACGGATGTAAGTTACTGACGAAGATACCTTGGTAATTAAAGCCAAAATTTTGGTCAAGTAACAAGATTCCGCTTAGACGGATGTAAGTTACTGACGAAGATTCCTTGGTAATTAAAGCCAAAATTTTGGTCTAGTAACAAGATTCCGCCTAGACGGATGTAAGTTACTGACGAAGATACCTTGGTAATTAAAGCCAAAATTTTGGTCAAGTAACAAGATTCCGCTTAGACGGATGTAAGTTACTGACGAAGATTCCTTGGTAATTAAAGCCAAAATTTTGGTCAAGTAACAAGATTCCGTTTAGACGGATGTAAGTTACTGACGAAGATCCCTTGGTGATTAAAGCCAAAAATTTGGTCAAGTAACAAGATTCCGCCTAGACGGATGTAAGTTACCGACGAAAATAAAAGCCAAAAATGTGGCTGAGTAACAAGATTCCGCCTAGACAGATGTAAGTTACTGACGAATATAACTTAGTGATTAAAAATCAAAAACGGCCAAGCAACGGGATTCTGCCTAGACGGAACTAAGTTACCGACGAAGATTACTAAAAAGCCAGAAATGGCCACCTGCCTTGGTGGAGACAAGTTACAAACATGCATCAAACAAAAGAGGAATGAGCAATCACAGGTAAGAAATAAAATTAAAGGCCAGAAGAAATAAAATTAAAGGCCAGAGGCAAATAGGCCAATTATTTCTACAACTAAAAACCCATAAACGCTGGGCCAAAGATGCTGTTCTCAAAATAAATAAGATTGTTTGACAAATAAATTTACAAAAAAGAGAAAAGCCCAAGGCATAACGGGCACCACAAAAAGAAAGTAAAAAGTATTAAACTCGTCCAGCCTCGTCGTCAGCAGGGGCATCTTCGGTACGAGCAGCGTCGTCAGGAGTGTCAGCTGGGGGCTCAGTCTCAGTGGCAGACGATTGTACAGCCTCATCAGACGCCATTTCTTGATCCACCTCTTCCAGATCAAGTGCCTCCATGTTTACTCCGGAAGGGTGTTTGACGAGGTATCTTCTTAGAAGCTCAAAACCCTTGAAATACCAACTGAGAAGCACAGTGTTGTACTCGTCAGTGGTTTGGAAGGCTGCCACAGATCTCGCCGCGATTGTCTTGAGGCTCTCTTTTGCCGCCACAATCTGCTCGTCCTTCTCGACGGTCAGCTGACGCTCCACCCTAAGATCGTCTATAAGTTTCTTTGCCTGCTCTCTCAGGGTATTCGCCGTGCCCATTGACTCGATGAGATCCTTCTTCAAGCCCGAGTTCTCTGCCTCCAACGCCTCCACCCTAGAAGTCAGGGATGCCACCTTCGCCTCCTGGGTAAGGTACTCAGAGGAAAGATGAAGACTCTCCCCCAGTACCTGCAAGAGAGTTAAAAAAAAAGAAAAAAAAGAAGTACCTGGATGATTTTATGGACGTGGCCAGCAGCTACCCCACTAAGGGGGACCCCAGATAAGGCCTTTAGATCGGCAGCAGTCACTAATTCATGAGCTCGATCCACCGCCATTTTCTCGTCATTCCATATGGTGGAATGACGAGAATCAGCCTTCTCTTTCTCTTTTCCCTTTTCCCTTTTCCCTTTTCAGAGAGACGTGGCCTTTTCGAGACAGGAGTGCCCCCTATCTCTTCCAGCGACACGGTTGGAGAAGCTGTCCTCGTCATCTCCCCTACGGAGACGATCGGATTGACGGAAGCAATTGGAGTAACAGGGGCGCCCCTCCCGGTAACACGCACCGTCTTCTTACCAATATTAGACAGCGCGGCTCGTCCTTCTTCGACCTCATCTTAGCATAGAGGTCCTTGTTAAACTTCGTCATCATCTCTGCCAGAGAAGAGAGCAACAGTTAAAAAAAAAAAAAAAGGGCACTGACGAACTCAACACTTACTCTTCTTTCCTTCGATTTCAATATTGCGCAGAACGAAAGAGGAAGGATCTGGACCAAGGTTGTAAAAAGCTAACGTCCTCGGGTCTACCAGGTCGTCCTAGTTTTCAATCGTCTGAGCGTATTCAATTGCCTGCTCAACACGCTCCTTGTACCTGTTCTTGAGCTTAGGCCGTCTATTCATTGCAAAAAGGAGGATAACAAAAAAGGTATGACAATCACGAACAAGTGAATACCACAAAGCTAAAACGACGAAGAGGAAAACTGACGCACCTAAGGTCGGGGTTGCCCACCGACGAAGCAATCTTGGAATGTCACCCCATTCCTGACTGGAGGGAGTCTCAAAATCGTCCCCTGACACAAAGAAAAATCTCGACTTCCAATACCTGAAGGACGAAGGCAACCCTCTAATAATCCTGGCCCTTCTTTCCCAAGGAACCAACTCATAATATCCATACTCTTTTGATTCTTTCAAACGATAAAGATGGACGAGTTCACCCACCTTATTCGTATCCCCATTAGCAGCCAACCATATCTCCATACAGTTGACTACTATTCTCCATGAATTAGGCATCAGCTGCCCAGGGGCAATCCCAAAATAGCTCAGGAGCTCCATGAAGAAAGGGTGGACGGGGAATCTAAGTCCGCAGGTAAAGGCAGCCTCGTAAAAGCACACCTCACCCGGGAAGAAATGACAAGCCCTGTCCTCGTCATTAGGACGACGAACACGAACTCTCTCTGGGAACTGAAATCTATCCCTAAACCTATTTACCGTCTCCGCTTCCAGACCACAAACCTCTTCCAGGGCATAGAAAGCCCTAACGACCCGGGGAGAGGAAACAACTGTATCTCCCTCCACTGGATTGCCGCTGGACAACAACCCAGTCTCGAGATCGCTGGATCTAACCTCAGACATGATCCCCTCCCTACTCACCTGACCCTCGAACCAATCAACTGATTGTCTAATTAAAGGCAACAATTCAGTCAACACCACCCTAAGGCCACTACCCTCAAAAACAAAATCCCCAAAATTAGAGAAAGTGCCTAAAGCCCCTCCTAAACTCGCAAAGAGGAAAGAAACTGAGGGACAAACAATTCTAACCTCAGAACTACTAACCATGAAAACCCAACTGAACCGCAGAAAAACCAAAAACAAAAAGAAACAGAAAAAACAAGAAAAATCAGGAACAATACTGCAAGCAAAAGCAAGGAAAGTGAAACGGGAAAGGAAAAAGAAACATACCTTAATCAATGGCGGAGTGAGAAAGCTCTGCTTGACTAGCGTATCGACTCAGAGGAAAGTGACAGGAAAAAGCTAGAAGAAGAGTAAAGGAGAAAAATAAGAAGAGAAGGAAGTTAAAAAGAAAAGCTCGAAAAACGGAAAGGCTGGCGGGAAACCCAATAGTCCCATTACCTCGGGCATTAATTGCCCCAATCAGCACGTGCCATGTAGGCCATGATCTACGAAGCGCCGCCACTTCGCACTTAATGCGGAACGAAACCCCAAGAGTCATTTACAACCTGTAACCCTTCGTATTCCATGATCGTCATTAAAACCGACGAACACAGAATTGGGGGGCAACTGACGGGAATGACGAGATCACGCACACACGGACGATCCCATCTATACTGACGAATCCAAACTCTGGCTAGGTAAGTCAGCTATATGCTTTACTGACGAAGATATCTAGAGCATTCAATGTAGGCAATCAAACCCAAAGCGGTTACGGGAACAACTGTACAGCCCGTTGAAGGACAGTGATGGCACATTAAACGACCCCAGACGTTACTAAAAGGAGCATTAAAACCTCCATAACTACCTCAACGGCTAGAAGCCATGAGAACATATATAAATCTCCCACATTGCTGAATCAAAAAGAGGTACACAAAAAAAACTCCAAGAGACCTTTCTAATTCTTTCCAATTACATTGTTCATTTCCTAGAAAACTTGTTTTACTGACTTTGGCATCGGAGGCGCCGTGGCAGGCACCCCACCGGTGACCAACCCCGAAGTTCAAAGAAACATCTCCGTCCGACGAGAGCAGTGCTGACGAGTTGACACTCATCAGCCTCTTCTTCTAAAAACCTTTTAGGCCTGAATTCTAGTGGGTTTTTCCAATTGCCAGGGTTGTTAGCAAGCCACCATGCATTCACAGGGATCTTGCTCTCAGCTGGAATATCAAACCTGCCAAGCTTAGCATCTTGGAGGTTCATGTATGGGACTAACAAAGGAATGGCCATCCTTACCCGGAGAGTTTCCTTGATTCCAGCTTGTAGATATGGGAGTTTATGGGTGTTTGGCTCTATGATTTGCACACCTGGACCAAGCACCGTGTCAAGCTTATTTCGTAGCCTTTGCTGGATCTCAAGATGGTTCACCAGCACGGCGATGCCCCATTCAATTGACCACAATGTGGTCTCAATTGCTGTGACACCAATTAATATCTTTTTTTTTTATCCATTTATCCCTATAAATATAATATTCTATTATTTTGGAAGAGTTCGAGCAACTCGAGGATTGCGTAGTCATTGCGGCCATGACGAGATTGGCTTTGAAAGAGGCCAAGGTCATCTCCTAGCTAAGAGCCTGAGAGAGAGTTTACAAAATAGACGGAGATGAAAGAGATATATATATATTAAAAAAAAAACCCAGCAAAGTTTGGTTGGCCGGAAGCATTCCTTTTGAGATAAGAAAAATACTAGATCGATAGTAAAAAAAGAATTCTAAGACCACAACTTAAATCACAATTTTTATCACAATTGTCCACATGATAAACTGTGAGTGGTAGATAAATAATGGTGAATCTATATAAAAGTCATAATTTTAAAAATTGGACCAAACATACCAATCAAATCGATTCAGCCAAGAACCAAGTACCAATCTAGTCCAGTAAAAACTCCTAAAATCGCCCAAAATTGGTCAGAACCAATTAAAAACCGATAAAGACTAAGAATCAGGTGCAAAAAGGGTTCATTGACCGTATCTATTTTTAGAACCATGGTAAAACTAACATGCAGCTAGTCACAATTTGCTACATAAGATAGTTGTGGTAAAAATTGTGACATTTTATGTCATACCAGAATTACTCTAACAAAATACATAATTTTTGTCATAACTTGCGCACGTAGCGAGTTATGAATCCACATAGACCACCATATATAAAAGTTGTGTATTTTGTCGTGATTCTATCATTTTTCTTGTGGTAATCATAATATTGATATTTATTTATTTTTTAAATGAAAAGCAATTCTTATCACATGTATTATGTTATCATATACGTGTGGGCTAGAAACGTCACAGGGGCCTAACGGATGGAGCTTGGGCCTGGGAAGCAAGCCCTCTGCAACTAATTTTTTATACTTTATCAAAAATGTAAAAAATTTAGTTAAATGTATCAAAAATGTATTTTACACTTTTTTAAATCAAACATAATTTTATTTAGCATAATTACTTTTTAGTGTAAAAGTTTCAAGTAAGGTTATGAATTCTGTTTCGAATCTCGTTTCAATTTGTTTATTGGAACAAAATTTTTTGATACCAACTTATTTCAATATATATATATATATATATAAATATTTATATTTGTAAAGTGACCAAACAAAATGACTTATTACCAAACATTTATTATTGGTTTTTAAAAAAATAAATAAAACTAACATCTACAGTAGTTGCAAACAAGCTTTCTTAGAGATTTGAACCTCAACCCCTTATGCTAACAAGTGCCCTTAGGACACTTATTAATAATCCATTTAAAGAAAATTTTTTATGGAGAATGAAAAAAAAGTAATTAATATTTTAACAGTTTTTTTCATTTTTTATAAAAGTGGTATCTAAACTTTCTTAAAATAGATTATTAATGAATGACCTAAGAACATTTGTTAACATGAACTTTTGTAAAATGACCTAACAAAGTGACTTATTTACTAACATTTATTATTGGTTTAAAAAAAATAAAATAAAACTAACACTTAGGTAGTTTTAAACAAGGAAACTTCCTAGTAGAGTAGGAGTGCCTAATAAATCACTTTACCCATTTTTCCAAGCTCACCCACGTGAAAGCAAGCACTAATGCACTATACCACTGTCAAATTTATTTACTTTTGTCGTCAATTTCATTCTCACAGACCTACACTTCATTTTTCTTTGTTTCTCTCGTTTGGTAGTTTATGCTTTCTTCGTCTTCTCTTTAGTTCTCTTATTCTATTCTTCCAGTTCTTCGTGTTTTTTTTTTTTTTTGTCACTGCATCGTTTTTCTAAAAAGTGTTATGTTTGCAACAATTTTACAACAAATTATAAGTGGTAAATTGTTATTAATTCTAATTTGAATTCACAACTTAAATTACCTTTTTACCCACCTATAACAATTTTTTATTTAAGATTTTTTATAAAAATGTTGTAAAAATGTTGTAAACATAGTATTTTTCTTTTTATTTTGTTTTATTTTATATATTCAATGTATCTGTGCTCACTTCATCTCGTTCTTTTTCTATTTTTGACCGAAAAACTTGGAATGGGTAGAAATTTGATTCGAGGGGGAATATGGGAGTTTACCGTTTCAGTTTGCATTTTAGTACGAGATATTCTGATTGTTCTAATCTGAACGGAATGAAATTCATAACATTTTCAACATTATAAAAAACATAATTTTCTAAAAAATACATTATAGAAAATGCTATTGGAATGCATTTCATCTCTTTCCAAGCACTATCTAAGAAAGTTCAAAAAATTTAAAAAGTTAGAACACTCACAACAATAAGATTGCTAAAAAATATAGCTTTTAACAATTTAAGCATTACTTTATCTATTTTAATACCGCACTAAAATATGCCCAACATCAAAAATTTTATTTTAACATTCAACACATTAAAATAATATTTTCAATACAATAAACAATAGCCACAACTACTACCACCATAGCTACAAACACCAATGAAATAAAATAGTATTTATTTTTAAAAAATTTTAGCGTTACATTTTAGCACCATTAATATAGCTTGTTTTTTTGTGTGTTTTAGTTGCTAAAATAAAATCATTTTAGCATCTTCAATACAAGTGCCCGAAGAGTTAAAAAGCAGTAAGAAATTAAAAAATTGAAAGGTTAAAGAAAAATTTTGATTCAAGGGTTAAGATTAAAAGACCTTTTTAACTTTTAATTTCACCTGTTAATTTACTTTTCCATGGTGGTCCATGTCTGGGAGAAAGGATCCAAATTTGCTCTTCTCCTGTCATTTACTCTGATTAAACCACATTATTTATTGGTACTTTTTAAATTTACTCTGTCATTCAATGCCTCTCTTAAAACACAGCTGCTAAAGACTTGGACGCCGCCGACGTTGACTGAAGCACCCCCTTCCATCTCGTCTTGGTCTGGGTTTTTTTTTTTTTTTTTTTTTTTTTTAATTTTGTAATAAATAATTTTCTTCCTAAATCCCATATAGATATTACAGTATTTGATTTTGTTTCTTTATGTTTCTTCTCTCAGGAGCTCAAGAACCGGATGTCAAATTCATCAACATCGATCAGACCACCCGCTCCTATCTAATCTTGGTCAGTTTTTTTTTTTTTGCTGTGACTTTTAATTATCTAGAAGATCATGATTAGTGTTTTGATGTATTTTTCCGCCGATTATCTGTGCTCCCAACAAGTAAAAGGCAAGCTGCTGCTTCATTGGCTCGGGCAAGGCATCATTAAGATGCCTCTAAAAGTATAAACCCTGAGGCTTTAGGACATTTTTGGTGTGAGCCTCAAGGAAATTCATGGAAAAATAAAATAAAAATGGTTAGTTCTATAATTTGGAAAATGCCAAAAAAAAATGTCAGTTGTTCTTAACTGAAGTTCATGGTCCTTCCTTTTAGGAGGAACAAATTAAGCTTTTTGAGGTTGACACTTGAAATAATCAATTTATAGATGTGAGTTGAATTAGGATTTCTTTGTTCAAAAGTTTTTAAAAGCAAATCCAGATCTCACTCTTTTTCAGTAACGAATCAGTAAAGATTCTCAAACTGGTGAAAAAGAAGAGGTGAGTTGTGGCATCATCATTGGCTTCTAATAGTCTAATGTACGGTTCAGACTTCAGAGTTTCATTGTTATTGTTATATTATTAGGGTAAATTTAGGTACAATAATTAAATTTAAACAAATAATTAAATTAAATTTTTTTATTTTTAAGATAGAGTTTCAACCTATGACGGCCATTTATGATAATTGTACTCTTTATCGTCAGACCAAAACACCACATCTGCAATGTGTGTGTGTGTATATATATATATATATATAGTTTTTTTTTTCTTTCTATTATACTTGTAATTATTTTATTTTAGTTATAAAATTTCTGATGTTGTATCTAAAAAAAAAAAGCACTTTTATTAATCTGGATAAACAAAACGACACTTCCCTTGGGAGAATATTCAGGGATTTTAATAGTAAATACAGTCCTACATAATACATAATATTGGCTATGTTTGGCAAGGTTTGTTAATTGGAAGTGTTTTGTGTGTGTGTTTTTTTTTTGGGTTCGTTTTATTTATTTTGTTCATCATTTTTTTTATTGAGACTCATCAATACTTAATTTTGCAGATATTTCATATGTGGAGCAAAAAGGTCAGGCATGATTTTTATTGGGTATGTCATATCTCATTGATTATTATTTTTTTCATATTTTTGGTGGGTTTTATTTATTTGATCATTACAATTTTCTTTTATAAAAAAATGCTGTTGAGACCCACTTAGCATGGCAATGAATTGTAGTATTATAAAAGTTGGTAGGATTGTAGAAAGTGGAAGATTGAAAAGTGTAAATAATTTTAAGTAAAGAATTATGTAGGAAAGTTATGTTTAACACATTAAATTATGTTAGATTGGTAAAGAGGTTGCCTGGCTGTAGGCATTCTATGCTATTGTTGGATATATTCTTGCCAATATGTTAGCATCTTCTCTTCTTTTTGACAACTGAAAAGTGATGTGAAAGAATAGATTTTGAAAATTTTAGTCTGAAATCCCAAACAAACATGAGTTAAAGTTGATGAGTGTTTTGTATTTTGACTTATAAAAAAAATAGTATTTTGTATTTTGAAGACAATAAAAAATTTTGGAATCCAAAATGTGTGCATTTATGCTGTTTTTTTTTAATATTTTCTTTAGCAATTTAATGGTGCATAGTGTGAGCAAGGGGTATTCTTTAGAAAACAAAATTGATTGGGGAATTTAAATGTGGAAAATAAATACTATAACCTTATAGTGTTTGTCATGAAATGCAGCTGGATTTAATAACAGAAACTGATAAAGTCATGTGAAGATCTCATAATTAATCATCTCAAGCAGCTTTACTCCACAATAAGGTTAATACTTACTACTTCTTTGTACTTAATGTGTTTTTGTCATACAACTCAATAATTATTAAGATGATTAATTTATTCTAGGTGAAACTATATACATAACCCTTCAAGTGATTGACTAATTATCATGATAGTTTGAATAATATTAGTAAAAAATATTTTTGTGGTTTACATAAAATTAATATTTTTTATTTATAATTTTTTAAATTAATTTGTGCAATGCACAAGCATACTATTGATTATTTTTGAAAAACAAACACATATAAGAGTAATTATACTACATTGCTTAAGAAAGTGTGTTGTGAGTTGTATAACTTCAGTAGAGTTTGTGTTGCGCTTTGGGCATACTACTAATTTTAAGTTTCCATCTCAATATTATTGCATTACTTTTGTTGTGGTTGACATGTGACTATATATTATTTATGTTCAATTTCTCCCGTGAATTTATTTATTTTCTTGATAATATGCAATTCATTAAACTAAACACATAACAAATGGGGGCGAATCCACCTCTCTCGTCCTGTGTATTTATAATTTACTGCCTTGGACCCTCTAAAAAATGTAAAGCTAAGACATATCATGGTTGTTTTGGAAGTTTAATATTTTCATCATTTTGATGGTTTTAGGGGTATTTTTATCATTTTGGTAGTTTTAGGGGGGTATTTCAGTTATGTTTGAGGTCTTTTTTTGGATATTTATAAAAAATGGAAATTTCAAGGTTAATTTGGTCGTTTTATAGGTTTAGGACTATTTCAATTATTTTGGAAAATGGTATTTTGATTATTTCAAAAAATTTCGAGATTTTTTTATTTTATTTTTTCATTTGGACACATTTTAGGGTATTTTTGGATATTTTGTCCACTTCGAGGTTTTGAGTTTATTTTGGTCATATGATAGGTGTTGGAAAATTTGGTTTTGTATCTCATACAAAACACACAGCGGAAGCAACAAACATAAATCTATTTCATTCATGATTGATAACATGCACTATGTAAATTTCAGAATTTAAGAACAAGATAGCGTACCTTGGTGTAGTGAAATTTAAAACAAAAGATTATGATTGATAACATGCACTATGTAAATTTCAGAATTTAAGAACAAGATAGCGTACCTTGGTGTAGTGAAATTTAAAACAAAAGATTATGAGTATTTGGGAATACTTTTAATCTTCACTCCAATTCCACTTTACGCCCAAGAAGTGTGGTCTCTCAATCAGTTTCCAATGGAGAATAATGGAGTGGCTTCACTCACACATACACACCATTTCACAATGATGTCTCTCTTTTTTCTCTAATAAAAAATTTTGTATGTTTCTTTCTTTATATTTAACTGATTATCTAATTGGGTTGGCCTATTGGGCCTTTCCAATTGGGCTTTAGTGTGTGGCTTGGAGTGAGACCAAAAGGGACCAATAAGACACTAGCTCCAATGGGCCTTGGGCTTTTCTGTTAACTCTTGACAAGTCCAAAGTTAGCATTAATTATATTTAATATCACTATATAAATATAATTGCACTCTAACCCTTATTAATAAATTATATCCCAAGACTTTATTATACATGCAACTCCTTCATAAAATATTCGTAGTAATACAAAGTCATAAATATAGACTGTCACTTTGAAGATTACTACATCTTAATCCTTGAGTACCCGATTTAATCCTTTAAGTTATTCATCATATGTTTATGAAATCCAATTTTATAAATATATACTTTAGTAACTTCTTACTAAAATGGTTAGGCCCAACACTTTGAATAACCAAATCTATTAAACTTATCTTAAGGAAATATTTTATATATCTGTTAAGAGATTATGAATTCCATCTTGAGAATATATGTTCCATCAACACTAAATGTGGCTGCCCAACATACTGAGATTTTGACCGTTACTTTAGATCTCACTCCTGATATATCAAAGCAACTTACACTTCATAATCAGGTTTATTATTCTCTCAGGATTAAGAGTTCATGTAAATAGAAGTCGTGAGATTTATTATTCATTTGACAGTCGTTATGAGAATAATAAATCTCACAGCGGTCCAGTTCAATATGTTTTAACTCTTAAAACATATCAATACATCAACTAGAAGTCTCTACTTCCATGATCAAGACAAATCATCTTAGTTAATATGTTATAATCTTCGCATATGAAATACCCAATTTCATCACCGACTACGAACTAAAATTCTGAGTTTACAAAGAACTTGTGACTTATATCTTCTGTGACTAAATTACATTAATCACATACTATGCATCTCATGGACTATATAATAATGTTCAAATATTCATGTTACCATTATTTCAGATAATAATAAAACAAATTTATTAATTACAACATTAAGTCATATATAATGTCATACATAGCATCATACAATAGGATTTAAGGGCACTAATCCTAATAATAGGTTCATGGGTACTTTAGACGTGTTTGAAGTTTTAAGGATATTTTGGTTATTTCGAAAATTTTAGAGGTATTTTTGTCATCTGAATGTTTCTAGTATGTTTTTGTCTTTTTAGAAGTTTTGAGAACATTTCAATTAGTTTGGAGGTTTGAAGGTTATTTTGACCATTTTATAGATTTGGGGGGGCATTTTGGTTATATTGGAGGTTTTGATGGTATTTTGGTTAATTTGAGAGGTAAATTTGTGATTTTGGACGTTTCAAGGATACTTTTGTCATTCTAGAGAGTTTGAAGATATTTTGATTATTTGAAGGTTTTACTTTTAGGGGACATTTTGAAGATAATGAGAGTATTTTGGTCAGTTTTCTCATGTTAAAAGGTATGGCAATAAGCCGGCCCATCTTTTGGCCCAACATGCTAAGTTTGTTGTTGATTTTGAGGCATGGGTTGAGGAAACCCCTAGTTTCTTAGAAGCTGCTATTGCCTGTGATGTAGTTGTTTGTACTTGATTTTCTATACTAATGATATGCAGCAGTATTTTCTCATCAAAAAATGGATCCAATCAAGAAACTAAGTTCAAGTATCCAAACGTAACCTATGTTTAAAAAAAAGGGATAATTACAGTAAAATCACCTGTGGTATGACCCGTTTTCACTTTGCCTACCCATGGTTTAAAACTTTACATTTTGCCCACTTGAACTTCAATCCGTTACCCATCCGTTACCCACCTCACCCTCAGACGTTAGAAAAACACCATTTTATTAAAAAATCAGAACATAACATGGATCAAAAACAAGAACCATTCAATCTTTTCCTCACGAGCCCTAGAAACACGAATCTATTGAAAGAGAGACAGATGTAGAATAGAACCATTTCAAGCCTGACCCTGATTGATGAAAGAAACAATCCTTTTGAGCAAGGCAACACTATTTTCACAAGTTGAGTTCATCAAATGGAACACATGGCCCTCCCCTTTTGCTTCCATGACCTCCGCAACCCCTCTGTATCCACTTTTACCCAATAACTCACTGTAATACCAACCCCTATCCTTCAACATGTCCTTCTCAGCAATACAAATTAGCACTCTCTTACACCCCAAACTCCCTAGTTTTGAATCCGTACCTGGGTTTATATACGGGTCATCCATGCCACTCGTTGCTGGACAAGTAAATCGCCACAAAGCTTCAACCTTTCCTCTCTTCTCAGCGTTAGTATCTTCCCCACCAATTGGTTCTTTGCCCCAAAAATAGGGATGCACTAAAACAATCCCATCAAGCTTAACACCGGCAAGTCCTTCTAATCCAACCCTCAACCCCATCTGATGAGCAATATTAGCCCCAGCGGTGTCCCCAGCAAAAAATACACTTTCAAAAATCTGCATGGTTTTTCAACCATTCATCAGGACATTTTCCATCAGTATGAGACGCAACCCATTTAAGTGCAGCCCATGAATCACCAAAAATGTCATCAGCAAAGTTCTGTGTTTCTAGGGCTCGTGAGGAAAAGATTGAATGGTTCTTGTTTTTGATCCGTGTTATGTTCTAATTCTTAATAAAAGGGTGTTTTTCTAATGTCTGAGGCTGAGGTGGGCAACGGATGGGTAACAAATTGAAGTTCAGGTGGACAAAGTGTAAAGTTTTAAACCACGGGTAGGCAAAGTGAAAACAGGTCATACCAAATGTGAGTTTACTGTAATTATCCCTAAAAAAAAAAAAAAAAAAAAAGCAACCTATAGATTTTTTATTTTTGATGTTATTGTTTTTCTCTTGTTGTGGTATTTTTTTTTTTATTAACTAGGAAAGTGTGATTGACGTTTTAATTTTCTTTTTTTGTATGATCATTTGTGCAAACATTATGCGTGCCTAAATTCAAATTGCATAGTAATCTTTGAGGGACTGAAAGTTTGTTTCGGTGAGGGAGCAGTGACAATGGAGAAGCGAAAGAGGCATTATACGAACAAAAGGGGAGATTCCAAAAAAGTAAAAAATTTTGAAGGATCGACCTCTAGGTCGAATAAGATACATCATATGAATGCAAGGTGCAAGGAAATTGGTGCTGATGTGGAATCATCTTCTGGGTCAAATAACATTAAACTTCTATGTGGCCATCCTAATTCATCAGAGGAGATTGTTTTCAACGTGGTACCAGGATTTAGTTTTGATAAACAGTTTTATAATTTGGATTCTTCCTTGCACAACAAGCATCATATTCTGAGGCATAATCGCCAAAAGCGTTCTATTCTCACTCATAACAAATATAACTTTACACTAAAGGAGTGGTTGGAGCGCAATACAAATAATTGGTGTTCGATTTATCGAAAGTGGAATGTTGACCGACCAACCGAAGAGGCTAAGAAACTTATACAGTGTATTCTCCATGCGGTTTATGATTCTCATTCTAAGGGCATCTTTCATGGCTTTTTGCACCATCCTGAGAATTTTTTCATCGAGTGTAACCGTAAGAAGATTAAACTTGTGTACCTTGTATATGAAAATATGGAACCAAAAACATCCACAAAAAAGGACGTATGTCAAAATGACATGTTAGCCATGTCACATGTGATTTTTGATCAAATTCTTGGAGGTAGGATTGGAAAGAAGTACCCAGAAGATTTGGAAGATCTATGCAGATTGCTTTCTGATGATATGAGTTTTCAAAATTGGACAATTATTGTTGACCACCCGTCCCTGTGGCATTGGAAGATAAGATTTAACTACATTGAGCGCGTCTGGATGCAATTTCTACATGCTGATAAAAACCTTAAGGTAAAAATGAACGACAGTCTCAGAAGATTTCCTGGCTACGATTGGAAAAACAAAATTCCTTCTAATACTCCCCTTGAAAGGATATTCAATAATAATTTTTACAGATCAACACCGGATGAACTCTTCCGATATATTAGGGTTGTTCGTTTCCATTATAAGGATCCAAATGTTAGAATTGATCCACAAACGGAGGCAGACTACTTAGAGGAGCGATTTATTGAACATAAAACTACTGAGGTTTGCGAACTCCTTCTAGTGTACTTGCAAAGGATGGTATGCCAATTGGGTATTGAGATCTAAAGCCATGGCACCGGCTGATTCCTGTACTGAAAGAGGTTCTTTTCCATTACCTAAATGATGTTTTGAGCTCAAAATGCTGATTTAAATGGTGAAATTATGTTAGTTTGACTTGTCTTGATTTTCTAGTACTATTAGTCATCTACCTACACATAAAATATCACTGCTACCAAATATAGGTCTTGTATTCTATTTTAAAAGATAAATGTATTCCAGCTTAAGCATTTTCATGCAAGATTTCACATGATCGTTTTGTGGGCAAAATGGTGAAGGCTGCGTCTTCGTTCTTTGTTCTTCACCCCTTCTCCCTCTTTCCTACCCTTTTATTTTCCTGACCATTTTAGTGTTGATGAGTTAGGGACAAAACAAAACAAATACGTTTTGTATATGCTCCCGTGTAATTACAGTGTTGACAGATGCTGTCTTTATTATCTTATAAGCTAGAATAGGAATTAATTGTGATTATGCAACAAAGTTTGAAGGTGGAGCCTTGGAGCACTTGGAGTTGATCCATTTATGGGATGACAGTTTAAAATCAAAACATTAATTAACAGAACAAAGGCCAATTTCAGTAAGTTCTAACAGAAACAATAGGGTCTTTATTTCAAAAAGAAACACTAGCAGCTTGTGAGTTGTGACCGGTTTCCTAGGAACCTCTCTTGTGTTCAAAAAAGAAGACTTGCACAACAGTTCTCAGAGGTAGCCGTTCAAATATTTACAGCATGGGCACGTAATTCTGGAGACAATTTTTGGCATTCTAGAATCCGGCAGTCCGCAGAGGTGGCTTTTATCAATTGAGACCCATTGTGAATGTGAAAGAAATGAAATTAGTGAATTAAAGTAACCATGAACTTGCTTCCGGCTAATCTTACGTTGAGAATGTGCAAGAATATGTTTGGCCCTGCATCTAACAGCATTATTAAGCTTTGAAAATTTTGTATGCGGCAAATAGGTTCGTACCAATCCAGAAGTCATTTGACCTTATCAAGAGCTACTATTGTGATTTTATTTTTTTTGGTTGGCAATAAAATATTGGCGAAATTGTAAACTACTTCCCTAAAATTAGAAGTACTTAGCAAATTGGTTCTTATCAATTTAGAAGTCATTTGACCTTATCATGAGTTGCTATTGTAATTTTTTTTTTTTTTTTGTCTTTTCCTTTTGTTGGCAATAAAATATTGGCTAATTACAAATTACATCTTTAAAGTTTGGGGGTGTTTGGATCTTACACTCTAAAGTTTTAGAATTTAGATTTTAATCCCTGAAGTTTGGGAGTGTTTGGATATTACAACTTAAAATTTCAAAATTTAGATTTTACCCTATAAAATTTGGAGGTGTTTAGATTTTACCTCTAAAATTTGAGATTGTTTGGATTTTATATCCTAAAGTTTTAAAATTTGGATTTTACCTCCCAAAGTTCAATTATGTTTGCATTAGCAGCCATTCTATCCATATTTTTCACTAAGTGTCACGTAAACTTGTTAAGTTCATCCAACAAGATGATGTCATTTCATTTTTATTATGCCATGTCATTTTTAATTATTTAATTTTTTTAGGCTATAAAATGATGTGACATTATTTTATTGAATAAACTAAATATGTGTGGTAAGTTTATATGGTACTTAACGGAAAATATGGATAGAGGGGTTGTTGGTGCATGCATAATAGAACTTCAAGGAGTCAAATCTAAATTCTGAAATTTTAAGGTGTAAAATCCAAATATCACCAAACTTTAGGAGATAAAATCTAAAATTTAAAACTTTAAAATGTAAAATCCAAACACCCCAAAACTTCAAAGGGTAGAACTCAAATTATAAAATTTCAGGTTGTAAAATTCAAATACTTCCAAACTTTAAGGGTATAGTTTGCAAAGCAAACAATGTAGCACAAACCTCTAGATAACTATATTTCTATGTCTACTGAACTTGCCTGACCACGAAGCTAACAACTCGACAACCCTGTATGGCATAACCCAATGAATATCAAACAAATAGAACACCATAGACCACCTCTCATGTGCTATAGGACAATAAAGAAGAAGATGATCCACTTATTCCCCATACATTTTCCACATATAGCACCAATCAAGCATTATAATACACTTCTTCCGAAGATTATCTGTAGTTAAAATCTTACTTAAATAGGCAGACTAAGAAAAAAATGCTACTCTAAGAGGAACCTTTGATTGTCACACCATTTTCCATAGAAATAAAATGAGAGAAGCAGGATATAAAGAATGATAAAAACCTCAACCCTCAAAGCCTTTACTCATAACTAGTGTAGGGACCAGGTTTGAGGGAGTGGACCCAAGCCCAGTTTCCCTGCAATGAATTTATAGAGAATGGACTCAAGAACTAGGCGTTAGTGAGAAATGCAACGACCCTGCATGATTGCATGTGGGTTGGATAGCCTGAGCGTGAATTGGGGTGAGTTATAATGCTCCTCGGACGTGCTCTCCAAGACTTGGGGCTCTTATATTTTCTTTTTTAAGACTGACTACAAAGTTCTCTCTGAGAATATGAATTGCTACCGTATTCCCTTTATCATCTCCCCCCTTCTTTAGGAGGGGTTCCTTACATTATATATCCCTCTCCCAATCGATCCTAACCCTACATTTGTAGAAAGATTAGGGCATTACTCGAGTGCCTGTCCCATTAACCACCTTCCCATTCTCTCTGTGGATGGCAGCAACCAAGGTGGCACTGTTGAGGCGTCCCCTCCTCATTAATGCGGCCCGGACGTTAGTTGAGGGCATTTAATGTGGAGGTGACAGTTCGTCTGGGACTTGCTCCTCCACCATGCTTCCATGTCCGGTATTTGGTACTTGCTGTTTGCTCCTTGGATGCTCGGGGGGGGGGGGGGGTTCCCTTTGATGGAGTGCTGCTTGTCCGTTTTCGGACCTCGAAATTCCGAGGACGTTATCATCCTCGGCGCTGTTTCGTGGGCAGCTGGGCATTACACTTAAGTCCTCGGACCTCGGACACGTCCTCGGCATGGGCCTTGGGCCTGGTTCGAAGTGGGCCGGGGTTGCCTGACTATTTCTGGCCCCACAACTAGCTTCCAACAAACTTTATTGCTGCCAACATCCTACACATTTGTGGAGTAGATTATAGGTGAAAATGCACTTTTGGTCCTTACATTTTGGATCAATTCCCATTTTGGTCCCAAAACTGATTTCGTTATTAATGTCATCCCTAAAAAAAGAAAATCAACTCTATTTTATGCCTTGCCGTCAACCCACTAACGGAAACCTCTTATGTGGCAAACGGAATGTCTTACTTGCTGATGTGGTGCTGACGTGGCCATTAAATTATTATTTAAAAAAATTATTTGGCACTTTTAAATGCTATGTCAACATTTAAATTTTTTTTAAAAGCCACATCAGAAAATTAATAAAAAAAAGAAATTAAATAAAAAAAAACCTCAAATCTAATTTAATTAAAATTATTCTTAAAAAAAAAAAACTAATTATCCTTTTAATTCTTTTTATTTTTCATTTAACCTCATAAGTGATTAGATTTTAAAACATCTCTAAACTTTCTTTGTCTCTAATTCTCTCTTTCTCTCTTCACTCTCGACGGAATCTCTCTCAGACTCAAACTCTCTCTAATCTCAAAATCTCATCTCCAACGATCTGCCAAACTCTGAACTAACCCAAACTCTCTCTAATCTCAGTGATGAGGTCGTCGTTGTCGAACTCGTTCAAGACTTAGTATGAGGTCGTTGCCGTCTAACTCTTTCAAGACTCAGTGATGAGGTCGCCGCTGCCATCAAAGGAAGAAAACCCATTTAACCCATCGAGAAGGTCTGCCGATTCGGTAACTCACCACAGTCGCTGATTCGATAGTTTTGTTTCTGTGTAGTTATGGCTTCACTGTATGAAACCCCAGTCACTGATTCGGTATTGGAGCCGAGATCAGTGGTTCTCACACCTCTTTCTACGTCACCGTCTCTCTTTTCCTCTCTTAAGGTATTTGGAAGTTTTTAGCTTAGGATTTTTGTAGATTTGATGTTTAGGCCTTGCTGGTTGCTGGGAAATTTTGGAAGATTTGATTCAATGGTGGTGCTATACTGGATGTTGGGTTTCTATTCTTTTGCTTGGATTTGATATTCAAGTTCTTTGATTTGGTAGTGGTGATTTGGAGGTTTTTGTTTGTTTTTCCTGTGGGTTTTTCTGTGTTTGTTTGCCAAGAAAATTTATGGATTTTTGTTCGAGATATGGGTTTGGCATTTGGTTGAGATCTAGGTTTGGGGTTTGGTTCTTTGTTGGAGATTGATTATGGGGAAGAACAAGAAAGAATAAAATAATGAAAGCAATAAAAATAAAATAAAATAAAATAAAATAAAGACAAGAAATATGTTTAATTAATTTCTTTTGTTTTGATGTGTTTGGTTATAAAGAAAGTACAAGAAAGACAAAGAAAATTATAAGAAAAAAAGGATTAATTTGCTAAGAATATGAATCTTAGAAATTGGAATTAAAAAAAAAAATCATTTTAATTAAAAGAAAGTAAAATTTTTGTTTAAAAAAAGTAAATTTTTTTTTAATTTTATTTAAAAAAAATTTTAAATTAAAATTAAAATTAAAATTGAGGAATTAAAATTTTTATAATTTAAATGCTGACGTCAGTGCCACATTAGCAAGCAGGGCATTTCGTTTGCCACGTAGGAGTTTTCTGTTAGTGTGTTGACGGTAAGGACTAAAATAAAATTGATTTTCTTTTTTAGGGACAACATTAGTAACAAAATTAATTTTGAAACCAAAATGAAAGTTGACCTAAATGTAGGGACCAAAAGTGCATTTTCGCTTAGATCATGTCCTTAAACAAGGCCAATGCTTCTAAGTCCCAATCTTGCACTAATCGACGGAATTGAATGTCTCAATGTATCCACCCACTAGAGAAACGCATGACCACAGAAGACTTTCTTGTCTAACTAATAAGAGAACAGCACCAAACATCCTCCCAAGGTATGTCACATGTGCACAAAATAAGAATCACATATTGTAAAATCAAGTAATCATGCATGACTTATTCTAAGTTGTTGTAAATTGATAAAAGCAACAGGAAGCAGCACTGGACAAAAACAAAAAATCAAGAAAAGGAAAAAAAAAAAAAAAATCAAAACATTACACAAGAAATAAATCAAATATATGGCAAGGAAAGGAAAAAAAAAATTTAACTGAAAGAAAGGAATAATCTTTGGCAATGGAAAAGGAAAAATCAAATGACACTATGACGTAGAATACAAAGACACAAACAACAAATAGAAGGGCGTTCCTAAAGAAAACAAAAAACAAATAGAGGCAAAACTCTCAAGCTCTAGTCGCGCCTTCTACAGCTCTACCGCAGCTCGCCGATCTAATTAGTTCGTCAAGTGTTCCGTAACCGCTTCCGATTACAGGCGAAAGAAATTTCTATCTTGGGGGATCCAGAACTCCAGGTTAGTAACCAAACGCCGCCAGTCCTTTTAAAAAATAACCTAATTTTTTTTTTTTTTTCATTTTTGGTAGTGGTAACCCAGTTCCGGTTTCACTTTGACCGACGATGGCTTCAGCGTCAGCGTTTTTACAACTGTGTCGTACAGATACACAATCGAACAAGCTTTACTTATACTTTTGGCACACATATAGCCCAGTTATGTATTCCTTGTATGAGATTGATGTACCAAATCCTCTCCCTCCTCCCCCAACCAAAGACGCCCAAGACGAACAAATAATCAATCCAAATCATCTTGAACCAATCCTCCAACTTAAAACCGGAGAATACCCTTGAAACATGTGTTGCGTTTCACTGGGCTCCAAATTGTACTTCATGGGCAGCGAATACGATATAGATTACCCATGCATTGATGAAGATGTAAAGATAAAGTACAAGAAAGTAAAACGGGATATTTTTCCTCGAGATGTCTATATTTTTGATCCCACCACCCACAGCTTGCTGCTGCACGGTACAGTGATGAACAGTGGAAAGTCTTGGCCCTGGGCCTTTGTGGCGGATGAGAAAATTTATGTCCTTGGAAGCAACTTACAACTGACATTTTTGACATATCCTGGAGAAAGGATTCAGAACTCAAAAGCCTTTCTTTGTTTGAGGTCTATCATCCTAAAGATGATAACTGGACCATCCTCCCAAATCCTCCCATTGGGAATGTGGAGACTAGATGGGTGGGGCACGCTGTTGAAAGAAGGAAGGTTTTCTTTATAGCTTGGCAGCGGGGAAAAGAGCGCCTCTTCTGTTTTGATCTTGATAGAGGTCAATGGACAAAACACATAACCCTCCCTTCTCACCTTCGTAATGTTTCAGGCAGGATTGAAGTTATAGAGGGTACCCTTTATGGATGTTACCACAACACGATAGCTGCAATAGCCCCAGTAGCTAAGGAAGAAGAAGAAGAAGAAGAAGAAGAAGAGGAGGAAGAAGACGAAGGAGAAGAGAGGGAACATGAGATGGAGGAAGGAGAAGAAGAAGAATGGGAGGAGTTGGAGGAAGAAGACGAACTAAATATCCAACAACAACAAGAGGAGGATGAGATGGGTGCAAGGTTTAGAAATTACCGCCTCCATGTAGTCTCCAGGGAGATGGGTATGAATGCTATCTTTAATGTTCCTCAGCAGTTGCAATCCTCCTCAAGCTTGCTTTACTTGGGGAATAGATCCTTTTGTTATGTAATGACTGGCATGCCTCCGCATCCAAAATATGGCAGCGATCATGCTATAGAAGATGACAAAGTACGTGTTATTAGCATAGTAATTTTTCAAGCCCTCGGGGAGACATACAAAGAAGATGCCATTAGACTATTCAGGGCCAAATTCCTGTATTCTGCACATTATGCTGTCAAGACCCCGTTCCCAAATGAAGGTATCATCCATGGCTGCTTCTCTCTTGGCTGGGTAAATCTTGCATGCCCTCTTGTTTTGTTCTTCATTAATCCTGCCTTTCTTTATGTCCATACCATATGAATATTTAAGTTGTTTTTTGGGACTTAACAATACTTTATGCCCAAAACTAAATAAAATTAGTCATAACAGAAATAAGTTACCCTGATCTGTTCAAGTGTTCAATGCACAAGGAAGATTTAGTTTCTATTGTGTTGGATTCTCAGTTGGATGGGGAGATTTTGAGTTGGAATTTCAGTTCCACAGAGACTTTCATGATGGGGAGATGAAAACAGTATATTCTTTTCTTGATCAAAATTATTCTAAGGTGCCTAGGGGAGAGGGGGCTGATAGTATGACATGGCGATTGAATGGGAGTGGAAATTTTGATGTTCGGTCTTAATATAAGGCTGTTTGTGGTACAAATGATCATTCTTTTCCATGGAAGAGCATTGGCATGGTAATGTCCCAAGGAGGGTGTCATTCTTTTTGTGGACTATAGCATGAGGTAGGATTCTTACTCTTGATAATCTTATGAAGAGGGGTTTTGCACTAGTAAATTGGTATTGTATATTCCGATTT
The DNA here is from genome assembly GCA_032727855.1 of Quercus ilex subsp. ballota. Taxonomy (NCBI): domain Eukaryota; kingdom Viridiplantae; phylum Streptophyta; class Magnoliopsida; order Fagales; family Fagaceae; genus Quercus; species Quercus ilex. Next base: position 69,691,163 of record CM064915.1, read on the forward strand.
AGTAGGGAAACAATGATTCATCTTTTTCTTCATTATTATGTTGCAAATGCTCTGTGTAGTGACGTTTTTACAATGTTTGAGATTCAATTTGGTTGGAGAAATTGGTTTGGGAAACATTACTCTAAGAATAAATGGAGCATGGAGGCTAAGAGGGACTAGTGTATGGCAGTTGCTATTGTTCTTAAGGCAGCAGGAGTTGGTGATGTTACAAATGATAGGGAAACTTGTGATGACTTCATTATGATAGAAACGTCAAGGGTGCTAGGTAAGGGAAAATTCTTTGATCACCCTCATCCTAGGCACCATCCATTGGCTAAGGAATAAGTTATTGACCACCGGAATCAATTATAAAGGTTTCTCACTAAGGCTATATTCCCGACTTGAGTCGCCACCCGTCATTTTTTGCCATGGTGGTGTTTTTCTTTACCTTGTTGGCCTTTTGTGTTATATCTTGAAATGATAAATTGACACATTTTTGTTTCATTTTCTTCTTTTTTCCCCTTTCTTTTCGGCCATTTTGTGGCCATGACCATTCAAGGGTAGCTGTCATAGAGGTTGGCCTTATTTTCATCTCTTGTTTGCCTGTTTGGTGAAACTCACTGGAGCTTTAAGGATTTTTTAATTATATTTAGATTCTTGTCCTTTTCATTTGATCCCAAAAGTAAACTTTAGGATTGATCTAGTAGGCGCTCTTTATGAATGGTAAGAGGGTGGACGACTCAAACTACTTCTTTCCCTTTATTTTGCCAAATGGCTTAGGAGGATGGGGCAATTCTTCCCGCAAAACAACAGGGGAAGGATGAGTTTCTAGAGCATGAGTGGGAGGAAGTGAAGTGTGTCGAGTTGACGAGTTCAGGAAAGTCTGTTGTCTCAATAGGAAGGCCCTTAGTTAAACGATCTTAATACTTCTTCTTCAACCTCACTCTCTCTAAAACTGCACAAAAACACACCAATAGATCTAGGGGTATCCCATGTATGGAGAAAACGGAATCCCTCATCCAACTATCACTTGACGCGTTCTCCCAGCCTATACCATAAACAAACAAGAATTTACTCTTCCAGCCTCTATTAGTTTTTTAGGCAACTGTAGAACCACACTCTTCAAAATTTGAAATTTCTTCCTAATCCTTGCAAGATCTTTCTCTCCTAACAAACTAGGAAGTTGTAACTCTTAAGGCATGGAAGGAAGGGTGTATGTAAAGCCTCACGGGTAGTAATAGAAGGGCCATAAGATGAACCTAAGTCAAGAGAGCTAGCCCTAGCCTCTCCATTTGAGGATAATCCCGTGTCAAGTTGACTGGATTGCCTTTAGTGACCTTGTTCTTCGATAGATGGATGACTCCGAAAGATGGACGAGCCACAGGATAAAATTCCACTAGAGCATGGTGGAACGGACACTCCCTAGACACGAAAAGCCCAACTGATGGATGTTTTCGATTAGAGCTTTCTAAAAACTTACACAATCCAGTAAAGAAGATATAGAGGGAAAGAAACAAAGAAGACAGAAGTCGAGTTCTAGCTAGAATAATAGCCAAAACAGAAATAAATTAAAAAGAGAGAAGAAAGGATTACCAAAAGTCGCTGAGAATGCTAGTCTTAGACGGCAAAAGTCACCAGAGAAAAGAGGCCAAAACAAAACAAAAGGAAAAAGTAAACAAAGAATAAGAAGTAAAGAGAGAATGGAGGGATTTCGTGGCTTAGGGGCTTTGATTTCGTGGCTTAGGGGCTTTGATTTCGTTGACCGGTGTATTATGTGTTGTTGTTGTGGGGAGATTGTAGATCACTTACTGCTTCATTGTGAGATGGCTCATCGATTGTGGAATTTTGTTTTCAAATCTTTTGGGATTTCGTGGGTCTTACCTAGTACCATTGTGCCTATTGTGGTGTATTTGGAGAGAGCGTAATCAGCGGACCTTTGAGGACTTACATAGTTCTGGAGATCAGTTGCTTTGTTCTTTTAGTGGATCTTTGTTTGACTGGTCTCGAGTTTGGGGACTCACTTCTAGTGATTCTCTTCCTTTTTTCCTAAACTCTCTTCTCCTTTGTAATTAATTTTCTGTTTTGTTTTCTTTTCTCTGTTTTTTTGGTTTGCTTTATGCTTTTCATGCATAAAGTAGCTTCTTGAATATACATCTTTCTTACTTACCAAAAAAAAAGAGAATGGAGGGAAAGTAAAAAGCAGGAATTCCAAGGGACGCATCGTCCCAGTTGACCATTCGGCATGTGACATGTGGCCAAGATGGCCTACCAACGTCACATCGACATCATGTGAGGGTATAGAAACCAAAGTGACTTAGTGACAAACGACCTTCCGACCTCTCACATTTTGATAGTTGTCCAAAGAAATCAAGAGAGGTCCTCAGAATGGGGGGCAACTGATGGGTAAGATGAACAACCGCCAGAAATGCCATTAATAAGTGGCATAATTGTCGGACACATTAACTAAGGTAAGTGACAGCCCTTACTTAATGTTCAGGAGCATTCATTGAGCTAGCAGATGTTATCAACTGAGCAATTACCTCTTCTAATTATGGAAATAAAGCATCAATGAAGACCAACAATCACTTAGGCCTCGTATATAAGCACTGCCCACCTCATTTGCCAAGGTACTTGACAATAAGCCTATCCTTTGAGTTACCTTTCAAGTTCTTTGAGGTTTCCTGACTTAAGCATTGGAGACCCTTGGTCTCGACCACACCAATACCCTTCAATTAGGTTCTTTCTCTCTTGTAAAACTTAGAAGACCTTCCAACACCATTTGCTTGGATGAGTGACCAACTTCTCATAGTTTCTTTTGAGATAAATATATGCTCATCTAGCATATCTTGAAAAAAATGTAATGCTTTTAAAACTATAAATTTTCTTTTGAGATGAATATAAAACTCATCCACTTTCAAAGTATATGTATATAAAAGCTCGTCCAAACGAAGCGTTTAGTTCTTCTATAATTTCATTATTATAGTGTAATCAATCTGGTAACATTACATAGGGGAGATTAATGTATGTCACATTTGTTAAATCTATACTTGATTGTTAAAATCAATAGAGTTTAACATCTAGAAAAATTTGGAAGGCAAACCTGGTACAATTAGTATTTCCAGTACATATGCAAGCTTAAGAAGCTTAATTAACGTGCCATGGGACATTGTGACCCATGGAATCTTGACTATGGTGGGTATGGCTGTTGTCTGTCATTAGAGGGGAGGCCACATACATGGTCATGATTCATGATGTAGGTTAAAGTTTGTACATGGAAGAGTCTATAGCCCCACCAATCCTTCAATGGAACCTAGAAGTTACTTCATTTTTATTATGGTCATACTTCATTTTGCAAAAAAAAGTCATACTCAAAACCTCTAAAAATTTCTTTGAGGGTCCCAAAAGTTTGGATTCAATGGGCGGAAGGTCTTCCTCTTGACTCAGGAGAAAGTTTGAAATCCTTTGTGGACCATGACTAAGTCATCTTTTCAAGTTCCTTCTATTGGAATGGTCTACCATGTAAAAGATCATAAACTTGGAATATTTTCCTTAATCTTTCTCTCTTAGTATAAATATCAGCATGGAAGCCCACCAAAAGGCTTACATCAACCCCATTTAAATTTTCTCAGACCATATATGCTCAAATCTAAGACACATTAAGCGAAGAAAATTAACAATAGAACCTCAGATAAACCAAGGAGGAGTTAAATCCAATATCTCTAATCCTTCAAGGGTGTAAGTTAGCTAAAGAACTTGAAGTAAACCTACCAAACTTGACTGGCTAGTCCAACATGATAACAAAGTTCTGTGATGAAATCATAAAGGTTTTGGGATTCGCAAAGGAACGAATATTCACTCAATATCAAGACCCCAATTCAAATGACAATTGTTAGGGCACATTTGGTACATTGAATGAAGATTATGGCAGGAATGATAATCTTTGTTACTGAGATTAAAAGGTGTTGTAATGGAATAACTAAACATATTCATATATATGATTGTAAGTTGTAACATTAGAATAAAGCTTAAAAGATCTATATTTAAGAGACATCTTACTTATACATTTATATTTCTTAAAAACGAATATATTTTTAAAAAATTTTGGGAGAGATTGTTTTTTATGGTTATTTTAAAAAAAAATTTATAATTGTTGCTAAGGATATGTGGTCTATGGTTTTGGATTTATTTGGAGTAAGTTGGGTTATGCCAAAGTCTGTTGTTGAGCTCCAAGTTTGCTAGCAAGGTTGATTTGGTCGTCATCGAAAATAATAGACATATATGGAGGGTTGGTCCCCATTGTTTGATATGGTGTCTTTGGAGGGAAAGAAATAGCAGGTGCTTTGAAGATAATAAGAGATATCCATGCTAGACCTCAAGTTATTTTTCTTTAGAACCTTATTAGACTGATTGTCAGCTTTGCAAAACTAATCCTTATCTTCAATTCTTGATTTACTTGATTTATGTAATTTTTGTACTTGATTTGTTCATCCCTGCACACTTCCTGGGTCTGATGTTTCTTCTAATCATTGGCATTAGGGTGCTACTCAAAACTATTTTTCTCCTCTGTCGGGTTTGGGTAGTGAGAAAGGCCTCTGTTTTGGAGAGAGTGATGACTCCACGGTGGTTTTAGGTGAGAAGGGAGAAAAATGGAGCAATTCTATTTCTGAGCCAGTGTCGCCGAGCCACTTGGATGGGGTTGAGTTGTTATAGGAAGGGTCTGAGCATCCTCTGCTTCAGTGGAAGCACAGTGAAGTTAATCCTAGTGGTTTTTTTCATGGAGAGGAAGAGAGTGGATTTTTGGAGTGCTCACCTCTATCTAAATGGGATCCCTTTGAACATAAGGAGTTGGAGGTGATCCAGGATGTTGATGAGGGAGAGGTTCGGGGGTCAGTGGTGCAAAATTCGAAATGGGTATGTAGCCTGATGAAAAATTTCTGTAGAATTATGGGTTTTCCTATTGTTTAGCACGAAGATCAATGTCTGGCTCTGTTTCATCTTCTTGAACAAGACTGTGTTGATGTTGTTGGTGTTGGGACTTCTAAAGGAATTGTGAACTCAAAGCAGAAAGGGCTTAGGGAACTCAAAGGTTTGATTTCTTCTATTAATTATGATGGGGTAGCATCTAAGGGGAGGAACAGAGACTTTTTAGAAAGTACAGGTGCGATTACTAGTTTTAAATGAGTTTACAGCTGCTATCTTGGAACGTGAGGGGATTAATAATCCTCAGAAGCGAGAGGTATGTAAAAATCTTCTTAAGGAGTGGAAGTGTGATATAGTTTGCTTTCAAGAAACTAAGCTGTCTTCTTTAAACTCTTCTGTTGTTCGAAGCCTTTGGGGTAGTCCGTTCCTAGATTGGGTTGCTCTAGATGCAGTCAATATTGAGGGGGGGGGGTGTTACCGGTTTGGGGTAAGAGAATTTTTGAAAGTGTTGATTGTGCTGTTGGTCTGTTTTTTGTTAATGTTTTACCGAAGGGGGTTGTAGATGATTTTGTATGGGCTTGTTCAGGAGTGTATGGGCCTAATGATGATAATCAGCGGGGTGCTCTGTGGGAGGAGCTTACAAGGATGCACTCCAGGTGGAATGGGTATTGCTTTTTGGGTTCTCCTAGCTTTATTCTAGCATGTAAATTAAAAGTTCTTAAAGAAGACTTGAAAAAGTGGAATAAGGAGGAATTTGGGGACCTGGCCTTTAGGAAGAAATGTCTTTTATTTGAATTGTTGGGTTTGGATGGTAGGGAGGACTTGTCAGGCCTTTCTCAGGAGGATCAAACTCGTCGTGTTCAGATTAAAGGTGAGATTGCACATCTTGCCTCTTTGGAGGAGATTTCTTGGAGACAAAAATCCCAGATTTTATTTGTGAAGAAGGGGGACAATAATACTTGCTTTTTTCATCGAGTTGCAAACTCCCATAGAAGAACTAATCATATTCGGGGTATAAAGGTGGATGGAGTCCTGTATGAGGATGAGGAAGAGGTACGGTCTAAGGTGGTCCATTTTTATCAGAGTTTGTACACTGAGCTAGATACTTAGCGCCCTTCTATGGATGGATTAGAGTTTGCTAGAATTGAGGAGGATGAGCGGCTTGAATTAGAGAGGGATTTTTCTAAGGAAGAAGTGGTAAAGGTTCTTCAAGAGATGGAGGGTGACAAAGCCCTAGGTCCTGACGGTTTCACTATGGCATTTTTTCAAAAATGCTAGAGTGTAGTGGAAATAGATGTCATGACTTTTTTTGATCATTTCCATAAGAGCTCAGAGTTTGAACGATCTCTAAATGCTTCTTTTCTATCTCTAATTCCCAAGAAAAATAATGCATTGAATATCAAAGATTTTAGGCCCATTAGCTTAGTAGGCAGTGTGTATAAACTTTTGTCTAAGGTTTTGGCAAACAGATTGAGGCGTGTGCTAGATAAATTTATTTCGGATTCACGGAATTTTTTTGTTGGTGGCAGAAAGATTTTGGATTCAGTACTTATTGCTAATGAATGTTTAGACAGTAGATTGAAGTGTCATACTCCGGGGGTGGTGTGTAAGTTAGACATTGAGAAAACATATGATCATGTGAATTGGAACACTTTGTTTTATCTGTTGGAGAGGATGGGCTTTGGGGATAGATGGAGGAGATGGCTAAAGACTTGTGTCTCTACCATTCGCTTCTCAGTTCTGGTTAATGGATCTCCTATTGGTTACTTTGGTAGCTCTAGATGTCTTAGACAAGGTGATCCTTTGTCTCCCCTTCTCTTTCTTTTGATCATGGAGGTTTTAAGTCGTATCCTGAAGAAAACTGAGGATGGTGGTTTCATTCAGGGTTTTCAAGCGGGTCCTATTAATTCTACTGGTATCCGTGTTTCTCACCTGTTATTTGCTGATGATACCATTCTTTTCTGTGATGCCTCTAGAGAGTAGATTCTTTCTATTAGATTGGTTTTGACTTGTTTTCAAGTTTTTATTGGTTTGAAGGTGAAAGTGGGGAAAAGTGAAATTGTCCCTGTTGGGGAGGTGCGTAACATTCAGTCTTTGGCTAATATTCTTCAATGCAGGGTGGGTAGTTTGCCTACGATTTACTTGGGTATGCCATTGAGAACTTTGTATAAAACAGCCTCTATTTGGAATCTGATCCTTGAGAGGATGGAAAAGAAGCTTTCAGGCTGGAAGCGGCTTTATTTGTCAAAGGGTGGTAGACTCACCTTGCTAAAAAGTACCCTTTCAAGCCTTCTGACTTATTACCTTTCCCTCTTTACTATCCCTAAAGCTGTGGTGACTAGATTGGAATGCATTCAGAGGAACTTCTTGTGGGGTTCATCAGTTGAGTGTTTCAAATATCCTTTGATGACTTGGGAAAATGTTTGCTTACCACGTGAGTTGGGTGGTTTGGGAATTCAGAATTTGGCGTCTTTTAATCAGGCCCTATTAGGGAAATGGCTTTGGAGGTATGGCCAAGAAACCACTCATCTGTGGCGAAAGGTCTTTGCCATGAAATATGGGGAGGGAAAAAGGGGTTGGTGCACTAGAGCTTGTAGTAGGGCTCATGGTTGTGGGTTATGGCGGAGTATTAGTGAAGGGTGGGAAACTTTCGCTAAGCATTTCTCTTTTGTGATGGGGGATGGTTCTCGTATTCTTTTTTGGCATGATAAGTGAACTGGGGGATGTTCCTCTTAAAATTTTTTATCCTCAGTTATTTTTGTGTTTAGCCAATAAGGAGGCTTGTATTTCTGATGTATTAAGCCCTCTAGTGGGTGATAATGACAGAGTGTGGAGTTTAAGATTTTATAGGGAATTCAAAGATTGGGAGTTAGCGGCTTTTTACTCCCTTCTTCATTTCATCCAAACTTGAATTCCTAGGGGTGGAGGGTGTGACAGGCTTTATTGGGATCTTAATGGAAGTGGGAAATTTGATACTTGGTCTTTTTATCATAAGATTCGAAATGCAGCTCCTTCCACTTTCTCTTGGAAGGGCATTTGGAAAGTTAAGGTTCGTAAAAGGGTGGTTTTTTTAATGTGGACAGCAGCTCATGGTTTGATTCTAACCTTGGATAACCTTATGCTTCATGGTTGCCCTTTGGTGAATCGTTGTTGTATGTGCTGTTGTAATGCAGAATCTGTGGATCACTTTTTACTTTTTTGTCCAATAGCTCATTCTTTGTGGATGTATATGCTTCGGTTGTTTGGGATCGATTGGGTCATGCCAGGTTCAGTTGTGGACTTATTATTTTGTTGGTTTCATTGGCTCGGGAAACATAGTTTTGATATTTGGAATTTGGTTCCAGGTTGTTTAATGTAGACTATTTGGACTGAACGGAATCGGTGGTCTTTTGAGGATGAGGGAAAAACTGTGGTTCAGTTATTAGAGTTATGCCAACGGACCCTCTTTGATTGGTCTCGATGTTGGGGTTTCTCGGATTGTTCTACCCTTATGGATTTTCTTTCGTCTATTAGAATAGATTAGGGGCTACTTCTGTCTTTTTGTTCATTTTTTTCCTTTGCTCACTGCCGTGAACTCTTTGTGTTTTTCTTGCTAATCTTTTATTAATGATATTTTTTTCTTACTTATAAAAAAAAAAGACTATTTCTTATAATAAAAACATAACCAAACTAAAAAATAACTAAACTATTGGAATAGCTATTATAGTATACCAAGCATGCTCTTAGTATATTAGTTTTATTTATTTATTATTATTATGTATATTCTGATTGACTAAAATCAAGAACAATCGCCATTATAGTCCTTAATTTTAGTCTCAATTAAGGATCTCTTGTCCCCTCTACTCAACTAGGAATAGGCCTATATATACTGTTCAATTCCTGTACAAAAGGCATTCAAGAAATACAGAATGCAGAAATCAATTCTCTCTTTTGTCTCTCTGTTATTTTGTTCTTTGTCCTTTATTTCAACAAACATGATAATCCATCAACCACAATCACAGGAGTCATAGCAGCCTCAGATTGAAGCAGTTGCTGGTTTGGAGGGATGGCATACTCAAGCAATGGGCAAATTTCAAACACAATATCAAGCTGAAAGGAGCCCATTTGACAAGCAGGAATTGGGGTCCAACATCCTTGTTGCAGCTGGAATAGATTATCTGGAAGGTTCTGCAAAATCCAGGAGCGTAGGAGGAGAGGTTATTAACGAATCAGATACTAGCACTGGTTTATTCTTTCAAAGACAGGAAAGAAGGTGAGAAACATTTTAAAATTTTGGAAAATGTATGTGACTCATCTTTTTATTTTGGTCACTTTGCGACTTGTGTTTTACTTGAAATCGTTCCTCTCTGGCTCTAAACCTCAAGTAAACTTTACTTGCCAAAAAGGAAAAGACGAATCCTAGAGTAAACAAACATTTCATGGCTGCTTTTATACATTCTTTGAAAATGCGCAAATAATTACTACCAAAATGTAAACATCTTGAAAGTAAAATAATTAGATGTTTCTTGGAAAGACCACTAGTTAGTCATAGCTATATCATTTCCTAGATATAATTTCTGCTTCATACCAAGTTGATTGTAGCTCTTGTTACATTTTAACAAAAGCTCTTTTGTTGGAACTAATGAAACTTTCTCCGAAGCTAAGTGATCAAGATGTTTACCTTGTCACTTAGGGTTGTCCTTACTAATATATGGTAATGCTTATGATATTAAATAAATAAGCAGGAAGGATGATACACCGAGATGGACAGAGAAAGTACGTTTACCTCAGATTGCAAATCTTGAAGGTCTTGAAGGTCTGCCGGATGATGGCTTTTCTTGGAAGAAATACGGCCAGAAGGATATACTTGGCTCAAAATACCTAAGGTATGACAGGCATTAGCATATATGATTCCAGTGAGAGGCAAATCAGATTTTTGAATTATGCATATTCTATAGTGATTATTGTTATTAGTCACTTTCAATATTAATTCATTGTCCTTAGAGATAGATAGAAGGTTGATCAAAATCGCTAACATATTATCAATTTTGTTCATGCTAGCTTACCTCTCGTTAGACTTTGACCGGATCTGTGTGTACTCTAGATTACATATGATTGTTTGAGACTGAATTCAAAGCAAATATCGGATTGGTGCATTTTCTAAGAAATTAAAGGTCTTTTATTTAAATTTCTAAAACTGTTGATTACAATAAGTTTTAACTCAAACCTCTAACCTCTCTTCAAAACTTTAATTAAATGCATATAGGTCTGCCAGAAATTGACTGAGTCTTCAAACCAATTAAGATATACTACTATTGGCAAACGACCTATGTTGTAGATTGATGCTTTGGTTAATTATTGTTGAAGACACTTCAATCAATGCCTTATGATAACATTTTAGGAAATCATTTAATTTAAAAACTTATGTTTGTAAATTTTTTCCTAATCATGTTATGTTAATTTCTTAAATTTCTGCCAAGAGCCTAATAGCTGAGCTAGCAACTCTAGATGTTTTCAATGGAGACGTCCAAGGTTCAAATCCCATAGCCCCCAACTGTTAATTTATCATAATTTATTATTATTATTATTATGTGAGTTTCCATTCAAACGTGTAAGTAATTGTCTCTCAGTGGGCTTTGAAATCTCTCTCTTTCTAGGCCATAAACAAATCCTACTAACTTCCCCCTTGCTCTCAACCATATGAATCGTGTATATCCATAACCATGGAAGCGTTACGCTGAATCATTCTTCTTTGATATAGCACCAATAATAATACTATATAGTTTGGAATTTTCCCCAAGATCATTATATGGACATTGTGGGCTTACCTTGGACAGTGCACCTTTGTGTGGGCTCCAAGTGCATGCTCCTTATTCTCCTTGCGGAAGTAAACTTGATAACCTTTGCCACACACCACCACCACCTTTGGCTAGGGTTGTCAATAAATTGTACTTTTTATGAAAAATTCGATCTCTATTCGGGAAAAAGCTTGCTTATGTTTGTTTATTTAGGAGATGACCCAAACTTTAGCTTAAGTTTAGAATTGATTATAATGAGCCAAACTTGAACATATTAACGTGTTTGTAAACAAGCACAAGTATAAGACTTAATTTAAGTAATATTTAATATTATAAGACTTGATTTAAGTAATATTTAATATTATATGTTTAAATGTATACTGGATAATCCACTTACAATCCTTTATCCTGTGTTATATGAGTGTTTTGATACTAAGGAAGCTTGTATTTCTGTGGTTTTGGGTCATCAAATAGTTGGGACTAATAGAGTTTGGAACTTGAGATTCTATAGGGATTTTCGTGATTGGAAATTAGAGGATGTTTACTCTTTTTTGAATTTTATCCAATCTCGAATTTCTAGGGATGTGTTTTTTTGATAGGTAATAATAGTATTATTAAACAAACTGTACAATTGAAGAAAGCAAATACACATCAAACAAGAAGGAAAAAACTTAAGGTGCAATACTAAGAGAAGAAAGAAACTCAAAGATAGAAGAACAATCCGAGATTCTATAGGGATTTTCGTGATTGGAAATTAGAGGATGTTTACTCTTTTTTGAATTTTATCCAATCTCGAATTTCTAGGGATGTGTTTTTTTGATAGGTAATAATAGTATTATTAAACAAACTGTACAATTGAAGAAAGCAAATACACATCAAACAAGAAGGAAAAAACTTAAGGTGCAATACTAAGAGAAGAAAGAAACTCAAAGATAGAAGAACAATCCGAGAAGCCCCAGCACCTAGACCAATCAAACAAAGTCTTCTGGCATAGAGCTTGTAACTGAACCAAGGATTTCTCAGTATCCTCAAAAGAGCGCCAATTTCTTTCTGTCCAAACAATCTACATCAAACAGCCAGGAACCAAATTTTATATGTCTGAATTAAATTTTCCCAGCCAATAGCTCCAACAATACACCAAGCTTTCCATAGAGCCTGGCATGACCCATTGGATTCCAAAGAACTGAAGTATATGTACCCATAGCGAGTGAGCTACAGGACAATGGAGGAGGAGATGATCCACAGTTTCCTCATTGCAATGGCACATACAACACCAATTCACCAAAGTGTGCCCCCTAAGCATAAGATTATCCAATGTAAGGATCTGCCCATGAATCGCTGTCCACACAAAAAATGCCACCCTCTTAGGAATCTTAACTTTCCAAACACCCTTCCAAGGAAAATTGGAGGCAGATGCACCCCAAATGTTATTGTAATAGGACTGAATATATCTGAGATTGAATGAACTCAAGGAAGGAGCAGGCAGCCTCTAATTCCCTTTCATGAAAATCCCTATAAAATCTCAAATTCCAAATTCTATCGTTTACACCCTCCTGGCAGCATAGTACATCAGAAATGCAAGCTTCCTTATCATTAGAACACGCATACAACTAAGGAAAGAGTATTTTAAGTGTGTTATCCTCAACCCACTTATCATGCCAAAATAGAATACGAGTGCCATCACCCACCATTAGGGCCACATGTTTGGAGAAACTCTCCCATCCATGATGAATACCATGCAACAGACCACATCCATGGGCCCTTCTACATACTTTAGTAGTCCACCCCCCTTGACCCTCTCCATATTTAAGTTGCAATAATCCTCCGCTAGAGATGAGTGCCTTCTCGTCCAAACCTCCATAACCATTTCCCTAATAGGGCTTTATTAAAATGTACTAACTTCCTGATCCCCAAACCACCCATTTCTAATGGCAAACACACCTTCTCCCAAGCCACCAAAGGATATTTGAAACACTCCTCTAAAGATCCCCATAAAAAATTTCTCTGAATACGCTCCAACCTATCAGCCACAGTTACAGGGATGATAAATAAGGATAGATAGTACGTAGGAAGGCTAGAAAGAGTACTCTTCAACAGAGTAAGTCTACCACCCTTAGATAAATAAAGACGCTTCCAACTTGAGAGTTTCTTCTCCATCCTCTCCAAGATAGGATTCCAAACAGATGCTGTTTTATATGGAGTACCCAACGGCATTCCCAAGTATTTCATAGGCAGACTACCCACCCTAGGGATGTTAGGAGTGACAGTCTACGTTGGTGCCTTCATGGAAGCGGGAAGTTTGATACTCGGTCTTTTTATCAGGATATTTGAGATGTTCCTATGTCCTTATTTCCTTGGAAGGGCATTTGGAAAGTAAAAGTTCCTAAAAGGGTGGCTTTCTTTATGTGGACAACAGCTCATTCTCGGATTCTTACATTGGATAATCTTATGCTTAGGGGTCTCTCTTTAGAAAATCGGTGTTGTATGTGTGGTTGCAATGAGGAAATTGTGGATCATCTCCTTCTTCTTTGTCCTACAGCACATGCTTTGTGGGTGCATATGTTTTTTTCCTATAGCTCATGCTTTGTGGGTGCACATGCTTCAATTTTTTGGGGATCCATTGGGTCATGCTAGGTTCAGTAGCTAGTTTATTATTTTGTCGGTGCAATGGTTTGGGAAACATAATTCAAATATTTGGAATTTGGTTCCAGGATGTTTGATATTGATCATTTGGATGGAACGGAATCATCACTCTTTCGAGAACACTAAGAAATCATTGGTTAAGTTGCAAGATTTGTGCCAACGGACTCTCTTTTATTGGTCTAGATGTTGGGGTCTCTCGGATTGTTCTTCTATCATGGAGTTTACTTCTTCCCTTAGAATAGAATCTTGATTTGTATGTTTCTTAAGAGTCTTGTTTTGTCTTTTGTTGTTCACCATCGTGAACACCCAGTATTTTTCTCTCTTTTTCTAATATTACTCTTATTACCTATCCAAAAAAAAAAAATGTATACATGTATTTTAATATATATTTGATACTGGATTGTGTAAATTTATAAATGAATTTATAAGATATCAAATTATTATTTATAAATTTATTAATAAACTAAATAGTTTATTTAGTAGTTAAAATCATCCCCTAGTATACCTCCAGATTTAGAAGAAATGATTGAGCCATGTATTTCAGCCCAGGAAAATGAAATGCTAACCTAAGTCCCTACAGCAGAAGAAATTCGGAAAGTAATTTTTGAGATGAACCCCCTTAGGGCTCCTGGGCCAGATGGAATGCCTGGGCTTTTTTACAGACACTACTGGCAGATAGTAGGGGATCAATTAGTAGCTGCTGTCCAAAGTTTCTTTAGAGATGGGTGGTTGCTTTGAGAATTAAATCATACCTATATTACTCTTATTCCTAAGACCCAAGGAGCTCATAATTTCAATCAGTCTTTGCAATGTTAGTTATAACTTATAAGGTAATTTCTAAAATTCTGGCATAAAGACTAAGACCTATACTAGAGAGATTGATAGATCCAGCCCAGGTAGCTTTTATCCCGAATAGATGCATTTCTGAAAATGTGGTCTTGGCACTAGAAATCGTGCACAGCTTCAGATACACAAAAAAGAAAAAAGGTTGCATTGGTTTAAAGATTGATTTCAAAAAGCCTATGATAAAATGGAACGGGATTCTTGACAACCACTTTCAAGGCTTTTGGTTTTAGTTCAAAGTTTACCAAGCAGATTCATCAGTGCCTTTCAACAGTGAATTATACTTTACTTCTTGATGGAAGCCAGGAGGTCAAAATTATTTCCTTGAGAGGTCTTAGGCAAGGATACCCTCTCTCCCCTTATCTCTTCATCATTGGCAGTGAAGTGCTTGCAAGACTCATCAATAGAGAGGTAAGAAGGGGTAATAATAAAGGGGTGAAAGTAGCAAATGGAGCTCCGCCGATGTCTAAATTATTTTATGCTGATGACGCGATGTTCTTTTGTAATGCTAAGATGTCAGAAGTCCGGTCACTAATGAAATGTTTAAAGATTTACGAAGAATGGTCAGGGCAATGCATTAACTTCCACTTTGAGAAGTCAGTTTTTTTTGGCTCAAAAGGGGTTCATTCTCAATTTCCCCGGCAAGTTAAGGATCAACGGGGAATTAAAAAACTCCGGAAAGGAACAAAATATTTTGGGGTTCCGCTGTTTTTGTCTAATAATAAAGCCAGGGACTTTGAATATGTGAAAGAGAAGCTTGAAGCAAAGACAGCTAGCTGGAAGAGTAAAAACTTATCCTGGTCAGGAAGAGCTACTCTTATAAAATCAGTTGCTCAAGGAAAATTTGCTTGGTGAACTATTTAATCAAGAGTCCATCAAGGCAATCAAGAACCTACCTGTTTGGTCTTTTGATAAGGAGGATAGTTGGGCATGGTCAATTAAGTCTGCATATAGACTTACAGTAGACAATGATAATGTGAATGTTACTAATTCCCTTAAAAACAGGATCTGGAAGACTGACATTCACGAGAGGCTTAAAATGCACATGTGGCAAATAGCGTCCAATCTTCTTCCAACAAAGGACCAGATCAACAGGTTTGCTATTAACTCTGATTTAAAATGCCCTCTCTGCAATTTTGAGATTGAGACATCACTTCATTTGTTTACCCAGTGCCATTTTGCTAGAGCCATCTGGTATGGAAATGGACATCAATGGAATTTAATACTAGATTGCCTACAGCTACATTCGGTCTCAGAGTTCGTCGAGGTTATCCTAGATCCTCAACTGGATTTAAATCTTGATGAATTACAAAAGTCTCAATTTTTGATCTTTGGGGCGTTAGTCTTAGACATTTGGGTTTGGAGAAACAAAGTGCTGCGTGATGGCTTGGTACCTGAGGAATCCCAAGTGATTAGAAGTATTCACAAGCTGACTCAGGAGCACAATAAAGTTAGAAACCCAAGCCAAGCCGGCAATTCATCTAGAAGTATTAGCAGATGGTTAGTTCCATACCATAACTCTCTAAAATTAAATTGTGATGCTGCAGTTGGAGAGAACTTTTCTTGTATAGCAGTGGTTGCCAGAGAGGAAAGGGAAGTTAATGTTTGCTTGCCCAAAGAGAGTGAACACCAACGTCCCTGTCCAAGCAGAGGCTAATGCTATTTAGTGTGCTATGCATTAATCTTCAGACATGTCTAGCTCTCAGATAATCATAGAGAGTGATTCTAAGAGCTGCATTGAAGCCATCAAAACTGGAGCAGATCAGTCACCTTGGAGGCTTATTAATTTTGTAGAGTCAGCTAGGCAAGCCGTTGAGTCTAGTGTTGGGATGTCCTTTAATTGGGTGTTTAGGGAAGCTCATAATGCAGCTCATGTATTAGCCAAATGGTCGCTCAACAATTCTGTTTATGGTAGTTTTAATATGGGTCATGGTCCTTTGTTTTTAATGAAATATTGGAGGAAGCTGCCTAGGCTATTTTGCAGTTTCTGATTTCTGTTTCGTCAATACAGTCTTTTTATTCAGCAAAAAAAGAAGTTAAAATCATATAATTTTTAACAATACAAGGTTGAATTTAACTTTAATAAATTAATAAATATAAAATCATTCTTTCTCATTAACTCAAATTATATAATTTCAACTATAATTTAGTTATTAATTATTACCATAGATTTGAAAATGAGAAAAAAAAAATTTTAGGTATTGTGTTTATTTTTTTGATAAGTAATTAAAAAATATATATATATATATATATATTAGAAAAAGAAGTCAACCAAGTATACACAAGAAATATACTGGTGTGAAACAATCAACAGTAGAAAAGAAAGAAAGATTCCTCAAGGCTGTTAGCCTGTCCAATAAAGTTCGGAAAAAGAATAACTTGAAATTAGGCATAGAATGCTTGGTATCTTCAAAACTTCTGCTATTCCTTTCTCTCCAGATGCACCACATCAAATTTTGGCACATGGGCCAGATGGTTTATTATGGCATTCTTCTAAAATTGTTGGAGTGTACTAGAACAAGATGTTATGACTTTTTTTGCTGATTTTCATAGTCAGTGTATTTTTGAGAAGTCTCTCAATGCCACTTTTCTATGTTTGATACCCAAGAAAGTCAATGCAATCAATATTAAAGATTTTCATCTTATAAGTCTTGTGGGTAGCCTTTATAAACTTTTGGCTAAGGTATTGGCACATAGACTTCGCGGGGATTTGTATAAGTTGATATCTACTTCTCAGAATTCTTTTGTTGGAGGGAGACAAATCCTGGATTTGGTTCTAATTTCCAATGAATGCCTGGATAGTAGATTGCAGAGTGGCATTCCTAGGGTAATTGTTAAGTTGGACATTGAAAAGGCATATGACCATGTGAATCGGAATGCTTTACTTCATCTTATGGAGAGGATGGGTTTTGGGGCTAGGAATGCTTTATTTCTATAGTTAGATTTTTAGTTCTGGTGAATGGGTCTCTTGAGGGTTTTTTTGGTAGTTCTCGTGGTATCCACCAAGGGGATCCCTTGTCCCATTGTTATTTCTCTTGGTTATAGAGGTGTTGAGCGGGTTGTTGAAGAGAATGGAAGACGGTGGTTTTTTTTGTGGTTTTCAGGCAGGGTCTCCTTGACAAGGAGGTTTGAAAATTTCTTATCTTCATTTTGCTGATGACACTATTTTCGTTTTGTGATGCTTCCAGAGAGCAGTTATTATACATTCGGATGGTATTGATTTTTTTTGAAGCTATTACGGGCTTGAGAGTCATTGTTGGTAAGAGTGAGATTGTGCCAGTGGGTGAAATTGGGAATTTGAATGTCTTGGCCCATGTTTTATGCTGCAGGGTGGGTAATTTGCCCATGACTTATTTGGGCATGCTGCTTGGGGCTTATTATAAGGACTCATTAACATGGAACCCTATTATAGAAAAGATGGAGAGGCGGCTTTTTGGCTGGAAACACTTGGCACATTCTTTGCCTAGAAAATCAAACAAATGAAATCACAACAATCTGCAACAAGTAATATGACCCTCCTTCTTCAACAAAAAATTCAAAAGATTTAGATTCGATAAAGAAAAAAACAGAAGCACCCATAACAATAGAAAACATGAATGATGCAAAAAAAGAAAAAAAGAAAAAGAAACAATCTATGACTAATTTGAGGTAGCTAGGCCTCGATTATGGCTAATTTGAGGTAGCCAGGCCACCATCCTTCCTTAGAGAATTATAACCAGACTTGGTTAGTTATTGTGATTATTTTATAGGACAGAAAAATAAGTTAATCAATTAGCTCATAAATAAACTAGGGCTAGTTCGATAGGAAAATGAACCAAACTTGAATATGTATTATAGCTTGCTAATGAGCTCAAGTGTTGGATCGTGTTTGAAATAGAATTAAAATGAATGATCCTGAAATTTTAATTCTTAGTTTGGCTTGCGTTGTTTACAACCTTACTATTGTCTCTAATACAACTTAGGGAAATTCAAATTGAGATCTTAATATATAGAGACATCACTGAGCCCAACAGTTTAAACTTATAGGCTTAGGCTCAATTATATTGTATTAATTTATCTTCTTTAATTTCTTTTTTTTCTTTTTTCTTTTTTTCATGTGAAATTGCTCACACATGTAGACCTAATATTTATGCAAACTGTGGACTTGAGGGGGTGGTATTATGTGAAATTGTTGCATGCAACATCCCCTCTCTCATGATTATGGATCTCATACTTGTGGATCTATCCTCATATTAGAGGAATGTTGTATGCGGATTGAGATCCGGTGCAATAGCTAAGGCTATATGAACTGTTCAATTGTCTTTCAAGGACTAAGATTGAAATTTAAAAAGTTCACTTTTAAATTTTTAATCTCAGTTCTTGTATCAATAAAAAAAAAACTTTTTAGCTGTCACATTAAGGTGCAATTCTTCGATGCAATAGCACTGAATCTAAATCCATTGCATTCAACCATTTTGCAAAATAATTAATCAGACTTAGAGAAAATGTTCAATTAGCATATGATAGCATTAACTGCCATACAATTTGGGATTGTTATAATTTTTGGTTTCTCATTCGTTTGCTTCCTTTTTGGTTCATGACCCTCTTTGTCAGATCTAACTATAGGTGCACCCACAGGAATTCAAAGGGCTGTCTTGCCACGAAACAAATCCAGAGGATGGATGACAACCCCAACGAGTTTGAAGTGACATATCGAGGTAGGCACACATGCCACAAGTCATCCACGGTACTATCAATTGGACCACTGCCATCATCAGTAGCTGATCAAATTTCACCTGAGGTTGCCCAGCTCTCAATGGACAGCCTAGGAAGTGGGAGTCTTATGACTGTTGGACCACTGCCATCAGTAGCTGATCAAATTTCATCTGACGTTACCCAGCTCTCAATGGACAGCCTAGGAAGAGGGAGTTTTATGACTGTTGCTAGTGGTAGTAGTGGTGCGGATTTGTCCACGGTACAAAGTGGCAAAGAAGTTGAATCTACGATACAAAGTGGCAAAGAAGTTGAATCTACGATGGATTGGATTGATGACTACGACACGAGTTGGGTGGATGAATTCTTACAACCTCCTAAATATAATAAATGAACGCCAGTTGACAAACAATGTTGATGGACTAACAGGAATATTGGTTTGTGGATCTTGTTTTTTGGTGGTTAATGAAAAATGGTTTGAGGAGCTAGCTGATTATAATTTATTTCTTCGTATTCCACCTTAGTAAAGATCAGGCATATTTACAGGTAAGCAAAATTTGAACCATCCATTATCGACAATAAAGTTTGGTGATAATTTCCACCTTATATATAGTTATGTGTAATTATTCAGTATTCCAGGATCACAATAAACTAGTTATTGATCATAGGAGGTCTATAACGAGCTTCGTATGTGAACTGTTGTAAATGGATTTCGTTGTCCATACTTTGGAAGGAAAGTAGGTAAATCTTAATTGAATGAGCACTCCTAAAGTTTTATTATCCAGCAACTTCTTGATAGGTCAATCTTAATTTAATATTTAAGGGGTGTAATTATGTGCTTAACTTTTGCATCATTTTAATATACTACTAGTTGTTAACCCCCACGATGCATGTGAAAGTTTTATATGAATGAGTAACAATAAAATTTGTTCCCTAAAATTTAAAAATTTTGATCCCTAAAATTTAAAAATTTTGATCCATTCCCCTGATATTAAGGTTTGTTTTGAATGGCATTCCCTCTATTAATGTCCGTACTAACATATTTATTGGCGAAACTACAATGTTGATACTTCAAGTTTACTCCATGTGCGCAATTGGTCATTCAAGTTTGAAGCGAGTACAATTGGTCTCTCAAGTTTTAATACTAAATTGTATTAGTCATTTTACTAACATCGTTAGTGGTATTATTTACGTGGCTAACAGAACAATGATTTGTCATTTTTTTAATGATGTGACATTTTTTTAATTAAAAAATTACAAAATGCTTAGGATGTGAAACCCAGCTTTGATTTCTTCCTATAAACAGTAGACAAACGCAACTGAGACAAGGAAGCCAAGCCAAGACCCAGTGCCTCCACCAACAGCATTAAAAACCAGAAATCCTTAGAGGCCAGTGCAATTGTCGGCAAGCTTTCTGATACGGTCCAAGCACAGATCAACAATCTCCTTGCCAACTAAGGCGGGTCAAGCTGGTAAGAATGTGAAGTTGGGTCAGGATGTTCATTCGGTGCCTGATTCGCCGATACTGGAAATGATGTCGTTGTTTGGGTCCAGTTCTTCTTCACCTTTGTGTGAATTTGCGGCCGATTTAGGTTCATGTAGAGGATGGTGGCAGTGGCGGTAGGGTGAGAGTGGCGGATCAGAAACTTTTTTTTTATTTTTTTTTTGATAAACGGCGGATCAGAAACTTGGTATTGAGGAAATAGTTTTGTTTTAGATGCTGTAATTAAAATGGCACAAAAAAAAAAAAAAAAAAAAAAAAAAAAAACATTGACAAGTATAAAATGCTTACTTACTAGAATAGTGGCCACGGGCAAAGTTGTTGGCAGCATCTCACGTGTAAATTTATTTGATAATTTTTTAATAAAAGAAATGTCACATCATTAGAAAAAAATGTCAAGTCATTATCTTGTTGGTCACGTAAATAACATCATTAATGGTAGTTAGTAAAAGGACCAATACAACTCAGTTTTAAAACTTAAGAGACCAATTGTACTCACTTCAAACTTAAGGGATCAATTGCGCACATAAGATAAACTTGAGAGACTAATATTGTAGTTTTGGCTATTTATTAGACGAAATCTAAGCATTTCAAGATGTCACATATGTTAATTGATCTAATTAAAACATGCCACATGGATTTAACTATCAAATATAATTAAATAACTTAAAAAATAAATACTCTAAATAAATTATATTAATTTTTAATCTATTTTTCATTTTTTTCCCCTGTTTTTTCTACCACTTTTATTTTTCCTAGAAATTTTTAAACAAAGAATACCACCTAGAAACTTGTTTTTCCTTGGCTGCCATTCCAAGCATTCGCAGTTTTGAAATAGTCTTATTCATTCGATTTTCTTCTTATCATCATAACACATCCGTCACAACCCAAAATCTCCAAACTTCGCATGGAAGATCTCATGGCTGACCATTATACAACGTAAATGAACAATTATCAAACACCTATTTTCTCAACATCCTCGATCAGTTCTCTCCTTACTTTTCTTAATTATTTTCCTCTCCCCACCCAATCTGTCTCCACCAGCTTCAAAATCAATGGCCTTAAAACCTTGCCGAATTTGCTGGAGAGACCATAAGTCCATAACCCACTACCAAAAAACAGTATAGCTTGTCATCGGAGAATTAGATCCACCAATCTCACGGGTTAACATCCATCAATTGGTCTTCGTCTTCTCGTGGCGCTATCAAAAGTCGTGATGGTTGGGTTCCTTCCCATTGCATACACAACATATCAATATTAAAAGCCTCCATTTGTCCTAAAATATTTTCAATTGAAAATGTTTTTTTAATGGTTGTTTGATTGCATTTCTAAAAATGCTCCGAAAAATATTTTCAAGTGTTTAATATGACATCAAATAAAAATAATTTTTTATTTCACAACTTGACCCACCATCATGCACAACCCATTGGTCAAACCTAACCCAACCAAATCAACTCAAATATGATTAGATCCACATACAAATAACCTGATTTGTGGAGGTCTATGCAAGCCAAGTTGGAAGAGTGGGGGTTCTGGGGGAGCCAAGATTGGAAAATATTTTACCATAATTTTTTTTGGGTAAAACAAATTACAACTTTAACTCATACATTCTTCAGTCAACAAAAAATGTTTCGAAGGTTGACCAAGAGCTTGCAATGAAACATAGCTAGAAAGTGCTGAAAATATTTTGTAACAAAACAAATGGAGCCTAAAAAGTGCTTTACTTTTTGTTAAAATTATTGTGCGGCCAATTAGTCAGACAGTCCTAGCCCACTTCGTACCAGGCCCTAAGGCCCATGCCGAGGAGGTATTCCCGTAGGCCCACGCCGAGGAGGTATTGAGGATCCGAGGATGAAAGTAAGAAGCCTAGGTGCCTAAGAAGTATCGCCGATGACGATTCTATCCTCGGACAACCGAGACCATAAAAGGGATGAGTAACACACCATCAAGGGGAGTTTCTAGAGAATCTCAAGAGAAAGAACCGGTACAGCGTGGCAGCCACAGAAGCATGATGAAGGAACAATTCAGGGAGGAACTGTCACCTCCGCATTAAATGACCACAACTAATGTTTTGGCCGCATTAATAAGGAAAAGACCCCTGAACAATGTAGCCTTGGTTGCTGCAACCCACAGAAAGAATGGGAAGACGGTTGATGGGACAAGTACTCAAGTGATGGCCTGCTTGATCAACAAATGGAGGGCTACGATCAACTAAAAAGGGATATATAATGTAAGAAATCCTTCTAGAGTGGGGGGCATAGAAAATCGGAGTAACTGGTATGACCACTCAAGCTTTTGTAGCAAAGAGTGGAAGAAGTAAAAGTTACCACCCCTGAAGAGGATGGCCGATGACAGATTTTCACACTTTAGTCCACTTGTAACCATGTTTAGTTGTTATAATCCTCACTAGTGCCTAGTTCTTCAACCCACGCTCTACAAATTTATTGTATTGGGCTAACTGGGTTTGAATCCATTCACCCAACAGTGATTGTGCTCAAATCTGGTTCCTACAATTGGCGCCATCTGTGGGAAGAACTCGTGCGTTAGTGAGGACAACAGCCAAGCATGGTAGGATCAGGCCCTCACCAAGGGAGCTCCCATCGGCCTGAACCGGCTAAATCCCAGTGTTAGGGTAACTATGGCGACCCCCGGAGCGGCCAAAATAAGGAGAACAGACGATTTCGAGAGGGAAGCATGCATACCTCACAAACTGGCGGAAGCCACACCCGCAGGGACGATAATGGCCAGGCCATGTGATCAGAAGAGGTTAAGAGTCATGCATCCTAGAGACATGATGATAAGGTGGCCATGCAGCGAGAGAGAGACGATTTGAAGAGAAAGCTGCGCCATGCACGGCAAAGGCGATCCGAATCCAGCCCTAACTTGCCCTCTGACGATGAAAGTGATGACAACTACAGGCAAAGGTCAAGAACACCCCAAAGCGAGACTTTCTCTCACGAGGAGGAGCGCTACCAGAGGCGTAAACATGACGGCCTAACTCCTAGGGGCTTAGGGAGTGACGCCATGAGCAGGGCACTAGACCAGCTCTCCAGGTCACCCTTTACACGTCGTATAGAAAAAGCGATGCTCCCTTGGCGGTTCCAGCAGCCAACCTTCGCCGTTTACAACGGCAGAACGGACCCCATAGAGCATGTTAGCCAGTTCAACCAGAGGATGGCTGTTCACTCTAAGAACGAGGTGCTGATGTGCAAAGTCTTCCCATCTAGCTTGGGACCTGTGGCAATGAGATGGTTCAACGGCTTGAAGACGAATTCCATAAACTCGTACAGACAGCTGACCCAGGCCTTTGGTTCCTATTTTGTTACAAATAGCAGACCTCCTCAGCCCATGAGTGCGTTACTGTCTTTGTCCATGCGTGACGGGGAGACTCTCAAGGCTTACTCGGACAAGTATTGGGAGATTTACAATGAGCTGGACGGCAAGTTCGACGATGTCGCCATCAATACATTCAAGAACGGGCTACCAATGGGGCATGGCCTGAGGAAGTCCTTAACTGGTAAGCCCGCCGCTAGCGTGCAGCAGCTGATGGATCGGATTGATAAATACAAGCGAGTAGAGGAAGATCTGCTGCAGGGTAAGGGGAAGGAGAAGGTTATCCCTCAAGAGAGGAGGGATTTCAAGTCGGACCGGTATAACAACACCAGCCCGATGAGGGATTTCGTGGGACAATCCGGAGCGACTAATGCCCAGACTGTCAACCCCGTGTTCCGAGAACCAGTACATAAGGTATTAGAAAAGATCAAGAACGAACCATACTTCAAGTGGCCGAATAAGATGGCGGGGGATCCTGAGAGGCGCAATCAGAACCGTTACTGCCAATACCACCAAGACCACGGACATGCCATTGAGGACTGCAGGAATCTCTGGAACTACCTGGACTAGCTAGTCTGGGAGGGAAAGCTGAAGCACCTCCTGCACCATTCCAGCAGTCATCAGGGCCAGACCTACTAGGAGCCACGGAGGGACACCGCCATGGGGCAACTCGCTGGCACGATTAATGTAATCCTGGCTGCGTCGGGAAGAACAGGCACGCGCCCCTTGCGAGTGTTGTCTATGACCCAAGTGCCCGCTGAGGAGTCCCAGTTTGGGCCAAAGAGGGCCAGGAGAGGCTTTCACCCGACCCTAAGCTTTTTCGAGGAGGACAAGGACGGGACCACCCAGCCCCACGATGACACTTTGGTGATCACCCTCAGAATCGGCGAATACGATGTGAAAAGAGTGATGGTGGACGATGGTAGTGGAGCCGAGATTATGTACCCCGACCTATATAAGGGGCTGGGATTGAAGCTTGAGGATTTGACACCTTACAACTCTCCTTTAATGAGTTTCGATGGGAAGCTCGTCACTTCAAGAGGCATGATTAGGTTGCCCATCCAAACTGACCCAGAGGTAGTGGAGGTGAACTTTATTGTGGTGGACACCTACTCCCCATACACGGCCATCGTGGGCATGCCCTGGCTCCATACCTTGGGGGCTGTTGCCTCCTCACTGCATCAGAAGATAAAATTCCCGTCAGGGGACTGAGTCCTTAAGATCCGGGGTTGCCAGCCCACGGCAAGGCGGTGTATGGTGGCAGCCATCTCATATCGGCATGATGCAGAGTCCTCGGCAGCCGCGGCCGAAAGCTTATAGCAATCAAGAACCTCGGTGGCGCCAGCTGATGCAGCCGCCGAGGAAGCAAAATGTGAAGACCTAGAAAAAGTGGTCGTCGACGATGACCTGGAGAAGTTCTTTCAGGTTGGAGCCCAACTGCCTCTCCGGGAGAAGGAGGAGTTGCTTGAGTTCCTCAAGAGGAACATTGACGTGTTCGTATGGGACCCCTACGATGCTCCGGGGATTGATCCATCCTTCATCTATCACCACCTTAACGTTAACTTGTCTGTGATCCCTAAGAAGCAGCCACCCCGGCGCCCATAAAAAGAGCATGCTAATGCAATCAGGGAAGAGATCAATAAGCTTAAGTGCGCAGGAGCGATCAAAGAAGTTTTTTACCCCGAATGGTTGGCCAACACTGTGGTGGTTAAGAAGAAAAGTGGGAAATGGAGGGTTTGTGTAGACTTCACGGACCTGAATAAAGCATGCCCAAATGACCCCTTCCCGATGCCACGGATAGACCAGCTAGTAGATGCGACCACAGGCCATCCTCGGATGAGCTTCTTAGATGTCTTTTAGGGCTATCATCAGATCCCACTAGCCTTGGAGGACCAAGGGAAGACAGCCTTTGTGACACCCATTGGGAACTATCACTACAAGGTTATGCCATTTGGCCTGAAAAACGGTGTATCTACTTATCAGAGGATGATGATGAGAATGTTCTAGCCTTTGTTGGGCAAAAACATCGAGATCTATGTTGACGATATGGTGGTGAAAAGCGAATTGGTGTCTGGGCATTTGGCCGACCTCGGCTGTATATTTGACGTCCTGAGAAAGCACAGGCTATGCCTAAATGCTTCCAAGTGCTCGTTCAGCGTGGGATCTGGCAAGTTCTTAGGCTACCTCATTACCCACAGGGGGATCGAGGTTGATCCCGACCAAATCAAGGCTATCCAAAATCTAAAACCTCCGCAAAACCCCAAGGAGATCTAGAAACTCACTGGAATGGATTCGAGTGGTCCGAAGAGTGTGTCATGGCCTTCCAGTAACTCAAAGAGTACCTAGCCCGGCCATCCATCATGTCTAATCTGGAGGCCGATGAGGTCCTATACGCATACATTGCTGTGGCGCTCCACGCTGTGAGCTTGGTGCTGATACGAGATGACGATGGCGTCCAAAAACCAGTCTATTACATTAGCAAGTCACTGCATGAAGCTGAGGTCAAGTACTTGCCCTTGGAGAAAGCCATACTCGCTGTGGTCCACGCTACGCGAAAGCTGCCCCACTATTTCCAAGCTCACACGGTGGTTGTTCTAACCCAACTACCCTTGAAGGCGGTACTTTGGGCCGCCGATTATACGGGAAGGATCGCTAAATGGAATACAATTCTGAGAGCTTTTGACATTAAGTACATGCCTTGGACCTCCGTAAAGGGCCAGGTCCTGGCGGACTTGGTGGCTGAATTTTCCGAACCAATAGTGGAAGAGGTAGCCGAGAGGAGGGACATGGATGAAAAATCAGTTGGGGCAATCTCTGTTCCAGAGCCCCCATGCTGGAAGATGTACGTCGATGGCGCCGTGAACCAGAGAGGATCTGGAGTGGGGCTAGTCCTATTGTCCCCCTAAAAGTCTGTCGTAGAAAAATCCCTGAGGCTCGGGTTCTCGGCCACGAATAATGAAACTGAGTATGAAGCGTTGCTTCAAGGGCTGGTTATGGTGCATAAAATGGGAGGGAAAGAAATAGAAGTGTTCTCAGACTCTCGGCTAGTGGTGGGCCAGGTAAACGGAGAGTTGGAGGCAAGAGACGTGAAGATGCAAGAATACTTGAGCCAGGTCAAACGCCTGCAGTCAACCTTCACCCTTTTCAGCTTATTACACGTCCCAGGAGCAGAAACACCCATGCAGACTTGTTGGCTACACTCGCCACGTCCTTGGCTGGAGATCTGCCACGAACTATACTTGTCGAGCATCTGCAGAAAGTAAGTGACAGAACAAAGGGCATGGTTCACATCCATCAGGTTGGAGTGGGCCCCAATTGGATGAATCCTATAGTGAGATTTCTCAAAGATGACATCCTGCCCGAAGATAAGTCAGAAGCTGAGAAAGTATGAAGAAATGCTCCTCAGTTCTGACTGTCCAAGGATCACAAACTATACAGACGCTCCTATTCTAAGCCATACTTGTTGTGCATCCACCCTAAGGTCTCGGAATTATTACTTGAGGAGTTGCACGAAGGGATATGTGGGAGCCACACAGGGGGTAGATCTCTATCACACAGAGCCATCACTCAGGGATATTGGTGGCCGAGGATGCAGAAGGAGGCTCTGGAGTATGTTAAGAGGTGTGACCAGTGTCAGAGGTTCGCCCCCAACATCCATCAGCCAAGGAGGGTCCTCAACTCGTTGTCCAGCCCATGGCCATTTGCCCAATGTGGCTTGGATATTGTGGGACCTTTCCCCAAGGCGCTAGGAAATAAAAGATATCTACTGGTCGCCACGGATTATTTCACTAAATGGGTCGAAGCTGAGCCCTTGGCAAACATTAGGGATGTGGATGCTAAGAAATTCATCTGGAGAAATATCGTTACACGGTTTGGGGTCCCCCGCACCCTGATTTCGGACAACGGGCTCTAATTTGACAGCAAGGCCTTCAGGAGGTATTGTTGCGAACTGGGAATCACTAATCGGTACTCAACTCCACCCTACCCTCAAGGAAATGGACAATCCGAGGCTGTCAACAAGGTCATAGTTAATGGGCTTAAGAAGAGATTAGACAACGCCAAAGAAAGATGGGTGGAAGAGCTGCCCCACGTCCTGTAGACCTACCGGACCACGCCGCGGAGGTCAACGGGGGAAACGCCTTTCGCCATGACTTATGGGGCCGAGGCGGTTATCTTTTTGGAGGCCAACTTTCTAACGCTGAGGACGAGCTCCTTTACCTCGGGTGGTAATGACGAATTGCTAGGGGAAAGCCTAGACCTGATCGAAGAGCGGAGGGAGAAAGCAATGATCTAGCTGGCCTGTTACCATTAGAAGCTCAAGCAGGGGTACGATTCCAATGTGAAGTTAAGACCACTAGCACCAGGTGACCTAGTGTTGAGGAAAGTGGTGGGCGCCGCCAAGAGCCCTTCTTGGGGGAAGCTGGGACCCAACTGGGAGGGCCCCTATTGAATTACCTCAGTAGTGGGGATAGGTGCATACTACTTAGAAGATTTAGATGAAAAACCTGTACCTCGTCCATGGAATGTAAATAATCTGAAAAGATATTATTATTAATGAAAAAGTTTCTTTTGATTTGAATTCTAAGTCTATAATAGTTATGTGTCTCACGTTTTGACGGCCATTCTAAGTGTTAGACAGAACCAAGGCCTTGCATGGTCCTCGGACTCAAGCCTATGGGGAAACTAACTACTTCAAAAAAGATTCTAAGTGTTAGACAGAACCAAGGCCTTGCATAGTCCTCGGACTCAAGCCTATGGGGAAACTAACTACTTCAAAAAGGATTCTAAGTGTTAGACAGAATCAAGACTTTGCATGGTCCTCGGACTTAAGCCTATGGGGAAACTAACTACTTCAAAAAAGATTCTAAGTGTTAGACAGAACCAAGGCTTTGCATGGTCCTCAGACTCAAGCCTATGGGGAAACTAACTATTTAAAAAAGATTCTAAGTATTAGACAGAACCAAGGTCTTGCATGGTCCTCGGACTCAAGCCTATAGGGAAACTAACTACTTCAAAAAGATTCTAAGTGTTAGACAGAACCAAGGCCTTGCATGGTCCTCGGACTCAAGCCTATAGGGAAACTAACTACTTCAAAAGATTCCAAATGTTAGACAGAACTAAGGCCTTGCATTGTCCTCGGACTCAAACCTATGGAGAACCTAACAACTTTAAGAAAGATTCTAAGTGTTAGACAGAATCAAGGCCTTGCATGGTCCTCGGACTCAAGCCTATGGGGAAACTAACTACTTCAAAAGATTCTAAGTGTTAGACAGAACCAAGGCCTTGCATGGTCCTCGGACTCAAGCCTATGGGGAAGCTAACTACTTCAAAAAGATTCTAAATGTTAGACAGAATTAAGGCCTTGCATGGTCCTCGGACTCAAGCTTATGGGAAAACTAACAACTTTAAGATAGATTCTAAGTGTTAGATAGAGCCAAGGCATTGCATGGTCCTCGGACTCAAGCCTATGGGGAAACTAACCACCTCAAAGGGGACCTGTGTTAGGAAGAACCAGAGCCCTACCTAGTCCTTGGGACATAAAAGGTCTGGCTAATCATACATGCCCTCACGTTATTACAACTACTGCCGTGATTGGCCGAGATACAATTGGAGTAAAGATTATACAAGTAAAAAAAAAAAAGAATGGATAACGCGCAAATGAATAAATAGCCATAACAAATAAAAAGAGAAATAAGACTCGCACTACATTAAGTCCATAGAAGTTACATGGCAGGAGTCCCATTACAATGTTAAAAAAAAAAAAAAAAAAAAAAAGAAGAAGAAAGATACATAGACAAAACAAATGACAAAAACAAGGCAGACAGAGGCACCAAGGGGCCTACTCCTTCCACTTAATCTCCCCCCCAGTAGGTGGCTAGTCCGTGGCAGCCTCAGGATCCTTCGAGCTCTGACCGAAAAGGATAGCCTGCAGAGGCACGGCAAGGATAGCTGCCACCTCAGCGGAAGAGACCTGGGCGTCGAAGGAGGGCTTTGCAACCTCCTGGGGCGCTTCTTCATTGGGGCCTTCACTTGATTCAACCACCCCGGGAGGATCACCCCCTTGAACAGGCTCACCAGTAAGTCCAGCGACCGAGGCTCCCTCACTCGGAGTAGCACCAGCTTCCTCAGCAGCCACTTCAGCCTCAAAGCTATCTGGAATAGTCTCGCGGATGGCTGGGGGGTAGTACATGCTCTCGGCCTTCCACAGGTCAGACGAGGCCTCGACCCCGGCTTGTTTAAAGGCCTCACCCCAAACTTGGGAACAGTAGCGCCTACATACCCCAGGGACTTCGCCTTTGTTGGCAGCTTCCGTCTCGGCTACCCCCGCGGCGTAAGCTGCCTCCTCGACTTCCTCATTGGAAGCCAAAGCCTCCTCCCTACCGAAGTCTGCCTCAGCCTTAGCCCTCACAGCTTCATCTTTGGCCCATTCATCCGCATTTTTAGCCTCCTCAACAGCAGCCACTTTCTTTGTCAGATCTGTAACTAGCTCCTTTGCGATCGTTAGTTGCTTCTTCGCCTCAGTCAGAAGCCTCGTCTGATCTCGGGCCTGCTTCTAGGCACCAGCAAGGCCTGACACTGCGCTGTCTCGAGCTCTGGTCATCGCCTTTAGCTCCTCTCGGGCCGAGGCGAGGTCAGCCTCGGAGGTCTTAAGGGTCTGAGTGGCCTCTAAGCGCTTCTCACGCTCGGTATCTAGGGCCCTTCCTTGGTCGTTGGCCGCCGCCTCCAACCTAAAGGTGGCCTGGACGGCCTGCCAAACAAAATGAATGCGTAATAAGCCAAGCTCAGAAAAGGAAGAAAAAATGAAGTCAGAAAAATCACAAGTGCTGGGGGTCTTACCATTCCCAAGTACCGCTTAAGGCTGAGGAAGACCTGCTTGCTCCTCAAAGTCTCCAGCTCAGCAATATCCGCAGGAAGTAACAGGCACCTCTCCAGCGCGTCGGCCATATGCGCACCTTCGCCCTCTCTAAAATCCCTGAGGGAGGAGTCATCCCTCAGTGGCTCCCCATGGAGCATTGGGGCGGGAAGCCAAGCCTGAGCCTCGGGCTGGGCAGTGGCCTGTCTATCTTGGCCTTGAGGGCCTATCTTCAGCTGTTTTAAGGGCCGTCGAATGTCGTCCCCTTCCTGCGAGGACACAAACTTGTCCCCAATAGGCCTTTTGCCCTTGTCCTTCTTCTGCTTGGGATCGATGGGCTCGGGCCTAGACGGCAGACTCGCCTGAGGTGGAGGAGGAGGAAGCCTAGTCTAGGCAGAGGCCGACCTGGTCTGGGCAGGCTGAGTCTTGGGAGGAGGAGGGGGAAGCTTTGGTTGGGACTTCCCTGGTTGGCCTTCGATTAGGTCCAGTAGACTGGTATGGGATTTCCTCTTGTAACCCATCTTAGGCCGAGGAAAGGTTTCTGACGCTAGGAAGTCCGCTTCGGTCAGACGAGGATCGCCCAAGTCTCCAGGAGGATCCTCGGACTAATGGACTTGATCAAAAATGTCAAACTCTTCCTCGGCAGGGCCAAAATCATCTACTTCCTCTTCCCTCTCTAGATCTTCTTTTGTGGCCTCTGCGGGTCTGTGGGAGGATGAAGGGCCTGCTGATGTAACACCTTCTGGAGTGGGGGGCTCCTCGGGGAATAGGAACCCGTGCTCAGCTACAGTGATTTTCTGCAGTCGAGGATCTTTTGCTCGGATCACGTACTTCGGAGCCGCAAACGATTTTTAGATCGGAGTGTACCCCAGGATCTTGTGAGCAGCTCTAACTTGATTATCGGCTTCATTCATGAAAATCTCAGCCCTTAGCACTTTCTGTAAATCCTCCCTGTTGACCAGGTTGAAGTGACGCTCGTGGGCGTGCGGATCTACAGAAAGAAAACACGTTCGTGTTAGTAGCCAAACGGTACAAATTGCATCAATAATAGAAAATTGAACCCCCCTCTTACTCCTACTGCCCCACCTGGTGTCCCTTCCGTCGTCGGGCAATGAAGGCCATCGTGACACTCTCCAGACACGATGAGAAAATCCTTGTTCAGCCCCTTGCTGGACTTAGGGAGGCACTGGATAAGCCGGACCCTATCCTCCCTTGTCTTCATGTAGTACGACTTGCCTTTTAGGTGCTGAAGGTTGTAGCACCAGTTTACGTCGTGATGGGTCAACCTTAGCCCCATCTTCTCGTTCAAGGCGTCTGCACAGCCCAGAATCCTAAAGACGTTGGTGGCACACTGGGTGAGGGCTAGCCGGAAGTACGTAAGATAGCCCCTCATCACCGACCCCATAGGAATTCTCATGCCACCTTCTAGGAAGGCGATGATGGGAATCACCACCTCGCCTTCCTTCCTCCGAAGGAGCCACTCCCCTTCCTCACAATACCTTAAGCCCACGTTAGCTGGTATCCTATAATCGGTGATGAATTTTTCCATCGCCTCTTCAGTGTAGACTAACTTCTTAAATCTACCCATCCCAAGTGACGCCTAAGAGACCTAAGAAAGAGCAAGTGAAAGAGAGGGAGGAGTAGGGAGGAAGAAAGCTCAGAGAGGGATAGAGTGACTTACAGAAATAAGGAGAGGCTCCTCGGACAGGCTTTTTATGCTGGAAATGTAGTTGGAGATTTGGCTGGACTCAGGATACACACACAAAAGCTCTTGATTGCAAAAAAAAAGGGGGAAAGCAGTTCGAGTGGGTATTTATACCCCAAATCGAGGAACCGTGCAGGTTTTCCCGCCCATAAATGCGAGTCGAATCCCCACCGTTAGATCACCATCACCTCGTTGAACGTGGAGAGCACAGAGCCGCCTGAATTTAATGAAGGACACGTTACGCGCACCGAAGCGCCAGTAACGCGCCTTGGGCAGATGAAAAGCCCCCGGCACTGACGGGGGACAAGACTCGACTGGACACGGAGTAGGCCCGAGGACGTCAAAATGCTCCTCTCCCCCTGATGATGTGTATAGCAAGATTTTGAGGGGTTATTGTAGGGCCAATTAGTCAGACAATCCCGGCCCACTTTGTACCAGGCCCTAAGGCCCACGGCGAGGAGGTATTCCCGTAGGCCCAAGCCGAGGAGGTATTGAGGATCCGAGGATGAAAGTAAGAAGCCCAGGTGCCCAAGAAGTATCGCCGAGGACGATTCTGTCCTCAAATAGCCGAGACCATAAAAGGGAGGAGCAACACACCATCAAGGGGAGTCTCCAGAGCATCTCAAGAGAAAGAACCGGTACAGCGTGGCAGCCATAGAAGCATGATGAAGGAACAATTCAGGGAGGAACTGTCACCTTTGCATTAAATGACCACAACTAATGTTCTGACCACATTAATAAGGAAAAGACCCCTGAACAGTGCAGCTTTGGTTGCTGCAACCCACAGAAAGAATGAGAAGACGGTTGATGGGACAAGCACTCAAGTGATGGCCTGCTTGATCAACAAATGGAGGGCTACGATCAACTAAAAGGGGATATATAATGTAAGAAATCCTTCTGGGGTGAGGGGCATAGAACATCGGAGCAACTGGTATGACCACTAAAGCCTTTGTAGCAAAGAGCGGAAGAAGTAAGAGTTACCACCCCTGAAAAAGAGGGCCGAGGATAGATTTTCACACTTTAGTCCACTTGTAACCATGATTAGTTGCTATAATCCTCACTAGGGCCTAGTTCTTCAACCCACGCTCTACAAATTTATTGTATTGAGTTAACTGGGTTTGAATCCATTCACCCAACAGTGATTGTGCTCAAATCTGGTCCCTACAATTATATTTGTTGAAACTTTATTAAAATTAGCCTCTTTTTATAGTGTCATAATTTTTCATTCAGATTTACACGTTTCTCATTAATATTACGTATTTAGAACTACTAATATAATTAGGAGGGTTATGAGGCTAGTTTCAAAAAATGAACAAATATTACACATTTATTTTGTAGAAAAAAAAAACCTATGTTTTTATATTTTATATATATATATATATATATATATATATATATATATATATTGAGAATCTAATTTATAAGCGGATAAAGTAATTTGAAAATCAATAGGAGTGTAACCTTATTTTTTAGGTAATGTTTTAGTAGGAGTTAGAGTTATATTTTTACCAGATTGTTCTTTAGTTTTGTCTCTACTTAAACATTGGGGTGTAAGGACATTTTTGAACAAAAAAATGAAGATTCTAATTAGAAAAATTCTCTTAAATAGTAGTATAGATATAGTTATGCCTAAAAAATGAAAATGTTTGATATTAAAAGGCTGCAAGTTATTAAAAAGCTAAAATATAAAGTTGTTACCAATCACTCAATCAGATACTTAACCATGCCCGCCTGCCTGTGAGGCTTAGGAGAAGCTAGCTCCTAGGCCAAGAGGCCAAGGATTTTAAAAAGAGTTTTATTTTATTTTATCTTATTTATTTATTTTAATAAAGGTTTTAAAAAAAAGATAATTAATTAAGTATCATGTTACAAAAATACATTGTTAAGACAAACATAATTTATACATAATTGGAGGACTGAGATCAAGAAACCGAACATACAAAGACTAATCTCTGTAATATTAAGGGCCTATTTGGATTGAGGAGCTAGGGAGGAGTGGATGGGGAGACTCTACTATACTCTTCTCTACTCTTTCTTTCTCCCCTCCAATCCAATCGGATGGATTGAGGAGCTAGGGAGGAGTGGATGGGGAGACTCTACTATACTCTTCTCTACTCTTTCTTTCTCCCCTCCAATCCAATCGGACTATAAATAAATGAAGTAACATGTGAAAATCCAGAGAGAGAGAGAGAGAGAGAGAGAGAGAGAGAGAGCAATGATTTCTTAATTATAACACCCGTGGCTTGGCAACAATAGTAGAATGCTTCAATATTTGCAAGCTGAATTGGCCTCCCTTCTCGGAAGTTTCTAGCTTTGAGCGTCCCGGCCGGTGGAGGCAAGAGCTCAAAGTTTTGTACTAAACGTCCCAGCGTGATTCCAAGAATTGGCAAAGCAAGTATAATCCCTAGACAACTCCTCCTTCCAACACCAAAAGGAAGGTACCTGAAATCATTGCCATTGGCTTCCACTTTAGCCTCTTCTTCTAAAAACCTTTCAGGCCTGAAGTCTTGTGGATTTTTCCAATTGGTAGGGTTGTTAGCAAGCCACCATGCATTCACAAGGATCTTGCTCCCAGCTGGAATGTCAAACCCGCCAAGCTTAGCATCATGGGGGTTCATGTGTGGGACTAACAGAGGAATGGCCATCCTTAGCCGGAGAGTTTCCTTGATTACAGCTTGTAGATATGGGAGTTTGTGGGTGTCTGGCTCTGTGATTTGCACACCTGGACCAAGCACCGTGTCAAGCTCATTTCGTAGCCTTTGCTGGATCTCAGGATGGTTCACTAGCTCGGCAATGCCCCATTCAATCGACCACTATGTGGTCTCAATTGCTGCATGCATGCATCTGACATTAATTAATAAGTATCATTTTTTGTTAAGCTTAGTGAACCATCAATCAGATTTTTGCATAATATAATTAAGCCTACAACAATATCAACAGAGGAGGAATATAATCAATTAATGCACTACATTTTTAATTTTAAATCAAGAGCTTTATTGTTTAATTGTACCGGGACAAATTATATTAGATACAAATTCCTCTTCATTTTTTGATTGGATGATTTAATTTTCGTCCTAAAAAAGGATATTGTACTGTATCACTTTCTGATTGGATGATTTAAGTTATAATAACTATATTCTCATATGAAATAAATAAATAAAATACACGAAATGAAAATGAATCAATCCAAATATACACTAAAATAACAAACAAACAAAGTTAGAGACCACACAAACTGACAAATAATGTACGGAATGCCACCATCTCATTTTTAAGCACCAACATTTACATTTGCATGATTTAGCCTTTTGATATTATATTCATATATATAAGCTCAGCGCGCAGGCACATTAATTGTTCAAGCTAAACATCATGAATAGCAGTCAAAGGTTGAATGTTCGTGATGACAAAATGACAAATTTAGGATGCTATATCAAACTTTTTTTTTTAAAGGTAAAATATTGTTTTGCTTTTTAAATTTTATCATCCCTAAACTTTCCCAGAAGAATATAACATATAAAACAATTTGCTTGCATTCTATTACTATTCCGTGTACGTAGTACGTGGGGCTGAGTTGGAAGAATCTTCGCCTCTTGTGGACCATCAATTTAAAATGAAGGTCCATTTCGTTCAATTGAACTCTTATTATGCGATGAATATTGGTCTTATTTTTTTATTTTTATTTTTTGATAAAATAGATAGGGAAGTTGTTGATAGTTCGCTTTTGTAATTATGGCTTTCACCCAAAAATAAAAAATAAAAACCCCTTACTTTCCAGATAAACATGAAAAGAGAACGAATAGGATCCACAAAAATTTCTTTTTAAGTTCAATCAAATCTACATTGAAAAAAAAAAAAAGAACACTTTTCAAAGCTGCGGGTTTGATTAATAATTTTAATGTGCTCATCCATTTTTCTTTTTTACTTTTATTTTTTCATAAATATATTTTATTTTTCCTCAAATTTAGTAACTTTTAATTTCCAAACTTTACCCCGATGGGTTTAATGCATCAAAGCCCTTGATCCAAGCTTTTACCCCATCACCACATAATTGACCATATAGTGGCAATACTACATATATACTAGAGGCAGAACTACTTAGAGATGTGGGGGAGGCATGGCCGCCCAAACTTCTCAAATATTAGACTTTTATTCCTAAATTTACCTAAATATCACAAAAGAAAAATGATTAACCCCTCAAACTCTAAATATTTTTGGTATAACTCAATTAAATTAATTCAATTTTATATTTGTTATAATTTTGGCCCTCCATTCATAAAATCCTAGTTCGGCCACTGTATAATACCTTTGGTTTCATCTAACACCTCTTTTCTTTTTTGGACACTATCATATTTTATGTGAAAGAAACATAAGGTAACTTACTAGCAACGTTTATGTTCTCAACAATGTAGAGGACGCTGTCTTCGTTAATCTCACCCTTTTGCTGTGCGTCAAAAATGTGATCTATTGCACATTTTAGAGCATTGTTGTCCATAGATTTCGTGCTTGCGAGCTTCCTATAAATCAAGAATCAAAAAAAATTCTCATATGACACGAAATGGATAGTATTGTATGTAAAAATTTATTTAGTATATTGTTGAAGAATAAAGTCATACTGTTGTTTGGATTTAAAAAAAAAAAGATAAATATAAATAATTCGATTTTAATAGAACCTAATTAATAAGAGTAATTAAGAAAAGAAAATCATCAATAGAAAAGGAAAGAAAAGCTTACTTCCTTTCCTCAAGAAAATAATCCTTGAAGAGCTGCAACCTCCTTTCCTTGGCTTCCTTGCATATCTTTAAATAGCCTCTCAAAAATGGCCTCAAAATGGGAATAAAATCTGTATAATTATACTCAAAGCTTTGAGCCAACCTACTCCTCTCCCCATTCAACGTTTTAAGCCTCACAAACAAAGGGTCATCCTCACTTTCAAACCTCCTATCAAACATGATCCTATATATACATGTTATTGTACATCATAAGCTGCAATCGTTTCCTCAACACAAACCCAGTTGTTGATGCCTCGGGAATCTTCTTAACATCATCAACAACCCTAGCAATCTCCTCCTCCCAACCAAACCTATATTGTTTGTGAAAAAGGGTACAGTCATGATCCTCCTCATCTTGCGCCAGTGCTCACCATACACAGTGAAGACCATGCCTTGGCCTTTACCAGTGAAAATATCAAACACAACGTTTCTAGTTCGTGAACCAAACTCGACCCCTTGAGTGTGAAGGACCTCTTTGGCAAGGTCTGGGGAAGACACGACAACAAGGTTGCGTTGGCCCATGCGGAGCAAGAAAATGTCACCATTTTTGCGAGCGAGGTCGGAGAGGTTGCGGTGGTTGAGGTCATCGCCAACTTCGAGCCAGTTGCCAAAAATGGGGACGGGAATAGGACCAGGTGGGAGCTTGAAACGCTTGCCACGAAGTTTAGAGATGAAGATAGCGAGAAGAATGGTGAAGAAGAGGGATAGGAGAAGTTTTTCTAAAAAGAGAAGGTCCATGGTGGTTGTGGGAGATGGAGTAGGTATACACGTAGTTGTAAATTAGGAGCTAGCCAGTTGGGTGGGAATTGAAGAAAGACTTTTTATAATATAGAGAGAGGGTATAGTCATAGCTGCTGGGAGTGATGAGTAAGCTGCCGGGAGTGAGGGGTTAGGTGCACGGGCATTGTGTGAGTGAGGTAGTTGGTGGAGGTGGAAGAGGGTGTTGACACAATTAATTAATTGACGTGTGTTAGATTTGGAGGCCAAAAGTTGAAGGGTTGAGGTGGGAGAGGGGTTAGGTAAGCAGGTGATTTAAAGGAATCATAAACACAAATGACGGAAAAGGTGGTGCTTTTATTATATTTGTTTTGCTTTTTTTTCTCTGACAAAAATACTATTATATTTTTAAACATGTATTTTTACACATTTTTTCACTGATATATATTTTCAAAAAATCTAAATAACGTTACTATAATAATGTTACCAAACGACCCCTAAACTTTGATTCACAACCACAAAACTTGGTACTGATTTTGATTGAATTCCAATTTTCCCTCTCTTAATCGAGATGGAGATGGAATACTTTATGTAGATATCGGTTATGATTATTGTTTTTTTTTGTATTAAGAGCATCCACAACAGATATTCCAAAAAAAAAAAATGATATTTTTACATACTAAAAGTCTACTTTATTATTTTATTACATCATTTTACAATATTTCATTTATCAGATGTTCTATCATTCAATTCTATACATTAATATAATATTTACTACACATTAAA
The DNA here is from genome assembly GCA_032727855.1 of Quercus ilex subsp. ballota. NCBI lineage: Eukaryota > Viridiplantae > Streptophyta > Magnoliopsida > Fagales > Fagaceae > Quercus > Quercus ilex. Next base: position 69,729,684 of record CM064915.1, read on the forward strand.
ATAATATATTAACATTCAAAAAGGATGAGAGAGAAGAGAGAAAGTCAAAAATGATGAGAGAGAATAAATAAAAAATTAATTTTTTTTTTTTTTAGCATTCTTGTCCGTACTGTTGCAAAATGCAACGGTACTGTTAATATGTGGCAAAAATTATAAGATTTGAAACATCTAATAAAGAAGGTTTTTTTATATTTAGTGTGCTAAATATTTGACATTTGACACATTTAGCACATCTAATATGGATGCTCTAAAGAGTACTAACAGGGGCAGGTTTTCACTTGTGCCTGATCCTGACTGATTTGGGTCGGGCATTGCCATAGAGAGAGAGAGAGAGAGTAAGAGAAACAAACCACAAGGTTCAAGTTGTAATTGAGTTCTGTTAATTAGGAAAAAATCCTGACAATGTCATTTCAGTCCAAATTGTAGTGTGTCAACATAGAACTTGAAAGTTCGTGGACCAAATTAATGATAAGAACCTAACCACATGGGATAACTAGGAATTTTTATTAGGGAAATCCCCCTACCATATTTTTGCAAATTTATATTTTTGTTTATTATAATCATCCAAATAAAAAATGATTTAACTGTGTACCAAATTCTACTCTTTTTCAAACCAAATGCAATTTCATTAAGCTGAAAGAGCATGAATTGTGCTGTAAATTGAGGGTTCTAATAAAGCCCTAAAAAAATTATCACTAATATTACTCCTCAAACGAAAGGACCTCCTCGGAAACATCCAATATCTCCTCAACTTCAACTTCTTTTGCTTCATACTCCTCTTCATCGCTGGCTTCTCCATCCCAGAGTTCCAGCCTCGCCAGTTTTTCTACTTCATGCAAATGCTTCCACTCATTGACCCATTTGTCCCATTCATCCTTCAACATCCTCCGCTTATCACGATCTTGCTCACTCAATAGCATTGAAACATCCTGGTCCTCTACCTTGTACTTCATACTGTACTTCTTTAAGTTCTTAGCAATCTCTTCTTCTTTCTCAGGACTCAATACTGACGGTGGTCTTGGGCGCCACAATAACTGTTAAAAACAGTATGAGAACAAGTATACAGCAAATAATTTCACTTGTAATAGAGAAGGCAAATTGAGTTCGTGTATATACAAGACATGGTTAAAAACCATGGAATATTGGTAAGATTACCTGAAAGAAATGATCCTTCAAGATCCTATAAAGTAGCTCGCCATTGAAGGACCAGATGTTGAAACCATTTTCCATCTCATGTACTGAAGTCACTGCAGTTCCAACATACCTAATAGATGCAAAAAGGTCAGATGTTACAACCAAGATTACAAGAAAAAGAAAAAGAAAATCTGCTGGATTGCCTTCCAACTAATTCAATGCAGGTATATATCTTAACAATATAGCAGTTGTGCAGTGCACTTTGATTTGAATATAGCCAAACAATTAAACCACAAAATTACCTTCCAGTAGGATCCCATTCAATATCTGTTGCCATAAAATGCTCAGCTGTTGCCATGGTTTCAAGCTCATCAACATCATAAAACTCCAACTGCCCATTGAAACCCTTTAATCCTGCAAGAATAATGAAGCGACCAGCAGGTGACCAGAAAAGAGTATTTGCCTGCTTCCCTTTCAGAGTAGTGAGCTTTTTGACCTTGTCTGTATTGTTTATAGAGCGCATTGAGTAAAAACTTATATCGGGTCTTGGGTTATCACCATGGATAATTGCAAACCTGTGACCTTTTGGCTCCCATGCGAAGGCAATAATCTTATCGTTCTTATTCTCAAGCTCAAAAACCTCAATGGGAATATCCCGTTCTCTTATACGAAAAAGCTCAAAACCTGTGCATGTGCTTTTTTTCGTTTTTGTATATCGATCAACCTTAACAGCAAGATAATCCCCAATGCTTTGCCAGTACATTTTGCATTCGCTAACACTGAAAAGATTCTTCTGCCTTAACTCATCCTTACTTGGGATTTGCATAAGACTCACCTGAGAATCATTTGGATGAATTAACATTAATGTAACTTAATTCATACATTTGAGAGAAGAGAAAGCACAACTTGTAAATAAAAAATCATATCCATATTAAACAACAATGCTCACCCTAGCAGGATGGTCCCCCAGTTCAGGAACAAAGAGAGCAAAAATTGGATCAGTAGGTGACCAACTGAAATCCACTACATTTTCAACCTTCAAGGATTTCTTGTCAATAAGTGAAAAGGTTTCTGTTTCATAGACAGAGATAATGTTTTTCCCAATTCTAGCAAAATATTTGTCCTCTTTATCCCCTGCCCATCTGGGAAAAAGGGTATTAATCCATTAGATTAGGGAATGATATTGAAAATAGTCATATGCAGGAAGAGAAACTCACCTGAAAACAGGCCATGACACCCCTTTAACACCGCCAGTTGCTCCAATACCAAAGTCATCAGCACTTCCCTTGAAACCTCTCATCACTTTTCCAGTTCTCACATCAAGAATATTTATCACAACCATCTAAAATATAAATTCACATTATCAATATTTCCGAGCCCAATGAATTCACAGTTCAGTAATGACTGGCAAAGTAGAAAAACTCACATTTGCACCACAAGGATTACTTGGTTCGTGGCTGCTATAGGTTACTAAATATTTCTCGCCAGGGGAAAAATCAATCAGTTTAACCTGCAGTTAATATCAATTAAATTAAATATCAAGGGGAAAATGTTACACAATGAGAAACCAAAAACAAAATTCAACCTGAGGATGAGCATAACACATAAGACGATTAAAGGTACTGGCACCTCCCCAAACAGCGGCACCTTGCCTATGAAGTGTCGCCAAGTAAGTCCCCAGAGGGGACCACTGCACAAAACTTTCAGTCCAGAACTGTAAAGGAAAACAAATAGGACCATTCATCAAAGTGATATAAAGTATAAACTGGCCAATTTATAAATTTTCAATTAATAATGTTCCAGCAGTGAGCAGATGTTCATTAATTGTTGTAAGTAGAAGTATGCCACACTAAGCTTTAGTATCAAACTATCACAGGAAAGAGAGAGATATCCTCCCAACAATACATAATCAACAGTATTATGTGATAGTATCAGGATATTTAGACTTATATATATATATATATATATATATATTCTACTCACAGCACGCTCATAAACAGGCTCAGCCTTCAGCTGCATTGCATCATTCCACAAAACCTCTGTATCTGAACCAGCACGAATCACAAACTGATCACGAGCTTTTTCATCAGTCAGCCATTGTTGAAGATTTTCCTGCAATGACGCAAGAGCATATAGATCATAATAGACTTTTAAAGGGAAAAAATAGATAAATAGTGCAGATAGAGAGGGAATTTGTTCGCATGAAATTTTCTGATGAATACTAATATTTTATTGAAAAAGACCTCGGTATACAAGATATATACTAAGAGAACAAATTAGTCAAGAAAAAGAATAACTATTAATGAAAGTAAGCAATGAGGGCAACATCCCAAAACATGGACCCATCCGCCAACACAAATAATATGCCACATTAGCCCCCTAATCCTGAGCAATGCTAAACAGAAAAGGGAAAAGATCCTTTAGAACCCTAACTCTGCACCACCAATCAAGCCAAAAACAAACATTAGCCCCTTTTCCCTCAGTAAACGAAATAGACCTGGAAAACCAGTGCCAACCCACTCGAATATACTTCCAAAAGCACACTCCATAGCCACCTCCGGCCTCCTTCAAACACCACCAGGCCCAATCACAACCCTATTTGCATACCACCACCTACCTCCAGAGAGCATTCTTTACTGTAGCAAATTACCATAACCACTTTCACAACAGAGCTTGGTTAAAGCACCCCATCTACCTCACTCTAAATCCTCCCTGTCTAATCTGGGTGCACACTGTCTTCCAATTCACAAGGTGATACTTAAATTCGTCCCCCAATCTGACCCAAAGAAAACCCCTCTACACCTTCTCCATAAACAACTAGCTGGGAGACGATTGTTCACAGGAAATCAGGAACAACATAAACTATCTATTTGGTCAACAGTGAACAAACCTAAAAGCATACCTATTACATATTAAAACGTGCAAAGAAGGTACCTTTACGCAAATTATAATGAACTTTGATTTATTTTAGATCTAATTTATATGAGTCGTAGAAATATGAGCTACAAATAAAATGTTATGTTTTAAATAAAAAGTGTTCTCTAACAAGTTCTCTTGCATTGCATAAAAAATACTAGCGATAAAATGGCAGTTTAAGTACACAATTTAGTTTTAACTTGATGTGTGGTGTTGTGTAACTTACCAAAAAATATTGCTTTTAGTAGCTAAAGATACTTGTATGTTTTTCTTATTTGGATTCTAAAGAGGATGGGGGAATCTGATCATAGAATTTCATCTTTTCCTCTCTTTTTTTTTTTCTTTTTTTTTTTTGCATATAAAGTTGCTTTTTTAGAAAAACCATATTAAACATGTTACCCTAGTGGATTGGGGTTGCACGTGTGAACAGAGTGGTGAATATATTCATCATCTGTTCCCCATTGCTCTTTTGCAAGGGAACTATTGTCCTCTGCCTATTGTTTTTATAGTCCAAAAAGTGGTGTTTGATATGATACTGATATGTATGGAGGATGGAAAAAAGAGAGGAAAGGAAGCGTGAGAATGATGTACAAAATAGAAAAAAGAACAAATCATTATGTAAATGCATCAAGAAACGGTGAATGCTGGAAATTCAAAGCATGGGTTTTTAGGGAAGTGAATTATATATGCACGTAGGCATAGTAAAAGTAGTTGATAATAACATACTCAAGTTCAATTGGAATTTTAAGGACAATGAGAGAACAGAAATCATGAAAGGAACAGACTGATTGAAGAAATACCCCTGGAGTATATGGCTTAAATTCAGGAGGGGCCCACTGATCTGGAACTTTCATGAAGGCATCAAAATCATCGAACGTGTTGACCGCAAAAATGTGACGCTTGTCCAACTTGTACCCATTAGTTCTCTCCTTTGCAAGCTCAGCTTCCTACAATAAAAAGGATATGCATAAGCATAAGCATAAGCATAAGCATAAGCATTAAACCCCACTGCTTATAAAATATAAAAAGCAACAGGCATAGTATATATATATATATATATATAATATAAAAACAGAAACTTTAACTAACATAACAATCCAATTGCATTGGTATATACTATATAATAAGTATCCAAAGGGTAAATTCATATCAATGAGTGGAGAGAGAGAGAGAGAGAGAGATAACAATCCAATTGCATTGGTATATACTATATAATAAGTATCCAAACGGTAAATTCATATCAATGAGTGGAGAGAGAGAGAGAGAGAGAGAGGTACCTCAGGGGTATTGAACTCAATAAAGCAATAGCCTAAGGTAGATTGAGTCTGAGGATCAACAGGCATGCAAAGGCCATTCTCCTTGATGACACCAATCTGACTGTAGATTCTATGAATAACATCTTCAAGCTTTTCTTTCTTCGTTTTCGCATCTACTTCAGGGAGATTGTCAACAATAATAATATTGCCAAACCCATTACTGTATAACTCCAAATCCTTATTATTCAGATTCTTATCTCCTTCTTCATCATCGCTACATTACAAATTTACAATCCAGAAAGAGTGTCAAATCCAAACTGAAACTTATATATAATTCAGCATGTACGTAATTGCTAATAATAATAAATCGGGCGTTATACCTTGGGATGCCGAAGTCTTGGCCAGGAGGGAGGTGAATGGAATTGAGGTCGAGGTGGACGAAGTCAATTCCTAGAAAAGACGTCGTCGTCTCTATCTCTTTCATCACCATCACGTCCGCCATGTTTGCCTTTCTTTTCACTCTCTCTGTAACTGTTACAGAAAGATAATTTCTGCCTTATGGTGCAAGGAACTGGTAGAGAGAGAGACTGCGAGAGCATAGCAGACACTAGACGACAAAGATTCTAGGGTTTTGGTAAAGACTAAAGATTCATTAGGCTACCTATTTATACAATAAATTTTTAAAAAAATAGACTTACAAGCATGGTTATTGCGTCAGTTCACTTAAGCCCAATCCAAATACTTGGGTCTACTACAATTAGAATTCACAAATTTCAAACTCACATATTTTAATGAGCCACAAGTCTATTTTACTACTAAACCACTTCTGCACATGAAAATCTTATTCATATAATTATATTTTCTAAAAATAATATTTTTTAAATTTAATTTAAAAAAGAGAGATTAGTTAATTTTTTTATGATTTTTTATTTTCATAATTGTTATATGTATATGAAAAAATTGTTTATTTAAAAATATATTAATTTTAGAAATTAATACACTTATTAAAGAATAGTTATTACAACTTTTTTAAAGATGAATAGTTATTTCTTATTTTAAAAAATAGCTATTCATAAGCAATAACTATTTCTTGTAATAAAAACATAACCAAATTACTGAATAGTTAAACCTTAGGAATAGACCACCACACATCCTTGATGCGATGGTCACTCTATAAGTATAAGTGCTTGTAAGATGTAGGGAGTAAGAGTCGAGGTTCAAATTTCCAAAAAGAAACTTCACACACATATACATTTAGATTATGTTAGAATAGAATTTCTATCTTGTGTAAAAATAAATAAATAAAAAACCATAGGAGTAGGGATGGACCCAGGTGGGGGCCCATGGGCCCGGCCCCCTGGGTCCAAATTTTTTTATTTTCATAATTGTTATATGTATATGAAAAAATTGTTTATTTAAAAATATATTAATTTTAGAAATTAATACACTTATTAAAGAATAGTTATTACAACTTTTTTAAAGATGAATAGTTATTTCTTATTTTAAAAAATAGCTATTCATAAGCAATAACTATTTCTTGTAATAAAAACATAACCAAATTACTGAATAGTTAACCTTAGGAATAGACCACCACACATCCTTGATGCGATAGTCACTCTATAAGTATAAGTACTTGTAAGATGTAGGGAGTAAGAGTCGAGGTTCAAATTTCCAAAAAGAAACTTCACACACATATACATTTAGATTAGGTTAAAATAGAATTTCTATCTTGTGTAAAAATAAATAAATAAAAAACCATAGGAGTAGGGATGGACCCAGGTGGGGGCCCATAGGCCCGGCCCCCTGGGTCCAAATTTTTTTTTTTTAAGTCATTCTATATTTCATTTTTGAATTTGGGCCCTCCTTTTTCCTAATCAATCTAACTAGTCTAACCCAAATAGCAACTATTCAACTCAAAATTTTAATTAAAATATTCACAATAGTGATTGTATTTTAGAAAAAAAAAATTATTTTACCACCAAAGAACAAAAAAAAAAAATCATTTGTTATTGGAGAAGCTAAAACTAATTTTTTTGCAACTATAGTAAACTGGAATAAATATTAGTTGACTGTAGCAAGTTGTTAAAAATTAAATAAAATATTTTATTAAGATTATATCTCTTCCTTCAATTAAAAAACTCAAATTCTCTCTCTTCCTTATTATTTTAATGAGTTGTTTATATTATTTTAAATGAAGTGATAAAAAAAATAGAACATTTGATATTCGGTGTATTGTAAAGTGATATGGTAAAATAGATAAAGTAGCTTTTTGAAGTGCTAAAAGTTAAAATTTTTAACATCACCACTATGAATGCTCTAACTTTAAAAAAAAAAAAAAAAAAAAAAAAAAAAAATCCTAGCCAACCTAGTATTAAAAAAAAAATTATTTCGTTTTGTTTTTATCTTTGTTGGTAGATAATTGCATCTTATTGTATTTAGAAACAATAATTTTGTGTATTTATAATTTTTTAATACTATTTTTTTTTCTTCTTTCTTTCTACTTCAGCCCCCACTAGCTTAAAATCCTAGGTCCGTCCCTGCATAGAAATAACTATTACATTACAGTGTCTATTACAGTCTACCAAACATACCATTTTATTTTAATCCACGAGTTATTATTATTATTATTTAGATGAAACAAATATGTCACGACCCAAACCCGATACCCGAATTTGTAACCATGACTGGCATGCTAATGTTAAAGTTGAACATGATATTAACAAAAACTAACTAAACTTTTACCGGTTTTGTCCTTACACCTCTAAAAAACATGGTCGTACAAAATGAAAACATCGTCACATTCTTGATATTGTCCGCACCATTCTCATTTCAGCCTCTATTCTTGAGTGCTTTTAGGATAAGGTAACACTCACTGCTGTTTACACCATTAATTGTATTCCTTCACCAACCACACACAACAAATCACCATTCAAGCTCCTCTATAGTCAAACCCCTAACTACTTATTTCTTCGAGTTTTTGGTTAAGCTTGTTTTGCTCTCTTCCTACTCACAAACGAACAAAGCTCCATCCTTGTGCTCGTCTCTGTTATTTCCTTTAAGGGTGTCAGTTCGAGTTAACGTGTCGGGTTCGTGTCGTATCGAGGTAGAGGTATTTGACTAAATGGTTCAACCCTAACCCGACCCATTTAATGATCGTGTTATGATCCTTCAACCCTAACCTAACCTGTTAATAAGGCGAGTTGACCTGACCTAACCCATTTGACACGCGTAATAAACGAGTTGTGTTAGCTTGACACGAATGTAACACAACCTATTTTAACCTGGATAATATTTAATATAACATCCATCTAGAAATAATTTTTTTCTACATGCCAAAAGCAGTGCATACACTTCAAGTCTTCAACCCACATTCAAAATAATATAGTTCAACAAAAATATAACATTCATCTAAAAATAAGTTCTTTACACTCTAAAAAAAATGCATACACTTCAACCCAATTTCAAAACAACATAGTTTAACAAAAATAACATAGTTCAACAAAAATATAATATCCTTGGAACTCGCCAAATGCTAAGTATTAATATTGAAAGAATTAGAGCAAACAATTGACTAATCCTGACTATGACTATGATTATCATCCATAGAGAGAGAAGGAGACAGCAATAACCGATTTGAGACTTTGAGTTTGAGAATTGGGCATGAGACTATAAGATAGTAGAGTAAGTAGTACGGTTGAAATAAAAAAAAAAAAAATTAGATATTTATAAGAAGGTTTAGAGATTTAGGGTTTTTAGGGTTTAGAGATCTAAAATTTGTAAAGTTTCAATTTCCAATTATATCCCTTGTAATTTTTTATAATTACTCACTTTTCTTTTTAAATTTAAAATATATGTTGGATATAAAAAGTATTGACAAATCTAAATAAAATGAATATTTATTTGTTATACGAGTTAAATAGGTTATGTTAAGTCGGTCATTTTGGATTGACATAAATAAATTGACGTGTCAAACGTGTTTATTACGGGTTGACCTGCTTATGACACATTTCTTATCGTGTCTCTTTCGAGTCGACCCGTTTATGACCCAAACCCATTAAGGCACAACCCTAACCTGCAAAAACCTGTGTCGAGTTCGTATCGTGTTCACAGGTTGGGTCGAACATTGACATCCCTAGTTTCCTTGGCTATGGTGTATCCCAAAAGGGATTTCGCTGCTATGATCCCATAACTTATCTTCTTTGAGTCAACATCATGTTGAGTTCTGGGAACATTGTCCTCTCACGAGTCTTTAAGTTTCCTATGTCCTCTTCCTCAGAGTCTCCCATTTTTACTGATTTTTTCATCCCTCTTTATCCTGAACTTGTGAAGGATTCTTCAACATCGGATGTCTCTTCAGACGACTCATCTCTAATTTTGTCCTCGACACATAACCTGCCTATCTTGGATCCTGTGGCACCACTATCTCCTGAGCCTCTATTGGTCTTAACCTTCATCGCTCTACTTAGGTAAGCATTCCTCCTCCTTATCTCTCTGATTATCACTGCTCTTTTGCTCTTGCCACCCTTTACGAGCTTTACACCTATCATAAGGCTCATACTGACCCTTTTTGGCAGTAAGCTATGTCCGAAGAACTAGATGCCTTTCACAAAATCACACTTGTGATATGATTGATTTGCCTCGTGGTTAGTCTGTAGTAGGTTGTAGGTGTGTTTACAAGATCAAGACCTAGGCTGATGGATCTGTTGAACGATACAAGGCTCACCTAGTTGCCAAAGGCTTTACTCAGGAATATGGCATTAATTATAAGGAAACATTTGCTCTGGTTGCTCACCTTACATTTGTCAGATGTCTCATTGTTGTGGCTGCCATTCACTGTTCTCCGTTGGCCTCTTTATCAAATAGATGTGAAGAATGCTTTCCTCAATAGAGACATCCAAGAAGAAGTGTACATGCAACCCCCCCTGGTTATACTCACCCAGGTTGTCAGGTTTGTCGCCTTCGTCGTGCTTTTTATGGCCTCAAGCAGGCACCTCGGGCTTGGTTTGAAAAGTTTAGCTCAGTTATTGCTCAGCAAGGTTTCACTTCAAGTCCTCATGACACTGCTCTCTTCGTCCAAAGATCCTTTGCTGGTATCACTCATATTCTTCGTTATGTTGATAACATGATTATTACTAGAGATGACTCTATAGGTATCTGCTCTCTATAGCACTTCCTTAGTCAACATTTTGAGACGAAATATCCAGGCACTCTCAGCTATTTTCTTGGACTTGAGGTTACCTTATCCTCTATCTTTCCCAAGCTAAATATGCTTCTGATCTTCTCTCCAAAGTCGAACAAGACTGTTTCCACTCCCTTGAAATTCAATGCCAAGCTCACACCCTTGGATGGTGAACCTATATCAGATGCTACTCGTTACCGTCAGTTGGTTGGTAGTCTGATCTATCTACTGTCACTCACTCGGATATTCACACGCTATGAGTATGGTTAGTAAATTCATGGACGCCCCTCGTTCTGTTCACTATGTTGTTGTTCTTCGGATTCTCCAATACATCAAGGGTACACTTTATCATGGTCTTCACTACTCCTCTCAATCTTTTCTTGAGCTCCATGCTTATTCAGATGCAGATTGGGCAAGTGATCCGACTGATTGATGCTTCATCACAAGTTTTTGCTTTTTGTTTGGTACTTCTCTTGTCTCATGGTGTAGCAAGAAGCAGGATGTGATTTCCCATTCCAATACCAAGGCTGAGTATCATGCCCTTGCCGACACCACTTGCGAGCTTGTTTGGCTTCGATAGCTCTTGGCTAACATGGATGCTCCACAGCCCACTGCTACTCCTCTTTATTGTGATAATTGTAGTGCTATTTATATTGCTTATAACAATATCTTCCATGAACGCACCAAGCACATTGATATTGACTGCTACATCACTCGACAGCATCTCAAGAAATGCAATCTTCAGTTCTCCATCTTCTCTGTCGACCAACCTGCTGATATCTTCACCAAAACTCTCCTGCCTAGTTATCTTCGAAATCTTATATCCAAACTCCAGTTGGCTTCTTCTTTGCTACCTCGAGTTTAAGGGGGGATGTTAGTATATAACTTAGTCTAACTTAGCCTAGCCCATCAAACTTAGCCCAGTATACTGTACTTGTAGTATACTCATATTATTTATACTTCACACATACTTAGTTTGTACAAAGCTTTTTATTGTACATTAATTATACATACAAAATATACATCACTATACAGTATATCTACAAACAAAGTTGGTTCCCTGAAAATGTGGTGCTTATTGAAGCTTACCATGTTTTGGAGTATGGAAGGGAGCATTCACGAAGTTCCATTGGGTCAAGCTTGAAAAGTGTCCAAAGCTTATTATTGTTATAATTTATTTGGTGTTTTTTGTCCCAAGCGGCATGGGCAGTGTGTTGGGCCCTCCCCATTAACAGGCAACAGGTCATCAGTCCTTTCAAATGTGATTGTGGCGCCGTTCACGTAGGGTATAATTAGATATTGCTTATTTGCTAAAAATTAAAAATTTATTGTTGAAAATATTGTAATAAAATAATTTTTAAATGTATAAATAGTTATGTAGGATCCAAATTTATATTAAAATCTGTATTTGAATGAATTTTGTAGGTCTATAAACAGTATCCATAGATTCACAGACAAAACGCAAAACGCAAGGATTGGGCAAAACGCCCAATCCAAACGTATTAAAATTGCTACACCCACTATTATTGGAATGAAGTGCTGAGTTCACATTCAATGGCTAACCAATAAACATACCTTTCAGTGGCGGAACAAGGGCATATACACTTTTTTAAGTATTCATTTGAATGGACTTTTTTTATAAGATTAAAAAAAAAAAATCTTTTTTTAATAGGTGAAAGTACGACTGTATCTTGAGAAAATAATGTAATGCCTTAAACAATTGTAAATTTTTCTTTTTTGAGATGAATATATAAGATCATCGAATCAAAGTGCTTAGTTCTTATGTAATTTCATAATTAGAGTATTTTAATCAATTACTTGCAATAATATTACATTTTGGGGAGATCAATGTATGGACATCGATAGGCTATTTCCACAAACTTTCTCTTTATAAATTAAGCCATTCGAGAAGGGTGACCTATATATGTTCTTTCTATTATATGTCTGTCTTACTTGTTAAAATCTATAGAGAACTTCTAGAAAAATTTGAAAGAAAAGTTTGGTACAAATAGAGAATTATTATTTCCGGTAAACATATATATGCAAGTAGTTAGAAGGTTAATTAACGTGGCATGGGACATTGGGACCCCATGGAATCTTGACCATGGTGGGTATATGGGCGTTGTTTGTCATATGAGGTAGACCACTTACATGGTCATGATCCACGACGTAGGGTAAAGGTTTGAATCAATTTATCATAGGAATTGTAATACACATGTATGATCGATGGAAGAATCTATAGCCCCCACTAAACCTTCAAATTAAGAAACCTACTTCATTTTTTTTTTTTATATGCAATGCATGGTCATACCTTTTCAATTTTGCAAATAGGAAAAAAAAACATGGTCGTACTTCAAACCTCAGAAAATTCTCCGAGGGGTCCAAAAAGTTTGGATTCAATGGGGCAAGGTCTTCCTCTAGACTAAGGAAAAAGTTTGAAATCCTTTGCGGACCATGACTAAGTCATCTTTCCAAGTTCTTTCTATTATATTGTAAAGGTCTACCGTGTGAAAGAAACTCAAACTTGGAATAATTTCCTCAATCTTTCTCTCTTAGTATGAATATCAGCATCATCAAAGCCCACCGAAAGTTTTACATCAATCCCATTTAAATTTCCTCATACTATATATGTTCAAATCAAAGACAAATTAAGCCAAAGAAAAATTAAGCAGAGAGAAATCTCAGATAAACCATGGAAGAGACAAATCCAATATCTATAATCCGTCAAGGGTGTAAGTTAGCAAGAGAACTTGAAGCAAACCTACCAAACCTCACTGACCAGCACAACATGCTCTTAACATCCTGTGTTGAAATCATAAAGGTTTTCAATACAGCAAGGGAACGACTATGCACTACTCAATATCAGGACCCCATGTCACACACCCCCATGAACATGCTAATCCGACAACCACAGGAGTCACAACAGACTCAGATTGAAGCAGCTGCTGATCTGCAGGGATGGCTAAGGTCTAATTACACTCAAGCAATGGACATATTTCAATTACAACTTCAAGCTGATCAAAGCAGGAACCCATTTGAGACGCAGAAATTGGGGTCCGATGTCCATGCTGCAGCAGCTGGAAGAGATCATGCGGAAGCTTCTGCACGATCTAGGAGCATAGGAGGAGGAGAGTTTCCGGTTCCACCAATTGACGTATCAGATTCTGGTACTGGTAATTCATCCTCACAAAGACAGCGAAGAAGGTAAGATATATTTTTAACTTTGGAAAATCTAATTCAAATGTATGTGACTCAAGTTTTTATTCAGGTCAGTACTGTTACAATATTTTCTTCTCAGTATGGGCGACTTGGAATCATTCCTCTCTGGCTCTGAACCTAAAAGTAAACTTTACTTGCCAAAAAGGAAAAGAAGAAACCTAAAGTAGACAACCATTTCATGGATTATTGCTTTTGCGCTTTCTTTGGAAACACGCAAATAATAATTAGAACCAAAATGAAAACGTTTTGAAAGTAAAACAGTAAGAAGTTGTTTCTTAGAAACGGAAAAACCACCAGCTAGCTAGTTAGTCAGAGAAGCACAATATCCTAGATGTAGTTTCTTCTTCATATATACCAAGTTGATTATAGCACTTATTACATATTATAAGAAAAGTCTTGATTTTGTTGGAACTAATGAAACATAGCTAAGTGATTAAGATGTTTAATTAATTACCTTGTCATTTAGGGTACCAATATTAATATATAGTTATGTTTTATGATTTTAAATAAACAGGAGGGATGATGGGGAGAGACGGACATTGACGGTGCCTGTACCTCGGATTGGAAATACTGAGATTCCACCGGAGGACGGCTTTACATGGAGGAAATACGGCCAGAAAGAGATACTTGGCTCAAAATACCCAAGGTAATTAATGACTGCCATATATATATATCATTATCATGGTTATTGGTTACAGTGAGAGGCAAATTAATTAGATTTATGATTATGCATTCAATGATTCTTGTTATTAGTTTGACACTTTCAATATTAATGCATCGTCCTTAGAAATATACAAGGAAGGCCTTTGATCAAAAACGCTACAGTTCTATCAAAGCTATTGATGCTTGCTTTTACCTTTCCTTACTCCTTGGACTTTGACCGGATCCATGCGTATTCTACAATGCATATGACTATCAATTCAAAGCTAATCTCAGATAGGTGAATTTCTTAGAAATTAATTAGGTCTCTTATTAAATTTTGTAAAACTGTCAATTACAATTATTCTAACTCTAACCTCTCTTTAAGACTTTGATCAAATTCATGTGAATGGGTCTGCCAGAAATTGACTCATTCTACAAACCAATTAAGGTTTACTACTTAGTGGAAAACGATGTATATTAATTGTAGACTAATTAATGCTTTTATTAATTTTTGTTGGAGAAACTTTTAACTGTTTTTTTTTTTTTTTTTAAATAAACAAAAAAAAAAAAACCCAGCTCTTTTAACTGGTGTCTTAATTTAACATAAGCATATTACTTCATCTAAAAACTTAAGTCTATAAATTTGTGCCTAATCATATTATTTTTATTTCCTAAAATTCTTTATTCTTTTTTCTATGGGGAATTCCCTTCAAACGTGTGAGTAATTGTTTCTCCATTAATTTTAAGATCTCTCTCTTTTTATTTCACAAACAGGTCCTACTAGCTCTCCTTTACTCTCATCCATAGGAACCCCACAAGTTCATGTCCATAAGAACCTTACGCTATATCATTCTTTTTTTGGTTTAGTACATATCATTAAGAATACCATATAGTTTGGCATTTTTCCAAAGATCATTTACATGGACTTTGTAGGCTTCTTTTGTGTAATGTACTCTTGTGTGGGCTCAAAGTACAAGCTCTATATTTTTCTTCCAACTGCAAAAAGGAACTTGATAACTTTTCTTAGCTTGCCACACGCCACCTTTAGCTAGGGTTGTAAGTAAACTGAACTATTTATGATTAGCTTGATCTTGATTTGGGAAAAAATATTGTTGTTGTTTGTTTATTTAGGAAATGAGCCAAGCTCAAGCTCAAATTTAGACTTAACAATTAAACTAGTCAAGATTCAATATAATAATGTGTCAATGAACAAACTCATTAATCTAAGACTTGGAATTAGTATATTTAATATTATATGTTTAGATGCATACATGTGTAAAATATATTTAGATAGATATGGCATAGAATTGTGTAAATTTGTAAATAAATCTATAATATATCAGATTGCTATTTCTAATACAACGGTGATATTAATAGACTAGTGAAGGAGTAAAAAATTTTAGTTATTGTGTTTATAATACATGCTAAAAAAAAAAGAAAAAAAAAGGGAAGTTGATCAAGTAGTTCATGAATAAAATTGAGCTTGTCCAATTAGAAAACAAACCAAACTTGAATAGGTAATTTAGTTTGTTAATAAACTTGAGCTCAGCTTGTGAATTAAATGAATAAACATAAAATTTAAATGCTCAGCTTGGGTTGATTTGTTTACAACCTTACTATTGACTTGTACTACTTGAAGAGACTTTAATTGAGGACTTAATATATATAAACACCACTTAATTCAAAAGTTTAATCCTATAACTTTAAGATCAGTTATGATATATTAAATTCTCTTTTCTCTTTTTTTTTTTTTTTTTTTTTTTTCCCTTCATGTGTAACTTGCACTCACATGGAGAAGGTAGAATCATTGAATGCAACATTCCCATCACGATGATAGAACTCACATTTGTGGAGTCTACCTACCTTCATATGAGACAAACAACCATTACTAAAAAAATAAATATATAGGAGCTGAGAGAATATTCAATTTTGGACTTTTTCTAACTTAAGGGTTGTTATAATTTTGATTTCTTATTCGTTTACTTGTATTTTGGTCGATGACCGTCTTCATCAGAGGTTACTTTAGGTGCACCCACCAGAAGTTATACCAATGCCCAGCCAAGAAACTTGTGCAGAGACTGGATGACGATCCCTACATGTTTGAAGTGACATATCGAGGTAGTCACACATGCCACATGTCATCCACGGCACCATCAATTCCACCACCACCTGATCAAATTTCACATGACATTGCCCAATTTATAGCTTCCCAGCCTCTACCATCTAGTTCAGTTCCTCTAAGCAGTTGGCTCTCAATGGACAGCCTAGGAAGGGGAGGAAGTGGTATGGCTATTGGTGGTGGTGGTGGTGGTGGTGGTGGTGGTGGTGGTAGGGGTAGTGGTAGTGGTGCGGGTCCTTCCACCACACGAAGTGGCAAAGAAGTTGAATTCCCGGTTGCAGATATGGCTGATGTAATGTTTAATTCAGGCAGCAGTAGTAGCAATAGCATGGATTTTCTCTTCCAAGCCCCCGAAGATGTTAAATGGAAGCCAGGTGACAAACAAGGTTGATCGATGGACTAACAGGAAATTTAATAATTTTGTGGAGCTGATTATGATTTATTTCTTCCTATTGCACCTTTTACTTTTGGTAGTAAAGTAGATCATGCATATTTAGAGGTAATAAAATTTGAACCATCCATTTATCGGCAACTTCAAGTATAGGCAGATCAAAATTTTGGAACCTCACTTGGATTTCCTTCTCCATACTTGGGAAAGAAAGTAGCTAGGTAACCAATCCTAAAGATTTATTATCCGGCAACTTCTTCTTGATAGGTCAATCTTAATTGAGTTTTTCAGGGATGTAATTAATTATTTGCTAACTTTTGTACCATTTTATTATACTATGTTTTTCATGTGGCTTTTATACTTTTGTGTTGCTACAAGTTTACTATAGCCTATAGCTAGGCATGATATGCATGCAAGTCCTAATTTTTTTAATTAGACGAGTATTTTTGTTTCTATAAAACTTTATCGGCAAAAATACACTTTACAGCTTTTAACTTCAATCAATTGTTATTTTAGTACATTAAGTTTAAAAATTGTCATATTAGTCCATTAACTTCGATCAATTGTCATTTTAATCTTTTAATATTAAAAAATTTGACATTTTAGTCCATTAAATAAGTTAATAAAATAATATCTAAATTTATTTTTTATTGTTAAAAATGTGAAACAACATCATTATAAGGGTGTTACCAAAAAAATTTAGCTACAATGGATAGGAAGACAACGGTGACCAGACCACTACTCACATTAAGAAAAATAGTGAACTAAAATGACAAATTTTCAAACTTAGTTAACTAAAATGACAATTAATCAAAGTTAGAGGAGGTGACATGCATTTTTGCGTTAAACTTGATGAGAGTGAATTCTGAATTGAGCAATTGTAATAAAACTATGATACGTTTATGTGTAGTGCATTGTTATTCACAAGAGTGTGACTTACCGATGGGAATATATATATATATATATATATATATGAAAGGTTTGATAGGTCCTCTCGTGTGAATTTCCTTGACCACAAGAGGCACAAAATAACATGCGAGATTGAAGTTAGGATCATTTGGCCAAATGAATGCATGGGCGGAATAAGATTTAAGTTGATTCGATCTTTCGAATCATGACATAATTCATTTTTGTTGTTTACTTTACATATTATTAACGTTCCTATCCTACATATTTGTTGTCATTCATTCTTCCACCAATTCAATTTTCCACTTTCCACTATCCCCTTTAAATACGCATTGTCCTAGGACTACACTTTTTGGCGACAATACTGTCCCACTCACTGCCTCTCCTTTTGTCTTATCCCTTCAGACTTAGAGAAATCTGAACCCTATATATTTATGCGTAGATGTAGAGAAATTCTGCGTTTACACTACATATGTAATTTCGTAGAAAAACAGGTTGCGATTTTGGGGATAAGTTATGATCAAATTGTGTGGTAAAGTCCGCAAGTATCATGTGCTTGATAAACAAATTTTGGACCATCTAGAGGATCAAATATGAAGTCTTTCCATGCTAATTGAGAAAAAAAAAACCATTCCATCTTATCAGACCCCACTCGATCGTCTCACCCCGGCCTTTCATACCACTTTTTCCACAAGTGCTTGGAAATTTTGGTGATTTTGAATCTTTGGTATTATCTCCTGGGCCCATGTTCTAGATATCAATAATATGCATTAAGCTTCTGTCTTTTCCACCCCCAAATTAAATATAATCACAAATTTCCTGCAAACTTAAACTTACTATAAACATCATAATTTCCTTGCAAGCGGGGAAAGTAATGTCACATGGTACAGGAATTCATATTACACAAAAAAAAAACGTTACAGTAACTTTTACATGGACGCGTAGGCTAGAGGGACTACTCAGTACTACCATATTATATATCATCAAAATTGAAATCACCAAAGTCCAAACCATGAGAAGCCGTCTTCGTACAGGAGTACATAGTGGATACCACGTCTCCGTTATCGGACCCCAAGTTGGGGGACATAATTGCAGGCCCAACCAATTCAAAATCCTTAAAATCTGTCCACAAATAACTATTATTATTATCAGTACCCAAGGAGGAGAGGTTATCAGTTAGATCACTGAGTGCTTCTTCCTTAGATTCTTGTTTTATGGTTGGGGTAGTGGATGAGCTTAGGGCTTGATCATGATCAGCTTGTTTGCCATTGCCGCACATTGAGTCTGGGGGATTATTAACAATATATGTTTCCCAAGGATCAGGTTCCATGATGATTTGTGGTGCCTTTAGAGTGTCTTTGCAAGTGTGAACCCCTATGTATGTGATTTGATACATTTGTGGGTCTTCTTCCATTCTCTGCACTTGTTTGGTTGCTCGGCACCCTTGGTCGTACTTCCGTGTACATCTGAAGTAACTCCTGTTATATATTCACAAATCTAATTAGCTACCTCTTCTTAACTAACTAGCTTCTAATAAAAGAGCAACCTTGAACAAAAGAATAATTAAAGACCTTGGGTGTTTAGCATTGAGGATCTCCTTTTGGCCATACTTTCTCCATGCATGATCGTCATCCGTTGTGTGAGAAACTTTTGCCCATGTCTGTGTGGTCTTCCTGCAAACAACAAAACACAACCATTAGACTCCATGTCTAATTGATGTCACATTGAGACTAATGGTTTCAAAAAAGTACAATTTCTCAAGCTAATCAAAAATAGCCACTTAAATCCAAACCCTTCAAAAAAAGTTGAAATTGAAAGGGGTCAGTTCACAGTTCTGACAGAAATGTATATTCAGCTAAAGTGAGGCATATAGCACATGATTAAAACCATCCCAATTGCTATGATTGATTCCCATACAGATCAGTTTAATTATATATATTATAAGTACTAGATCACATAATTGAAGAAGATGAGTACTACTATATATGACCTTATAATCTTCATAAATAAGACATATGTATATTTGTTTCAGTAGTCAAACTTAATTAAAAAGAGTGGTGGCCGGTAATAATATATATAAAATTATAGGAGAAAAATATACCTTCTCTTATAACAGCCTCTCCGATCCTTGGGAGTTGGCCTCTTTCTACTCTCGCCAGAGTCGTCAGACCTGGGGTCATCGCAATGTGAATCAGCATGGGAAACAGCCAGATTCTGATGAATTACCTCACCAGACTCACAAGAAGAAGAGAGTACGGAAAGAGTCTCAGTGAAAGATCTCAAGATTTTCGAGACAAGTTCATGAGGTGAGGGTGAGGGTGAGGCACGGTCATGAGTTATTTCCAAGGGCTTGTGGAGAATGGACTTAAGCTGGGTTGCAAAGTCTAGGCCTTCAGCTAGCTCTTTGATCACCTTTTTCCGAGTAGTTGATGGACCTTCAGGCCAAGGATGAGTAGTTTCCATAGTATATGTTTGTGGATCTAGATAGTTGATGATCTTGTTTGTTTGTTTGAAAGATGAAAAAAATTAACTAGCTTTAGCTAGAGGAGTACCGGGAGATGGTGTTGGTGTTGGTGTTGGTGTTGGTGTTGATGGGGATGAGGAGGGTGAGAATATGAAAGGGATAAGAGTGTGTTTTTTTATATGAGCTACAGAATGAGATGATGAGGAAATGGAGAAGTAATTTAACGGAAGTTGTAAGGAAAGAGGGGTGATGGATCATTTCATAGGAAAGCAAGAACGAAAATTCCACGCAGATGCTTACAAAGCCCGGGCTGACGTTTCTA
Source organism: Quercus ilex subsp. ballota (assembly GCA_032727855.1). Taxonomy (NCBI): domain Eukaryota; kingdom Viridiplantae; phylum Streptophyta; class Magnoliopsida; order Fagales; family Fagaceae; genus Quercus; species Quercus ilex. The sequence goes on from CM064915.1 coordinate 69,750,229, forward strand.
CCATGATGTTAGGCTTACGTTGCTTTCCCTTTCAGCTTATCTGGCATAGTAACTTCTTTATACGAACTTTTCCAGATCATGGACTCCCTACCCTACCTCACCACTATTTACTATTATTATTATTATTTACTACATTCAGTGTATCTGAATGAATCTGAATTCATTTTTTTTTAACTTTACTCGCCTTCTCTTCTCTAGGTAGGGTATACAATTTAAATGTTGTTGCAGAAGCTTTTGTATATATCGTTGTGATGATAAATGCTGGTTGCAACTTTACCAACATTGCAACTCACCTTCTCTTTATATTTTATCCCCATTCCAAACGGTCCAAAAAATAATAAGTAAGTTTCTCACAGACTGAAAGTATAGAGTTTCGCTCGAGAGCGAGTAGGGTGATATTATAGTCATACCTAGGTAGGAAAGCTACACTAGTTGCCCCCCTCTACCCATTTTTTGTTTACAAAAAAAAAAAATTAACTTTTAACTTCTCTGCGTTAAATTATAAACACGTACATGATATAATAACTATCACATCAACACTACCGCACATTATTGGTGCGATGGTCACTCCACAAGTATAAGTGTTTATGGATGTAGAGAGTAAGGGTTAGGGTTCAAATCTCTATGAAAGAGTTTTACACATATATATATTTAGATTAGACTAAAATGTAATTTTTATCTTCTAAAAAAAAAAAACTATCACTATCAACTAATTCATCAACAACAAAAAATTTATACTTATCCAAAAAGGTGCATTTGAACAAATATCATTTCACTTAAAACCAAAAATTGATAAAAAAAAAATTTTTAAAAAAAACCGAAAAAAAAAAGAAAAAAGAAAAGAAAAGAAAGATAAACATAAGCTTCGTGTCATGTTTAGTTTGCCCCGTATCTTCTTCTATCCATATCAAGTATGGAGGAAATAAGACAATATATACATTTCATTTTAAAAAGGAGGCTCGAAAACATATGTAAATGCACAAGAATACTGATGTATACCACATATGGACCAAAATTTACATATATACAATTATGTCCGCCTCTTACTAAAAACAAGTCATTTATAGATTTTATCAAGAAGATTGTGTCGCTTTAGTGTACTCTCTTTTTCGCAACAAACATTTGGCTTTCAATAATTTTACCCAAAATTTGTCATCCAATTGCAGTCTGCGCATAGGACATAAGACATTAGACATCACCTATTCACCTTTGTATCCCCAACTTCCTAATCTGTCCTCAGTGGTTAACTTGTTCCTCAATGCTAACCAACAAATAAATGCATGTCTAGGAATGGTTCTCGAGAACCGTATCAATTTACACTAATTGAAAATGGCTGCTTTAAATTGAATTAAATCTTAAGGAACAAAGCACCCAGAGGGTGCTATAGTTATCATTACATAGTGAGATGTCTGCTCCATTTCCAACTTGGAACATTAGATATATTGGTCTAATTAATGACTTCTCTTAGTTTAAGGACCTTCCTCCAATCACGAGTGGTTCTGACTTCTGAGGTATTTTAATGCTTCAACTTTAGATATGGTATAATGGATTCCCTGGTTTGATTTGGATCACCTTATTAAAATTTTAAACAACTTATCAAGTTCTTTGCATGTGCTTTTGGTGATGGAAATGACAGGCATCAAGTAAAACACTAATTCTTGAATTGCTAGAATCTTTTATATATTTACCCAAGTCAAATCCAACTTTTCATACACTTGGAAGGGGATATGCATATCGAGAGCCCTGGTTGAAAATGGAACATGCTATTTTTGTACATGGCAAGACATCTGAATCCCATACCTATATAATTTTAAATCCACAACATTGACAAAACTTATCTTCATACGTACCAATTAATGGCAGCTTACCTCATAAGTAATGGATAATTATGGGACATAAACAAGCTATCTGTGTCTTGAAGAGCATGGGGTTCAAGTGATAATTAATAGCCCATCGATAATGATATCTTTCATAGCATCTTGTGTTTATGGTTCAAACAATATCTGTTTATCAAAAAAAAAACTCCTGATGAGCACGTACACTCCAAGTAAAATTAAAATAATAAATCTCAATTGTACATGTAGAACGACAACATGGCCTTGATCCTAACTTTAATTTAGTGTTAAGTTTACTACAAAATTTTGCCTATTTAATTGATCAAGCACGCACAAAGTAATCCTCTGGCTTAATAAAATAAATAAATAAATAACTCATTGTAAAGCAAAACAAAACAAAAGCAAAAGGAAAAAAAGTCCAAACATTTGTGTGTAATTTGAGACATTCAAGAACGCAATTGAGAAGTGAGAACAAAATCAGCAAACTTGATCTGAAACCAATCATGGTAATGTATTATTATGTATTATAAAGCAAACCACAGAGCAGTGACCAGTTATAGTAGTTGTGAAGACTGTGGAGTTGCCCAACAAGTTGACTGGTTGATCTGAAACAAAAACAAAAGGCCAACTAACTAACTAATTAAACTATACTATATATAGTTGGCTTGCATCACCATAGCCAATAACAAACATGTGTCTTTCGCCATATTTCCTATAAAAATATTCAGTGCAAACAGCCGTGGTCTTCGGGTCATCGCCCGAACCTGCCAAATATGTTTTTATCACAAACTCCGACTCTCTCTCAGTCTCGGACCAATCATCTCATTTTTTCTTTTTGGGTAAGCATCTGTTTAAATAATTTATTCCACCATTTGGCTCGTTGTTTGATTGTAGCCACGTACTAGGCACCTACCAAAGGAGATGTTATCTTGTGAGAAATATATATAATATCAAAGTTTTCTTTTTTAGATAAAACACATGTTATCTCCCCAGGTAGAACCTAATAAGAAAGGGACAGTGTTTTAACCAAAAAAGAAAAGAAAAGAAAAAAAAGAAAGGGACAGTGTGTTTGTCTCTATGCGCAAAGCGCAACAGAGCTTAATCATCATATCAAATGGGAAGTGACGATGACTCGATGAGCTATTCATATTCTTCAATTGAGTTCAAAACACATGAACAGCAAGTTTGGACACGCACGGATCATCTCTTTATCTTTATTTTGAAAGAGGGAAAGGACTGTCCCTTGTACTTATTATAGAATTAATAGTGTATATTTAATTACTGTTTTGTTTTTTAGAAACGAATTTACAAGTTTTGAATAAAAACATGTGCACAGATAATATTATTTATACAGAGATGACGAAAATAAGAAAATGTGGTGATAATCATTTAATATGCTTGGACTTCGAAAAATAAAAAAGAGAGAAAAAATGAAAAGATGAAGGAAGATAAATATTAGGGTAAATTGCAAATTACACCCTTAAAGTTTTTGGTGTTTGGATTTAATACCCTAAAGTTTCATAATGTAAATTTTACCTTATGAAGTTTGGAGTGTTTAGATTTTACACTCTGATGTTTCAGAATTTGGATTTTATCCCCTAAAGTTTGGAAGTGTTTGGATTTTACACTTCCAAATTTCAGAAATTTGGAAGTGTAAAATCCAAACACTTCCAAACTTTAGAAGATAAAATCTAAACACCCCTAAAATTTGAGAGGTAAAATCCAAATTCTGAAATGTCATGGTGTAAAATCTAAACACCCCCAAACTTTACGGGATAAAATTCATATTTTAAAATTTCATGGTGTAAAATTCAAACACCTCCAAACTTTAAGATTGTAATTTGCAATTTACCCTAAATATTACCTTTAATCATTTAATAATGGTTGAGAATAGAAGAGAAAGGAAATGAGAATTGAATTAGGTTAGATGAATGATCAAATAATTAATTAATTATAGGGAAAATGGTTATAAAAAATATGGATAGAAAAGATGGACAAGGGATGACAGTTGTCTTTTCAATATGTGGTTCTAAAATGACTTTCACTATTTGGACAAGGAATTGTATTTTATCCAGCACTAGCTTTCTAAATTCCTTGATCCATAGTTCAAACATAAATAAATAAAACCATTTAATTAATATATCTTCAATGCGAGAAAGTATCATATGGGACACTCTCTCCATGTCAGCAACTTGTTTGATGAGATTACCCACTAAAAATTGGACATGTGTAGCAAAGTAAAATACCATAATACCCTTAAAGTTTTCAATAGCCCACCCATTTTTCCCACTTTTTTTTGCCATTGAAACACCAAACATTTTTCTTTTTTCCAATATTCAGAAACACAAGTCTCTCAAAAACAAGAAATACACTCCCTATCACTTTTAGCCGCCAACGAAAAATCACATCTGTCGTTGTCGGCAATCTCGCTCCACCCAAAAAAGTTCTGACAACTGCTCCAGCCTGATGGCAACACCATGAAACACCGAAGTAGAGGTTTTGGTGATTGAACAGTGGTGGACCAACTATTTCCACCACCCACCTCACCTCTATTTCAAAATCCACCCAAAAAGAGAAAATGTGATTAGATATGGTAAGGATATTTTGAAGTCACATTTTTGGTTTTTTTGTTATTGTGTTGTATCATTTCTTTGCCAAAGTTCATCCATTTCTTTTATTTGTAGCACTAAATTTTTTTTTTTTTTTTTTTTCAGTTCGTCAAATGACCTTTTAAAAGGAACCCAGTTCCTTCATTTCTAATAGGGCCATATTGAACCAATAGTAAGTTTGTTAAGTGGCTATTCCATTTTTTATTCATTTTGAAAAATTCCATTGGTTGTTTTTTAATTTCTATATTGTTGCTATGCCGGACCTTTGTTTTTAATTGGAGGATTTGATTCTTGATCAATAGGTATGAATTACTAATTTTTAACAATTCATTCTCATTTGTAATATAAGTTTTGATGAAATATTACATATAAAAAAAAAAAGGGTATTTGAGGAAATACAGTAAATACTCTGTTAGTATTTGAGTTAGGTGGAAATTATAATATTTTGATTATGGGTATGATGCCCAGTTGAGTGTGTTGTGTGTTTATGGCTGAGATACAGGAGCATTGCCCCCTTCCCTTTGTCTAGGCATCATAGTATTTACTGTGTGTTGTGTGTTTGCTATCTATGATTTCAACAGAGTATATGAGCATCAGTATATGTGTGTTTATGGCTGAGATACAGGAGCATTAGTATATGTTTTTTTTTTCTTTTAATTTTTTAAAAGCTCCCCTTTGTCTTTTCTAATTGTTTCTATGCAATGCTTTTTTTTTTTTCTTGTTTGCGTTAGACTTATGCAATGGAGTTTCAAAGAAATGTTATTGATGTGGCTAAGAACAATGATGGAGAAAAAAATGAGAATGTCATTGATGTGGATGAAGGCAATGATGAAGGAGAAAATATTGAGAATGTAACTTTGTTGAAAGTGGTGAAATCAAAATAGGAATGCAAGTGAGTTCCGAAGAAGAAGAATATAACATGTATAATGAATACGCATTAAAGAAGGGGTTTAGCATTCGAAAAGCAGCTAGACGAACAGTAAATAGTGTTGTTAGGCAAAGAGAATTTGTGTGTTCTAAATAAGGTTTTAAAGAATTTGAAGACCCTTTTGATGTGAAAAAGTACAATCATTTAGAGTGATATTTGGACTGTGTCACATTTCAACGATATACATACTCATGAATTTGCAAGTCCTGAAGAAAGGTGTAATTTGCGATCAGGTAGAAATGTGCATAGTAGACATGAGAATATACTTAGCAATATGGTTGGTATGGATATAAAAGCAACAAAGTCATACTCTTTTTTAGCAAAAAAAGTTGGTGGTGCAAATAATCTTGGGTTCTTAAGGCGAGATTGTCACAATTTCTTGCGGACTGTAAGAAAAGGAATAATTGAAGCTGAAGATGGGTAAAATATCATTAATCATTTCAAAAAAAGGCAAAGTGAAGATCCAATGTTCTTCTATTCAATGCAAGTAGATCAAGATAATAGAATGACAAATTTCTTTTGGAGAGATGGTAGGTCAAAATTAGATTACGACTCTTTTGGAGATATTGTTATTTTTTATACTACTTATCGAACAAATAAGTACAACTTAATTTGTGCACCATTTGTGGAGATTAACCATCATTGGAATAATATTTTATTTGGTTGTGCAATTCTAGTAAATGAGACTATTGAGTCATTTATTTGGTTGTTTGAGACTTTTTTTACTGCAATGGGAGGTAAACAATCAATGTCCATTTTTACAGATCAAGATCAAGCAATGGCAAATGCAATTAAGAAGGTTTTCCCTAAGTCCTAACATCGATTTTGTTTGTGGCTGTAGGGTTAAGATTTGTAGCCCAAGCCCAAAAGATATGGGATGTAAGCCCACTAAGCCCAATACAACAAATTTATAGAGAGTGGGTAAAAGAACTAGGTTATTTGTGAACTCAACAACAGTTAATCAAAGTCTTATTAAAAGAACAAGTACTAAAACGCTGAGAACTTGAATAAATTTAGGTCCGATGAGACAAATTATAGTTTGAATGGCTAAGGTCAATCTTGGAGCTACAATAAATTTTTCTTCTTCTTCTTTTCCTTCTTTTTTCCCCCCATCTTTCATGAGAGGTCTTTTACATTTATATAGTTTTATTTTAAATTATCTTCATCGTACACTTGTTCTTCATTTATGCATTCACTTGAGTACATGTCACATCAAGTATCTTCTTTAGTTCTCCATGAGTGGTGGCAGTTGAGATTGCACTGTTCAGAGGTCTTCTCCACATAAATGCGGCCAGAAAATTTGCTGCAGTGCATTAAACGCGGTGGTAGCAACTTTTTCTTTAGATATTTTTCTATTTCCATCATCTTTATATGTGCAAGAAGTTCATCCTTATCGCTGGAACTTCCTGGAAGTTCATCCAAGCTGTCCAGGTATTTACTTAACCGATATTCTTCAAGTCCGAGGAGGATATACTCCTCGGACTATACTCTCTCATCCTTTCCTTACATGATTCTCCATTCTGGGGCCTTTCCCAATCATTTACCCCTCCTCGGAAATACTTATATCTTTAAATTGGGCTTAAGGCCCAACATACGTGTTTGGGCTTTTAACCCCACAATGGCATATTAGTCAAAATGCCAACAAAAAAAAAAAACTTTCTTATATGGAAATATGAATGTAATGGAGTTTGAGGCAACTTGGAGTGCGATGATTGAAAAGCATAAGCAACAAAATAATGATTGGCTTAATAGGTTATACCATGTTCAAGAAAAGTGGTGTCCAAATTTTAATGTAAACTTCTTTTTAGCAAAGATGAAGTTCACCCAATGAAGTGAGAGCACAAATAGTGTTTTTCATAAAATCATGAAAACTTCCCTGCCGCTTATTCAAGTTATTGAATTTTATAAGGAAAAAGTGACACAAATGCATCAAGAAGAAACAAATGAAGATATCCGTTGCAAGAATGGTGTACCTGCAAAAGTTAACAGGTATGGAGGTATGTTGAAGCATGCTGCTAATGTTTATACTCTTGTTTTGTTTAAAATGTTTGAAGATGAGTTCTCTTTAGGTACAAGATTGAATTGTGTTGAAACTAACCATCATAATGATGAATTTACTTTTTCACTAGTTGGTGGTAATAGTAACAGGGTGCATATTGTGCATTTTAATCGATCTAATTTGACTATTTGTTGTGATTGCAAGTTATTTGAGACTTTGAGCTTGTTATGTTACCATGCTTTAAGGGTGTTTCTTGTGAATAATGTGAACATGATACCGGACAAATATATATCAAGTAGATAGAGAAGAGATGCAAAGAAAAGGTTGACTTGTGCTAATTCATGTCAATTAAATGAGAAATCTACTTACGCATTGCGAATGAGCAAGTTAAGTCATATGGGGCATAATCTTTTTGATAAAGTTGCTTCCTATAATTAGGTGACCAAATTTGTCAAAAAGAAGTTGAGTGAAGTGACATGGGAGGCTGAACAAATGATTATGACTATGAATAAGGTAGAAAATGTTGGTAAAGAAAGTCATCAAGAAGATTTTTACAAATGATGATGATTTACAAATTTGCTTAATTGGTGATAAACCAATTCTTGATCCACCACATGTGAGAATGAAAGGGGTAACCAACAAAAAAAATAAAAGGTCTGTTGGAAAAGGGAAAGAAAAAAAAAGTTAAAGGTGCAACCACTTCTCAAGTTCCACAAGCTAATTCTATGATGCATGGTAATTTTAGTTCTATTAATTCAAATATTGTTTTTCTTAGTTTTATCAATTAATTTTAATTTTGTTTCTATTCCTCTTTGTCTAGAAGAATCTACAACCTTGTTTTTTCCAACTGAGATGTGTTGTGATTACCCTATGGTTAGCTCTACAAGAATGTTTCAAGAAAGTTTCTTTTTGCCACAATTGAATCAAGTACTTTCTATAACTGAAGTTCATCATTTTTTTTTTTTTTTAATTATGGTATTTTTTTATGTAGAGCTCTAACACATCAAAGGGTGACACAAGACTTTGAAGAATCTTGGATAGCTTTTATGACAACTTTTTGGACAGTTTTTTGTGAAGCATATTAGATATATTTTTTTTTCAAGACAAACAATTTTTTGGATGGCTTTATGCACAGCTTGTAGCCGCTTTTTGAATAACTTTATGCACAGCTTGTAGCCACTTTTTGGATAGCATTATGCACAATTTGTAATAGTTTTTTGGACAATATTTGTAACTGACTTATGAAACTATTCCTACTTATAGTTGCTAACTATATACTTATCATATATGTGAGAATGAATATTTCTTTCACTACAGTCTTTATGGTTTTATTTGCCACTTTCTTTTTCTTCAAGTGTAATTTGATTGTAGCAGTTTTTCAAATAGTATTTGACTATTTGTAATGGACTTGTGAACTATTCAAACAGCTTAAAAGTTTAGCAATCAAAGTTCACAAGTTCTGGTAATAACAAATCATTCTCAAAAATTTATTTAGCATTCCCTTAAATACTAATACTTATTGGCTGCCAAAACAAGATATATGAACAAACGAATTTTAGTTATAACTACATTCTAGCTTTAAGATCATTTTTCAATTCATGTTTTTATCTTCACTGTTATTTTCAACATTTTAATATGGTCAAATTTACATCCTTACACAAATATATTAGTGTCAACTGTATTCATATGCCTCTTGAAAATATAAAGAGGTGAAAATTGCTAAAGACAAAGGCCACAATTCATTGGACATTATAGAAATTCAGTATAAGAAGTTAGAACATTTAAAGTAATCCTCTGGCTTAATAAAATAAATAAATAAATAACTCATTGTAAAGCAAAAAAAAACAAAAGCAAAAGGAAAAAAAGTCCAAACATTTGTGTGTAATTTGAGACATTCAGGAACGCAATTGAGAAGTGAGAACAAAATTAGCAAACTTGATCTAAAACCAATCATGGTAATGTATTATTATGTATTATAAAGCAAACCACAGAGCAGTGACCAGTTATAGTAGTTGTGAAGACTCTGTTGAGTTGCCCAACAAGTTGACTTCTTGATCTGAAACAAAAACAAAAGGCCAACTAACTAACTAATTAAACTATACTATATATAGTTGGCTTGCATCACCATAGCCAATAACAAACATGTGTCTTTCGCCATATGTCCTATAAAAATATTCAGTGCAAACAGCCATGGTCTTCGGGTCATCGCCCGAACCTGCCAAATATGTTTTTATCACAAACTCCGACTCTCTCCCAGTCTCGGACCAATCATCTCATTTTTTCTTTTTGGGTAAGCATCTGTTTAAATAATTTATTCCACCATTTGGCTCGTTGTTTGATTGTAGCCACGTACTAGGCATCTACCAAAGGAGATGTTATCTTGTGAGAAATATATATAATATCAAAGTTTTCTGTTAAAAGTGCAAGTCATGTCTCACAGCAGAGGTGCACAAAGGAGGCTAGCAATGCAACAGTTGCTTATAACAAGGGTGTTGATCAAGCTGGGAAGACATCAGCATCAGCTATTGATGATAAGGAGTGCAATACTCAGAGCACAAGGATTGCATCAAATGGCTTGATAAGCACAGAAGTATTAGAGATGCTTGAAGCCATGCTAGATCACGAGTTCTTCATCCAATAGCATTGAAGAAGTTAGTTCCGTAAATCCAGGAGTCTCTTGCTCTTGGACTGCCACGTGTACAAATTCTGGGAGATCCAAATAACAGATTTTGGCGCCAATTGTTGGGCAGTTACATTTTTCTGTGTATATAAAACAGAGTAGAGTTATGTATTATTCATTAATTCCATTTCTTGTAATCTTCTTCTCCATCAATGAAATTCTCTCGATTCTATTTAGATTTTCTATCTTTTACATGGTATCAGAGCGACTAGCACAGTTATACTGATTTCCTAGTCTCGTTTTTTGATTCCAAAAGATTCTCGCTTACCAAACAGAAATCTCTTCGAGAAAGTTCTTGAATTCTGATCCATAGAGACTTGATTCATCTGTACCTTGAAGAATCTTTTATTTTTCCTTTTTCAATTTCATTGAATTTCATTAGAAGTTTCATACAAGCTCGTGAATAGCATCAATGGCTTCTGGAGAAGGAAGTGACTCTGTTCCGGCACAGAATCAATCCACACAGCAAATCCCTCAATCCAACACAGAGACCAATTCTCCCAATCAATTTTTCCTTAGTGCCAGTGAGAATCCAGGGAATATCTTAGTCACTCAACCACTTTTGGGAATGAGAAACTATCAATCTTGGTCTAGAGCTATGGTTCTAGCATTAACTGCCAAGAAAAAGATAGGATTTGTAAATGGCAAGATTGCAAAGCCTGAAGATGATTCTCCTCTGTACGAAGATTGGGAAAGCTATAATACAATGGTTCTTTCTTGGTTGATCAATTCTATGCATGTTGATGTGTCAAGCAGCATTATGTACTGTGAGACTGCAAGGGAGATGTGGCTTGAGTTGCAACGTGTATTTTCACAGGGAAATGGATCAAAGATTTATAATATTCAACAGGAAATCTCACAAATAACTCAGAGTCAGTTGTCAGTGACTGAGTATTACTTTAAATTCAAGAAGCTTTGGGATCAACTACTTCATTATGAGCTATTACCAGCTTGTACATGTGGGGCAATGAAGACTCTGAGCATTGCTCATGAAAAGTCCTATGTGATGAGGTTTTAATGGGGCTCAATGAGAATTTTGAGACTATGAGAAGCCATATTCTCATGCTTGAGCCATTTCCATCAGTGAGCACGGTGTATGTTTTAGTTCTTCAAGAAGAATCTCACAAAGGCATTGGACATGGTTCTACCTTCACACCTAAACCTGATTTAGTGGCAATGTATGCCAACACCAGAGGGAATTATGGAGGTAAAGGTGGCCCTAAGAAGGAGAGGCCTTTGTGCACCCATTGCAACATGCTTGGACACACTGTGGACAAGTGTTACAAGATGCATGGATACCCACCAGGTTACAAGCACAAAGGCAAGTCAAATTTCAATGCTAATCAAGTTTCATACCCTCAAAGCCAAGGTGTTGAAGTTCCTTCCAATGCATCTGCTCAATGTCCTATTTCTAAGGCACAATGTGAGCAATTGCTTGCTCTTTTCAATACTGGTACTGATCAAGGTGCTAATCACCATGTTGCAACTGTGAGTACAAGTGGTGCTGTCTCTAACATACTTCCTAGAGCTCCTGGTGTACCTGTTGCAACTGGTGTGCCTTCCTCATCCATTTCACCTTCAAAAAGTGCTAATTGTTCCTTTGTTGACACTATGTCAGGTACAAATTCATTGTTCCCTTTCACTCCTTCTTTAAGGCATTCCATTTTTTCTGCCAAAGTAGTTGATAGAGAGATTTTTCATACCACTGATTGGGTCATAGACACAAGGGCTACGGATCACATGGTCCATTCCATTTCTTGTTTTACTACTATCACTGCTAATTTAAACACATTTGTTAATCTGCCCAATGGAGAAGTAGCTTCAGTCACTCATATTGGCATTGTGAAAATCTCTGAACATCTTACTCTTCATAATGTTCTATGTGTTCCATCCTTTAGTTTCAATCTTATTTCTGTCAGTCAGCTAGCCAAGTCCACTATTTGTTGCCTCATTTTCTTTGGAAATTTGTGCTTTATCCAGGACCTTGCTCATTGGAGCACACTTGGTCTGGGTAGAGAATGCAATTGACTTTATTTGTTGGACAAAGGCAGCATCTCTACACCTTTCATTGCAGCTTCTATTTCAGCTTCTGTACATAGTTCACAGCTTCATATCTAGCACTCCAGATTGGGTCATCTGTCCAATGCCAAATTGGCTTCAATAAAACCAAATGATGTACCTTGTTTCACTTCCATTGAGAATTTCAATTGTGACATCTGTCCACTTGCTAAACAAAAACGTTTACCTTTCAATAAAAATTCTCATCTCTCTAATTCTTGCTTTGAATTAATCCATTGTGATTTGTGGGGACCTTTCTCTATTCCTACTGTTGATCATTGCAAGTGTTTTTTAACCATTGTTGATGATTACTCTAGGTGCACTTGGGTGTATTTGTTAAAGCATAAATCCCAAACACAATCTATTTTAGAACAATTTTTCACTATGGTGGAAACCCAATTCTCTAAGAAAATTAAAACTTTAAGATCTGATAATGGTACTGAATTCTTCATGAAAGATTTCTTTGCCAAGAAGGGCATTTTGCATCATTTAAGTTGTGTTGAAACCCCACAACAAAATGCCATTGTTGAGAGGAAACATCAACACATCTTGAATGTGGCAAGAGCTCTTATGTTTCAATCTCATTTACCTTTGCATTTGTGGGATCATGCTATTCTTGCTGCTGTTTATTTGATCAACAGAATCCCTTCATCTGCTTTATCAAATAAAATTCCCTTTGAAATGCTATTTGGTCATCCACCTAGTTATGCACATTTAAAGGTGTTTGGTTGTTTATGCTTTGCTTCTACAATTTCTTCTCATCGATCCAAGTTTGCACCTAGGGCTGTTAAATGTGTTTTCTTGGGATATCCTTTTGGGGTTAAAGGATATAAAGTCCTTGATTTAGCTACCAATAGGGTGTTCCTTTCTAGGGATGTGGTTTTTCATGAACATTCCTTTACTTTTGCTTCTGTTTCAACTAATGCTGCAGATCCTTTTGTTCCTACTGCTATTGAAGCTTCCTACCCTGCTGATATTGATGGGTTTGTTACTCCCATTAGCATACCTAATCCTGCTTCCTTAGACCTTGATGTTGTTCCTTATCCTTCTGCTATTGTTCAATCTGTTCCTTATGCTACTTTTTCTAGTCCTATTCAAGTGCCTAATTCTGTTCAGGTGCCACATTCCTCTACACCAGTTGTTCCAGTTTCATCAGTACCTCTTAGGAAGTCATCTAGAGACATCAAACCTCCTGCCTATCTGCAGGACTATGCTTGTACTACTGTTGCAGCTGGTGCTCCTTATGATCTTGCTCAGTGCCTTACCTATTCTCATTTGGAACCTTACTATCACTCTTACTTGCTAGCTGTCAGTTCTAGTCCCAAAGAACCTCACAGCTTTTCCCAAGCAGTTCAGGACCCCCTTTGGAGAGCTGCCATGGACAAAGAAATCCAAGCCTTTGAGCTAAATCATACATGGGATGTAACTAGTTTACCTCTTGGTAAGTCTCTCATTGGCTGCAAGTGGGTCTACAAAGTGAAGCTTAATCCTGATGGTAGTGTTGAAAGGTTTAAAGCTAGGCTGGTTGCCAAGGGTTATACCCAAAGGGAAGGCCTTGATTTCCTTGAAACATTTTCTCCTGTTGCTAAAACTGTTTCAGTCAGGGTCTTGCTTGCTCTTGCTGCTGCCAGGCAGTGGCCTTTGCATCAATTGGACATCAACAATGCTTTTTTGCATGGTGATTTAGATGAAGAGGTATATATGTCATTGCCACCTGGTTTTCACAGTAAGGGGGAGTGTGTTTCAGCCTCTTCTACTGCTCCTAGGGTGTGTAAATTGGTCAAGTCCCTTTATGGTTTAAGAAAGCTTCAAGGCAATGGTACACCAAGCTGTCAGCAACTATAACGGAGCTTGGTTTTGTTCAATATCAGGCTGATCACTCTTTATTTGTGCACAACAAAGGGTCTTTGTTCACTGCTCTGTTGATTTATGTAGATGATATGGTCATCACTGGAAATGATCATGCTTGTGTTACCTCTCTCAAGTCTGTTTTAGATCAGAAGTTTGGTATTAAGGACTTAGGATCACTCAAGTATTTCTTGGGTTTAGAAATTGCAAGAAACAAGAGTGGAATCAGCCTATCTCAAAGGAAGTATGCTTTGGAAGTTTTTGAGGAAACTGGTATGACAGAGTGTAAACTAGTCCAAACTCCAATGGAGCAACAACTCAAGTTATCTAAAAATAGTGGAGACTTGCTTACCAATTCAGGGCAGTATAGAAGACTCATTGGAAAGCTTATGTACTTGACTTTAAGCAGACCAGACATCACATATGCAGTGCATAGACTTAGCCAGTTCTTGGCACAACCTAGAGCACCACATATGAAAGCAGCCACCAGGATTCTGCAGTACATCAAAGGAACACCTGGTCAAGGAGTTTTCTTCCCCAATAACTCTGACCTGCACCTAAAAGCATACTGTGATGCAGATTGGGCAGGATGCCCTGACCCTAGGAAGTCTTTAATAGGCTATTGTGTGTTTCTTGGTGATGCATTAGCGTCTTGGAGGTCTAAGAAGCAAAGCATAATGGCTAGGTCCAGTGCAGAGGCAAAGTATAGGGCTATGGCCACTACAACCTGTGAACTAACTTGGATTTTGCATTTGTTACAAGATCTACATGTCAAACATGATAAGCCTACACTAATGTACTGTGATAACCAGGCAGCACTTCATATAGCTGCAAATCCAGTATTCCATGAAAGGTCGAAACATATAGAGGCAGATTGTCATGTTGTAAGAAACAAGATTCTTGATGGTGCACTTAAAACCTTCTATGTATCAACTAAGGATTAGCTGGCAGATGTGTTCACCAAAGCATTAGGAGTAGAAAGTTTTCTTAAACTAATGAGAAGGCTAGGTGTGATCAATATTTTTGCTTCTACAGTGGCCTATCCTCATACAGGTTTGGAAGAGCAAAAGGCAAGAGCTGTGCTCTTGAGAGGGAGTGTTAAAAGTGCAAGTCATGTCTCACAGCAGAGGTGCACAAAGGAGGCTAGCAATGCAACAATTGCTGATGACAAGGGTGTTGATCAAGCTGGGAAGACATCAGCATCAGCTATTGATGATAAGGAGTGCAGTACTCAGAGCACAAGGATTGCATCAAATGGCTTGTAATCTTCTTCTCCATCAATGAAATTCTCTCAATTCTATTTAGATTTTCTTTCTTTTACATTTTCTTTTTTAGATAAAACATAGGTTATCTCCCCAGGTAGAACCTAATAAGAAAGGGACAGTGTTTTAACCAGAAAAGAAAAGAAAAAAAGAAAAAGAAAGGAACGGTGTGTTTGTCTCTATGCGCAAAACGCAACATAGCTTAGTCATCGTATCAAATGGGAAGTGACGATGAGCTATTCATATTCTTCAATTGAGTTCAAAACACATGAACAGTAAGTTTGGACACGTATGGATCATCTCTTTATCTTTATTTTAAAAGAGGGAAAGGACTGTCCGTTGTGCTTATTATAGAACTAATAGTGTATATTTAATTACTGCTTTTTTTTTAAGAAACGAGTTTACAAGTTTTGAATAAAAACATGTGCAGAGATAATACTATTTATACAGAGATGATGAAAATAAGAAAATGTGGTGATAATCATTTAGGGGGTGTTTAGTTTGTGTTTTCAAACAATCATTTTTAGTTTTTAAACAACATTTCACCTATTTTATACATTTTTTTCACCCACATGTATTTCCACAAATATTTTTAAACAACAATTTTCAGTTTTTAAACACATGTACCAAACGGGCCCTAAATATGCTTGGACTTTGAAAAATAAAAAAGAGAAAAAAAAAAAAACGAAAAGATGAAGGAAGATAAATATTAGGGTAAATTGCAAATTATACCCTTAAAGTTTTGGGTGTTTGAATTTTATACCCTAAAGTTTCAGAATGTGAATTGTACCTCATGAAGTTTGGGGTGTTTGGATTTTACACCCTGATGTTTTAAAATTTGGATTGTATCCCCTAAAGTTTGGAAGTGTTTGGTTTTTACACCCCCACCCCCAAATTTCAAAATTTTGGAGGTGTAAAATCCAAACACTTCCAAACTTTAGAATGTAAAATCTAAACATCCCTAAAATTTGAGAGGTAAAATCCAAATTCTGAAATGTCAGGGTATAAAATCCAAACAGCCCCAAACTTTATGGGATAAAATTCATATTTTGAAACTTCAGGGTGTAAAATCCAAACACCTTCAAACTTTAAGGGCATGTTTGGTAGACTGTAATAAGCGTTGTAATGTAATGGTTATTCCTATAGTTTTGTTATTTTTTAGTTTGATTATGTTTTTATTACAAGGAATAGTTATTCCTTATGAATAGTTATTCTTCAAAACGAGGAATAACTATTCCTCTTTAAAATGTGGTATTAGTTATTCCTTAGTAAGTGCAATAATTTCAAAACTTAATATATTTCCAAATAAATAAACTTTCCGTATACATCTAACAATTATAAAAATAAAAAATCATAAAAAATAACACATATCTCTTTTAAATTTAAAAATTACAATTTTTAAGAAGATATAATTGTATAAGTAAGATATTTCCTAAAATAAATGTTAAGTTTTATTCTAATATTATAACTCACAACCAAACTAATGAATATGTTTAGTTATTACATTACAACACACTTTATTACTAGTAATAAAAATTACAATTCTTGTCGTAATCCTCATTCAGTGTATCAAACGTACCCTAATGATGTAATTTGCAATTTACCCTAAATATTACCTTTAATAATCTAATAATGGTTGAGAATAGAAGACAAAGGAAATGAGAATTGAATTAGGTTAGATGAATGATCAAATAATTAATTAATTAATTATAGGGAAAATGGTTATAAAAAATATGGATAGAAAAGATGGACAAGGGATGACAGTTGCCTTTTCAATCCGTGGTTCTAAAATGACTTTCACTATTTGGACAAGGAATTGTATTTTATCCAGCACTAGCTTTCTAAATTCCTCAATCCATAGTTCAAACATAAATAAATAAAACCATTTAATTAATACATCTTCAACACGAGAAAGTATCCTATGGGATATTCTCTCCATGTCAGCAACTTGTTTGGTGAGACTACCCACTAAAAATTGGACATGTGTAGCAAAATAAAAATACCATAATACCCTTAAAGTTTACAATAGTCTGCCCATTTTTCCCACTTTTTTTTGCCACTGAAACACCAAACATTTTTCTTTTTTCCAATATTCAGAAACACAGCTCTCTCAAAAACAAAAAATACACTCCCTATCACTTTTAGCCGCTGACGGAAAATCACATCTGCCATTGCCGGCAATCTCGCTCCACCCAGAAAAGTTCCAACAACTGCTCCAGCTTGAAGGCAACATCGCGAAACACCGAAGTAGAGGTTTTGGCGATTGAACAACAGTGGACCGACTGTTTCCACCACCCACCTCACCTCTATTTCAAAATCCACCCCCAAAAAAAAAAAAATGTGATTAGATCTGGTGAGGATATTTTGAAGTCACATTTTTGGTTTTTTTGTTATTGTGTTGTATCATTTCTTTGCCATAGTTCATCCATTTCTTTTATTTGTAGCACTATTTTTTTTTTTTTCAATTCATCAAATGACCTCCTAAAAGGAACCTATTTCCTTCATTTCTAATTAGGGCCTTATTGAACCAATAGTAAGTTTGTTAAGTGGCTATTCCATTTTTTATTCATTTTGAAAAATTCCATTGGTTGTTTTTTAATTTCTATATTGTTGCTATGCATGACCTTTATTTTTAATTGGAGGATTTGATTCTTGATCAATAGGTATGAATTACTAATTTTTAACAATTCATTCTCATTTGTAATATAAGTATTGATGAAATATTACATATATATATATTAAAAAAAAAAGGGTATTTGAGGAAATACAGTAAATACTCTGTTAGTATTTGAGTTAGGTGGAAATTATAATATTTTGATTATGGGTATGATGCCCAATTGAGTGTGTTGTGTGTTTATGGCTGAGATACAGGAGCATTGCCCCTTTCCCTTTGTTTGGGCATCATAGTATTTACTGTGTGTTGACTTGTGCTAATTCATGTCAATTAAATGAGAAATCTACTCATGCATTACGAATGAGCGAGTTAAATCATATGGGATATAATCTTTTTCATAAAGTTGCTTCCTATAATGAGATGACCAAATTTGTCAAAAAGAAGTTGAGTGAAGTGACATGGGAGGCTGAACAGATGATTATGACTATGAATAAGGTAGAAAATATTGGTAAAGAAAGTCATCAAGAAGATCTTTACAAATGAAGATGATTTAGAAATTTGCTTAGTTGGTGATGAACCAATTCTTAATCCACCACTTGTGAGAACAAAAGGGGCAACCAACAAAAGAATAAAAGGTATGTTGGAAAAGGGAAAGAAAAAAAAAAGTTAAAGGTGCAACCACTTCTCAAGTTCCACAAGCTAGTTCTATGAAGCATTGTAATTTTAGTTTTATTAATTCAAATATTGTTTTTCTTAGTTTTATCAATTAATTTTAATTTTGTTTCTATTCCTCTTTGTCTAGGAGAATTTGCAGCCTTGTTTTTTCCACCTGAGATGTGTTGTAATTACCCTATGGTTAGCTCTACAAGAATGTTTCAAGAAAGTTTCTTTTTGCCACAATTGAATCAAGTACTTTCTATAACTGAAGTTCATCATGTTCCTTTTTTTCTTTTTTTTTTAATTATGATATTTTTTTTATGTAGAGCTCTAACACATCAAAGGATGACACAAGACTTTGAAGAATCTTAGAGAGCTTTTATGACAACTTTTTGGACAGTTTTTTGTGAAGCATGTTGGATTTTTTTTTTCAAGACAAACAACTTTTTGGATGGCTTTATGCACAGGTTGTAGCCGCTTTTTGGATAGTTTTATGCATAGCTTGTAATAGCTTTTTGGACAATATTTATTGCTAACTTATGAAACTATTTCAACTTATAGTTGCTAACTATGCACTTATCATATATGTGAGAATGAATATTTCTTTCACTACAGTCTTTATGGTTTTATTTGCCACTTTCTTTTCCTTCATGTGTAATTTGATTGTAGCAGTTTTTCAAATAGTATTTGACTATTTGTAATGGACTTGTGAACTATTCAAACAGCTTAAAGGTTTAGCAATCAAAGTTCACAAGTTCTGGTTATAACAAATCATTTTCAAAAATTTATTTAGCATTCCCTTTAATACTGATACTTATTGGTTGCCAAAACAAGAAATATGAACAAAAGAATTTTAGTTATAACTACATTCTAGCTTTAAGATCATTTTTCAATTCATGTTTTTATTTTCACTGTCATTTTCAAGGTTTTAATATTGTCAAATTTACATCCTTACACAAATATATTAGTGTCAACTGTATTCATATGCCTCTTGAAAATATAAAGAGGTGAAAATTGCTAAAGACAAAGGCCACAATTCATTGGACATTATAGAAATCCATATAAGAAGTTAGAACATTTAAAGTATAGACATCTCAAGTGATATTGCCCAAAAGCTGTTAAATTTATTCATTACAAAATCCATTCAGCATGATGTATTACATATGAGAAGCCATTTCACAAGTCTATACATGAATAAACATTCTATGCTATAATAACAGATCATTTAGTAACTCAAAAAAAGAAAAAAAAAATCATTTACAAAAGATTTGCTCTAACAAATCTAAAAGGGAAAAATTTTCCCAACAATTTCCTTCTTAATGTCTTCAAGCTATGTTAAACAAATAGACTTTAAACAATGATAGCTTTTGAGCAACTAGAGCTTTAGTCTTAGTCCATAAAATTGTAGTTTTGCCAATAGTGCTGTCACAACATACAGGTCCATGTTTGAAGCTAGATGCCGATCTTGCAAGTATCCTACATAATAGTAAACAACATCAAAAGTTAAGCAACCAAAACAGAGAAATTTTCATAATCCAAAAATTCAAAACTTTAAAGGTTGGGAAAAGAAAAGATTTTAGTGATATCAGTTTAGAGCAGAAATAAATCATGCTAAACTTCAACCATGATTCCAAGATTAAGCTCGTTCTATTAAGCCTAAGAGAGTATACACCAGTTCAACCCAAAATTGAAGGAAGAAATTAAAGGTGATATTTATGTCTATAGTTTAGGATTAAAGGGTGATATATGTATATAACCAATCAGTTTGAAGGTGGCAATTCAGAGGCACCAAAGGCAAGCAATGGAAAACCAAATCCAAATCCTCTACATCCAAATCCAAAAGTTCCTCTGAGATTTGCTACCCCAAATCAAAGACCAACCATTTCATCAACTGAATCAACAAAAACCGCCAGAGTAACGCCGATTGTAAACCCAAAACTAGCCACCAATATTAGTAGTAATAAGCAAACAAATGCAACCACCATTCCATCAAAATTCACAAACCAAAGGGAAATTCATAATAATAATCCAGTTCAACAAAATCCAGAACCCAGTCCAAAACCAAGGAAGCAATCATGTTCACCAAGTGTGACGAGGGATCCAAAAGCAAAATTCAAGCAAGAAATACAGAATCAAATTTTCTACCTTATTCCATTTTCTCTTTATTATGAGTGTGAAATTTGAATGAATTTGTAAGTAAAATAACTTTGTGTTTCCCTTAAATTTTATGACATAGCAAAAGCTAGACATAATATTGTAACCCAAATAACATCAATCGCCCACCAGTCACCGCCTCTGGCATTCACCAACCCAAACTCACAAAATCCAGAAAAAAGAAGAAGAAAGAGTTGCCTCCAACAACCCACCTGTCCTTGGTCATCGACACATGTACACCCAACTTGGGTTACATACCCATTATGAAAAATCTTAAAATTTTCAACAATACTTTAATCAAAATCATGAAATGAAGCGAATTGAAAAAGAGATGGGATCAAATTACCTTTAGGTGAGCAAATCTGAGAAAAAACTTGTCGAAATCGTCAGAGACCATGGTATTTGTAAAATGGCTGAGTATAAGTGGAGAAGATATAGGCTCTTTTCACGTTGTAGTCGTCGGCGTGGAGCTGTTATCGGATTGTCACCACCTAGAGGATTACCATTAGCTGGAACTGAGAGAGAGAGAGAATGAAATTTGAATTTTGAAAAACTTAGGATAAATAAAACTTAAAGGAGCTGACAGGGCTATTGAAATTTGTGAAGGTATTATAACTTTAAGGTGTTACACATGTCCTATTTTGATTGAAAGGCTCACCAAATATTTGCTGACATGGAGAGAGTGTCCCATAGGATACTTTCTCAACGTGAGAAATAAAGATTTGAGGAAAAAAAAAAGAAAAAAAAAAGAAAGATGCATGATTAGACTGTACTTAATAAGTAAACAAGTACAATTGTACAAGTAGGAAAGTTTTAAATTGAGCCAACTTGGCCCATTGAATTGCCATTAAAAGGACTATGAATCTGGTGTGCTTGCCCGTTGTGGTGAGGTACAAGTACAACAAACCCACCCTACTTACATCTAATTCTTCTAAAGATGCCACATCACAGCTTAAGTGGCCTAGCCCTAGTGTCGGCCATGTACAATAACATTCATGCTTATGAGTTATGACACGGCTTTTACATTATTTTTAGTAATTATTTTCACTTTGTGACCCTTATATTATATTATATTATATTATATATAGATGATTAATAAATGACTTTCTTCATTTTACAAATGGAGGGTTAGACCTCTCAAGTTGTTTATTGTATTTTCATCCATACATGTGCCTTGAGGCTTTAAATAGAATCACGTACAAATATTTTCTTCAATGAATAAAAATTTAGGCCCTAATAAATGTAATTTGTAAATTTTTTTTTTTTGGCATAAATGCACTTTTAGTCCCTACATTTTGACTTTTTTTCATTTTGGTCCCTACATTTTAATTTTACTACTTTTAGTCCCTGAACCAATTAACGCGTGTTATTTTCGTCCCTTCTGTCAGTCAACCAACGGGAATAGCTGAGGTGGCTGCCGGAGGAATTAAAATATTATAAAAATGCCACATCACCCCTGACATCAGCATATAAATTTAAAAAATTAATTTATTAATTTAACTAAATAATAAAAATAAAAACAGAATTAAAAACTAAAATTCACATGAATTAAGATTGTTCTTCATGTTCTTCAAATTGTTCTTCATTTTACAACTTGTTCTTCATATTCTTCCCAAATCAAACCCATCACAAGAACACAAACCCAGCAACCCAAGAACTCAAACCCAGATCACTAGGACATAAATGAAAACAAGAAGAAAAAACTCAAATTCAACACCTCAGAGATCATCAAACCCAGCACACTATTCTCTCATCTCAACCAACCCAAACAAAAAATTTATCGTTAGATCATTTTAGTTTTAAATGTATTTACTTTTCTTTAAGTGAGTTACTCAAAAGCATCAAACGATTTTTTTTTTTTTTATCTGACCTTTTTAAACCATGATCTGATTTTAGAAAGAGCTCTACCAAAAAAAAAAAAAAAAGTTTAGAGAGAGAGAGGGAAAGAATGAGATAAGGCCGGTGGTTTGGAGCAAATCTAGAGGAAGGGGGCCAGTGGTGGTTTAGAAAGAATGGAACTCCAACAATGGCAATCACAACCATAGCCACATGCATAGCTCTCCGAGACCCACCTCAAATCCGCAGATTCACACAAACTAAATACATCGACGCCGTCCGCTGGCTCCCTCAGCTCTCTGCCTTCGACCGCTTTGCCGTCCTCTCTCTCTCTTCGACTCCAACTCCAACACCCCATCTCTCGAAATCCACTCCCTCAATCCCCAATCCCAAACTCTAACCCTAACCCCTCAATCCACATTTTCTCTGCCTTCCCGAATCTCCTTTGATAGGCCACAAACTGAATGACCCCTTTGTGATTAAACCAATTAATTAATTAGCCAAGTTATTAATTAATCAATTTATCATGCAAAAACGTGGAAGCACAAACAAATCACCAATAAACTAATTAAGCAACGGAAATTAAATAACACGGTGATTTGTTTACGAATGGGGAAAACCCTTATGGCAAAAACCCCACCGGGTGATTTTCAGGTCACCACTCCCGAAACTCCACTATTATCAAATCAAGCGGTTACAAGTAAAGGAATCTCAAGTACCTTACCAACCTACAATTGAACCCTTACTCTAATACCCAATTGGACTTGATCTGTAGTGACAGTTCCCCCTTTTGATGCACGGCCTCCAAGTACGTGACTAACCAATGCGCGAATCCCAGTATGCGACTTCAACACCAACTTAGAAGGAGAGGTTGGCTGCAAAGTTCTTCAGTTCATCCTACACGATGAAAATCAGGAAGATGCTTGGTCACAAAACCCTTTGGTGCAAATACACAGCAACTTCTTCAGAAGAGATGAACTAGGTCAAGAACTTCGTTTTTTATCACAAATTACTTGAACAGAGTTTGCTCAATGCTTGTGCAACTTGTGTACAATTTGACGGCTCTTAAAATAATCTTTTTATATGTCTAGGGTTAGGAGAAAAGAAATCCCAAAGACACATTCATAGATCCCAAGAAATCAGATCAGAAAATCTAATTTTATAAATCTCAACAGATAGCAAGGTGTCGAGGAGCTATCGAGAAGGTGTCGAGCTTTAATGAATTTGCACTTCAACTTGTTTTTCTTGGACATACTTGATGACTTCAACACTTGATCTTGAAACATTGTTTCTTGAAGTATTAAAAACACCTAGAACTATCCAATTACAAGTAGAGTGCGTTTTGTCAAAGGATTAGCTAATTTACATAAACAAATGACATATGTTCTTAACAAGTGAAAACACATATGTCCTAACATCCTTCCTTAAGACCTCCCAAACCCCAACGCATAAACCCCTCATTGCCGCCTCCACCTTCTTCGGCTCCCTCCACCTCCTCTTCGCCAATGCCATCGACGCCTCGCTTAAGTCCGAGTGCTCAGTCTCCGCAAAGGAGTTGCATGTTAGGGCTGTGTCTTGTGTCGATGTGAAGGACGGTAGGGCTGAGTGCATGACAGTGGAGGGGCTAAGGTCGGCGGTGGTTTACCTCTAATCTCTCACAGATCAGTGGGTCTCTATTAGATTGGTGGGTTTTAAATTTCTGGGTTTGTTTATGGGTTTCTCGAATTTGGGTTTGAAATTTATGGGTTTTTTTTTCTGGGTTTGATGTTTGTATGAAGGGTTTGATTTTTCATGTGATGTTATGGGTTTGCTACAGATTGAGGGTTGGGTATGGGTTTGTGTTCTTTGTGTTTTGAATCTTTGAAGGTCTTTGTATTTTGTAGATCTGTGTCATTTGATTTTACGTGTTCCATGTTGGAATGTTCTTGATTTTTTTTTTAATTTCCTTGGCAACCAAACATATTATTTGAGGAAGTACATGTTCTTCATGATGACTGGGAAAAACATAATGTAAAGAATTTTTTTTTAATTTAATTAATTAATTTTTATTTTCTAAATGATCTGTTTTTAATTTTTTTTTATTTAGTTAAAATTAATAAATAATTTTTTTTAATTTATAAGCTGACGTGGCATTTTTAATAGTAAAATAAAATTTTTTATTATTATTTTAATAGTTCTGTCTGCCACCTAAGCAATTTCTGGTAGTGGGCTAACGGAAATGACAAAAATGAAATGCGTTAATTGATTTAGAGACTAAAAGTGGTAAAATTAAAATGTAGGGACTAAAATAGAAAAAAAAAAAACCAAAATATAGGGACTAAAAGTGCATTTATACCTCTTTTTTTTTTTTTTTTTTTTTCTTTTTTTTGTTATAAGAGCATTCACATCCAAAGTAGGAAATGTTTTAAATTGGGCCAACTTGGCCCATTTAATTGCCATTAATTAGTGGACTATGAATCTGGTGAGCTTGCCTGTTGTGGTGATGTACAAGTACAACAAACCCACCATACTTACATCTAATTCTTCTAAAGATGTCACATCACATCTTAAGTGGCTTAGCCCTAGTGTCAGCCATGTACAACAACATTCATGCTTATTAGTCATGACACGACTTTTACATTATTTTTGGTTATTTTTGGTAATTATTTTCACTTTTTGACCCTTATATATTATATATATATATATATATATATATATATGATTCATAAATGACTTTCTTCATTTTACAAATGAAGGGGTAGACCTCTCAAGAATAGTATATGTTTATTGTATTTTCATCCATACATATGCCTTGAGGCTTTAAATAAAATCACGTACAGATATTTTCTTCAATGAATAAAAATTTAGGCCCTAATAAATGTAATTTGTAATTTTTTTTTTTTTTTTGGGTGTTAAGAGCATTCACATCAAAAGTAGGAAATGTTTTAAATTGGGCCAACTTGGCCCATTTAATTGCCATTAATTAGTGGACTATGAATCTGGTGAGCTTGCCCGTTGTGGTGATGTACAAGTACAACAAACCCACCCTACTTACGTCTAATCCTTCTAAAGATGCCACATCACAGTTTAAGTGGCTTAGCCCTAGTGTCAACCATGTATAACAACATTCATGCTTATGAGTTATGACACAGCTTTTACATTGTTTCTGGTTATTTTTTGTAATTATTTTCACTTTGTGAGCCTTATATTATATATATAGATGATTCATAAATGACTTTCTTCATTTTACAAATGGAGGGGTAGACCTCTCAAGAATAGTATATGTTTATTGTATTTTCATCCATACATGTGCCTTGAGGCTTTAAATAGAATCACATACAAATATTTTCTTCAATGAATAAAAATTTAGGCCCAATTAACGTAATTTGTATTTTTTTTTTTTTTTGGTGTTAAGAGCATTCACATCAAAAGTCTCAAAAAATTTAGCATTTAACATCTTAAAATGTCACTTTATTTATTTTAACAACTCATTTTACAATACACCTAACATCAAAGGTTTTATATTTTTTACCACTTCATTTAAATATTCTTTTTTTATTATTTCTTTATTCTTCAATATATATTTCTTTCTCTCTCTTCCTCTCTGTCTCTCTTAACCCAGCAAACTCACACAAACCATCTCAACCCAACAAACCCATATCCACCACCACCTAAAAAAAAACACCTGCCACCCTTACCCATCTGTCTATCCAACAAACCCACACTCTTCCATCTCAACCCAGCAAATCACAACCATACCCACACCCACACCCACTGCCACCAGCCACCACCGACCATACACCCACAACAATCACTACCACCATCACCATCACCCACAACTACAACCACCAAAATCAAAAGCCCAAAACCACAATAGCATCCACCACCAATCAGAAAAACAAAAACACCAAACCAAAACATCAGATATATGCAAGACCATTGGAATTTAAATCAGTACTAGAGAGGAAGAGGAAATAGAAGGACAAATCCAACACTGAACCCAAACCTAAACCCACAGCGACAATCAACACACAGCAAAACACCTAGCGATGATCAACACACGGAGGAAAAATCTTCGAACAGAGTCAATCTGAAAGCAGGATCTGCATGCTGATCTCCACACCGATGCTGATTTGAAGTAGAGAAAAAAAAAGAAAAAAAAAAAAAAAAAAAAAAGAAAGAAGAAGCTTAACGTGAGAAAGAGGGAGACGGAGAGGCAGAGAAAAAGAGAGAAAATGTAAAGAGATCAGAAAGAAAGAGAGAGAGAAAGGGTAGAGAGAATGACATATCAGAGGAAAGAGAAAATATTAAAAAATTATAACATCTTGCTACAGTACGCTCTCATTTTTTAGAGCGCACTGTAGCAAGATGTCAAGTTTTTTAGCATATGGCATCTTTGATGGAGTGGATTTTTGTGGTTATAAATGCTAAAAATAGCATTTTAGCACTTATAGTACCCTTGATAAGTATGCTCTAAGGAGATAATATTTTAGGGATGCTCCAATTAAGGTTTTATAGAGATAGTTGTAATACCTAAGAAAAAATAAATAAATAAATAAAAGGAGGGGTACTTAAGTAAATTTGTTTATGGGGTCAACTTTTATAATTAATATTACTAAGGGTTTTTTTTTAGAAAATAAGGTTGAAACCCTAGTTTACATAGTCTAATTTTAAGTACAATTGAGGTAAGAGTCTAAAAATCTCTTCTTGTCAAATCTAAACTTTATTTAAAATTAGAGTATAATTTATGTTGTTATTTTTGACCAATAGCGGAATTATTAAAAAAATTTCTATGGGTTTTATGACGTAAGTGTAAACAAAGAAAGGTTGGAATTGGGTGATAAAATCCCTTTTTCACTGCACGTCTTTCTTTATAATATCTTAAATTGTGGTGCTTTGTTGGGCATGGAGTTGCTTTGGACGCATATTACTCTTTTGTGAATATTTATTATAAGAAATAGTGGACTATTGGTTAGACCACCATTAGTCCAATAGCCTTTTAGACTTTAGAGTCTATGGAGATAAGAGATAAATAGGAATGACAACGGGTTGAGTTCGGACAGATTTTTTTATATCCAGACCCGACCCGCGGCCCGGACCCGGCCAGTTTATTAAACGAATTTTTTTGGGGACCCAGACCCGCCCAGCAGGGCCCCGTTTAGGCCAACCAGATTTGGGCCCAATCTGCGGCCCAAATCATGGCCCAACCGGAAAAAAAAAAAAAAAAAAAATCCAGCCCAACGATGAGACGTCGGAGACGGTCCCAATGCCGCCGCCAAAGTCCGAGGGTCACCATCGGAGACACCTGTGAGAACAAGTTAAAAAAGAGTGATTTCAATTCAGCAGGAACAGAGAGTCTGATAGCAGAACTCTTTTATATGCCTTATTGTAAAGAAACATTAAAAAGAGGAAGATGAAAAGGGGTGTTGTATCTAACTCATTTTTGTCATCAATGTCCCTTTTCTAAAACCCCCTTCGTGGATCAAAAACCAAGAGAAGCTCAAGACTGTGAAACCAAATAAGAAAACCCAGTACCACCATAACCAACACCACAACATCCACTTCGTCAGTACCCAATATCCCAAAACGGCAACCACCCCAAAAAAATTAAATTACAGAAAAAAATAACAGCCCAAGATTGTTCTAGCTCTCCAATCATACTTCCCCAAATCACCCTCTAGCTTATCGCTCCTCAAAGCCACCTTAGAACTCTCCAAAGTAAGCGGGTTTTTCTATATTCTTCTCACCATTCTTGTCGTTGAAGGTGCAAGTGGTGGCCGTCGGTTCAGGCTAATCAGGCCGGCGGTGACAGATCAGAGGTTGGGGGTGAATGAGAGGGAGTGACCGAGTGAGACTGGGAGAGGAGAAAGTCAGTAGGGGCGGCTGAGTGATTGCGTTGTGTGAAATGGGATTTGGGTTTTTTTTTTTTTTTACTTTTATATATATATATATATCAGGGTATTTTAGTATTTTTAACATATATATATATATATATATATATATATAAACGCGTCGGGTTGGGTTAGGTTCGGGCTGGATTTTTGCAAAAACTTGGACCCGACCCAAACCCGTTTCGGGTTTTTTTTTTTTTTTGGAAAAACTCATACCTGACCCGATAATTTATCGGGTCGGGTAAAATCCGACCCATTAGGGTCGGACCGGGCCGGGTATCCGCGGGTCGGATATAAATTGTCACCCTAAAGACAAAGGCTTTTTGGTTAGAGATTTTACTCAGCTTTACAGGGCATTCAGACCTTATGAATGCTTTGACTTTTTAGCCTAAATAATCGTGTGAGGAGAGTCTTATTTTACACAGTGCTTGGGAATTTTTGCGTGAAACAAATAGAGTTAATACAAATGATAAAATGTGGAATATAGCCATAGAGAAACCGCAGGAGAGTTAATAGTGAGAAATTATTGGGTACTTTAGAAGTTTCACTTCTGGTCAAGTAACTTGCAAGTTATTCTTATTATTTGATTATTGAGTAAATTGTGCTTATAAATTGTTAGGTGAGATCTAAGGATTTTAGAGAAAGTTGTTAGGACATATGTGTTTCACATACTAAGAACATATGTCTTAGTTATTTATGTAAATTGGCTAATCCTTTGACAAAACGCACTCTACTTGTAATTGGGTAGATCTAGGTGTTTTTAATACTTTAAGAAACAATGTTTCAAGGTCAAGTATTAAAGTCATCAAGTCTGTCCAAGAGAAAGCAAGTTGAAGTGCAGAATTTTTAAATCTCGACACCTCTCGATAGCTACCTCGACACCTGCTATCTGTCGAGATTTAAAAAGTCAAAATTTCAAATCTGATTTTCTTGGGATCCGTGAATATGTTTTTGGGATTTCTTTTCTTCTAACCCTAAACATATAAAAGGATTATTTTAAGAGCCGTTTTGGGTGACACAAGTTGTATTATCATTGAACAATCTCTGTTTATGCAAATTGTGCTCAACAGACGAAGTTCTTGACCTAGTTCATCTTCCATCAAGAAGTTGCTGTGTCTTTGCACCATAGGGTTTTGTAACCAAGCATCTTCCTGCTATTCATCACGTGGATGAACTGAAGAACTTTGCAGCCAACCTTTCTTCCTCAAGTTGGTGTTTCTGAAGTCGCGTACTGGGATCCGCGCATTGGTTAGTCACGTACTTGGGAGCCGTGCATCAAAGGTGGAAATTGTCACTACAGATCAAGTCCAATTGGGTATTGGGGTAAGGGTTCAACTGTAGGTTGGTAAGGTACTTGGGATTCCTTTCTTGTAACCGCTTGATTTGATAATAGTGGAGTTTCGGGAGTGGTGACCTGAAAATCACCCGGTGAGGTTTTTGCCGTTAGGGTTTTCCCCATTCGTAAACAAATCACAGTGTTATTTATTTTCCGCTGCATATTTAGTATTTGGTGATTTGTTTGTGCTTCCACAAAATTGCATGCTTAATTGGTTAATTAACAACTTGGCTAATTAATTAATTAATTAGGGTTTATTACAAGGGGTCATTCAGATTGTGACCTATCAAGTGGTATCAGAGCAGGCACACTCTGATTAGGTCTTAATCTTAGCTGTGTTGATCCATTGACCCCTGTTTGTCATGGATAGAGGACAATCCTTAATCATACCTCCTTTATTTGATGGCACTAACTATGCATACTGGAAAGTACACATGAGAGCTTTCTTGCAGTCTTTAGATGAGAAGGTGTGGCAAGCTGTAGAGATTGGCTGGACTAAGCCAAAAGAAGAACCGGCCGATTGGGACGATGCTAAGATCAAGGCGGCCAACTTCAACAGCAGAGCGCTGAATGCTCTTTTTAGCGCAGTCACCAATGAGGAGTTCAAGAAGATATCCTCAACTGAAACTGCTAAGGAGGCTTGGACCATCCTCCAGACAACCTATGAAGGGACAAAGGCTGTCAAAGACTCAAAGCTTCAGAGGCTCACTACAAGCTTTGAAAAAATTAAAATGGAGGAGGATGAGTCGTTTGATGAGTTCTATGCCAAGCTCAAGGACATAGTGAACTCAGCCTTCAATCTTGGGGAAACCATCCCTGAACCCAAGATTGTAAGAAAAGTGCTCAGATCTCTACCTGAGAGATTTCATGCCAAGATTACGGCAATTGAGGAATCAAAGGATATAGACAAGATTCCTTTGACTGAGCTGGTTGGAAACTTGTAGACCTATGAGATAGGTTTATCTAGGATTGGCAAGACCAATAAAGGCAAAAGCATGGCCTTGAAGGCGAAGAGCAGTGATACAGATGAATCTTCCGATGATGAAGATTCTAAGATAAAGTCCTACATTACTCGGCAATTCAAAAAGTTCATGAAGAATGCCAATGGAAGGAGCTTCGACAAGGATCGCAGGCAGTTCAGTTCTTCTCAGTTCAAAAGCCAAGACAAAGGGAAGAAGGATGCTAGGGAGGCCGGTCAGTATACTGTTCCCGCAGGACCAAAGTGCTTTGGTTGTCATGGGTTCGGACACATGAAACATGAGTGTCCTACATATCTGAAAAGCATTGGGAAAAGCAAGGCCCTTGCTGTGACCCTAAGTGACACTGAGCCTGAAGACGATTCTGACAATGAGGATGACGGAATCCTAAATGCCTTCACTGCCACAGTCAATCCTACTGAAGGGATTGTTGAAGAAGTGGATGAAGAAGAAGAGTTGGTGGAGTCCAAATTTGAGAAGATGGATGATCAAGATGATATCCATTCAGCCTATGAGAAGCTTTACAAGCTCTCTGAAAAGCATGAGAAATTATATAGGCTGGCCACCAAGAAGCTCAGTGAAGTGGAACTCGATCGTGAAGAGCTGTCCACAAAGTTTGATGAGGCGAATCAAACTATTGGAGCACTGAGATTTGAGAACAATTTTTTGGCTGAGAAGACCAAGAAGCTTGAAGTGGAGCTGTTTCAAGTCAGAGCTCAACTGGAGAGGACCTCAAGTGCAAAGCTTGATGAGATGCTTAGCAATCAAAAACCTGCTTCGGATCGAACTGGTTTGGGGTATGGTATTTCTTTCTCTAATACTGCTTCTACTAGCAATACTGTTTTTGTTCCTGCTGCTAATAACATTGAAATTGAGAACCCTAATGTTAAAACTGAATTAGCTAGTGAGAACTTAGACAAAGGAAAATCTATCTTAGGAGCACCCCCTAAGCTAGACAAGAAAGATGCCAAGAACCCTAGGGCTAAGAAGGCTAACTCTCAAAAGCCTAAACAAAAGAAGCAGCATCTCTGTCATTATTGTGGAGCTGCCGGTCACACTCGACCAAATTGCTATAAGTGGTTAGCCACTCAACAGAGCAATGGCATGATAGCATCTGGAAGCCAATCTCAGCTTCAATCCTCTCTTGCTCCTCTTGGAGATCTTCTGAAAGCCCTCATGTTCCTTTCGAACTTGAACGGTTTAAATTCTTCCCCCTCACCACCTGTTCAAGGATTCTATAAAAGGAAAGGTTCTTCCAAGGAGTGGAAGAAAAAGGACTCTAAGTGATTTTATCACTTTCTTCTCCCTTCTTGTTTTTCTTTTGTGTGTTGCATTGCTTATGTGTTTTACTTTTCTGCTGAGTCAGTCTAGTTTTTGCTTTGCTTTGTTTAACATGTTTTTGTTTGTTTATTTTTCAGTTTTGTTCATTTTGTTTTTAATATAAAAATAAATAAAAAAATTGAAAAATCAGAAAAATACAAAAACAGTATGTGTTATGTGTACTTTGGTATTTGTGTACCTTGGATGGCCAATGAAACAAAGTTTCTCTAAACTTTGTATCTCTTGTAGCTTAGATGAGCATCTCTATGCACAACTAAGCAAGTGAGTTTTGTGGCTCTTGTTTGTGATGAGTAAGATTAGGTTATCTCTTAAAACTTAACACTCATATCACTCTTTTTGACGGGTAGGACTAGAAAATCCTAAGAGAAAGGCATTAATGACCATCTCACCACTGTTGCCCGCCAATCATAGTATGATACCTGTATGCTTCGGCATAGCAAAAGTGCAGTGTCATAGACACCTGTATGCTTCGGCATAGCAAAAGTGCAGTGTCAAAGACATTCGTATGCTTCGGCATAGCAAAAATGCGATGTCAAATGCTTAACATCTTGGGTATTTCTTTTCTCTCTTTTTATGCCCATGCATGATATGCTTAAAAAAAAAATATGCAAAGAAAATATAAAGCAAAAAGATTAAAGATGCTTTAAATATGATTGCAAGCGTGTTTTCTAGGAGATGTGGGAGTTATAGGATGTACCTCGAAGGTGATAGTCCCCATCAAACAGTTATGATTGTGTGTGAGTTAAAAGTTATTTACTCATATCTCAGATCGTCATAACATGTATACACATATGCAATCTTGCGATGTTTTTCACACACAACACGCAATATTCTTTGCTACTTTTGATACATGTGCAGGTACAATGTGATTTGGCCATCACAAGTGTTTACATATGCTAATGTATGCTCACTAAACTGTCATAACTTGTTTTTGAAATATAAAATTGGTTAGACTTGTTTAGTGTGTGTGTGTGTGTTTTGCATGATCTTTGTGCTTAATTTCTTGTTGAGAGATGTTTTGAGAGGTTTATATGTTGAGTGGATTTGTTGGTAGAGATGTGTGTTGGATTGCATTCATGTCTATGTTTTTCACTTCTCGAAAAATTCCTTTTACTGTGTCTCGACACCTTCCTCGACACCTCCTCGATACCTGGTCATCTGTCGAGATTCTCAAGATTTTCTTATCGCAGTCTCGACACATCCTCGACACTTTGTGGATCGATCGAGAAAGTCTCTGTCCTCTCGATAGATTCTCGACACCTGTTGGATCGATCGAGATTCAATTGTGCTGTTTGTGTCTTCTTTCTCGACACCTGTCTCGATACCTTGTGGATCGATCGAGATTTCTTCTGTGTTCTCGATACCTTCTCGACACCTTCGCGATCGATCGAGCTTCGCGTATCTAAAATTCTCCTTGCATCTCGATACCTATCGATACCTGCATCTGTCGAAGGCTTTTTCCTCGATACCTTCCTCGACAGCTTCCTCGATACCTCTAGACACCTCAGCTGTCAAGATTTACTGAAGGGTCTATATAAGGTTTGATCGCGATTCTGAATCATTTCACTCGATCTCTCTCGATCTCTCCGTGGCTGTTCATCTCCCTTTCACTCTCCTTTCACTCTAATCCTTCAACCCACTTGGATCTTGCTTATTTCTTGCTCAAATCACTTGGTAAGATCCCTTTTCTCTTCCTTTTTCATGCATTTCATGTTATGAAAACCTAGTTTTTGGGATTTTTCATAAAAATTTGGGGTTTTTCAAAATTATTGAGTTTTTACTGAAATTTTGGGTTGGGTTTGGACTTAAATGATTTCAAAATGTCATACATTGCATTTCATGTGCATTATAATGATATTTTCATACATTTAGATGTGAGTACTTTGTTTATATGCTGTTAGGAATGGATTGGGCTGAGCCCATGATGATATTTCTGTTTTGCATGTCACATGTTCATGCATTCCCATGCATACGTACTCTTTGTTCATATATCTGTCATATTTGAACTGATTTGGGACTTTTCTGTTTGTCTCCCTCTCTATCTCTTTCTCATTCTTTTACGTGAGTAGTGTCTATGGCACCCAAACGTAAATCTACTCCTGCTCGGAACCCTCTGCGTTCTGGAGCTTCTACTTCTTCTGATTCTGCTCCTTTTAACATTCGGTTCCGTGATGGAGATGCCCAAAAAGCATTTACTGAGAACTTTTCTAGACGAGGTGTTCATTCGGAACGCCAAGTCATTCTGGCGGACTTCGCCGACACTGACCTTCCTTCTGTCATTCACAGTAGGGGATGGGGGTCACTGTGTGACATCCCGGTCACTTGCCCTCTCGTGCTGATACAGGAGTTCTACTCCAACATCCACGGGATTGATCTTTCAGTACCTCATTTTTCCACTCGCGTTCGAGGTATGCGCATTCCTGTCACACCGCAACTTGTTGCGGATGTGCTTAGGGTACCTAGGATAGAGTTTCCAGATTACCCCTCTTGTGAGCGTTTGAGGACTGTGTCCAAAGAAGAGCTCATTTCTGCTTTTTGTGAGCGCCCTGCTGATTGGGGTGAGCATCAGTTCACATCATGTTGGCCTTTTGCTAAAGGTCCTAGATTCATGAACATGGTGATGACTTTTGTTCTCCATCCTTTGTCTCACTATAACTCTATCACAGAGCCTCGTGCTCGATTTTTGCTTTCTCTTCTTGAGCACTTGACCATAGACTTCCCTTCTCACTTCATCCGGTCTATCTTAGAGGTTTATCTTGATTCGGCGTCCCATGATAAGCTCATCTTTCCTTCTGCTATCACGCGGATTCTACGCCATTTTTCCGTTCCCTTTCCTGTGTCCGACCACTTCACACACATATCTGCCATAGATGCCGCTACCGTAAAACGTAGTGAGGCACAGTTTAGGTCGAGACAGCCTGGTGCCACTCCTCCCTCCTGTTCAGCACCATCCAGATCAGCTCCATCTACATCTGCTCCTTCTTCCTCTTCGAGCGATGTATCCCTTGGTGATATCATGGCGCAGCTGCAGCGCATGGACACTCGTCTTGATACACTCTCTGCTGAGTTGTATCAAGTGAATGTTCGTGTGGGTCGTATTGCACGACGGCAGGCGACCATGGGTGGTTTTGCTCCAGAGGCTACTCCTTCACCACCTACTCCAGTAGCTTCAGATTCTGAGGATGATGATGATGATGATGTTGATGATGATGATGATGGAGATGCTAGCTCTGCCGATGAGATGTCTGCATGACACTCTACCCTTTGTCACTCGTGACAAAAAGGGGAAGTAGTTTTGGGTTATGAGAGTAGTCATCTTAGGGGGAGAGTTAGTATAGGACATTTTTGGGACATTTTTGATAGGGGGAGTGTTGATACTTTTGAGGGATGTAGTGAGGTTTGATGTATCTTTTCTTTTCTTATCTTTTTAGATACATTGTTCTTGTATATGAGGTCTTGTGACCAGTTTTACATACATGGTACTTATTCTTTATTTATGTGGATGTATGTTTCTTTCACCTCTCTCTTCATGTGTTGTTTCTTTTCTATCTTTATACACATGTTCTTTACTTGTATGCAATCTATTTATTTCTGTTTCACAAGAGATGCCTTGATAAGTTTTGTTTAAAGTGTTTCAGAAATACAGGTTGTCAAAGTCTACTTATCATAAGCTCTCTTCTTGCAAAATTTTTCAAGAGTTTGTGTTAGGATAGATTTTATTGTATTCAACAAGTGAATATGAGTTGAGTGATTTATGACTTCTCTCATATGCTCATTTGTTTGTTGTGGTTTTGTCACGGATTGCCAAAGGGGGAGATTGTTAGGACATATGTGTTTCACATACTAAGAACATATGTCTTACTTATTTATGTAAATTGTCTAATCCTTTGACAAAACGCACTCTACTTGTAATTGGGTAGATCTAGGTGTTTTTAATACTTTAAGAAACAATGTTTCAAGGTCAAGTATTAAAGTCATCAAGTCTGTCCAAGAGAAAACAAGTTGAAGTGCAGAATTTTTAAATCTCGACACCTCTCGATAGCTACCTCGACACCTGCTATCTGTCGAGATTTAAAAAGTCAGAATTCCAAATCTGATTTTCTTGGGATCCGTGAATATGTTTTTGGGACTTCTTTTCTTCTAACCCTAAACATATAAAATGATTATTTTAAGAGCCGTTTTGGGTGACACAAGTTGTATTATCATTGAGCAATCTCTGTTTATGCAAATTGTGCTCAACAGACGAAGTTGTTGACCTAGTTCATCTTCCATCAAGAAGTTGCTGTGTCTTTGCACCATAGGGTTTTGTAACCAAGCATCTTCCTGCTATTCATCACGTGGATGAACTGAAGAACTTTGCAGCCAACTTTTCTTCCTCAAGTTGGTGTTTCTGAAGTCGCGTACTGGGATCCGCGCATTGGTTAGTCACGTACTTGGGAGCCGTGCATCAAAGGTGGAAATTGTCACTACAGATCAAGTCCAATTGGGTATTGGGGTAAGGGTTCAACTGTAGGTTGGTAAGGTACTTGGGATTCCTTTCTTGTAACCGCTTGATTTGATAATAGTGGAGTTTCGGGAGTGGTGACCTGAAAATCACCCGGTGGGGTTTTTGCCGTTAGGGTTTTCCCCATTCGTAAACAAATCACCGTGTTATTTATTTTCCGCTGCATATTTAGTATTTGGTGATTTGTTTGTGCTTCCACAAAATTGCATGCTTAATTGGTTAATTAACAACTTGGCTAATTAATTAATTAATTAGGGTTTATCACAAGGGGTCATTCAGATTGTGACCTATCAAAAGTGTTAGGGAGAAGTTCTTTGTGGTGAGCTAGCTGAGGTAAGTAACATTATCCTAATTGGTTTTATTTTGCGTAATTTAACTACAGAAAATTGTTTATAGTTGTACAATTTTATTTCTATTGTATAACTGATTTCAAGTAAAGAATTATCACAAATATATCTGATCACTGGATATATGATGTATTTTATTTAATTATTTTTAGCTATACCAATTTAAAGTAAAGAATAAAGAATTTTCACAATTATATATGAGCATTGAATATAAGATTTATTTTAATTAATTGTTTTTTTTTAGCTATATTGATTTAAAGTAAAGAATATAGAAATATTACAAATATATTTGAGATTGAATATATAATTATATATATGTATTGAATAAGATATATTTTTATGGACAATTTGACTATGAATTGATTCTGATGCCCAAACCAACGGAGGTTATTCATTAGTACTCTGATACCCAGCCAATGAGGTTTATTCATTAATATTCTGATACCCAAACCAATGGGAGTTATTCATTGGTACTCTGATATCCAAACCAATTGGGGCTATTCATTGGTATTTTGATACCCGAATCAATGGGGGTTATTCATTGGGACTCTGATACCCAGCTAATGGAGGTTATTCATTGGTACTTTAATGTCCAGTCACGGGGATATAGCGTGACCATACTCATAAGATTGTTAAGAATATGAATTACATTTGAATATTTAACTATTTTGAGTCATTAAAACTGCTTATATATTTTTGGAACCTATTGTAAGTTATAGCTTTTGATATATGAAAAACTAACTACTTTCTAAACCATCTATGATATAATTGTAAGATTAAAGTATGTGATCTATTTGCAACGTACTATTTTAAGATTATGAAACTTCTCTAGCTATTTTTGAAAACCCATAGCATACATAACTTTTGAAGATTCATATTACATCTTATTACTTTACAAATCTATTGCTAGATAGAACTTATTTGGATTTTGGTTACTTATTGAGTTGTTCAACTCACTCCTCCTTTTTCCTTTCAGGTTTTGATCAAGAAGAGTAGCATATGTTTGGGCTTTTGCTGGGATGTGCGCATGAGTAAAGTTTAGGAAATCAATGGAATAAGGCTTGAACTTTTATGTTTAAGATTACCATTTGTGTTGTCCTTTGGATTTAAAGGATTTAGTTTATTTTTATTTGATGTTGGAAGATTATTATTTGGAGATCTTTTGAGAATTGCTTTATTGAGGATATTTTTAAATTTATTGATGAAATTTTCTTGAGGATAATTCTTTATTTGTTAAGAGGGCCTTACACACTTGTAGGGTGTAAACTTTATAAGTTTGTGGCTGTTGTCACGTACCTAGCTCTTACTTGGGTTCGAGGTGTGACAATAGTATTTAACCCGAAAGCTTAAGCTTAATAAGGGTTTGGACTCATTTATGTTATATTAAAATTTTCAAATTCCTTATGTTTCCATCATGTGGATATTTCACTCACACGTGTATACTTAACAATTTCCTCTCACAAGTGATTCATTGTCTTTATACAGGTTTTGAGATATTTCTATGGGTAGCAAACAAGGCCAACTAGTTCCCTGTTACCTATGTCTTCACTTGTGTTATTCATTGGTTCTCATCAACCATCCATGAAAACCATGTCTCAACTCCACACACTCCTTCGTGTGAACCACAATACCACATCCACGTTAATGGGAACTTTATATTGTGCCATTCTTCTTTGATCTAGCATTATTGACGATACCACACATATCTTACCATAATGACTATCTCTCAAGTCAAGCAAAGAGGATTTATGCACAATTCTCATTGTTATTCATGAGACATTTCAAAAATCATATGGATTAATAATGTGGTTGATAAAACCTAGGTTCTACAAATCACGACGTGTTCTTCAAATCTATTGAGCTCACCACTCAGATGTCCCCAAAATAAGTATTAATTTTTTTTTTTTAATGAACAAATAATGGGTAGAAAGAAGCAACTTGAATTGACGTCTTCCACCTGAGTGTAATCATAATGACACTCTACCCGTTGGACCGAGCACGAGGGAGCATTGTATCAGGGTAAATTGCCAAATCTTTCTATAAAAAAAAGGGTAAATTGCCAAAAATAATAGAAAAACTTTACAACTTTTAATAGTACACATGCGATCCAAAGGAGGAATTGGACTTGGTAATCGGGACCGAAC
Source organism: Quercus ilex subsp. ballota (assembly GCA_032727855.1). Lineage (NCBI taxonomy): Eukaryota > Viridiplantae > Streptophyta > Magnoliopsida > Fagales > Fagaceae > Quercus > Quercus ilex. The sequence goes on from CM064915.1 coordinate 69,789,228, forward strand.
CAAACTAGATGCGATAGTTGATGAACCGAGCAAAGTCCAGTCCAAGAGCAAAAGTTGATAAGATTAGGGGTAGGGCAAAAAGAGTAATCGAGATTCGAGGGTCGATAGAGACGCAGCCCACTGTCCATGCTGAGTTGTAGAAGTAGAACAACATCTCCATTGAGGATGCTATTGCAGCTATCACCATTATTATATTGCGCTAACCCTAATTTACTGCTCTCTCCATCTCCAATTTCCAGATCCAGAGCCTCACAGTCTCACCATCCCCTCTTCTTATTCTGCAACAATAACATTGATCCTCTCTCAAGCTCTCACACTCAAAGCAACATGACTGGCATTTCCAGATGCTTCTTCTCTGCGCCCATCATCGAACCCAATGATGACCCTGACCCTAATCCGGAGGGGGAGGATTCTCAATCCCTTGTCGTTGTCTCCTTCTACAAGTTTGCTGATTTTCCCGACCATGCCCATATGCGAAAACCCCTCAAGGACCTTTGTCAGCAACTGGTACTTTCTTCTCTCTCTATATGTAAAAAGATTGCCGTTCTTTCTTTCTTTCTTTCTTTGCTTTCAATGCAAAGTCGATTGCTTGCAGCTGACCCTTTTATTTTTTCTTTGAATTCTAACAAAACCCATTTCGTTTTTAGGAGATTTCAGTCTGATTTTATCCCGCTCTTATTAATTATTATTGATTTCCTTAGAATGTATACCATTTGCTCTTTATTTTCAATAAGGATTCCATGCCCCCCACAACCTCTACTACTTAGTTTGGAATGTGATCAATTTGTTGAGCTGAGGTGAGCTTTAAAAAGTTTGAAACTTTTGTATTGATGGCTAACCTGTTAGTCACAATGTCCGGACTTGGAATGTGTTCTCTATTTAAATTTCTATGTAGTGCTTGGAATTTCACAATGCTAGTACCTATTGCTGGGCCTGCCAGTGCCAACATCATCATTTGCAATTTTGTTTTCCTTTCTTGCAGTATTGTATTGTATGCTATATGACTTGTCATCTTTACTTGTTATTATTCATAGTCCAAGTTGTGCTTCTGACCTTGTGCATTTGTACCTCACCAAGCTGATGCTTTTCAGCGTGTTTCAGGTGGTATTATACTTGCACCTGAAGGAATCAATGGCAGCATTTGTGGGACGCGGGAATCAGTGGAGAGAGTTCTTGGATTCATCCAAAGTGATAACCGTCTAAAGGAGCTAAGACAAGTGGAATCACCTGTGAGTCCTGAGGATGAAGCTATCCATCATGGTCATGGACACTCTACCAGTTCTCCTCTTGCTGCAGGGGAAGATGCACCCTTCCGATGGGATCATGTGAGGGTCAAGTTGAAGAAAGAGGTATTTTTTTTTTCCTTAAAACTAAGCCTATGCATTTTCTTTCTCACTCGTTGTATAAATTTTAAGGCTCTCTCATTATCATGAACAGTATGAAGTACTACAAGAACTTTGTTTATAAGGTGATTTCTTATCAATGGTCTTTATCTTTTTTTGAAGCAGATTGTTACTCTTGGAATGCCTTCTGTATCACCTATCGAGAAGGTTGGAACATACGTGAATCCAAGGGATTGGAATGCTTTGATCAGTGACCCCGATACAGTGAGTGATCAAAACTTTATTACAGTTGTTTACCCTGTAATTGGTATGAGGATTACAAATAATGTAACTGTCATTTTCAACTTCTCTACAACTTTGACAAATACATGTTCTACTTATTATAGTTTTTGTGAGAACGGTTTATCCCAAAGCTTCATTTTTTTTTTTTATTGATAAGCTAAATAGCACCTGGCTGAATTAGGCCCCTAGCCTTAGAAAATTCATTGCTTTATGTTTTCTTGGTTGAATTGGGAAAAAAAAAAAAAAAAAAAAATCTGATAAAGGTGTTACAAATCTCTGGTTGGTTATTTTTTTTTCCCAGTCAGAAAACAGATGTAGGATTTGTTGGTCATCTGTTCTGAAACAAACAGTTAAAAGGTTTGGAGTTGTCATTACCTTTGAGAAAGTCACAACAGAAATAGACACGGTTTTGGGTTAAGTTCTGTTATCTGTTATACACTTATACCCATCTGACAGCATCAAAGCAAGGTTTCTTGGGTAGAGGCATGCAATAATTATCATATTTCCTGTATTATTTGTGTAGTGTAGAAGCTCTAGAAACTTTTTTTGTTAAGTAACAGGTTTTATTGAGATATAGAGGCATGTAGAGAGTATACAATAGGTATACCCACGCTTAAACTCTAAAATTACAATGATCAATCAAATTTAATAAATTTGTAAAATAAAATAATCTTGATGTGGTCATCCAATCAAACAAGGATCTGAAAAACAGAAGTTTCAGATCTAAAATGTCCCTTTCACAACTCTCAAAGCTTCTAGTATTCAGTTCTCACCATATGCCAAATTGAACAATGAGGAATCACCTTCCAAATTTTTATTTTTCAATGTTGGCCAAAGTTGCCTTGCCAACAAGCTTGCAAATCAATTACACCTTTAGGCATCACCCGCTAGACCCCAAATAGGCTGAACACCATAGTCCACAGGACAATGGAGGAGTAAATAATCAACCCCTCATTTCCTCTGTACATAAGACACCAATGTAGCACAACAATATTCCTATTTCTTAATTCGTTTATTGTTAAGATTCTCCCCAATGCTGCAGTCCACAAAAACGAAAGTGACTCTAGTACCTTTGGCTTTCAGATGCTCTTCAAGGGGAGATGTGAACTAAGGTACAATAGTAAGATTTGACCTCAAACCCCTTTTTTGCAAATGGGGTCCAATGAAGCTTATCATAGTCGTGCTTTCTACTATCTATATTCCAAAATTTCTACAAAAATTTCAAGCACTGAAAGTCATTTTGATTTATTTTTAGGATTGAAATAAATGTTAAAATTAAAATAAGAAATGTAAACCCTGTATGGACATACAGAGTGATCACAATTGAAATTTGAAGCTTTCATTTTGTATTAACTTTGCATGTGTGAAGACTGGATCTGACTGTATTTAATTTACAGTAAGCAGGCATAGCGATAAGTGTTGGGACTTCCATTTGCATACATATTTTGATTTTAATCTTGATTTTGTTAAACACATATTTAGGTGGTGATTGATGTGCGCAATGACTATGAAACCAGAATTGGGAAGTTCAAAGAAGCAGTTGACCCATGTACAACAGCATTCCGGGAATTTCCATCTTGGGTGGAGGATCAGTTCCAAGTTTCTGATACAGATGATGAGCATTCAAAGGGGAAAGAGATTGGGCCAAATGGAAGCACCAAAACACAAGAAGAGAATCCAGAGAGAAAAATGCCTCAAAGGGTTGCAATGTACTGCACAGGAGGAATAAGATGTGAAAAGGCTTCAAGTTATCTCCTCAGCAAAGGATTCAAAGAGGTGATTCTGTTTGGAAGATCTATTTTCTGCCAGATTTCTAATTATTTGTTTTATGAGTTATTATACAAGGGTAGATATCCTGTGACCATGATGATGCCTTATCCGGTTATACATTTACTTCTGAACTTCGGAAACATATAGTAATTGTCAAGTTTCTATCATTTGAATGCATCACCAAAATGCAATGGATGAAATATGAAACCAACATGTTTCGTGTCTGTACTGTCTCTAGTGCATTGGAGCTCTGGACGCAGGCCAAATCCAAATATTATTTAGGAAAAGTTAACGGATACCCTAATGGCATTGGTTTAAGAAATATTTTTAGAAACTTTTTATTAGAAAAGAAAAAAAATAACTAACTTTTTTTATAACTTTTTATATTTCCTATGAAAGTAGTATTAAAACTTTCTTAAAATGGGCTATGCCCTGAGGGCATCCGTTAACCTGACCCAGGTTATTATGTGCTTTTGTTTTGACCCATCCACTTGTTATAAACCTTTATCTTTTCGTTTTTCACTTGCTTAGAAAAAGCTCATAATATCATTTGTTGGCAACTTGCCATCGCTTTATTTCTTAGAGCAACATAAAACAACCATCTGTTACTGCAGTTTTTATTTGACAATTTTACATATCTTCAACTATAATTCTTCCCAGGTTTATCATTTGGAAGGTGGGATTTTGAAATACCTTGAGGAAGTACCAAAATCAGAGAGCCTCTGGGAGGGTGAATGCTTTGTGTTTGATAAGCGGGTCTCAGTTGGGCATAGTTTGGTACCGGGAACTTTCAAGCTTTGCTATGGGTGCAAACAACCAGTGAGTGATGCTGACATGGAATCCCCTGAGTGGGAGTATGGAGTTTCTTGTCCATACTGTTACTCATTGAAATCTGATGAAGAGAAGGAGAGAGCAAGAGCTCGACAGAGGCAATTTGAGGCATGGGGCATCATAGGTGGCCCAGACAAGGGTCGTCGACCAACATCAAGTCAAGATGGTAATAGTATTGAGAGTTCAACTTCTACCCAGCTTTCTGATTCAGCTTAGCTAGTGCAGAAAATGCAGTTTGAGAGAATTTTGTGTTGGAAAAATTTTGGTTGTGTTAGAAAAAGTTTTTAAGAACAATGAATTAATGTTATCATCTCTCTCTTGCATTCTATCTAATTAGTTGTCTTTACTGTATGCATAGAGGGTTTTCCCCTATTTATTTCTTATGGTAAGTGAACTCATCCCATGATACTGTAATTACTATAACACCAGATTCTTGTGGGTTATAGAAATCTCTTTGGATTGGCTATTGGTTAGGTGATTTTTTAGTGTAGATACAAATATAACATGCAGTGCAAGAAGGAAAATGTCATATCTGTTTAAGTGGGTTGAGTGAATTTATGCCTTTGCATATGCCTTGTTCACATTTGGCAAGAGAAAATAGAGCTGCAGAGAAGTTGGGGACAACTTTTATCACAATATTATAAAGTAGTATAATGTGAGCGGTAAAACTTGACTTAGGAATAAGTCAATATAAAAGTGATTGTCCACCATTCAAAGTTGTGTTTACCATATGAGAAGGTTTCAGGATATAACAAAATTTCATAATAGGGATAATTACAGTAAATTCACTTGAGGTTTGGCTCGTTTTCACTTTACCTACCTGTGGTTCAAAACTTATCACTTTGCCCACTTGAGGTGTCTTCTGTTAAAGATCTGTTACCCACCTCTCTTTTTGCCGTTAGAAAAACACATTTTTAGAAAAAAAAACAAACATAACAAAGATCAAAAAATTAGGGCTTTTTATTACTTAAGAACTTCTTTGAGAACATGGGCGTAGGCTTTTGCTGCACAAAATGTTCACATGATAATTTAAACTACCATGCTATCCAATCCTAATCATTTAATTATCATCGAATACCAATCTTAAGAAATGAAATGAATAACAAAGTATGATTTTAACAAGGGTTAAATACCAAAATAACAAGACCCATCTGAGATCTAAACCCAAACTAAACAAATTATCCATATCCACATCCAATAACCAATAAACAAATAAACACACATTAATCAAACATAACATAATATAAATTCAAAAAAAAAAAAAAAGCTCAAATTATACCGGTGGTGTCATCGGCCTTCTCAGCCTCAGTCTTGAGATCCACCTTCAAATCCTCAACAATGCTCTTACTCTCAAAATCCCAAATCTTAATGCTCTGCTCCGTGGTCCAGATCTTAATGCTTTGCTCCGTGGCGGCGCAAAGCCAGTACCTATTAGGACTGAAGCAGAGGGCATGAATAATCGCACCCGCATCAAGCAAGTACAGCTTCTTCCCATCAGCCAAATCCCACAACAGGATCACCCCATCTTTCCCACCACTGGCTTAGAGCGACCCATCGGGCGAAACCGCGACGGTGTTCACATACCAACGAGGTTCACGCAGATCTCGATGAGCGACAAGGCGGAAGAGGCTCAAGCGTATCAAGCTTTCCGAAGATGAAGTCGAGCCCAAAGAGGAACCACCACAACAAACTAAGAATAAGAACAACAAGAGTAACAAGAAGGAGAAGGAGAAGGAACCTTCGCAGAGCAGTAGCGAAGAAGAGCCACTGCAAGAGGATGTGAAGGCGATTGGCGATTCCATTAGGCTTTTTATTGCTTAAGAAATACTGTTGATTTGTGTTTTATTCTCAAAAGAAGTTCTTAAACAATAAAAAGCCCTAACTTTTTGATCTTTGTTATGTTTGTTTTTTTTTGTTTTTCTAACGGCAAAGAGAGAGGTGGGTAACAGATCTCTAACGGAAGGCACCTCAGGTGGGCAAAGTGAAAACGGGCCAAACCTCAAATAGGTTTACTGTAATTATCCCTTCATAATATTATCACAACACCCTTGTTTTTTAGTTGTGGTCGGTATGTCTATTGAGTTGGAGAAAAGTTTAGGGTATCACTTTTATCACAATTTCTAAAAAGCTTTAATCACAATTTTATAAAGTAGTCTAATGTAAGTGGCAAAAACACAACTGTGAGTGGTGGGTCAATGTAAAAGTGATTGTCCACTACTCACAGTTATAGCATTTATCATATGAGAAAATTTAGGGACAAGAAAAACTCACTACATTTTTATATCACCATTGTTTTTTTTTTTTTTTTTTTTTTTTTTAGTTGTGGTGGGTATGTCCATTTCTCATCAACTTTTTAGTTTAGTTTTTGACTTGTGATGTTTATATATTTTTTTAAAACTCACCTTTTCTCACTTGAAACTTTTTTAACATATAAGTATAATTTAGTTTACTTCTAGCAAAAAAAATAAGATAATTAATAAAAAGTCAAATAAGTTAATGCCAAATAGACACTTAATACAAAGCTTATGAATAAGTTTAAGCTTGTTCACCAATAAAATGAATTAAAATTGAATATATAATCTCATTTATTGATAAGTTTTAGCTTGACTCGTGATTGAAATAAAATTAAATAAATTATAATTTCTAATATTTGGTTCTCCTACAACTTAGGCTTTGCTCAATAAGGCTTGTTTACCCCCACCCCCCAAAAAAAAAACGTCCATGAGTAGACTTTATAGAAAAAACAAGTTTAGTTTTAAAAAGTTGGTTTATAAATTTGATAATAAACTTGATATGAGTTTGGAAAATAAATATATATCTTACAAAACTTTTAATTAATTAGGAATTAGAATCACTTGTCTAACTCAAATGAGTTTGATAGTTTATGAGTCTATTTGGGATACGCTTTTTTGCTGAAATTGAAAACTTTTTGCTGAAAGTACGGTAGATAAAGGTAAAAGTTAGTTGAAATAATACAGTAAGACCCATAAATAGTATTAAAAAGTACAGTAAAACCCATAAATAATAGAAAAAATAAGCTGAATAGTAAAATAAATTGACAAAAATAATTTTTGCCAAACATACACTACATGTGTTGAATCTCAAGCTTAAAAACTTAAGGCTCGTTTGGTACGTGTGTTTAAACAACAATTTTCAGTTTTTTTGAAAATACGTGCGGGTAAAAAAATGTGTAAAAATACATATAATATTGTTTAAAAACTGAAAACATATGTTTAAATATATGTACCAAATACACACTTAATATTCCACTTAAGTATGAGTTTTATATAAAGCTTGAGTTTTACTTAATTCGTTTTCGAACAAGGTTGCACTTTTTTTTTTGGCTAAACCGAACAAGATTGCACTTGTTATTGAACCGAAGTGGAATATTCTAAACTAACAAAACTCGGGTCCTATGCAACAAAAAGAGACGTGGTGGGTCCAATGAAATGAATCCAACAGTTTCTCCGAACTTTCTCGTCCTCCAAAAAGAATCGAACGGTGTAGAATTTATGAGATGAGATCCATAAGACATTGATTTGACTTATTTCTTATGTGAAAGGGTGGAAGGTGGAGAAGAGTGAGAGACAAAGATTGTTGGATTGAATAGAAATCAAATAGGGAATTTATTAGGCTTTTGCAAATCTAAAGAAAAGAGAAGAGATGGCAGCAGGAGTGTTCAAGTTCCTGAGTCCTAGGACTCCTCCCCAGCCGATTGACATCCAAGCCGCCGCCTTGTGGGGCGTCGCTGCCGTTACCACCGCTCTTTGGATCGTCCAGGTTCCTTTTTTTTTTCTTTTTTTTTTTTGGGTTAAAATTTATATATTTTACCTTTTATTATTTTGATGATTTAGAGCTGAAAACTGTTGTGGCGAGGCGAAGGAATTTTGGTGCTACTGCTACTGCTACTGCTACTTCTACTTCTACTTGCTTTGCTAGCCTATCTGATCATTTTGTATTTTCTGCCTTTTCTCACTATTATTGCTTCACCTTTAATTTCTGTGATTATTCGTAGAAAATAATCGATGGGTTTCATTATATATTTCTATGTTTTATATGCATATTCCTAGAATTCTTTTCCAAGGTGTTATTTCCTTCGATTTAGACTTGGTGAAACCTTATTTCACTCATAAAAAACACACCTTTAATGTTGTTGTTGGTTTTTTGGTCCCCCCCTCCTTACCTTTAGTTATTGGTATGCTCAGTTTTGGAGTTCATTATATACACACGGACACACATCAAATTTCTTAGGCCTTCGAGCATGAGCTTATTTTTCTGAGGGTTGGGTTGTTCACATGTAAATGGATGCTGCCCGTATTGTGTATTTAAAAAGGATTTATTTGATGCGATATGTTGATAAGTACTAGCTTATTGTTGCTTCTGAACTTGTTTGCATTTCTAGATTCTGTCTATGTTAAGATGAAGAAGTAGAATTATCATCAAAGAAGAATAAGAAGAGGACATGTTTGCTTCTTTGATAAGTAGAAAAGAACTTGTTTGTTACAAGATTGATAGTGCTGAATGCTGATGCTAAAATAGTTGGGACTAAGATTGGGTAAAGAGAGTTTGTTAGACACAATTCTATAGCAGCTTAACAATTTAATTTTTTTTTTTTTTAATTTGATAGTTGGGGGATAGAGGATTTAAATAATTTTTATCTTTATTTTTTCAAAAAAAATAAAAAAAACGAAAAACAACTTCCATTGAATTATCTAAGCATTGTCTGCTACAGTTGATTCTCTGTTTTCTAAGTACTAATGCCACTTCTTTCTGAAATATTTCACAGCCGTTTGATTGGTTGAAGAAGACCTTTTTGGAGAAACCAGCGCCTGAAGAGAAGTGAACAAAGATGTCAAAATTCTGGTAGAACTTTCTGATAGTCTTATGATGGGTTGATGAGGAGAGAATATGGGAAGTTGAAAATATTTGCTCTGAATAATGTAATTTGATTTTCTAGTCTATTGTTGGTTTCATGTTGAGGTTTTTCTTTCCCTTGATTCTTGGAATCATATGATAAATTCTGGCTCATAAATTTAGCATTGCTCTCTCTCTCATTTTTAGCTCTGCTCTGCACTTGTGGACATTCAATGCGTACTTGTTTGATAGTTCTCTAGTTTTATAATACCAAACTCAATCTCAAACTGTTAAATGCATACTTGTTTGATAGTTCTCGACTTATATAATACAAAATCAATCTCAAACTGTTCAATACTGGTGAGACTCCTAGAGTGCTGTCTGACAGGTACCTAGCGGACCAACGTTCCAGTTACTTCCTGAATTTATGATTTTCTTCGAACTTTCAATGTTTCATGCCTGTGTTTGTTTATTTCTTCCCCATGTTGTCATTTGCATACGATAGCAAGACTCCGTAATGCACAGATCTATTCTCATTCAGTTTTTGCTTATTTGAAGGCAGTCTATCCATGCCCTTCAATAATTTTTGTACGAAGACGATCCCAGGCCTTTTACACATGAATATCATGTATTTAGTCCACTGGAAGTAGGAGTATTTCACCAACCAAAAATAACAGGGAAAAAAAGGGGGGGGGGGGGGGAAAGGGACTCAGGTAAATCATGAATAACAAAAACAAATGATTTGTTTTTTGGGTAGAAAATAAACGCAACTTAACAGGTTTTCCCTTTTCGGTGGCCTGTGGTGTTTGGTAGAGCGGAGGTAGAGCCGGCGAGGTTTGGACTGTGGTAAATGGTAAGTGGTGCTAGGCGGTTTGCTTGTCATTGTTAGGTGTGTGGATGATATCATGGTACGAACCAAAAAGGGGAAGGAAAAAAAAAAAAAAAAAAACCAATGTCAATATATAGTAGAGAAAATCTAGTACCACAGTTTATCTCACAATTTTTTTGCTATAATTATGATGTGACAAAGTGTGAAATGATAGATTCATGGATAAGTGATAGGTAATCACTCATAGTCTTGTTACATAAGATTTCTAGTAAAAAGTTGTGAAATAGTGTGTGATACTAGAACTACTATATATGGAAGGAAAATTTCTCTACAATAGCACTAGTGCCACGCTCATTTGCCTCAACAACTGTCCTATGTAGATGATTCAGTGATGGAGAAAAAATGACTAGTCCATATGACAGATAGTCAGTCATAGTCTGTTACATAGGACGATTGTGGCAAACTCTGTGTTTTTCTAGGATGAAAGCAAATTATCTATTTTGGATGTCCAAAATCATTGTATGTTTTATTTTATTTATGCTCTATTTGTTTCAACATTAAAATTTCTAGAAAATGAATCATTTTTCAAAAAGTATTTTTTAGAAAATTATCTCATTTTCTTATATTTAGTAGCAATCTTATAATGACTTGAAAAACTATCTCTTAACCTTCCTTAATTAGCATGCCATGAGATAGAATTGTTTTTTAGATAATTTTAGTGGAAAACAATTCTATCTCATATTAAGATAAATAAGAGAAGTTCAAAAATAGTTGTCATTTGACCATTTTTTTTTCTTATACTACCAAATATAGGAAAACGCAATAAAATTATTTTCACATAATATTTCTGCTAAAACAAATGGATCTGTAATGTAATTTTTAGGATAAGAAGTTTCTCTTTTAGCGGAGACATGATTCAATTCAAGTTCTTTATTTGATGGCATGAGACTGCTAATTTACTTGTGGATAGATAAAACATGAATGCATATTTAATAATAGTTTTTTTTTTTTTTGAAAAACAAACACACACACACACAGGAGAGATGGAAAGTAGTTCTAACACAAAGACATACCACAATTTCACTCAAAAGTCATGATAACTTTTAAGGGAGGGTGGGGCAAGTTATACTATACACAACACTCTCTTTAAGCAATGTAGAACAATTAGCCACTTTTTTTTTTTTTTTTTGTTTGAGAAACAAACACACACACACACACACAGGAGAGAGGGAAAAGAGTTCTAACACAAAAGCACACCACAGCTCCACTCAAAAATATATCTAATAATAGTTAAATACATTATTATTGGTCCATAGAGTTTACCCAACTATTTTTGCTTTTAATTTATAAGATGATTCGACCAAACCAAAAAGAAAAAAAAAAAAAAAAAGGTTATGTCATCACTTTATTAAATACACTAGCGGCTAAAAGAGACCATTTTTAAGTTCTTTTGTTCTGTTTTATTTTATTAAAAAAAGGGTTTGTTAGAAGCTAAAATTGATCACTTTGAGTTAGGAATCAAAATCAATCACATTAAATTGTTAGGCTCTAAAAGTAATCACTTTTAAGTATTTTAGAGACTAAAAATAATTACTTTAAGTTTGTTAGGAATTTCCGGATTACAAATGATTACTTTAAATATCGCAAATTAAAATAAAATAAAATAATTTTAATTTTAATTCCCTGTGCATTTATACTTAGGAATCAGCAATGTTTTGGATTTATGGAGTTTTTTTAGTGAAAAACTGAAAAAAAAAAATTGGATTTATGATAGTTTGAAAATTGTATTTTGAAAACAAGATGTTATATTCAAAGTTTCATTTTTATATTTAATGATGTATTGTAAATATGATTAAATCATTATAGAAAATTAATAATGTTAAAATTACTATTAGTTCGACTTCAATTTTTTTTAAAAATTCCAAAATAAGGAGAATGTCATTAATGCCACGTAAATGACATTAATATTATGAATAGTGGTATGAGTACTACAAATTTTACTATATCAAGCTTACAAAATGATGTATCACTAATTATAAAAATATAATTCAAAAATTCAGTTATGAGCTAATTAAAGTCCACAAATCACATTAAGTGTTACATTAATTTTTAAGTTTTATATAATAAAATTTGTAGTATTTTTAATACTTTTTAATATTATATATATACACACACGTGTGTTTGTAGAAGTTGACATATTATTTAGTAAAAGAGCATGCAGTAAAACTATGGAGTAAAGAGAAACAAAAAAGAATTAGATAGGAATTAATAAAAAGTAATTTCCTTATCAAAAAAAAAAAAAAAAAAGTAATTTCAGACAACACAGTGTGTAGTACAACAAAGGTAGGCAGGGGCACGTGGCAAAGAGACTTAGAAAGAGAGCAACCAAAAAAATACAAGTAAAGAGGAGTTGTAGTAGGACTAGGACCAGGACTAGGACTAGGAGCAGGAAAGGAAGACCATTTCCAAAGTCATCTAAACACAGAACACAACATAAAAACCCCAAAAGTATTAATAGAATCAATCTGATCCCCTGAGCTAAATCAAACATCTATTACACGTGTCTCAAATTCAACCCTTGGATCTGATTACTCTCATACTATCGCCCCTTAAATACCAGATAAAACCCCATCCCCCCCTCTTTCCTTCTTTTTTTTCTCTCTTTTTGGTCCTATTTCGCATTACACAAACACAGGCTAGGGATTAGGGATTTTTCTCTCTCTCTCTCTCTCTATCTCTCCCTTCTTTTTGGGTTTCTGAGAAATCATCAGAGAACTGGCGAAATTCCTCACCTTTCCGATACCTGATCTAGGTATGTTTATTTCACAATTCTTCTCAATTTGATTTTTTCTAATTTTTGTTTTTCAGATTATTTGAATCTCTCTTTGATTATTAAATTTTAAATTAGGAATAGCAAAATATAAGTGCAATGGAGAAAGAACTGGTGGAATTTTTCGAAGCGGCGAAAAAAGCAGCGGACGCAGCCGCATCCGAATCGGCAGACGGAGGAGCAGAGGAAAGTCGGTGCCTTGATGCCTTGCAGCAGCTCAAGAATTTTCCTGTCACTTATCAACTTCTTGTCTCCACCCAGGTACCTTTTTTTTCCTCTACTATATTATATACACATTTTTTCTTTAATTTTTAATTTTTAATTTTTTTATAGGTTGTTACAAATTATTTGTAAAACCAATGGAATTTGGGATTTAGGGTTTTTTTTTTTTTTTGGTTATATGGGTTCCAGTGAATCTAGAAGCTTTAGTTGAGTAATAAAGCGTTCTGTTTGATGAATGTAATTGTTGAATTTTTGAGCTTTGGATTTTATCTATCAAATTTTTTTTTTGAGCTTTGGATTTTGTGACATATCATTGCTAAACTTTAATATTTAATCCATTGTTCAACACATATCACCAAAAAAAAAAAAAACTATAATTTTCATATTCTAAGATGCTTTTGGAGGATTGTGTTGTTACAAATAGTTTGTAAAACCAATGGGATTTTGGATCCTAGCCAACCCCAAAAAACTTGGGACCAAGGCATGCTTCTTGTTGATATGGGTCCAGTGAATCTTAAATCTATAAGCTTTAATTTACTAAAGCGTTTTTTTTTTTTTGTTGTTGTTGTTGTTGTTGAATGTAGTGTTAAAAGTTTGGAGCTTTGGAATTTTTCATATAGAAAATCTTGGTGGTAGTTGTGAAATTATAGTCGAAACCAATGCACAAAGCTTCCACTTTTGCAGGGTCTAGATGAGGTGATTGGTAGTTGCGAAATTATAAGAACATAAAATTCAATTGATTGTTGAACAAAACAAAAAGTCTGAAAGATCAAATGTTGCTCTGTGTCTTTTGATTCATGATTTATTGGCAATGTGCCTACGTTAGGTACACATTAAAATGCTTAATGCTGTGTATTTTAATTTTAATTTCAATGACACTGAATGAGTCAACATGCAATAATCATTTTTGAGTGTGTAACAAGTTGTAACACAAGTGATTGGAAAGGCGCTTTTCTGTTTTTGAAGAACTCCATAAGAAAATTTTGATGTTTGCTTATACTTTTATCAATTTTGTTATCCACATAATTAATAATCATTCAATGAGCATTTGAACAATTTTTAATTTAGATGTTTATTTTCTATGTTAGGTACACATTAAAATGCTTAATGCTGTGTATTTATATTTATATTTAAATTACACTGTATGAGCCAACATGCAATAAGCATATTTGAATGTGTAAAATATTGTAACACAAGTGATTGGGAAGGCACTTTTATGTTATTAAAGAACTCCATGATAAAATTTTGATGTTCGTATATTCTTTTATCAATTTTTTTATCCACATAATTAGTGATCATTCAATGAGCATTTGAACAATTTTTAATTTAGATGTTTATCTTCCTACATCACATTTTTATGAGCTGCCTATGGATTTTTACTTTGGTCTCCATATGCCTGATACATGGCCCTTAACCAACTAGTGTTGATTATAAACTTGGATGGTACTCCAATGGCTCTAAATATTAAAAATATCTAGGCAAGGGCCATTGTCATATTTAAATTTTGGTCAAGTGGTGGCACTGGTGTTGGAAAAAGTGCACTTAATGCACAAGGCACCTGGCCTTTAGTGCATTTTGCCTCTACAGCGAAGCGCATTTTCAAAAAGTTCACCTAAGATGTAATTTTTTGGAGTTTCAATAAGCATGGAACATGCCTTTTGAGCTTTTATTTTTTCAAAAAATAAATTAGTTATTAAATGTGACCCTGAAATCTTAATGGTATGATATATACCTTGATTTGTTATACAAAGATCAAATTGTGGTATGATATAATACCACATAAGCTCACCCCTCAACACCACATTACAAATTCTAGAAAACAATAAACATATCAATGGGGGAACACTCAATCTCAACACTACACAGCAAGACAATCGAGCCAAAGACAAAGCCCCCTTTTTCTGAATCGCTGCTTAACTCTCTCTCTCCTCTCTTTAGTTTTATGTTCTCTGACCAAATTTCTGCTTAACTGTCTCTCCTATACTTGACCCAACATCTAGTTCCTTTTTTTTCGTTCTTGGTATGGCCCTCTTCCTTTTCTTTTCTTTTTCTTTTTTTTATTCTTGGTCATTGTATTTTGTCCAGAAACTCAGTCCTGATCCCCCTTTCTTCTTCTTCTTCTTCCAATGATCTTTGTAGTTTGGTCCCAACATACTCCTCTTCTTCTCTCCCCCCCTCTTGATCTTTTTAATTTATCTTGAAATTCACATCCCTTCTTTTTTTTAAAAAAAACAGTTAACTTGTGCCCCAGAGGAAGTACAATTTATGTCATGGCAATCAATTATCATGGTTATGTAAATTTTGCAAAACATGAGAATTATATAAATTGTTATATTTCCATTTTATATGATTAGTTAATCACTTGATTGTCATATTGTCCATTATAATTGTTCCCCAATTTCTTACGTCAAATTTTAAAAATGTGTTCTTTACTCTAATCAGGCACATGCTTGCGCTTTGTGCCTAGATTCCTGGAGGCCTTTGTGCTTCATGCTTTTACCAACACTAGGTGACACTCAATCTACATCAATGTGTCTCTGTGTATGTGTGTGTATATATATATATATATACATATGCCTTTTTGCCTCTCTTTTTTCTTTGTTTGGTTTGAGAAGCATTTGGGATCTGGTCCACAAGATGGTTCCTGAAGCAAGAGCTATTTGGTCAGTTTATCTATGATTTCCACTTAAAAGAAAAAATAAATTTAAAAAACTTCTGGGTAAGTTCTGCATGCAGAATTTTGTGGTTTCTTATATGGGCCAGAATAAAAACTGCTAGAAAGTAGAGACTATAAGCATTGATAATTATTTTTATTACAAACACTTAATTTCCTTTATCAAAGAGATCCCACATCTGTTTCATTTATTCTACTATATCGCATTGGGTTATTTTCATTTTTTTCATGCAAACAAAATTTCAAAACACGGATACAGAATCACATCTTCCTGTATTTTCTAGTATCTGTTTTTAACCAAACAATATTCAATATCCTTAAGAGAATGATGTTTTGCTTCTTCTTCCTTTATCTCTTGTCATGAATTATATTATTTGCTGCAATTATTCTTAATCAGTCCTTTCCCTGCCCTGGTGAAGCTCATGTCCATATTTGCAATTAAGTCCCATTGTAGATTTTGGTTGAAGCAGTCCTGTTTTCTATTTTGAACATCTTTTGATTTCTAACATTTTCTCTTCCCAGATATGCTACATATGGCAAAAAATTGATTGCATTCCAATTGTCAATGCTGTGATGTCATTTGAAATGTTCCTTCCAGATGGGGAAGAATTTGGGGGGGGGGGGGGGGGGGGGGGTGTGGAATTTAGCTCCGTTGTGTTTGATGCGGTGCATTTGGAGGGAACGCAACTGGCAGACTTTTGAGGACTTGGATAGATCCGATAACCAGTTGCTTGCTCTTTTTCCTAGTTCCCTTTTGATTGGTCTAAGGCTTGGGGACTCACATCTAGTGAATCTCTCCCTTTGTCCCTTAGCTCTCTTTTTCTTTGTAATTAGTTTTTTCCTCTGTTTTTGCTTTTCTCTCTTTTTTTGTAATCTTTGATATGCTCTGTGCTTCTTTGCATAAAGTAGTTTTTTGAATATACATCTTTCTTACTTATCAAAAAAAAAAAACCACCCTTTTTGAGTTTGTTTTATGCCTAGGAGTTTTGTTGATTTATTAGATTGCTGAAAGGGATGTTTTGGACAGCATTGCAGCATCGACATTTGGCTTGCAATTCCTTTGTGTGCCTTACGTGTTGTATTTGTATTTGGAAAGAAAGAAATGCTCTTAGCTTTGAAACATGTGAGAGTTTTGTTTTGGATCTGAAGCTTGTTTCTGTGCTTCCTATATGATTGGGCGGTTACCACTAATTGCTTGCTTTTCTTTTTCCTATTTGTTGGAATTAATTGATCTTCTAAATTTTAGATGCTAGTTTTTCATTTTAAGATGTTTCTCTTGTATACATCCCGTGTTATAGGGTTGTGGCTTTTGCTCTTTTTTAATAATATTACTTATAAAAAGAAAATCAAAATATTTTTTAAATGAGAAAAACATTTGATGATTGTAGGAGAAATTTTTTGTTTTTTGCATAAATCTATGCTTGTTTATGCTGCAGTGCAGTAATGCCTTTGGTTTAATTATATGCAAAATTTGATTTGAAATTGGTTGTCTTTCATATGTAAATCAGGTTGGGAAGCGTCTTCGACATCTCACAAAGCATCCTAGGAAGAAAATCCAATCATTTGCTTCTGAACTGATGGAGATATGGAAGGATATAGTTATAAAGGAAACAAACAGAAACAGAAAAAATGAAAGCTTGGATGTTAAGGATTCTGTCAAAGTTGAGTCTGTAAGTGCAGGGACTCCCAAGGCTGAGAAGGATCAGAAGCCCTTTTCTGTGAAAGTTGAGAAAGTTTTGAAGGCTGAAAGCATCAAGGTCGAGAAAATTGATCGAAATGGTACACCAAGCTCGGAGAAAGTTTCAATGTCAGTTGGTGTCAAAAGAGAGAGAAAGTTTCAAAGTGTAGATGTTGTCAAGATTGAGAAAACGGATTCAGCTGAAAAAGTTAAGTTTGAACAGAGAATTAAAGAAGAAAAGCAAGTTTCTGGAGTGAAGAAACAATCACTAGTCCCTGGTGCTCCCCCAAAGCTGACATCAATGGTTAAATCTAATGATTCAGTTCGGGACAAAGTACGAGAAAGTCTTTACCAAGCTTTCTCTAAAGTTTCTGATGAGGCTGATGAGGATGTTAAGGATGAAGTGAATGCATGCGACCCTATTAGGGTTGCTGTTTCTATAGAGTCTGTTCTGTTTGAGAAGTGGGGAGGTTCTCTAGGGGCTCAAAAGGCCAAGTATAGATCCTTAATGTTCAATCTTAGGGATGGTAACAACCCAGATTTTCGGAGAAGGGTACTTCTTGGACATATTAAACCAGAGAGGCTTATCAACATGAACACAGCAGAAATGGCAAGTGATAAGAGGCAAAATGAGAATAAAAAGATTGAAGAGAAAGCATTATTTGACTGTGAGCGTGGAGGGCAACCCAAAGCAACAACTGATCAATTTAAGTGTGGTAGATGTGGGCAACGCAAATGCACCTACTACCAAATGCAGACACGGAGTGCTGATGAACCCATGACAACATATGTAACATGTGTAAACTGCAATAACCATTGGAAATTCTGTTAGTGTTGGGTAGCCATTCTTTATTGGATAGCCATCATCATGAGAGAATTTATGTAACTGCTCGTGTCATGGTGTTTATGTTTCAGCACCTAGTGTTAGTCAAGAGTCTGAAATTTCAGTGAAGAACCTTTATTTGTAGAATTAAAATTTTATTTTATTTTTATTGATGTTATTGTAGGTGATTTAGATTTACTTTGTTTGGATGCTGAAAGTTTTATTGGAGTAACGCGTTTTATTTGGGAAACATCATTTCATGTTTTGTTACTTGTTTGGATGATTGGCTATGATTATGGTAGAACTCTGCGGTGGCTGGTCTCTTTCAGGTCAATCAATCTTTTAGCACGCATTGGGAAGTTTGCTGTTACACACTGATTGGAGATCGGGTAAAACAATAGATAATATGGAACGAAATAGTAAATGGTTATGAGGATGGAATCATATATAATATAATATATATATATATATATATATATATAAATCATAAATAGGCATTGGCATTATTATTAGAAGATGATTGATGATACATGGATGGTGTAGAATCAGATTATGATGACGTGAGGTGTGTATGTTTTTCTTTTTCCTTAAGGGCCTGGAAAACTCTGGAACTACTATCAAAGATTTGAGCCCTTCGGTTGTAGTCAGTAGGCTCTCTACCTCGATCTTCTCCCATAATAGCTTCGCTTTCCAAACACCCGAGCAAATCCACAAGTCCCCTCCTCTCTCCACACTTGTTGCTTCTTGTTATTGCGCTCATCCACTCTTCCTTTTCTGGGTTTATCTCAATTGCTTCCAGTTCTCTTTCTATTTCAGCCAATGGACCCTGAGCCGCCGCTGCGCATCCAACTGCTAATCCCCACTTGCCTACCTCGGACCTCAGCCTCAAACCGGTCTGTGTCTGTGTCTCTGGAACATTCCACCAACCACAACGACTTTCACATTGATATCTAGCATGGTGCTTGATTTTTCCAAGGGGAAGAAGAGAACACATGTTGCGTGTATTGGTATTATGATAAAGTGAGACTTCCATGGTCACCTAAAACTAAAAAGAAAAATAACACTTGGGTTTTGTTTTGTTTGTGAGCTGAGCACAGCAATGGCGATGGTGGGGGTGGGGTTTATTGTATGTAAGGGGTGAGGAGGCACCTCTTCTCCACGTGTTGCAGAATGCAGACGTGACATGCAGTGAGTTAAGATAGAGCCACTTGTAGCTAGCTAGCTAGAGTGTTCGAGAGAGAGAAGGAGAAGGCACGCGCTTTCCACTTGGATTGACACGTCCTTAATCAAACATACTTGTTGTCTTCTTATTATAAAATGCGCGTCGAATTTGTCTATGACTATAATGCTATCCCTATCCATCCAACCTTTTCAGTCCCTTGTTCACACTGGGCTTTCCAGAATTTTTTTTCTAAATAACAATAAATATTAAAAAATTTAGTTAATTGTCATGTGGTAAAAGTATCTCGAGTGTTTAAAACTCGAGTTCCAAGATAAAAATCAAGTTTTTAAGTCTCGATTTGTAAACAGATGAGTATGATTTGGAAAAAAATCCACATAGAAATCAAGTTTTAAAGACTCGAGTTTGGAAAACGCCGCTATAGAGCTTAAAAACGTCACTCTAGGGCTTAAAAATGGAGTTAAAAAAATTTAGCAAGAAAACGCCACTATAGGGCTTTAAAACGTCACTATAGGACTTAAAAATGCCACTATAGGAGTGATAAAACTAAAATTTTTTTTTGCATGGAACTCGAGTTTCTAAAACTCGAGATCTATGTGGCATTTTCAGATCTAAAACTCTCGCAAAGCGAGTTTTTGGGACTCGAATTTTAATATGGATATTGAGTTTCTAAAACTCGAGATGCTATTTTCATAATCTTTCTGAACGTTGCTTAAGTTACTACATTGTTAAGCATTAATATGTTGGTCTGCAGATTTCCCCGGGCTTTCCACACTAGTATAGTATTAACTTATTTAGCACAACACCATGAATGCTATAATGCCGGACTTGCTCACTGTTGATGTGATTCGTATTGTAATGTTTGGCAAGCAATACACAGGCTATTACATTTCTAAAGAAAGACAAAGAGGGATATAAACAAATCAAATAAACTTCATTAGCTCATAAAAATTGAATTAGTAACGAATCTGTTATTTACTAAATAAATATGAATCAGTTTATTACAATGAATTTTCTACTTTAAATTAGCCTAAACCTATGTAATTGTGTCATTGCAGCCAAAGATATCTCCAACGAGGAATAAAAAGAAAGAAAGCATCTTTAACACACTGCAATTAATAATTAATTTTTGTTAGACTAAACAAAAAATTGATAACACAATGCAAGATTTTGCCCCTATGACTATAAAAGCAATATCTGGCTGGATTAAATTTAGCCAGAAAATTGCTTTATTGCACTTGTATCAAGAAACCTATCCAATGCTGCAGATTGATTGATTACATCTTCATGAAGCAAATGCTGTAAGCTCCTTGAGCCTCCTCTCAGCTGCTACACCAGCAGCAACGGAAGGTGGCAAATGTCTAAGACTTTCAGTTGCTTTGTCCTCATTTTCTGGTACCGTTGATGCTACAGTTGCAAATAGGGATTCAACATCTTTAAGAGTCAAAACAGGCTGATCTTGATTTTTAGTGTTCCCACTGATGAACGAATTAGTATTCCTGCTTCTATTCAATTTGTAAAGGCTCTCTTCAACAGTGTTTTTAACCTACACACAAGAAAAGAGAGATTTAAGTACTGTTATTCCATGCATTTATCTATAGTAGATTCGCTGTTACAAAGAGAGCGTGACTTTGTGTGCGGGTCTACGTTTATGTATATTTGATGACAGCTACAACTAACATTGCATAAACAGAACAATGCACATACTATAAAACGGTGAACGAGTGTCTTATTTTCCTGCCCAATTCGATGTACCCGGCTGATGGCTTGTGCTTCTGCTGCTGGATTCAGTAGCGGTTCTACTAAGACAACGTGCTGTGCTTCTAAAAGATTGAGGCCATTGGCTCCATGCTGGATTAGGATCAATAACACCTGAAAATTTTTTGATGGTGGTTGCTGGGCATTCACTTTTAAATTTTCCATTGAACTGTTCTGTCCTCTAAATTTGCTGATGGCAACATGTGCTTTTCTGTACTTATTAAGCCAAAATCATTACCAATATGAATACACACACACACACAGTTTGACTTGTGTGTTTATGACACAAACACACAAGTCAAAGCCTGATAAGTGCAGAATAAGTACTTATAACAACATAACAGCTGAACCACCCCCCCCCCCCCCCCTTTCTCTCTCTCTCTCTTTTGGGGACTGCTACAAAATAAAGTACTGATATACTATCCATGTCAAGTAAATAAATTTCTTTTGTGAAGCAGAGATGGGATGAGAAGAACGATCAGTGCTTTTTCAGGGGAAAAATCCAATACAAAGTAAATGCTGTTGTTTTTTTTATTATTATTTTTATTATTTATTTTTTATATTTTTAAACATAAGTAAATACAAAGAAAATGCCTGTGTGCACAAACCTTGCATATGTGAAGCTGCTCAATTTCCTCATGGCATACCAAATCAGTGCTTTCATATTAAATAAAGCATTGTATTGATATTTTTACAATAGATGCCATCCTCTAAGTTCCACACTTATCTGTCTTTCTCACCCTTGACATATTATGTTTGAAGGTTGGGTAGATAACATTAGGTGCTTTATATTCTTATTACCAATCTCATTCGTGACTATGTATTATATTATAAGACTCAGGAAATTATCATTTGCTACTAAAGAAAGTGCTTTAGCTTATTATACTCAACAGATCAGCAAGTTAAATTCCATATTGAATTGTCTGACAGATCTCTTACCTGCCACCTTTCATCCTGATGAAGCTGATGTCATTAGCAGTGAAGGCATGTTCCAATACATCAAGGACATCATTCCAACTCGAGAAAACAAGAATTTTTGCTATTGGATCTGTATGCTTAATCCACAGAATTCTTCTTGTGACTGCCTCAATCTTCAGAATATCCCAGAGAAAATTAATATGATGGCAATGGCATAATAAAAATAGCAGGGAGACTTCCCTCTTAAAAAAATAAAAATAAAAAACAATAATAATAAAAGTAAAGAACTGGACTAGTTAAAGAGTAGACAACATGTGTGCAAGAACTCAAATTTAGTAGAATACGTCACTTAGGTGTATGGGTCACTTAATATCTACCAGGTAAATGAAGAGCACTAGAACCAATTCCCAAGCATGATGAATCTGAAAGTGCTATTGGTGCGGACACAAGGTACAAGCCCCCAATTATACTCATGTATGGGAGGAAGAGCAAAAACAAGATGGTCCAACCTGTGGCCTTATGGATGGAGCCTGTTAGTAATTGGGTTTGAGATTAAGCAAGCCCGAGCATTTAATAATTAGGGTTTCTTTATGCATTTTATTGTTAGCTATTTAAGCACTTTTTCTGATTATTGTAAGACAATTTTGAGAATTATAAAAAAAAACGTGTTTCTTTTTTTACTGGTGCTGACTCCAATTTTGCTTGGTGCTGACTCCAAGCAACCTTTAGGTGCTGACTCCTAGGGTTTATTCTTGAATCTATTGTTGTGTATTTGTGCCATTGAAATAGTGTGGTTGTCCTACGTCAGCTATGCAATGGCTTGCCATGAAAGTATTGTATTACACACACACATCGTGGCAGCCCAATTGGCTTGGGTAGACTCAAGTCTATACATTGTGCAAACCAAACATTGAGTAGCATGGTTGAACCAATGAGTTACCACACTGATAAATTCTGGTAGTGTCTTTATCATACAGAGTGATGCAAAAGTAGAAAAAGGAGTAACTAAAACCCAGGGGGAAAGGGCAAGGATCATTTGGTGGCAAAAAGAGAACACATAACTGCACATAATGTGCTGGAAAAAAATAAATAGCAGATCATTGTAAGTCATGCCATGCAAGCTATATCTAAGGCATTAAGAACAAATATGTGATAAGGCATTAATTAAGTACAAAGCATACCTTTGTTCCATATGAACCTTGAACAGTCATAGATGCTTCACACTTCTCAAGTCCTTGAATTGTGTTCAGCACAGACGAAGTACAGGATTCGTTCTGTCTATCATCAACATAAGCAATATTTCCAAAATCTGTATGCTGCCGACATGTTGGGCACATTACCCATTTATCTTTAAACTTATTATGAAGTGCTCTCCGCTCAGTCATTGAAAATAAACCTGCAAGAAAGAAATGTGAAGTTACAAAGATGGTGTTTATTACAAAGAATATCCATCAATATGGCACGGACTACTTATCAACAAAGAGAAAAGCCCACAGAAAAGGAGGTTGCACTTAAGAAGGATGGGGACATAGCTTCCTGAGTACCTTGGTTTATGAAAAACACTTGTCCCAAAAGCTTAAACTACTAGGAAAGGGTGAATTTTAATCATTTAACCATATTATTCTAACACACTCCTCTCACATATGTGGTTGTACTCCCCTCAGTGAGTCAACCAGTGGAATTTTTAAACTTTTTATATTCCATAAAGTGGAGAAAATGTTCAAACTCAGGACTATCCATTCTATTACCAAACTACCACTTGTCCCCAAAGCTTAAGCTATTAGGAATGGATAAATTTAATATATCAATTATATTATTCTAGCGTTATATTTCTGATATGAGCCTCATTTCTTTGTTTATTTAAGGGATTTCAAATACAATGCACAATCACTACATCACAAAATGCGTACTTACATTTACAGCATGTAACATGTCCACATTGAAAAACCATCTTTTGATTGCTCAACTTTTCTTGACATACTGGGCATGTTTCCTCATCAGCCTTAGGTGCACATCCACTTTTCTGTTCTGTAGAAGTTGACATGCTACCTATCTCCTGAGTTAATGAGGAATCATTTAGGCCTTCCACTGTCGACTTTTGTTTCGATAGTACCAAACCCTGGAAAAGATACATACAGATTAAGTAACAACAGCAGAAAAGAAAATATACTGATAAAACTTTCCCATGGACTGAGTTTTGTACCTTCAAATAACGAAGTTTCCCTTTTGTACGTGACAACAAGGTCAAGGAGATGAACTTGTCATCAGAAAACTGTACACTAGCTGAAGGTAACTCATCTTGACTTAAAGCATCAATAGCTCTATCATCCTCGTTCTCTCTTAGGTGTAATCGTGTTGTCGCCATCTTAACTTCATCATGCGCACATAGAAATTGAGCTTGTGCTATTGCCAAGGACCTTGCATGAGCATACTCCTTCCGCATGCCCTTAAACAAGTGAAAAGAAAAGGCACCAATTTTAAAAATCTCTGACCTTACATAGTTGCATCATTAATATTAATTAAGAACTCCCGGAAACTTCTGAACAGATAATTAACACGTTAACACAATAAGGAATATGGCTGGGTTCTCCACTTTAAACCTTACCAGTGGTAAAGGATTAATCCCTGGTGGCAGATAAGTAGTTGCAGCCAATAAAAAGAATTATTTAGGCTATACCTCAAGAATGTGCAGTTGCTTCATGGCTGCTGGCATACCCTCTCTCCCTAATTGAGCCTTGCAATAGCTCTTTATAACTCCAAGAACAATCTCGAACTCAGATGAAGATTTGGAAACCTATCGACCAATATGATCATCAGAAGAGATTATAAGGACAACTGCCATGCATTTTTTTTTTCAAATATCAAATTTATAGCCTGAAATGAAAATATCAACAATAAATTCCCAGAGTATCTGCATCAAACCAAACCAAGATATAGCTGCTCCACATACTCAAGGCTATTTGGGTAATGAACTGTCGAGTTTGGTATGCAACTAAGTTTTAACTTAACCAGTTTCCTTCATCCAGATGTGAAGGTCAATTATGATATGAAACCCTTTAGTATTTATTTGACAAGAGATTGTTTCAAATGTTTGAAACAAAAAAGATTATAAATTTCATCATGAAGACAAACAAGAAAAAGAAGCAATCTGCACCACACTACTGAGAGAGAGAGAGAGAGAGAGAGTATAGCAATCCGCTCTGAAGGTCTGAATCAAAAAGAGATTCTGAATTTCATTATAGTAAAAGCAAAATATTGGTGTAATGACTTAGGAAGCACAAAGAAATATTCAATTTAATTTTAGAGTCAATTGTATTTACTTTTAGGCATTAGTATTAATTAGGTTTATTAGTATTTTTATTTAATTTACTAGAGTCAAGGATATTTTTGCAATTCAATAATTGAGATTTCTTTTTTTTTTTTGATAGATAATAGGAGTTTTATTGATGAAAAGGAACAATGTGTTTACAAATAATTGAGATTTCTCAAATCATATAGAACTAACTTGTAACCCAATTCATATGGAATGATACATTTAAAATAAACATAAATAGATACATATTAAAATTCCTACATGAGTTGAATACAACTAATGGTCATTTTTATATTCTTGTCAAACTCTTATAAAATCCTTGAAAGGATATTATTTAGTTGAGTATGCAAATTGTTTATTCTTTATTAGTTTTATTTTAGGGGAAAAAAATAAAATATTTTGTTACTTCTTAACTTAATTTATGTTATTGTGGTGCCAAGAGCTTTATAGTTCAATTGCTTGGCATCTCCTAGTGTGTTCATGACATCCAGTGTCCATAACATGTAGGATTCAAATTCCCCCTCCCCCATTGTAACTACAAAACGTTATTGTGGTGCAATAAATTCATTTCATGTGTACATTTTTCAATTAAGATATGAAAAACCAATATTTTTAGAACATAGTATACTTTTTCATTGAAATTTATATTTGAGCTAGTAATAAATTTTTGTAAGAAATTATAGATTAGTTTTATAATGGACCTAAAATAGTTTTAATTTTGTCTAAAATATTACACATTCAAAGTTTTACATAGAAGTATAATAACTTTTAAATTGAGTCTTTTTATGTTTTTTTAAGTTTAGATTCAGGAATCTACATGTAAAGACACTTGACAAAAAAATAGCGATGGAATGACACTTGGCATATAATTGAAGCCTATTTAAAATCTATAACACTTGGTGCAAAATTATAATGCAATTAGAATCTAATCTGGATTGTTAATTAATATAATATATGTGATTAGGTTTTCATAGTAAATTAGAATTAGAATTAGGGTTTTCCCATGTCATAGGAATTAGTCCTAGTAATCTATACAAGCACAGGTCATACGAATTAGTCTTGGTGCGACGGCAAGTACTTTCTAACAAAAGCGACATGTCATGGGTTTAAGCCCAAGAATCAGCCTTTCCAAAAAAAAAAAATAAAAAAATGGGGATAAGGCTACTAACCATGGCCTCTCATAGACCCCGCAAAAAAGAGAGCTTTATGCACTAAGTACAACCATTTAATCTATATAAGCACTATAATATACTTCTATGGAGACAAATTATTTTGATGAATTAAAAAATCTCAAGGAATTTACCCAATAAACTGGTGCTGACTGCAGCCAACCATAGGTGCAGACTCCTAGAGGTTCTCTCTTGCTTGGTGCTGACTCCAAGCAACCTAGGTGCTTACTAGTTACTCCTAAGTTATCTATCCATTATTTTTTGTTCTTCAATTTTATTGTTGCATTGTTTTGATTTTGTCCTGCATCAATTACTTTAGTGTACACAAAAGGAGATAAGATTTAATAACTAACCACAACTCTTTCTCCAACATCTCTTTTCATTAATTTTCCATAATTGGCGACATGTGAAGTCTTGTCTTTGTCTGGCTGTGAAAAATTCCAATAGAAACGATTGAGTGCAGAGTTCCTCTTCTGCAAATCTATGGCCTCTTCAGCAGATGTAATCATCCCTCCATGTTCTTTGTTAAGACGAAAGAGCCTTGCTTCATAATCCTGGGGAAAGAAGTCAAGAGATATGAAAAACCATCATATGATTTAATTGTATAGCACAACATCAAGGTTAATGGACTGATTTGCAACCTGGAATAATCCATCTAGTTCACATGAAACACATAAAGGACCATCCCCATTGACAATGCAATTTCGGCAGTATCTCACTCGTTCAATATCCTCCTCTTTTGGTTTCTCCATAGTATGATCAATTTCCAGAAGTCGATCAAGTAACACTTTCCTAGATGCTTCCAGTAGATCCAAACCAGTCTGGATATGATACTTCAGAGAACTTATGCTTTTAAATCTGGGATAGAAACAATAAAAATTACTATCTAATTGCAATATAATATTTGATATGTGTCATATCTACTTATTTTCCATTGAAAACTATAGGGAAAAGGCATCTTTGGTTTCTAAAGTAACATATTCCTAATTGTCATGGAACTCTATAATTTCTGCACTCTTCTCCTATTTGAAAAGTCAGAAATTTAAGGAATGACACCAATGTTTACAGCATGGGATGTATAATCACTGGTTCTGATGCAACTGCTGTTAGATTTAAATCAAGAAACTTTCACACAATGCACACAATAATGTCTTTAATTTTAATAAATTCCAAACTTATGTCACCTTACAATAACCTTGTGGCTTAAAATTCTTAGCACAAAGTACTTGCATACAGACATTTTGTAGTCCTTGTAAGATGGAGAGAGTGATGCAGAAAATTAAAGAGAGAAATAGAGAAAAAAGGGGTTGGGGGGGGGAGTCGTGGGTTACTGTTCATATTATTGCAGTGCAGGTACTGTGGGTTGATATTTAGGTTATTTTGTATGGCTGATATTTCATTATTTTCAAGGGCTAGGATTTAATTTTAATTAGGGGTTCTAAGTTATAAAAGTGTTCTTAAGAATTTTGATTAGATTTACTGAGATTTGAAAATTTTTCCGCAAAGAAAGTTCTTTTACTCTGCCCTAGCCCAGATGACCTGCCCCTTGTGGTGTTTTGATCTCTATGGCTCCCTCTTTTATCTCTAAATATCTCTGATAACAAGACGACCTGTTTTTGTGGGTTTATCAAAAGACTATTCCAGAAATATAACTTTAACATAAATAAGAACCACAACAGAGTCAATTTGAAATATAGGAACTTGACCCAATTTTAAGCGTGGCCTGTTTTTCGCTAAACACATTTTAGAAATTAACTACCAAATATTAACTAGTGGAGTTTCTTCACAATAATTATGCTGATGACTAGAGAGAATCACAGGAAAATTCATGAGGTGGAAAATCATGTCTAAATACAGTTGGAGGCAATTACGAAAAACAGTTCAGGAAATTGAGAGGAATAGTCACATTATTCATGGCAAAAAGGATGTAATATAGAGGTTTAAAACCATAACTAACCGGTATGCAATTCTTGATGACCTTGAATTATTTAGTTTTCCCGAGATGGCTTCTTCAATCTTTCTGAGCAACTCGCTTGAGAAGTCCTTGTTTTGCTCGACCTGATGAAGGACTTCCAACCACCAAACTGTATGTTGATCTTTTCTGTCTCTAAGTTCATTAGAAACCTTCAAAAAATAAATCAAACATGATTTAAGATATATATATTTTTTGATGAGTAAGTTATGGCCCCAAGGGGGAGAAGAAATTCGAACTAGCGACCTCTGCTTTATGAGGCATGGTCCCTAGCTGATTGTACTACCCCTTGGGGTTGACTTTAAATAAACTATAAGAAATAACTATTGACACATAAAATATGATCTATAAAATTCAAACTACCAGGAGGTATGATGATAAATAAAGAAATAGTAAAATCTTGTTTACAATGACATTTCTTTGACAAGGGAAATTTTAAACAATTAACCATTATTCTAACTCTCCCCCTCACAAGTGGGCCCAAACTCCCCTCAATAAGTAGAGCCTAATACTTGGAATTTTTAACTTTTAAATGAACTCAGGATGACAGGATCACATGCTCTGATACCATGAAATATTATCACTTGTCCCACAAGCTTAAACTTAAAAGAAATGGTAAATTTAATAGTTATTCTAACATCTATCACCTGGCACTAATTAACTTAACATTATATTTGTTAAGTGTAAGAATAACTAATAAAACTTATAATTATTTCTTAAAAAGCAAGAGCAGAAACATGCTTTTATTTTCCCTTTGTTGTTGCAAAGCAAAAATAAAAAGCATTGTTTTGGAAACTGCCACACAGAGGATGTGGCATTTCGATTTTCTGAAGAAACATACTCTTCTTTCACTACTTTTTCTTAGAGAATGAGAGAAAGTGGGGGGGGGGGAGGGGGATGGGTGGGACAAAAAAACAACACGCTTGGCAACCAGTTGTTGACATACAAGAGCTGTAGGGCAAAATAATGGTTGATGCTAGGGGGTATTGTGAGAATGAAATTGCTAAGTGCAAGATATGGAGAGCACTTGGGATGCCACAGGAGGTACAGTGAATAATAAGCAATTGAAGGGACTAATTTGGATTCATGTTATTAAGTGGGTTGTTTTTGAAGATGCATATGACATAATTGGCTAGAAAGAAATAACATCAAGTTACCTACCAAAAAAAAAGGACAGAATCACATTAGATGAGATATGTAAAGTAGGGCAAAATGAGGTAGTCTTTGAGAGATATTAATATTGCTATTGACTTGCCAAATGCAAAGGGAGATTCTTAGTGATCCTAAATAGTCCCTTGGAGGGTGAGAGCAGTGGTTGGAATATCTCTAAATTGCAGAGGTTTGATTCTTGAAGGTATAGACATGTATAGGAAACAAATGCAGCTGCCAACTCTATATAGCTAGCTTATTTGCAGTTTTGGGTGGTTAGAGGCAAGTGCTCAACCTTATGGAGCATAGTAGACTGTCATTAATTGTAAGCAATATGCAAATGGATCTACAGTATAGATGGATCATTAATAAAATTTCACTTTTCACCCATAAAACTTATGAACTGATAGCATGTAAACTTTCATTAATTGAAGATACATCATATTGCAGCATAAATTGATCATAAGTTCAATAATCTGTCAGGATAAACGATCAAATTCACCATTTTCTAACAACTTAAGCTTTTAGGGCAATCGGTAATTTATCATTTTGAACATGAGATCCTAGTTTCAAACCTTGTCTCCACCTTACCTCCCATTAAATTTTAAAAAATCTCACATATTTGGCCCCATTTAGTAGAGGGCAGTTTAGGCCCATGTGTGAAAAGGGAATGTTGGATTAAATGTTTTTTTTTTTTGATAAGTTAGATTAAATGTTTAAATTCACTATTTCCTAACAACTTAAACTTATGGGACAATTGGTAATTTAACATCATTAATGTGGACTATTATGCATTTAATACATTAAATTAAATTTTATATATCATGAAATGAATCCTCAAATGCCAAGGAACATCATGGAGGAAAAATACCTGCATGTAAGATTTTCTGAACTCTTGTTGAGCTGTGGATAGCTTTGAACTAAACACAGATAAGTACTTCTGCTTTATATTCTCGCATGTTGCTCTTAGAGATATTTCGCTGATGCAACCGGATGATACATGGGGATCATTATCACATACTTGGTCACCATTTAACCCATTTTCTGCTATGCCAGAAGTAAAATCTGTTCGATTCCCAGCCTCAATTGGGAAGTCCAAGTTGTCTTCCCCACTCACTTTTTGTCTCTTAATAATAACATGTTGATCACACTCTTCAATGCCATGTATTTTGGAGGACTTCTTTTCACAGCTTCCAGAGAACTGTTGTCCCTCTGAGTAGTTTGAGACCAAAGGGAGTATCTCATCAAGATTATGATGAATGTGAATATTCAATAAAGGATCCAGGCGGAAATCTTCAGAGTGCTCTTCAACTAAAGACAGTGCTTCCTTGTATAATGACACTGCTTGACAAAATTTGTTCTCAATTATTGCTATCCCAGCAAGCCCATTTAAAGCAACAACTATTCTCCTGAGAGCTTCCTCCCCTTCTATCTTAGTCTTACCAATCAGAACCTATAGAACATGATCTGTTTAGATAGAAAGAACCACTTGATAAATTTTAAATTTGGAAATGAAACCAATAATTTTCTCATTTTTTACCCACCATCAATATTTCCTCCATAGTCATTGGGGATTGTTGCAAGGAACGCAGCCCAGAGCTTCCAACTTGAGGATGGCAGCAGGCCTGGCGAAGCTTCAAGAGTGTGTTCAGCAGCTTTCCAGCCTCCGCATGAGTGATGAAAGGATCGGAAGAAGCATCAGAAGACACACAACCTGAAAAAGGTGAGCATGAAGTTAGTGTAAGATTTAAAAATTGATTGCTCTACTTGAAAATTGGTATATTCTTGTAACTGACTCTTATATAAAATCACAGTACAATAATTAGCAACCTTGGAATTCCCTCTTGAGAAGATCATCTTTTAAATGCTCAATAACTTCACGGGCATAACTCACACAAGTTTCATGTTGTCTTTGGTAAAAGTGTTCTTCAATTGGTGACAAAGTGAGCCAAGAAACGCACTCTTCCTGAGGTGGAAGCTGCAATTCATCTGCAACGTGTCTTTTTGATGAGCGCCACATGATTTGTTTAAGGAACTTATGAGTAAATTCCATAGCTCCTGTATCTCTCCTCTGGAAAGGTAAAGAGAAAAATTAAGAAGCTGGAGAAATATAGAAATATAAGGAACCCCAAAGACTGAGTAAAACACTAAAGAAAAAAAAAAAAAAACTTGTAAAGAAAGCCAGTGAAGAAAGAGTAAACATGATGAATGCAAGTACTAAGGTCTGTGTGGAAAAAAAAAAAAAGGAGGGGGGGGGGGGGTTTGGGGGTGTGGGAGTGGGAAGTAGATATTTAGGTACTATCCTTTTGACAAGGAGGATATCCTCATACAATAATAAGCAGACCACAACTGCCGGTTTGGCATCAATTAATACCAACTTTGTGAGAGAAAACATGCACCATGGTATTTTATCTTAAATATTAACAAATGAATTTGTTAATACTCTACTTTCCAGGGAAACTTTCACCATATCTTGAGGTGCCCTTACACAGTATGCTACTCAATGCTCTCTACATGTATCTAATGGCATTATTATATACATACACCAATATAATTGCCCATAAGTCATGACAAATTCTATCATTTCAACTGTTAAGGAACCTAATGGTAGCTCTCATCATGTCAACATGTGAAGGGTCTTTCATTTTCAGTCCACATTTTTTCATGGTTATCAAAATAAAAACCTCTCTAAACTCTGTCTTCTTCCAGGAGAAAGATCAAAGTCTACCATTCTTTTTCCTTTTTCATCCCTGAAAAAGGAACGTCTTTAAAATTTGATCGATACATTTAGTGATTGTTGACAATTAAAACTTCTCTTATTATGTATCCTTATATGGATTTAGCATATATATAACTGCGTACCTTATAAAGAATACAATGATGTTTATTTCAAGGCACAATCCGACAAATAACTACAAGTATATCAAATTATAATTCAAACTTAACGATTTGATGGCCATATGGGCATAGGTATCAAAATGGATGAAATATTGACAAGTCATTTAACTGAATTGATTTCTGTTAAATGTCTTCCAAAACCCTGGGCAAGGACAGGCAGTAGCCAGTATTTAATATAAGTATTGACATGGCAAACGACAGTGTCAAGTGTCCACTATTTCAACCTCAACTACTAGGGTGGTACCAGTATTTTAGCCACTGAAAGTACTTCAGGGGGGTAATAGAGAAGAAAAAAACAAGTCATTATATCATCTCATAAAGAATTTGCAGCATAAAGGACTAACTTATTTCCGATCATACGAAAAGCAGTCCCTGTCCAAGTTTAAAATTCACCTTGCATATACTTGATCATTGAACAATAAAAAATATAGATATACCTCATAAGGATCTCGTATAACTTCAATCCACCACCTAGAAACATCAAAAGGACTTGCTTTAAGAAATCGTAGAAGTCCAAATAAGTCATCCAGTTTGCGTTGTATAGGAGTCCCTGTAATGCACCAACGATGCTTAGCGTGTAACCGAAGAGCCATTTCCGTGGCAGCAGCAGCATTGCACTCCACCATTTGAGCCTCATCCAAACAAATCCTCCACCAGAATATTCTGGTCAGAGGAGTTGGAACAACGGGATACCTGCAACAAAATGACCAGTCATCTTGAAACATTCTACTCAGAGATCTGTGTGTCTGAAATCAAAACATTACTGTGTCTATGGAATGGTATAAAAGGAAAAACAAAAGTAACAAATTTTGTACCTTTTTATTTTTTATTTTTTTTTTATAAGTAATGTAAATTTTATTCAGACCATAAAAAGGAGTCACCCAAGTGTATAGGAAGTATACAGCTAGGGACCAAAACAATCAAAAACACAAATTACAAGCATCCATCAAATCACTATCGAATTTTGTACTTTGCACCCGAAACTATGAAAACTTGCAATCATCACACCAATTGTAATAAATTTTG
Organism: Quercus ilex subsp. ballota; assembly: GCA_032727855.1. Classification (NCBI taxonomy): domain Eukaryota; kingdom Viridiplantae; phylum Streptophyta; class Magnoliopsida; order Fagales; family Fagaceae; genus Quercus; species Quercus ilex. Next base: position 69,822,747 of record CM064915.1, read on the forward strand.
CAAATTACACCACATAACTTGATTGACTATTAAAATTAACAATCACTTGCACATGATTGTTAATTTTAACAATTAGTTAGGCTATGGGATGTAATTTGCAAATTTTGTTAAATTAAGGTGATGATAGAAAGTTTTCATAATTTAGGTTGCAAAGTGCAAGTATTCCAATTTGCAAAATTTGTTACAATTAAGGTGGTGATAGAAAGTTTTCATATTTTAGGTTGCAAAGTGCAAGTATTCCCAAAGTTTAGTGTAGCTTTATATAATTAACCCTAAAAATTAAAATGTAACTACGTTTTACAGTAGCCATACGCCTATCTGGCCCTCCTTGGGGACTGATTGGGCAACTATTATAAGGCACTAATTGTGACATAAGCAAAGTTCAAAACAGATAACGACGGTTTTAAAATATGTGCTTTTAGGACATGTGGTAATCCAGAATCAGAAACAGAACATAAAATGGTTTGGAAAACTGAAAAATAAAATATCACTATCTAATTTTGTTTCTAAGTAGTCGCATTAAATATCATTTCTGAAACAAATATAAATACACAGATCTAGACATAGATATTAAACAATTTATCCTAAAATGGTGGTTCCGGGATATTCCTTAAAGAGAAGCAGCTAAGGATGGTGTGATAATATTAACTTTTAAAAGCATAAAGACTATAGAAATTAACTTTTCCACAAAAGATTACCAATATGTTGATATTCTAGAATAATGAGAGAACTAAAGAAAAGCTAATGAATAAAAAAGAAAAAAGAAAAAAAGAAAGAAACCTTGACACAATAACCATTATTGTCCCTTCTCTCTCTTCCTCCCCGGCCCCCCTCCTAAACCTTTTGATATGGTGCTGTTAAATTCTTTTAATACTGATTTTTTTTTTTTTTTTTAATGATAAATGATATTATGTAAAAGCATTTTTCAATTAAGCAATCAATTGCAAAGAAATATGACAATACTACCAAATAATAGAAAATGAAACATTAAACAATGAACTGCAGCTTATTTTTATTTTTAAACACTCAATCTTTAAGAAAGAGGGTAGAGGAAGACCAAAAGTAACATTAGTAGTAGTAAAAAAAGTCAATTAAGAAAGTGACAAAGAGTATGATTTCGGATAGAATAGAATGGAGTAAAAGAATACATGCGGCTGACCTTGGCTAATCTATTGTGGATCCATAGCCAACTCCAAAAAATTTGGGACAAAGGTTTTGTTATTGTTGAAACACTCAATCTTTTTAAACCAAAACTGCCTTTATCTTTGTTTCTCAAACATTCAGAGGGAGGTGGGGGAGAATCAAAGAAACTTCCATAACATTTAGAATTAACTCCAATTGTAAAAATTTCCTTGAATGTGGTTGCACGAAAATCTGTGCATGCTAATTCTACGTCATAAAAAAGCTTTACAGGCAGATGGGTGCAATCTAAGAAAAATGTAGGGGCAGACTAGCGTAACAATTTTTCAATACAATTCATGAAACAAAGTCCGGGCAAGGAAAAATGGTCATTACAAACAAAAGCTAAATTACAGACCTCTTCTGGAATCTCATCAAGCGCCGATCACCTTCATGCCTATCAGAGTCATGTGATAGATCTTCCTTAAGCACATCATATGTGGTTAACACAATGTCTGCACCAACAAGCTCACTGATATCTGCTACAGATGTATTTGAAAGAGAAGTGATTTTCACGCCTTCATAGATACAAGTTTTTAAGGAACCTGGATGTGTATGACTAGGATAATAAATAACAAGTCAGTTGGTACAGCAGTTTGATGCATCAGAAGAAAAAGAATACAGTAACAAATTCAACAAACCAGCCTGGACATGGGTAGAAATTGAGTTGTTTTTTTAATTTCATTGATATGGTCTATCTAAAAAAATCTGAATTTTTCATCCCAAAAGAAGTGGAAGTAATTAGTTAATTTAAAGCACATATGGTAACAGCAAGGATGAAATTTGGATCCTATGTGTTTGCAAGTGTGCACAAGAAATATAAATGTTTGTCATTACACTTCTGAGTAATTTTTCTCCCATAAACACAATGATTATGTGTGGCTAAAATTTTTCCTACAATGCCTTCTTCATGGATCTTAGCAAAAACACGATTCTTGGATGACTGGAACACTGGTTAAAGCTATAGTGATAATAATGTCAAAGGCTAAGAAGAGCCAAAATCCCAGTAGATCTTCTATGACATTAATGATTGATTGCAATATAGAGATCAAGAACCAGTTCATTATTACAAATCAACAACCAATCTAATCTAAAGATTAAATCAAATGTACTTTAAGAGATACTGAGGTTTTGAGGACAGTTAAAGCAGAAAATTATACCGTATAATTTCAGCATGCCATTGGGGCAATATTGGAGCTGGGCAGACTATAAGAGTGGCACCAGTAGCAACAGGAGATTCAGTTGCTTGTATCAGTTCCAAGCACAATGGGCAAATATGTTCCCCGTCTCTCATAACTACATCGGCATTATTTTGTTTCCTTGTGTGCTTTTCGAACTCACCCATTGACCCATTTTCATATTGTTGTCCGTTGGAAATTTCACTCGATTTTAGACGTTTTCTTTTAGGTGAATATCCAACACAATCTGCATGTTGCCAAGAATCACATATGTCGCACTGCACCCATAATCCTTTATACTTTCGACTCTCACTAACAGCTCCACATATACACTCAACACGCTCCCTTTTCAATCTCTTAAGATTAATTTTCTGATGCCCAGGAAACTGCACTTCAGTATAGGCAAATATGCCACATTCAGATGCTGACTTCCGATGAGCAAAGATGCAAGCAAGCAATTCAACTGTTTTTCCCAAACCCATCTCATCTGTGGAAGTCATAAGAGTCATAATCATCATGGTCAAATCAATCAGAGCCACATCATATTTGCACACACTTACTACCCTTACAATTTGAAATTTGCATAATCATAACCACAATTTTCAGAACATTTATTATAGCTTTTTTCCATCAATTGAATTATCCAATAGAATGAGGACAGGAAAAAAGAAAAGCAAAAAGAATCATTCTTAAGTGTATTCCTCCCCTTACTTTCATTTCCCCTGAGTGCCAAGAAAGTTTTACAAATTTTGGAATAAGCACAGGTGAGTTAGGACAAGTCAATATCATAACTAGTTCTCACTCAGGCAGGCCTACATGTCCAAGCTATTTTTCAAGGTTTCTATCACAAATTAAGGCACCAACATGCCACTCTAAACATTTGGGAGCACATTTAGGCCCAAATCAAATTGAAAACTAATTAGAGAAGTACAAGTAGTGACATAATGTGAAACGCTTGATTACAAATTATGCATAGAACATAAACAAGGCCACATCCTAGGCAATCTCATAATAGCCATCTGCTAGACTTGCCTTGGCCATTTAACCAATAGGTCCTCAGTTTATAAGAAATAGTTTTGTGTAAAACATTAACTTTTTCAAGAAGTAACAAGGCCAATATTATGCATAAATTTTAACTCAGTTCCACAAATTTTGAACTACATTATTTGTTAAGAGTTTTGCATAAAGTTGTAGAAAAAACTCCATTAAAGGTTTGATTCATGCAGGAAAAAGTATGAAAGTGGTACCTACCAGCAAGAATTCCACCAAAGACATATGGTGAAGATTGCTCTGGGTGCAAAGAAATATTTCCACTGAAAACAAAAATATAACGACGTAAGCATATGGAGAGAGAGCTCAAAGTAAAGTAAGAGTAAAGGGAACAATGAAACTATTTTTCCTCAATACTCAGACCCAATTGAGAAAAGGTACCTGAATGGATTGTAAAACATTTTTGTACATGTGTCGAGAAAATCCACTGGCAAACATAAAGGAGAAAAAAATGGACTTTTCTCACTTTCAACCACACTCCTTAAATCTCCTTTCTCACGTTGTACCATCCAGTGGGCTGCACGACGTTGATATGGCCTCAATTCAGGAAGCAAGTCAGGTATGACATCTTCAAGCATGGGATCCACTCTGTACAAAAGAGATGAAATGCACTTAAATACAGGATTAAACCAAAAATTTTAGAAGTTGCAAAGAACATATGAAGGTAAGGTTGTGGGTTCAGAATTCAATAGGTGCCTGTGTAACTTACTGATGATAAATAAAGAATGATATCATTATCATTAGCATAGAATAGAACAATGGTAACAGAAAGATGTTGTTACTCACTTTGACGGCTTGATGGCTTCATAAAACCTAGCAGCATCAAACCTTGCTTGTTTCTTGGCATTAAGATTACCATCTCCCATCTCCATATGCAAATCAATTTCCATTTCTGTTGATATACTAACTCCATACCTAGCCTCTGAACTCATTACTTCTGGACGCAACCAAGCCATAACATTCACCATACTCCTTTTCCATACTTGCCTCGTATTCTCCAGAAGGGACTCACAGGCTTCAAAGGCATTTCTAAGAATCTCTACCCTCACCCTTAAGGATGACTTGTTCTCCAAAGATGTAACCCCAAGAACTGGCCTAAGCGTCATAAACTTCAAACTTGCCAAGTGAACAAGACCTGAAATTCCCTCATCTGGTCCATCAAAACTCCCTGATAAAATCACTGAGTGTGCCTCTGTACCCTCTCTTGTGCATTTTTCTACAAATTCTAAAGATATATCACTAGAGGATAATACAGGCCAATGACCTAGTTTAATACGACTGACAAACTCATTTACATTGCACACCCTAAACCTTAAGGCATACTTGGAATCCAGGATAAAATCCTGACTCCATTCATAACCAGAAAACCCTTCCTTCAAATTCAAATCTGTTAGAACAACTTCCGAAATATCAAGGTGGTCATGTGAATTCCAAGAAGCCCGATCAACTTCCACAAAATATGGCTTATCAATTTTATCAAAATCATTATTCTGGACTTGCTCAGTATTGAGAGCTTGCTGATTCTCTATCCCTGCTTCAGCAGTATCATGGGGTCCTACTATTACCCCGCCCGAACGATGGGGATGGCTTTGCTTCCTTCTACCCATCACTATAAGCAAAAATTAATTACTTGTCAACATTAAAAGTGTACAAAAATATAAACTTTAATGATTAGCTTCAGTTCTCAATAGTGAAGCTATTGATGCAAAGCAGAAAGAAAGCTGATAAAAATTTCCATGATTCAATTAATTAGTGAGTAGTAAGGACAAGAAGAAGAAAGAAGGGTAACGAGCACACATTGAATTGAATGGTAAGGAAGAGCACCCAGGTACTCAAGTAACTTAACTAACATTAGAAAAAGAAGAATGAAAAAAAAAAGAAAAAAGGAAGCAATAAACAGAACTGGCAGAATTGATAATAAATTTTTTTTTTTGGTTGCAGTGATAGCAAAAATTACTTAATTGTGAACATTACTAGAATTAATAATGCAACAATAAAGGGTAAAAATAAAAACTTGAATGAGTAGCTTAAATTCTCAGATGGCATAGATGCAAACCAGATAGGAATTTGCAGGATTAGAGTAATTAGTAATGAAAAGCATGAAACACATGTTGAATTGAAAGGTAAGGAAGAGCAACCAGGTGTGGTATTACACTAACATTAGAAAAAGAATTGAAGAGAAAGCAAGAAACAATGAGAAAGGGAATTGAGTGACATGGAGAGAGAGAGAGAGAGAGAGAGAGAGAGAGAGCATGGACATAATATAGAAAGCACAATGGTAAGAAAGCGAATAGAGTTGAGTAATTATGGATTTAGAACCAAACCTGAAAGCGGAGCTTGGGCAACTGCAACTGGAAATTGAAGAAGAAGAAGAAGAAGAAGAAGAAGTTGATATATGTAATAATAATAATAATAATAATAATAAAGTTTGAAAGAAAAAAGAAAGAAGGGGTTTGTGTATTTATATAGGCTGTGCAGAGAGAGAGAGAGAGAGAGAGAGAGAGGGGCATGGGAGTCCGACTAACAGTAGAAGAAGAAGATTAATTTTTCCTTCCGTTTAGGGCTCGGCTAACCTGACAGCTAGTGTACGTACTTTGGCGTCAAATACCCGACTTTATGATTGGCCCGTTATTTATGTCATCCAAACACGTAGCAGTAGCTTAGCACCGGATGGGCCCTGTCTGTAAATTACTGTTATACCCTTGCTAAGGACCGCCTCTTTTATTAAAAGTAAACCAACAAAAAATCAAAACCTATGCTTTGCGAAATCCCGATTGCGATTGAATAACACACACCGCCTCTCCCTTCTTCCCTGAAAATACAGCGATCCCTTTCTCTCTCTGTATACAAACACACCCTCTGTCTCAGCTGAGCAGAGCACAGACTCTCTGACTGACAAAGCTCTCAACTTTGGTAATTCGTGAGTCCTTCCTTTTCATTTTTTCTTCTCTTCTTAGGCTCGGTTTGTGTCATTTGAATTCTTAAATGAGAGTTTGTTTTTGTTTGCATTTTTTTTTTCCTTTAGCTTTTTTCCTTTGCACAAGCAAGTAATTCATTGTCATTGCGTTGTGGTTTGATAAAGTTTCAATTTTTTTTTTGGGGGGAATAGCAGTGAACCGTGAAGAAAGAAGAAACCCTAGAAATCTCACAAGAAATTTGGAGGAGGTGTAGACTAATAGAAGAGGATGATGAAAGGAGGAAGGAAGAATCTGAAGAAGAGAGCAGTAGAATGTAGTGAAGACAAGTTGAGTGTCCAGGATGGGCAGAGCATTATGCAAGTCGTGTCTCTTCGAGGCTCTAATCTCATCGAGGTACTACTCTCTTTTCTCTTTGCTTGCTTCCTGTTCTTTGTCTCTAATATGAATGATGAATTGGCTTTCTATTCAATTCAATATTTGATTAACTGCCCACCAACACCAACACCAACACCAAGCTTTGTTTACTTCCAATTCCAAACAAAAATATGCACCCATTTGACCACCTTCTATATCTCAGGGATATTGTACATTCAAGCAACATCCAATTGGATAGTACGCTGGCTTTTAAAATGCTAATGCTGAGCTAGGAGGTAGAACACTAGAACAAGCTGAAATTGTAAATCAGAATTTTAATGCTTTTTGTTTTTTGCTTGTAATGATTTTCTGTTCCCCTTCTTTTCTTTTAGAGATTTGTTTGCTTCTATTTTTACATAATACTTTTCTACCTACAAGTTTTAATCCTGCCAAGTCTATCTATCTTCTAAGGTAATGGATGCACAAGGCGAGAAATCACTGGCATTGTTTCCAGCTAAGTTTCAAAAGAGCATGTGGATAAAACGAGGTTTGTTCCACTTTTTATGGAATCTCAAGAGTCAAGCCATGTTCCCTACTAAAAATCCATCTAATTTCTACGTCTTGATATCATGATAACCAGGCTTTTTTTATTTTATTATTTTGTAATGTGGCTGATCAATTACTTTTGTCTCAAATATGTTTTTCACTTCTATAAATATCATGATTTGAGTCTTTCTGTAAGTGAGTAAACTCTTGGATGGAACTTAATTTCCATCATGGCATCAGTCCCTATTAGTTATCTCTAAGTTTTTTTTTCCTTACTATTAGTTACTTTTTTAAAAAATATTTAGGGTCATTTGGTAGAGGAAATAAGAAAAAAAGTTTAATGTTCCCAAATTTGAAAAAATATATTACACATGTTTGGCCGCATTCAGAAACAGTTTTCAAAAAATTTCCTGAACACCTTGCAGTTTTCTGTACTTTCAAAAATGTGCTGTTGTTTTAACAGTTCATTATCTGATAAGGAGCTTGCTCTCAAAAGAGAATCATGATTTTATTTCTAAAATCAGCTTTCGAAGTTAAATCTTATTTGGCTCTGCCACTAAGATGGCCCTTAGCAACTGAATGTATAAAAGTTCTTGGGGGAGCATTAGTAAGATAATTTTTATGTGTGTTTTATTCTGTTGACATCCTCTAAAGGAAAATTATTATATACAGTAGCTGTTCCAATTTGCAGGTAGTTTTGTAGTGGTTGACATAAGTGGAAAGGAAAAGGCTCTTGAATCAGGAAGCAAGGTGGCGTGCATTGTTTCCCAAGTTCTTTTTTATGAACAAGTTCGTTCACTTCAGAAATCTCCAGAATGGTGAGTTTTCTTCACATGTTAACTACTGCATTAATAAAATAATTCTGACCATTTATGGTTTTCTTTGTGATCTCGCTTCCTTTAGTATCATAACTGAACTTGCCACAAAGTTTTTACTGAAATGGGGACTATTTTATTGAAGTTACAAAGTGGCAAAAGAGATAATGCCAAACTGGTCACTAATGAAAACTTGATACAACTGAATCATTCGACTACTACTAGATGTATTGGTTTATAAATGTTCTTTCTTGCTTATATTTTGCTTCTACCACGCAATGCAGGCCAGAAGTCTTCAAATCTACAAATTTGGACGATTCTAATGGGAGTTTGCATAAGCAGACCGCCCAAGAAGAAGAGAATGAGCTTGAATCTAGTGATGATGAGGGACTTCCCCCACTTGAAGCCAATACTAACAGAATCAAACCCTTTGAGGCACAATCGGATGTAGAATCAGATTCCAATTCAGATACAGATTCATAATCAGGCTCATCGATTCAATTGTAACAAATTAGCAATTGTACCCATGTCCAATGAGACATAATATCTATTTTAATATATGCTTCGAAGTGCCACTCATTTAATTATGAAACCTCATGAGGTTCTCCATCAGCTAGCCCTATGTTGAGAATTTTTTTCGTTGGCTGTAATGTCATAGAATGTGCATTTGGATTTTTGGGTTTATTTGTAGTGTGCGTTTGAATGAGCAGATAATTTTACCGAGTGAAGGAAGAATACGTAGTTTGGGGGTTTTGGAAAAATGGGGATTGGGGACACATGTATTTTTGACAAATCAATCATACTTCGTAATTTAAAGTGCGGATTCCATTAACAGTAACACTTTTCCTTTTATGGCCGTTGCCGTTATCAAAATCAAAATGCTCTTTTTAAGGGACAAAGATGCGATTTTGCAAACATACTTGGCAACAAACTGTCGTGCCACGTGGCAGCCTTTATTTACACGGGGTTTTCTTTAAGATATAATAATAAAAAAGATATTATCTGTATATATTAAGAGGATTCAGAAAGTTAGTTATTACTTTTTTTCCTGTCAAAAATACCCTTAAATTAATTAACTAACAACTTAAAAATGGTGTTAAAATAGTAAATTGGAAAAAGAAAGTTAGTTATTACTTTTTTTACTGTAAAAAATACCCCTACCTAAAACTTAAAAATAGGGTTAAAATAGAAAATTGACAAAAATAATAAATTCCTACTTCTACGTTGAAATACCTTCATGCTTCTATTAAACTCCTATTTCTATTCAATAGCTTAAAAAACTCTCCATGTGTGTCAAAAAAAAAAAAAAAAAAAAAAACTCCCCACGTGATGTCAAAAAAAAAAGAGGCGTGTACAATTAAATCCTCCCCACTCATCTTCTCAAAAAAAGAACTTCCCACTACTCACGTTTGTAGGAAAATAACTACCCCTCCAATACAATAAGCAAAAACTATCCCACGTTTTAAAAAAAAAGAAAAAAGAAAAAAAAAAAGGTGTCAGTTGAAATAATTTTCATAGAACTTCTCATAAAAAAAGAACTTCTCAGTTGAAATAGAAAAAAACTCTTCTTCCCCACGTCTACTCCTATTATTCCGGTTTGCAATAGAATTTTTGTTTGTACATCATTACTATTCCTATTCCTAATTGAAATACAATTTCTGTCAGGTGGCTACATCTTTCTATAAAAGGAGTCTGTGTGTACAATAAACCTTCCCCACTTTTCTTCTCAAAAAAAGAACTTCCCCCTACTCACGTTTGAAAGAAAATAACTACCCTTCCAATATAAAAAGCAAAAACTTCTCAGTTTTCATCACAACTTCCCGTAAAAAATAGAACTTCTCAGTTGACATAGAAAAAAACTCTTCTTCCCAACGTCTACTCCTATTATTCCGATTTGAAATAGAATTTTTGTTTGCACATCAACAAAAACGAAGGAACGGGAGGCGACGAGACAAGGCAGAAGATTTTTAAAATTGTAAGATTTTTCTTTTGTTTAATTAATCAATTAATTTATTTTTCTTTGCTTAGTTTTGTAATTCGCTCTGTTCTCAAATTGAACTTTCACACTTCTCTACAAGATTTAGGTAAGTTTTTTTTTTTTTTTTTTTAAGAAACAAAATTTAGATAAGCTAAAACTTAAGATTTTTAAGTCGTTACTTATCTAAAATTTTAAAATTTAGTTAAGGAGTAACCGAGTAAGATAAATTTCTAAACAATTTTAAAAGTTTTATTTTATTAAACTACTTAAAAAAAAAAAAAAAAAAGATACGGATTAGAAGTTAAGACTAAGAGTACAACTTGAATTGCCCAATTCAAATGGGAGAACGTGCGTGAGGTGGTGGAAGTTTGTATTTGTGTAGAAGTTGAGTATTTTAAATTTTAAATAGTTAATGGATGTCTTTGCTATGTGCAAAATAAAAAGCAAAATAAATTTCATGTTTATCTTAATCTAAAAAAAAAAAAAATTAGTGTTCTAAAATTTTAAAATTTAGTTAAGGAGTAACCGAGTAAGAGAAATTTCTAAACAATTTTAAAAGTTTTATTTTATTAAACTACTTAAAAAAAAGAAAAAAAAAAAGATAAGGATTAGAAGTTAAGACTAAGAGTACAACTTGAATTGCCCAATTCAAATGGGAGAACGTGTGTGTGGTGGTGGAGGTTTGTATTTGTGTAGAAGTTGAGTATTTTAAATTTTAAATAGTTAATGGATGTTTTTGCTATGTGCAAAATAAAAAGCAAAATAAATTTCATGTTTATCTTAATCTTAAAAAAAAAAAAAAAAATTAGTGTTTACTATTTATTCATAGAATATTTAAAGTCCATCTATTACTTCTTCTTCTTTTTTTTCTTTTTTTTTTTTTAAATTGTTGCAAATCCGTATAATATGTCACTTTTGTTGTCTCTTAATTCACTAATGGGAAGCATTGATTTTAATTTTTAACCAAATTTGTATTAACTAGATATGAGTTCCGGATATACACAAGCGCATCCTATAAATAATAGAGAACATGGAACAACAGGCATTGAAACCGGTCAAACTGATTTAGAGACAAATCAAATAAATTTAAATGAAGGCCCTGTCCAAGTGGTAGGCATAAATCGGCTTACACATATTCGTCGTTTGGCTCGCAATATATCAATTGCGCAAAATGAAGCCCAACTTAGTAGTGGTAAGAATACAACTAATCAGATTAACCTTTTATTTTTTTTTTTCCCTTTTTGTAATCTTTTTTAAATATTTTTTATTATTTTATTTATTTATTCGAGGAAGGCCTTTTTGTAATCTCATTGGTCCCACTCTATTAGAGTTAGAGTTATTCTAACCTTAATATATAGATACATATAATAATAATATTGTCACAGATGAACCAACTGAGCAAACACATTTTCAAATGTCTCGGACAAATCGATTAACTACCATACGACGAATGGCTCGAACTATTTCAAACCCTACTAATGTCATACGCCACTCTCATGGTAATGTTAATGTATCCAACCATTCCCAATCTTTATCTTGCATATATCATTATAATATTTTTAATGTCAAGATCAACAATATTACTAACTCACTGCTCATGTTATATTTACTTTCATTCCAGATTATCCAAATATAATGCCAAATGACTTTGAGGCTGGACCAAGTAATATGAATCCTGACATTAATGATGGTATATTCATTACAGTCTAACATCATCTCATGTATTTAAATATTTTATACAATTTTTTTCGGTACCCAACCATTTTTTACCATAATTTTGCATATAATGTTACAATATTTTTAATGTCAAGATCAACAATATTATTAACTTATTGATGAATTTAAATATATGCTTCATTCCAGAAGATCCAAATATAATGCCAAATGACATTGAGGCTGGACCAAGTGACTTGAATCTCCACATTAATTATGGTAAGCTCATTACAGACTATTAATAAAGTTTACACGTCACGTCATGTATTTAAACATTTTATTTATACAATTTTCTTAGGTGCCAACACATATCAGATGCATGTTCAAGCAAACATGCAAGGTAGATACAACTGTGCAAGAGACTTTTATGAATGTAGGGAAGAGATAAGATTCAGCCTACCAGCGCCAAAGATATGTCCATTTTGTAACGCACGACTTTTCTGCAGTGAGTCTTCCACGATGTGCTGTATGAAAGGAAAAATATCTTTTCCCAGCTTACCAATCTCAGAACCATTGATGGATTTATTTTGTGAACAATCTGAACAAGGTCGACATTTTAGGCAATTTATACGGTCTTACAATCACAATTTTGCATTCACCTCAATGGGTGTTCATGTAGATGATAGTATGGCATCAACAAGTCGCGGAATTTATACTTTTCGAGCCCAGGGTTCCATATATCACAAAATTGGTAGTCTTTTGCCAACAAATGATAGGCCACGTTATTTACAATTATACATCTATGACACGGACAACGAAATTGAGCATAGACTGAGTGAATCACGAGACCTTCGTGCACATATTATCCAACGTGTAAAAACTATTTTAGACCAAGAAAATCCATTTGTTAAGGAGTTTCGTCAACTAGCTCAGAGGGAAGATTTACATCAATGTAAACTCATAATCAAAGAACAACATCCAAATCAACCTCAATATTGCCTTCCCACAGCTTCTCAAGTGGCAGCTGTTGTTGTCGGAGGTGATGAAGCCGGACAGTTATATGGAAGGAATATATTGGTAGAAACGATATCTGGACAGCCTATCACTATTCCAGATGTAGTAGGATATTATGATCCACTACAATATCCATTGCTATTTCCGTTTGGAACGTATGGATGGGATATTAATACCACCTGTGCAAATAATAATACGGTCACATGTCGTGAATTTTATGCATACCGGTTTCAGGTTTATACTTTTAACTCTTTTGCTCTAATTACTTAACATGTATCTAACTACAATATGCAAATAATATTTTGTTTCTCTTCAATTTCTATTGTGAAAGATTCGCCCAGGACCTATGTCAACGCTCTTACATGGAGGGCGTCTTTTGCAACAATATGGTGTTGATATGCATGTGAAGATAGAATCGCATAAGCTTAGGTGGATACGACAAAATCAAGAAGCTCTTTGGGCAGAACAATACCAAGGCCTCCAAGATGCTTTCCAAGCAGGAGAAAATTATGCTGGTAATGTACATTTATGTTGTTACCATTTAATTTTATGCCAAATTTATTTACCAATGAATGCAGATTTCATCCTAATAGTACTGATGTTAACTGCACATCTAATAATAGGAAATGTGGGGCATAGGACCATTCTACCATCATCATTTGTGGGAAGTCCACGCGATATGATTCAACGCTTTCAAGATGCTATGAATTTGGTTCAAAAGTTTGGAAAGCCAGATTTATTCATCACAATGACGTGTAATCCAAGGTGGGAGGAAATAAGAAATGAGCTTTTACCAGGACAAGTTTCGCAAGATCGACCAGATTTATTGGCAAGGATTTTTAAAGCAAAATTTGAAGAGTTTAAGGATGATATCATTAACAAAAGGGTTCTTGGAAGAGTTGTTGCTCATGTGCATGTCTTTGAATTTCAAAAAAGGGGTTTACCACATGTCCACATGCTTCTAATTTTAGATGACAATGATAAATTACATAGCCCAGATGATTATGATCGCATTGTACGAGCTGAAATACCTTTTAAGGATGATGAGCCTCAATTGCATAGTGCAGTACTCAGACACATGATCCATGGTCCCTGTGGAACACAAAATCAAAGATCACCTTGCATGAAAAATGGGAAGTGTAAAAAATCCTACCCAAAGCCTTTCTCTCGAGAGACTTACCAAGGTAATGACTCATATCCTGTCTACAGAAGACGTGACACAAATAACTCAGTGCCTTTGAACAATCAACGAAATGTGATGGTTGACAATAGTTGGGTTGTTCCGTATAATCCTTGGTTGCTTCTAAAATATAATTGTCACATTAATTTAGAGATATGTTCTAGCATAAAAAGTGTGAAGTACTTATACAAATATGTGTATAAGGGTCCTGATCGCGTATCTGTTGAAGTGAGGCCAGAGTCAAATTATGATGAGGTACAACAATATGTTGATGCAAGATGGATATGTGCTCCAGAAGCATTTTGGAAGATATTTAGTTTTTCAATGTATCGAATGTACCCTTCTGTGGAACGGTTACAAATTCATTTACAAAACCAACATCAAGTGAGGTTTCGAAGGCAACAACCAATTGAAAATATTTTGGAACAAAACAAAAAAACAATGCTCACTGAATTTTTTACTATGAATACCATTGATGCAGATGCAAGGCAGTACTTATATAGAGAATTCCCTGAGCATTATTGTTGGAATAGGAATAGTAAAAGTTGGAGACGGAGAATATCTCATAAAAAGGTCATTGGTAGGATATATACTGTTTCACCATCAGAGGGAGAAAGATTTTATTTACGTGTCATTTTGAACCATGTGAAAGGACCAACAGGATTTCAAGATTTGTTGACTGTGAATGGGATAACCTACGCAACTTTTAAGCAAGCAGCTGAACAGAGGGGTTTATTAGAGAATGATAATAGCATACGACAATGTATGCTTGAGGCGGCAAACATTAGAATGCCATCAGCTTTGAGAAGATTGTTTGCAACTATATTGGTATTCTGTGAACCAATTGGAGTACGAGATTTATGGAATGAGTTCTACCTGCATATGGTTGACGATTATCCATCATCGTCTATCACAACGGATGTAGTGCGTACAAATAGGCTTCTAAATGATTTAAAACTATTACTATCGCAACATGGCAAACGTATCACAGAATTTGATTTGCCGACAATAACTACAACATCTGATGAAAGTTCATCCATGCCTAGAATCATACAAGATGAGCTTACCATTCCTATGGATAATGAAGAATTGACATTAGTGGACAAGTTGAATAATGATCAAAAATTTGCTTATAACACAATAATGGAAGTCATTCAACGTAAACAAACAATGGCGTTCTTTGTGGATGGTCCAGGAGGAACTGGAAAAACATTTTTGTATCGTGCATTACTAGCATCTTTAAGAAGTGATGGTCATATCGCAGTTGCCACAGCAACATCTGGTATTGCAGCAACATTACTACCTGGTGGAAGAACAGCACATTCAAGATTTAAAATACCTTTAATTCCTGAAGCATCATCAACTTGCTCTATAAGTAAACAATCTGATTTGGCTGAACTCATTAGACGTGCGGTAGTGCTTATTTGGGATGAAGCTCCTATGGTGAATCGACGTGCACTTGAAGCATTAGATAGAACATTGCAGGATCTTATGGAAGTTAATTCACCTTTTGGTGGAAAGGTGCTAATACTGGGAGGAGATTTTCGTCAAGTACTTCCTGTTATTCCCAAAGGCACAAAGGCAGAGTTGTTAGATGCATGTATAGTCAACTCCCCATTATGGAGATATATCAAGATCTTACATTTAACTCAAAACATGAGATCTATTAACGATCAACAGTTTTCAGAGTACATAAGGCGCATTGGTGATGGAATTGAACCATTTGCAATAGACGATCTGATTAAAGTTCCGTCTTCTATGGCAATACCATGGGAGGGTGATCATTCAATTGCTCAACTAATTGAACAAGTTTTTCCAGATTTGCAAAATCATGCCTACAATGCAAGATACATGGTTGAGAGGGCATTGTTAACACCAATTAATGAGGATGTGGATAAACTTAATGAGAAGATAATCTCACAATTTCCAGGAGAAGAACAAAAGTTATATTCGTTTGATGAAGTTGAAGATGATACACAACATTTATATCAACAAGATTTCTTAAATTCTATATCTCCAGGAGGTTTACCACCACATATCCTAAGGCTGAAAAAAGGTGCTCCAATAATGCTATTGCGAAATATAGATCCAAAAGTGGGGTTATGTAACGGTACAAGATTACTATGCCGTGGGTGTTTTAATAATGTAATTGATGCAGAAATTTTGACTGGACAATATGCTGGAACACGTGTGTTTTTACCAAGAATACCTTTGAAAACTACAGAAAATGTGCATCTCCCCTTTGTGATGATAAGGCGCCAATTTCCAATACGCTTGAGTTTTGCACTTACAATTAACAAAGCACAAGGTCAAACAATTCCCAACGTTGGCATATATCTTCCTGATCATGTTTTTAGCCACGGCCAATTGTATGTGGCCCTGTCAAGAGGGGTATCTCAATCTACCACAAAACTATTAGTTCAAAAAGGAACAATACCTGGGGAGGAAGGAGTTCACACGAAGAATATTGTGTACAAAGAGATTTTGTTGCATTCATCCTAGGTATATTTCAAGATTTTAATGCCTACCAAATAAGTTGAATTTTTTTCATTTTGGTTTCTTATTTAATATTATGAATGTGTTTAATTGATAAAAGATGTGTATTGTCAATATGAAGGAAACACAACCCAACATTATTTCATTCTTAAAAGCTAGGATGGGACAAAACTCACTTCACGATAGTGTATATCTGGAGAACAAGGTATTTAAAAAAAAACACCCTAACTTCTTTGTTTACCACACATTGTATTACATTATATGTTTATGTGGAATATGTGTATTTGACAATTTAAATTAATGTGACAATGGTGTTATTCTAACGTGGCTTCATTTGCCTCTTACAATTACACAACAGGTTTGTTGCAAATGTTGCTGTGAAACAATTGGAAGGCTCAATAAAAGACGCTGAATCATAAACATTTGCTTTCATACCCTGTCATATATATGGGTGGATGTAATTTTTTGTTGCTTTTTTAATGAACAATCTTCTACAAATTCTAATTCTAATTATAGTAATGTTTCAAAAATTAATCTATTAACAATCACAAAAAAAAATTGTGTTGATGTTTATGGAATACTAGCCTCTGAGCACGCGCTCACGCGCGTGCTCAGAGGCTCTTCTATTTTTTGGGTAAGGGTTAATTTAGAGCATTTATTATAATTTGGGATTACTACATTCTCTAATCACAAAAAAAAACCTAGGGGTGTGATAATAAATTTTAATAATTTATTGATCTCTTACACAGAATGCACTAAATTATCACACCCCTAGGTTTTTTTTTTGTGATTAGAGAATGTAGTAATCCCAAATTATAATAAATGCTCTAAATTAACCCTTACCCAAAAAATAGAAGAGCCTCTGAGCACGCGCGTGAGCGCGTGCTCAGAGGCTAGTTATTATTATTCGCGAGCGTTGCATGAAGAGCGCACAGACGTTGTCGTTTTATATGCGGTAATTGCTAGTGATATCATATGTTTGAATGAATATTCTATTGGTGTCCTTCCTTCATCCTGGTTCAGACAGACACAGCTAATTGTGAGTGAGTGGTTGGTTAGAGAGATGGCGGTTTCAGCTATAAGAGGCGGTCGGTTGTTTTATCATCATCATCATCATCATCCTCGTCCTCAGTTGTTATCATCCTCAGATAATTCCTTAAGAAGAAGGAAGCAGCAGCTGAATTGTGGAGGTGTCTCTAACTCTAAGCCCCCAAATTTCACTTTCTTTGCTCGTTATTCTCAAGCCCAGGGCCAGGGTCAGACCCAGGATCGTTTCTCTTCTCCTTCTCGCCTCCAAGGTCTCCTCTTTTCCTTCTCTTTTTTTTTTTTAATTCTTAAGACAATCGTTCGATTCAATTTGCTCACTTTCTCTTCAAAAGTCTTCTTCTCTTTATTATTTTTTGCTAAAATTTATGTTCTTTTTTTTATTATTAACAATAATAAAAATCCCATCATCATGAATTAAGGTTTTAAATTCATTAATGTTCCAATTAAATGAAGAAGAAGTTGTTGTTGGTGTTGGGGTTTCAGATAGTATTGAGGGGCTTCCTAAACTGGTGGAGGATATTGTCCAAACATCCATCACTACTGGTCCACGTGGTGCCCTTAGGCTTGCCCAAGGTATCCAAGCTTTTCTCGGTGTTGGTAGCGAGTGGCTAGCTGATGTTTCCAATGTAAGCTCACTCTGCTTCTTCATTCTATAAAATTGTAATAAGTCTTTGGGATTTTCTTTTCCTTCTTCCTCCCAATCCCAATCCCATCTCCATTACTATTTTCTTAAATATGTTGGATAGTCCCTACAGGGATAATCAATGACTTACTCCATTTAATAAATTCTTCAATTTCAACCAGTTTAGATGAAGATGTTGTACTTGTACTTATGCCTTCCTCCAAAATAATAATTATACAAGGATATTTATTATATATGAATTTCATTCTTAATTAATGGATTTCATTTTGGTCATTAACACGATAGGAATTAGAGTCATTACTATTGACTACATTTTATCCTATAACTTCCTTTTGGATCTTTCCAAATAAAAGATTTTGAAGGATTTCGATTGAGTAAGGCCCCCCCTATCCCTATCTGTAGGTTTTCTTGTTGATCTATAATTTTTTTTAATCCTATTAATAAATTATGCTCAGGTACTGGATACACTCAATATTAATTTAATTTGATTTGATATAATCATCTTTTCCTGTAACAAATCTGACAATGTTGAAAGAAATATTAACACCTTTTCTTCTTTTCTAGTCAACAAATTCATCTGTTGGATTACCAACTCAAATGCAGCTTGGACTACTTTCACCAGTTTATTTAAGGAGATTATTTGAACGCATGGGGGCGACCTACATCAAATTAGGTCAGGTAAGTCCTGATTGTTGCTTGTAAGGACCTCCCCCCCTCCCAAGAGAGAGAGGGGGTCATTGAGTTACATGAAAGTAAAGTGTACTCTTTTTTTTTTTTACTGAAGTGCATATTTTAGTTATGACCGCAAAAATGCTGCTAAACTTGAATGGCCACTTAATAAGCACATTCTTATACAAATTTATTTTTTGATTCTCTTTCTTTCTTTTAGATTGATCTGCTCTATGAATACATTGTAACTAATGAATAACTTGGCTTCCACTTGGGTAGTTCATAGCATCTGCACCAACATTGTTCCCTCCAGAATATGTCCAAGAATTTCAAAGCTGTTTTGATAGAACTCCTGCAGTTCCTTTTGAAGACATTCAAAAAATTTTGCGTGAGGAATTGGGGAGACCCATAGATAGTGTCTATGAATATGTTGACCCAACTCCACTTGCTTCGGCCTCAATAGCCCAGGTTAATCTCTCTCTCTCTCTCTCTCTCTCTTCCTTCTTCAATATCGTATACTGTAGACTTTTATGGGTAAGATTTATGTTATATTATGTCCAGGTTCATGGTGCAAGGCTTAGAGGCTCCCAAGATGATGTAGTTATAAAGGTCTTGAAACCTGGAATAGAGGACGTATTGGTGGCAGATCTGAATTTTGTATACATTGTTGCTCGCATATTGGAGTTTTTGAACCCTGAACTCAGCCGTGCATCATTGGTACTTATGTCCAGCTAACTTCCGTGCTTATTTTGGATGAAACTTATAAACACCTTTCCATGATATTTCATACTCTTAACAATCATCTTCAAGTAGCATATTTGTTCATTTCACGTTGTTGCAGTCAAATTTGAGGATGTAAATTCAATTTTAGGTGCATGCAATTTGGTGGTATGTGAAATAATCTGATGAAATGATGAAATTTTGCATTTTTGTGGTGTTTTACTTCCCTGTCCTTATTGTGAAGAATCTATGACATATTTCTAATTATTGATAAATATAGTTGCATACTGTATTATTTTTTTCAATTTTTTCTATAATAATGATAGCTTGAAGCTTCCATGTAATATAAACTTCCTTTCAGTAGGTTGGTGTTGTCAAAGACATAAGAGAGTCAATGCTTGAAGAAGTTGACTTTTACAAGGAGGCTGCAAATATTGAGTCCTTTAGGAGATATCTGGAAGCCATGGGACTCACAAGGCAAGCTACAGCTCCAAAAGTGTATCAGCACTGCAGCACCCGACGACTTCTGACAATGCAGAGGCTTTATGGAGTTCCTCTTACTGACCTAGACTCCATAACTTCACTTGTTTCTAGTCCAGAGGCTAGTCTTATAACTGCTCTTAATGTGTGGTAGGACCAAAGCCTAATTTTCAATGCATGTGCTTGCACGGTTGATGTTTATTTTAGTTCAAGTTTTGAAACATAAGTCTCTCAATGAAACATTAATGCAGGTTTGGTAGCTTGCTTGCCTGTGAATCCTTCCATGCAGATGTTCATGCAGGCAATTTGTGGTTGTTACGCGATGGTCGTATTGGGTTTCTTGATTTTGGTATGCAGCCATTTTTTGTGATGAGTTATATTCATGGTTTACTTTTAGCTTTTATCTTTTCCAAAATAATTATCATCACTAACTACTAAAAATGCTTTAGTTTGGTGTTTACATTACTCAAATCAAGTAAACCTTAACCCCAGTTTATTCTAGTTGGCTCTATGGATCCTCTTCAACTAATTGGAGTCATCTTATCTAAAATTCCTACTGCCAGGCCTGCAATATCTCCTCTGATGATATGTTGGCACATTTTATGAAGTGAATTTGATATCACTATGAAATAGTGCCGTTGATTGGTTCATAATTTTTCTTGTAAACTGGTGTAGGCTTTCCATGTATCAACAGCAAAAGTAATATGGATGTTTTTTTTTATTAGTAAAAGTAATATGGAAGTTACATATTAAACTTTACTATTTTGGTAGGAAGGAAAAAAAAAATCAATTAGATATTACTGATGGAGCATAAAGGAACTGCAATGTTTGTAATATGGATAAAAATGGCCATGCATTTTATCATATACTGTGAGATTTAAATGAATCCCTGCCTGCCCAGCCCACAGAAAGGGGAAAATTAGTGGTATGCCTACCTTGGAGCCAGCAGATTCCAGATACTTGGAGTATCGTCACATTAGCGATGCCCTAAACTATGATCTTTAAACATTTTATATTTGTTACTAGGCTTTGGTTTGAGAAAGATCTAGCCTTGCCCTCACTTTCTCTTCCTGAGTTTTCTTATACTTCTCATTAACAACAGTGGGCTGTCATTTTCATATACTTTACTGAACTGATTATTCATATGCTTATGAACTAATTCTGTTGTCATTACCATTCAGTAATTGTACATGAAAGTACTCTTGCATGTAACACAGAATATATTAAAAATTACAGGAATTGTTGGGCGTATATCTCCCAAGACATGGGCTGCCATGGAAATATTTTTGGCATCAATTGCAGCTGAAGAATATGATTCAATGGCATCTTCCTTGATTGAAATGGGTGCTACAAACAAGGATATCGATACTAAGGCTTTTGCAAGAGACTTGGAAAAGATATTTTCATCAATACAGGCAAGAACAGTAAATTATCCATGTGTGCAGTTGATGTCTATTGAGGGTTTGCTCCAAAACTATCATGTTCACGTAATAGTTGGCAGTTAGTACATGTTAAATCTGAACATGAATCATCTCTTGGATTTTTTCTCTCAACACCTGCTTACACAATGTTTGTATTATACTCTTGTGGAAAGAACCAATGCTAGACCAAAGGCGCTTGGACATGGTTCTCTCTCTCTCTTCCAGAAATAGAGAACCGTAAATTATCCTTTTTGTAGGAGTCTTTTTTCTTGCTTGTTGAGGGACTGAATTTTGGTATATTGTTTAGAGGAAGTTAGCACCCTAAAGGTTCCTTTACTTTGCTTATGAATGAAGGTATGAACTGGAGGAGGTTCCTTGGCCGGGTATATATCCTGCTTGGCTGTGTCCTGAATATTTTTTTCCTTTGGATTATTAATGCAGGATTTGGATACAGAAATAGTTGTAGCAACAGCCAGGGGGACAAATACAGATGCAACCGCTATCTCTGCTAATCTAGTTGTTGATGAGAGGCAAATGAATGCACTCTTTCTTGATGTGGTAAGCAGTTCTATGATAAATTGTTCAATACGAATGTCTGCCATTTAGACTTGTTATGCAACAACTATATTGGTTTTAGTTGGTCCAACACCAGCCCCTGCATGAGTATTTTCTGAGCTCTATTGATATGACAAATTTTGGCTCACTTACTGGGCAGGAGAAACACAACAAATTTAAATATAGCATTCTGCCAGATCATTTCAATGAAGTAGTGATCTGTAGTTGTGCATCTCTGTATCATGCTCTAGTTCTGTCCTAGACTATAGAGTTGTAGATTAAAATTCAACTTTGAATACGATTTGCTTGGAGTTCTAGTATCAATGTGAAATATCACGATAAGTTGGAGAAAGTTTGAAAGGGTTTCTTTTTTGGGAAAAATGGGAAAATTTTGTGGAATTAATTTAAACTTACG
Organism: Quercus ilex subsp. ballota; assembly: GCA_032727855.1. Taxonomy (NCBI): domain Eukaryota; kingdom Viridiplantae; phylum Streptophyta; class Magnoliopsida; order Fagales; family Fagaceae; genus Quercus; species Quercus ilex. Next base: position 69,845,058 of record CM064915.1, read on the forward strand.
TGTGGGAATTTCAATAATAATCCAAAGTCTCGAGTCGTAGATAAAAAGTAAAAATAAAAACCCTAGATGTGTTTGGTTATAGATGCAAAGTATAATTTATGACTGCCAATAGTATATGGTTGATTGGCACTTCCTTTCTCTCCCTATCCTAATGAAGTGACCAGGGTTCATGTCCCCGCAAGAGAAATTATATCCTTGTGTTTTGAGGATAAATTATGTTGTACCTTAAAAAGGAGTATAATATGAGACTGAAAACGCTATGGAATTTCTTGAAATGGTAGGTGAATATATTATTGAGACTGCTGAAGGGTAATGACTACCTTTGAACTGTTTCAAATGTTTTCTACTGCTCCACAGGTTCGGGTTAGTGAATCTTATGGATTGAGATTTCCTCGTGAATTTGCACTTCTCATGAAGCAGCTTCTATATTTTGACCGGTACACCCGGTTGTTGGCTCCGAACATGAATATGCTTCAGGACCAGAGGATCTCCATTGTTTCAAACCGAAGAAGCAAATACGGGGACAGTTTCAAATGAATCTTGTTTATATAGATATACTTTCTCCTAGGTGAAAGGCTTTATTTTTGTTTCTCTTTATATGTATGACAATAAGCACTCCATAGTTAGAATTAAACATCCAAGAGGAGAATATAGACAAAGCAAGAAAGATATGTACTCATTTAATTCAAAGTGCTATACATGATTTAGTAGCAATGGAACTTTTGATATTTCTGCTGTATGAGCATTTGGTTACCCTTGGTGTTGCTGGTGCATGCTGGATCTGATGATTGTGCGAACTTTCATTGTATCCTTGGCTTTAGTTTAATCAACTAGTCTCATTTTTTTTTTTGATGGGTAGATCAACTAGTCTCATGTTATTGCATTGTTCCAGATTTTCTGGCTAGTGCTCCATGAGGGCTCCATAGCTGTAGCTTGCTCTGGCCTTTGGAATTTCGTTCCATATTAGATCACCAATTGTGTTTTTTAGTATGACCCCCTTCGACAATCATAACAACACTCTGTGCAACAGAAACAACTGCTTTGGTTACATTGCTAGAATGATAAGTATATCACTCTCTCCCAATATGATGGCTGGTATGCTGGTCTGCCAGTAGCTCTATATGAGTGACCAATAAGCCTGACCTTTTAAGTTTTGGAGCTCGTTTAGAGTTCAGGAATGTGTTATCATGGGACATAGGTTGTCGAATATTTAGATGGAATGAAGGTTTATACTTTATAGGTGCTAGTCTTATAATTCTCCTAGAATGAAGGTTTATACGTGTTAATCTTGTTCTTATTCTCCGTTGGCATGTCCTATGGACTGTCATAGATTTTGGGATGTAGTACTTAAAAATTATATTCAAACGCTTGGTCAAGTGCACAGATATGGATCTGTGCTGGATCGAACAAAACCAACCATTTTGGAGTATGGCTTCCTCTGTTATTTGGAGAGAGAAGCAGCCCTAAGCAAAAAATATGAATATAAAAATGAAGAAAGAAAATAGGAGCATTTCTAACCGTTTGACTTGCGTCTAATACTCCTCTTTAGGTTATTAAAGATGTATAAATGATGAACCATTTGTAAGGAACACTTAAAACAAATTTCAATCACACGTTACATTATTTACATAATATCTCACCATATATAATGATTAAATGTCAAATGCATTATGTTTTCTTGGAAAAAAAATATTACAAAATTTAGAATACTTTTATTAGAAATAATCACATCATTTCTTTTAAAATGGGTAGGTACTTACATCTACAAGCCTTATCTACTATTTTTAGTTTTCACTTAACAAAAATACTAAATTTAAAAGGCATAGACGGGGTATTAAGAAGCGGACCATCCTATCCAAGCTCTGCGTACCGCCTCTTGATTAAGGTTAGTGCACTAACATCATTAAAACCTGCACTCAGAGAGTCAAAATTATGTCGGGTATCAAAAGCAAAGTGAAACAGTGACATTTATGAGACTACGTGCAATCCTACTACAAGGCAAAAAAAGAATAAAAGAAAAGGCAGATGACATTTTAGAATTCATTCATAATACATTATTTATGACCCATTTCAATGTCAAGTATCTCTCTATGTTAATTGAAAAGCAAACACTGAATAGATCTAACAAGTTTGAAAATCCATTATACATGATCGACTATATTATACACAAATAAACAAATCAAATAGAAATCTAGGTAAATATCTACACACAATAAAAACTTTGGTTTCTACTTCTGCTATATACTCCAAAGGAATGAGATCAATCCTATTCCACCAGGCACCAACCTCCGAGGAACAAGTATCTAGTTTGCAGTTTTAGTAAATTCTCCAGGACAATCAACAACTGCCATATCCATAATGTTGTGTTCTGATCAAGATCTCTCATTTCCTTGACCGCATGCCTTGCTCTTTGTAGAGTATGAGCTTCCTCTTGTGCGAGATGGCTCAGACCCATTTATGACCTGGCTCGGTGAAGAATAACCCATGAGCTGATGAAGTGGGGAGCTTGATGTTGCTGGAAGCTCCTCAATTTCTGAAGATAAATTTTCTGCTTTGGACAGATTAGAGGAAGGCCTAGATGATTCATGCCCAAAATTCTTTTGTTTCTTTTGGGACTGATTCAAAACAAACTTCTTTCTCTCTCCCATAGGCTTGAAAGGTTCATATTCATACGATGGATTTCTTTCATTTATGTTGCCTTGGAGAGCATGAAAGGATGTGATGGAAACAGGATCTGCTTCAGTGGAGCCACTTTTGCAGTAAGAGAGTCCATAATCATCAGAACATGACACAGGATCTGCCTGTAGACAAGCACTGGCATGAGAATGAGACGCTGAGACCAACCTCCTATTAATAGAATCACTGCAGTCATCAACCTCACTTGGTGGAGGGTCTACAGCATTCAATGAATATGGTACTATATGAGTGCTATTTTGCAGTGAAAACTTGAGCAGCTCCGAACAAGCACCGCACCTTAGCCGATGAAATCTCCTTCTGAAGAGAACAAAATCTGCAGGTAGCTGCAGTGGGCTCAAGCAACTATAGCAAGTTATGATAGGGGCTCCACCTGCTATGGGTCGGAAATGTCGCTTAACCAAATGCTGTTTCTCTCTCAAATACTTCTTCACCTCATGGTCTTTATGCCTCTGATCCGCAGATTTTGTTTCACGACTGCGCATGGGGAACTTAGAGTCCACACACCACTGGGGACTAGAAGGACAAGAGCTGTAAGAATTGTACAAGTTATGTCCAGGATGGACCCAACATGACCCTTTATTACGGTGAAGGATGGGCAGCGGCAACTGTGCTGAGCATTGCCAGTCTTGGGGATAGCAATGCTGACAAGAGTGATGAGCTTGGTGCCTGCTCCTCGTTGTCTCCCCTGAGAAAGGTATGTGGGAGGAATTGGACTGCTGGAGCTGGCTGCTTCCCTGCATGCACCTTCTGGGAAACCTAGGATAACTTAAGTCGTGACATACTTCCTCAGCTGCCTCGTGATCATAGTACGATGCAATATGCTTTTCCTTCCAAGTGGAAACCCTTTCATTAGCCATTCCACTTGGATAGCATCTTTTGCTAAGTTCATCCTGCAATTCAGAAACCATTCTCAACAATTTCATCTTGTCCTGTTCAAGGTACTCAGACTTGCCAGATGAATGAAAGCTTGTATTGCGGTCAAACTGATTATGCACTTCATTTGAAGGGCCACCACTCTCATAGCCAGATATGGAACCCCTTTGATAGAAAGGCACCCTCGATGGATGGCTATCTCTCTCACGTCTCCTCCAATTTCTGACTGGGCGGCCATGAATTGTGGGTTCCAGTAATTCATCTTGATCCCACTTGCTTTTATTGGCTAAACGCTTCTTAGCCAATGAATGAATTTCCCCTTCATGTTCAATATAAGAACTACAATTCATCATGCCGTTCACCTGGAATTTGTCCTTTTTGTGCCTTTCTTCAGGAGGAACAAAGTCTGAAACCTTATAAGCACTTCCAGATGAATGTATATATCGTTCAAGAAGGTGGTCATCCGTCCCATCATAAGAAGAGACACTGCCCTCATATGCATAATAACTTCTGGTTGGGGATTTAGACAAATCTCTAAGTCCACCACTGAGCTCAGAGCTGGGGTTGACAAACTCTGCAGATTCAAATGTATCTGATGAAATGCTTTCCCTTGCCGGCGTATGATGAGTAGCAATTGAAATACTTCCATTTGTAGCCACTAAATTATCAGTGTTCAAGCTTCTGAAATTAGAATCACCCTCTTTGATATCTATCTCTGACTTTGCTCCCGCTGACAGCAAGCCCTCGTCATTTGCCTCTACTTCTGAATTTGCTTGTGCTATTGGCGATGGCTCTTCATTCCCCTGAGAAGCAAGCTCAGTTGACAAACAAACTTCATTGGAAACCCCAAGCTGTTCAACATTGCAGTCACATGATTCAATTTTATCAATGTCACTGCTTTGGTAGTTATGGGATAAGTTTACACCCCCAAGTTGCTCGCCATAACATTCCTCAGACTGGCTTTGATTCCTTTCATCATTTTGATCTTCATTTGATAAATTTATACCTCCAAGCTGCTCGCTAATGCAATCCCCCAATTGTTTTTGATCCCTCTCATTGTTTTGGTCCAAGGAACATTCTCCCAAGGAAGTAAGAATTTCTTTGTTAGAGCTGTTGGATTCTTTATCTTCAACAACAAGATCCAATGCATTTGTCTGAGTAGCATCTGTTTCACGTAAGCCAGAATCTATGCTTTTTGGATCACGTTTTCGATTTTTTGCTGCATGCGGGAAGAGGATTGGAAGAAATTAATACACAACTCTAAACGCATCAAGATATCTAAGCAACAATTTTTAAAATCCATATAAAATGTAAGCCGTGACTTCAAACTTATGGATAAGTAATAATTGTCATCAAAAGTCAGCACTAGTGGTAAAGGGTTCAGTGGTCCACTATTTTTATCTTTTATATTAAAAATGACTGTTAACTTATTTTCATTTGAGAAAATAAAAAAATAAAAAAATTTGCACGACATTGAGATAGTGGAGGGTTACAACTTACAGGCTCCAGTTCTAGAAATTTCCCAATGTAATGAAACTAAATTTCTGATTTCTAATCCATACATCTGTTTCAGGAATCATGACAATTATAAAAACCAATCTACATTCATAGAGTTTATCAAAATTGTTCTTATATTTCTTAGATTATTACCTTGGAGAATTGTGCCACATCCGCCACACTGATATAAAGGAAAGTCTGCCAACTCTGGCAGAACCTGCCGACATTTGGGGCATTGAACTAATCGAACTTTAGTAGTAGTCACTCCGCTCGTCATCTTCCCCCAATTGATGAACCTAAGGTTGCACTTCCAACACCCCACTTTGACAGAAAAATTAAATATCAAAGACCAGATTCATCCATGAGCGATGTTTTTTAACCAAAAAAAAAAAAGTTGCCTCTCACACTGTCTGCAATAAGATAGAGCAAATATATATAGGAAATGAGTTAGGAGTATAAAAGACAGATTTTGTAATTGCGAATTGAGAGATGGTGGAAAAGCAAAGAAAATTAAAAAAAAAAAAAAAGACTTAATAACAGCATAAGCTATGTCTAAAGGGGTGGTTGTCTCAAATTAAGCATCACAACAATGATCCAAAAGAGTATTTAAATTTTGTTGTGTGGATAGGGGTTGAAGAGTCGTGTAATTAAAAGAGTAAGATAATTAAGCAATCAGAGAAGCTAAAGTTTAAGATTGAATGCAAGTTGGAGCACATACACAACTGTTGATTGTAAGTCATTTTGCATTGTTAGGAAAATTCTTCAAAGAATAAAAGATCACGGAAATAATCACTTCAATGCAAATTGATTTAGGAATCAGCATACCCAATGTCTATGACAGTTATTGCAAAAAAAAAAGGGGGGGATGAGCACAAAAGTAGGAACTGAAACATAAAAAAAAGGTTGTGGATGAAATGAAATTAAACAAAAAGAATGAACAAAGTATAAATTAAGGAGAAGGGGCAGGAAGTAATAAAAGAAGAGAGCATGTAAATATTAGTTACATAATTAAGGATAAGAGGAGAGAAAATGAACAAATATAGTATTGAATTTGGATCTGGATTCTTAAAAAGTTAAAGAAATGAGAGTGATATTAGGAAAAGGTGGATCAAGAATATTAGTAGTAGTAGTAGTAGTAGTAAATTAATAAGGATGTCATATTATTTGAACTCTGTCTGGAAAGAGTAAATACAGAGAGAAGAGACAATTAAGGTTGTTAAACATAAAAAAGACATACACACCTTCTTCTTTTTTGACAAAATATAAGATCTGAAGAGAGTTGGGAGTTGCCACAAAAAAAAAATGGATATATATATATATATATTGATATTAAGTTTTAACAATGAACGATGTTTAGGTATATAGAGAGAGAGAGAGAGAGATTGTGTGTAAAAAGTAAGCAGAAACGAACCTGTGCGGAAACAGAGACAGAGATGAGAATGGAGAGAATTTCTTTTTCTTCGCCGCAAAGTTCACGACCCCCCCGCTTTTCTTTTCTTTAATTTTGAATTTTGAATTTCTAAATTTGTATTTTTCCTTTTTCTTTCACATTAACGAGTAGTCGTCTTCTTCTTCTTCTTCTTTCTATTTCGTGGTTTGGAAAATGCTTTTACAGTCAAACCCCTGAGTCTTCAAGACTTTAAAATTATTTATTTATTTTTTTTTTAAAAGGAAGAAGAAAAGAAAAGAGAAGAGCTGTCTGAAGACTTTTTTTTTTTTTTTTTTTTTTGGAGATTTAAGGGAAGGGAATATAGATTAGAGATAGTGTTTCTCTCTTTCTCTGTTTAGTAAATTTTTTTTTTTTGGCTGAATTTTCTCTGTTTAGTGTTTACACAAAAAAAGAAAGAAAGAGAGAAACGCGGAGAGAGAGAAAGAGAGAGGAAGAAGTTGGTGAAACCGCGCCGATCCCATTTAAAGCTCTCTCTCTCTCTCTCTCTCTCTTCGTTTTCTTTCATTCATTCAGAGTCTTCCCCCCAATCCCTTCATGACGTGTACACATGTCACTCTTCTTCCGTCACTCTTTTCAAACCCCAACCCAAATAATAATTTTTATTTAATGTCATAATAAATTTTTAAATACCATTCCTATCAAAAAACAAATTTTAAAAACCATTATTTATTGGGTCAAAGTCAAACTAATCTTTTTTCTTTTTGCTGAATAAATATTTTATTAATCAGCACAAAATAAGAAAAATACAAAAAGGTTTGGACCTAGAACCACCTCTATTTAAAACTTTCATCACAAATAAAGGCATAATGGAGATGGGAATTGGCCCAAACCAAGATACCAAAGCAGTGTATTGGGCAAGAAGATGAGCAGGGACATTGCTCTCTTTATTTACAAAAAAGAAAGAAACATTTACAAAAGATTTAGATAAATACAAAATATCATCAGATATGGATTTGATGCTCTAGTGAGGGACGGAATCTACATTCTTCAAAGGATCAATAACATTTAGAGCATCACCTTCCATTATTATATTTCTGTAACCTTCTATAGCACCACACCTTTTTTTTTTTTTTTTTTTTGAGGAAAAATAGTAGCACACTTAATAGCACACCAAGCTGCTTTGACTTCCCCTATCAAAGAGTTCCTTGGATCCAATTGTTCTACCCATGCCAAAAAAAACTTTCCTGAATCATCTTTGCCCACTACTATAACAAAAATTTTATCTTCCCTTATTGCTGCATAAAGTTTAACAACTGTTTGGAAGGGCCTGCCAAGTATTAACTTTTGGTGGTCTCCTTGGTAATTTACTCCAAGCTTGTTTATGCTCCTCAAAAACACGCCTTATTAGTCTAGAAAGCACAATTGGATTGCTTTTAGATCCCTCCACCCTAGCTTTGTTCCTGAAAAACCATAATTGATCACAGATAAGTAAGGAATATAATTGAAATTCTTTAGCAAATTCATCATCCAGCCCTAAATTTGTTTTTGGGTCGAGAATAATCTTAACCCAATCTAGAATAGATATATTTGACAAACATATTTGTGCAACCCAATCACACTGAAGAAACAAATGCTCTAAAGATTCTGGAGTATTATTACACAAATAGTAGTCTAGTGAGGGAAGAGGAAACCTGTTATTAAGGACAGTACAAGTTGGTAAAATATTTCAACTTATCTTCCATAAAAGGTTTTTTAGTCTAGCATTTGCTTTTATTTTTCATAGCTGCCTTCAATCCTTGGGCTGCAATAGAGGGTAAGTTTGAGTATTTGAGCTTCTAATAGCTTTGTAGGCTGATTTCACAGAGAACTCCCCACAAGAGGTCAAACACCAAAAGACTTGGTCGCTATTAAGAATTCTATTCACTATAGCTGGCTCAAACAAAATGGATAGTTTCCCTCTATCCCATTGCCTAGTGTCTTGATCAATTAGATCGACAACTAGATGAGCATTGTCAATTGCTCCTGTAGGGTCCGTTTTCGTAGCCCAAGCCCACTAAGTGTGGAATATGAGCCCAACAAACCCAAACCAATAAATTTGTAGAGCGTGGGTGAAAGAACTGGGCCGTATATGGGTTAAACAAAAGTTGGCTGTAGTATAGAAAAATAATCTAACACGCAATCACGTAAAAACCATGAAGTATTTGGAATCCGAAGAGGAATTTTATTGAATGTACTTAGGTTACAGATTCCAGAGCTACAGTAAAGTAATTTTTGTTCTTCTTTCTCTTTTTTTTTTCCATCCCCTCTATCAGGGGCTCTCCTTCTTTATATAGCCTCTTTCCTATACATCCCAACCGTCCACTTGTCTTCCATTTGCTATCACACTCGAGTGTAGGTCACATCAAACATCTTCTTTAGCTTTTGGGAGTGGCAGTAGTTGAGGTTGCACTGTTCAGGGGTCTTCTCCACATAAATGCGGCCAGAGAAGTTGCTGCAGGGGATTAAATGCGGTGGTGGCAGCTTTTCCATGAGATATTTCTTCATCCTTATCATCCCCAGGAATGCCCAGAGCTTATCTTTGTCACCAAGATTGTCAAGAAGGGCACTCGGGCTTGCTGTACGTTTATTTAATCAGAGTTATTCGTATCCGAGGAGCAAAACCCCCTCGGACAAATGGTGGTCTCTTCGGATTGTACCCACCCGCCATCTTTGGATTCGTTGCCTGCAAGTAAACTTCATCCCAGCCCATTAGTACTCTTCGGACATGAAGTGGTCTAAAAAACAGGGTCCCACACCCAGTTGGTAAATCTGGGCTTTTACCCCCCACAATAGCCCCTCAAAATCTCAATTTTTCCCTCGCATCCGAAGAGAAAAAGTGTGATTTTGACTTACCACGGAGTAAAAAAGCTTAAGAACAGCCACATGTTTGAACCGGCACGTGTGTGGGCACAGTTATAAGCGCTTCATCATTGCCGCTGCGGTTTCCATATTCCCAAGGCGTTGCATTAATTGCACCAGGTGGCGCTTTGTCTTTTGTATCCAACGGTGAATGATTGATCTAACGGACGTGGTTCTTCCCCTGAGTTTGGGCGAAATAACTTCCGCCCCTTCACGTGACCCAGTATAAATCCTTAGAAGAAGTCATTTCTTCCTTACTTTGCAACTTTTCAGACATTCCAGCAAGAACAAGCACGCGACTCCGTTCAAATCTCTCAGTCACCTATTCCAGAATTCTCAGAGTCTTCACAAATCTTTCTACGAGCCTGCAAATCTTTCTCCGACCTAGTTCTTGTAAGTCGTCGTCCATCCAATCCTTCAGTTTTCTCTTCGGCCAGTTATTTTTTGTTTAAGTGCCATGGGGAAACTCTAGTACCTGGTAGATAGCCCTGAGCAAATGGAGGCGTTTAGGGCCGCATATCGCATACCCCCAAATGTGGGTGTGAGGTATTGTCTCCCAGAGAAAATACTAACGGACCGGAAGACGGGCGAAGTGGTTATCCCCCACATCGCCTTCCTAAAAGGAGGGATGACCATCCCTATAGGTCCCATCACCACCAACTATCTTAAGAACCATACGATTAGCCCAGATAAGTGCGCGCCTAATATGTTTAGGATCCTAGGAGCAGTTGAGGATCTGAACCGCCATTTAGACTTGGGCCTCACCTGGCTTGATGTGGTGCACATGTATGAGTGCCACAGCCAACAGGGGGCGGGATACTATCTTAAATCCTGGTCCGACGAGGTTAGGCTGATCGCCTGCCTCCCCAAGTCCAACAAAGGGATGAAAGACGATTACGTGGTCGTCTCAGGCGCATGGCATGACGGTCCCCACTGTCCGACCAAGCCAGGAGAGCCAGGTGGGACATGCTAGATTTAGGTCCACTAGCAGTAGGCTTAGTATTCCCGCCCTTTTAACAATTTTCAATTCTGTGTTATTGTTTATGAGTTTCTAATAAAGTTTTGCTGTGATTTTTAACAGATAGGAACCGTGTTTCTCCTCGGCTCAGCCTTACCAATACTGCCGCCCTCAACTATTTGTTAAGATCAGAGATTTTCGTAAGTGAGGACGGGCAGCTGTGGTCGGCTCCACTCATTCTCGGGTACGAGACGAAGAAGAAAGACTGTCAACCGATCGGCAACGCTATAACACAAGGGGATCACCGCCTCAACCGAATAGACGTTGCTCGGAAAGGTTTCTTAGCACCACACGACCTTCCGCCAGTGCCACACCCTAACCCACGGGGCGTACCACTGCTCGCCCCACTAGTTGCCCAAGTCCCCCTTGAACCAAAAGTTGCAGGTGAAAGGGTTGGCTCTTCGACCTCCTCACTAGAAGAGCAAATAGACAAATTTTAGTTTAGAGGAGAAGGTTCGGGCGGAGTACAAGTTATTCCATCCTCGGACTCCGAAGAGGAGTTTGATAGGCATTCCAGCGCCCATCCACCCCTTCTGGTGACTGCCATTCCTGAAGTCTCTTCGCACGAGGAAGACATGGCAGACTTAAGGGCGCTAATGAAGAGCAGAGGGAAGAAGCCCGAGCCGAAGGGCACTGGGACTTCTCAATTAGTGGCGAATCTGCCTCCGCCACGACCTTAGGTTCCTGACCCTGGCCTAAAGCCCATACCGGACCTGAGGAAGAAGAGGCCCCTCGAAACCGAGGAGAGGGAGGTGGTGGTGGTGCCACCTAAAACAAGCAAGCAACAGAAGGTGGTGAGAGACCACCGGAGCAGAAGGGGCTCATCTGTTGAGAGCCGAGAGGAGAATGTGGTGGCAGAAGTCCACCGAGCAGGGCCCCGTACGTGGTGTCCGAGGTTGGAGCTGGAGGGTACTCCAATCCCTTGGGACACCTCTCTCCGAAACTATGATGGGGGGAGGGCAGGCTTCGTTGCTGAGGCCCTTGAGCAGCCGCTCCTCCTCCCCCACGATATGGAGTCCTACAGGCGCTTCAACCAGCAGAAACTCTTCCTATCCCTTAAGAGGGATATAGCCATGGTAAGTGGGCTTAGTCTGCTAGGTTAAATCACTGAGCCTTTTTAATATATATTTTTTTTATGCCTTATACTCGGAGTTTCCATTATGTAGGTTACTCAGCAAATCTACGTGGCCGAGGAGTGGAACAAGAAGTCCTACCTCGAAGCCCAAGCAGAGGCCTAAACTCGGTTCGAGGTTGAAAAGTCCCTGGGCGGTCTGAAGGAAGAATATGCTCATTTATCCGAGCAATTCAAGGATATGACCAACCAGCGGAACAGCCTCGACGCTGGCCTCAAAAATGCTGAAAAGCAGGCCGAGGAGCAGCGCAAACTGTTACATATGACCGAGATCAACCTGGCCACTGAGAGAGAGCTGGTGAAAGGGCTCAGAGATGAGCTTAAGAAGGCCAGGGAAGCTGCCCTACTGGCTGAAAAGAATGCACAATTAGCCAAGGAAGCAGTAGAGGCCGAAAGGAAGGCAGCTTATACGCTGGGGGTGGAGGAGACCCAACTCAGCCTCACCGAGCAGTTTGCCGCAGTTGGCCGAGACTACTGCGACATCACGTGGGTGAAGGCTTTAGATGCTACTGGAGTTCTTGCAGACTCTCCATTGAGGCTGCCTGGGAGTACATACTATGATCCAGAGATCCGTGTACTCTCAGAAGCTGAGGAGCATCCTCCAGCCAGCCAGGTCCCCCCTGCCCCTGTGGAAGCAAGCAAAGAGTCTGCGGGTGCAAAAGAAAAAGATGGAGAACAAGTCCCAGACCTTGCTGCTGCCTAATCCAGCCAAGTAACTGATCCCTCAGCTGCTCGGACGTAGATTTGACATGGTTACCAGTTTTTGCTTAGTAGTTGTAAACAATTTTAGTCTAGTAGTATGTTTTGTTATCTGTTTTTTTATTTTATTTTTTATTTTATAAGAGCTTGTAAACCTTTTTATTCAAATTAATGAAATTCTATCTTTTGCTTTCAATACGCTTGTTGTTTAAATTGTAAATCTCTCTATTACAGCAAACAACTTGAACCATATGTTAACAGTAGTAAAGGCAAACTCAAACATGCTGTTAGGACAATAAGGCCAATAATTTAGATCAATACCGAAGAGAGTAGGTTACTCAACAGTTGAAAAGGAAGGGAGATGAGTGATGAACATTTCACGGGCTTTAGTGTGAGCGTGCAGAGCAGGGTTTTAGCTGGGGGGGTTTAATTGTAGCTTAAGGAACAGTAATGGTGTTAATTGTATCAGTGTCACAATTAACAATGTTAACTAACCCAAATCATCTGGTCCGAGGACTACAGGCATGACTGGATTTAAGTTTAAACACTTAAGGAACGGTAACAGTGTTAACTAACCCAAATCATCTGGTCCGAGAACTACAGGCATGACTGGATTTAAGTTTAAACACTTAGGAACGGTAACAGTGTTAACTAACCCAAATCATCTGGTCCGAGGACTACGGGCATGATTGGATTTAAGTTTAAACACTTAAGGAACCGTAACAGTGTTAACTAACCCAAATCATCTGGTCCGAGGACTACAGGCATGATTGGATTTAAGTTTAAACACTTAAAGAACAGTAACAGTGTTAACTAACCCAAATCATCTGGTCCGAGGACTATAGGCATGATTGGATTTAAGTTTAAACACTTAAGGAACAGTAACAGTGGGATATACAGAACCAGCATATTAATTGAAGAAAACGATCGACTAATAATAGTACCTTTTGAGGTTATTTACATTTCAGGGACGCGGTATTACATGACTATCCAGGTCTTCTAAGAAATACGCCCAAATGCCAGCCCCTGAAGTAATACGATACGGCCCTTCCCAATTGGGTCCTAGCTTCCCCCAAGTTGGGTTCTTAGCAGTACCCACAACTTTCCTCAACACCAGGTCACCAGGTTCTAGAGGCCGTAGGCTTACATTAGCGTCGTAGCCCTGCCTGAGCTTTTGTTGGTAATATGCCAGCCGAACCATGGCACTCTCCCTCCTTTCATCAATCAGGTCTAAACTCCTTTCTAACTGTTCATCGTTGCTAGTCGGACTAAAGGAACTGGTCCTCAAGGTTGGGAATCCATTTTCCAAAGGTATGATAGCTTCAGCTCCATAGGTCATTGAGAAGGGGGTCTCTCCAGTAGACCTGCGAGGCGTAGTTCTGTAAGCCCAAAGCACATGTGGTAGTTCTTCTACCCATTTGCCCTTCGCGTCATCTAGCCTCTTCTTCAAGCCATTCACTATGACCTTGTTGACTGCTTTTGCTTGCCTATTACCCTGGGGGTAGGCAGGCGTGGAGTATCTATTTATGATCCTCAGCTCGCTACAATAACTCCTGAATGCTTTGCTATCGAACTGCAAGCCATTGTCCGAGATGAAAGTGTGAGGAATTCCAAACCGAGTGACAATATTTTTTCATACAAACTTTTGCACATCCACGTCCCTGATATTGGCCAAAGGTTCAGCCTCAACCCACTTGGTGAAATAGTCTGTTCCGACCAGGAGGTATTTCTTGTTTCCTGCAGCTTTAGGGAATGGTCCCACGATATCTAAGCCCCATTGGGCAAAAGGCCATGGGCTGGACAGTGGATTAAGAGGCCCCCCTGGTTGATGAATGTTTGGGGCGAATCTCTGACACTGATCGCACTTTTTAACATACTCGAGGGCCTCTTTTTGCATGTTCGGCCACCAATAACCTTGTGTAATAGCCCGATGGGCCAAGGACCTCCCTCCCGTATGGCTTCCGCATATTCCTTCATGTAGTTCTTCTAGCAGCAACTCGGCCACTTCAGGATGCACGCATAATAAATATGGTCCTGAGTAGGAGCGTTTATACAATCTCTGGTCTTCGGATAGCCAGAACCTGGTCGCCTTTCTTCGAATTTTATCAGCTTCCTCTCTTTCTTCAAGCAAGATGTCTTCTTTCAAGAATTTAACTATGGGATCTATCCAGCAGGGTCCAGTCCTAACTTGATGAACCTGAATTACATCCTTTTTTGTCTCTGTAGGTCCATGCAGGTCCTCAACGAGAATAACTCTAGGCAAATTTTGCGCCGAGGAGGTAGCAAGCGTGGCCAAAGAGTCGGCATGTGCGTTGCCACTTCTGGAGATGTGCAGCAAACTAAAAGAGTCGAACTCCGACTGCAGACATTTAACTCGACTCAGGTACCCCTGCATTCTTTCGTCTTTCGCCTCGAACTCCCCTTGTACTTGACCCACGACTAACCTTGAGTCCGAGAACAATTCCACGGACTTACCTCCCATCTTTCGGACCATAGCCATTCCCGTCAGCAGGGCTTCATACTCCGCCTCATTGTTCGTTGCCGAGAAGTCCAACCTCAACGACTTGTCGATGATTATTCTTTCAGGGGATATCAACACTAGCCCCACTCCGGAACCTTTTTGATTTGCAGTTCCGTCTACATACACTTCCCAACGGGAGGGGTCTTGCTGAGAAATCATGCCAACTGATTTTTCATCCATGCCAACTGATTTTTCATCCATGCCTGACATTGGCATTACTTCTTCTAGTTGAGGCTCCGTGAACTCAGCCACTAAATCCGCAAGGACCTGGCCTTTGACTGATGTGCGGGGCATATATTTAATATCGAAAGCCCCCAAGATCGTACCCCACTTGGCAATCCGCCCAGTGTAATCGGCGCTTCGGAGTATGGCCCTGAGTGGAAGTTGAGTGAGGACAATGACAGTATGGGCCTGGAAGTAATGAGGTAGTTTCCGTGTGCCTAGTACTACTGCTAGGATAGCCTTCTCCAGAGGCAAGTAACGGATCTCGGCCTTATGCAGTGACTTGCTTACATAATAAACTGGTCTTTGCACACCGCAGTCTGATCGTATCAACACCAAGCTCACCGCATAGGTAGCTACAGCGATGTAGGCGAACAATACCTCGCCGGGCTCAGGTCTGGACATGATTGGTGGCCAGGCTAAATAATCCTTGAGCTGCTGAAAGGCTGAAGCACACTCTTCAGTCCATTCGAATCCCTTACACTTGTTAAGCAGAGAGAAGAAGGGCCGACACCTGTCTGCTGATCTAGAGATGAATCGATTCAAGGCAGCGGTCATCCCAGTTAGTTTCTGAACCTCCTTTGGATTCCGAGGAGCTTGTAAATCGTTGATGGCCTTTATCTGGTCGGGGTTAACCTCAATTCCTCTGTGAGTCACCATGTATCCCAGGAACTTGCCGGATCCTACCCCGAATGAACACTTGGACGCATTCAGGCGCAGCTTATAATTTCTTAGTACCTCAAAGGTACTTTCCAGGTCCTTCACATGCTCAGCAACAGCCTTGCTCTTTACTACCATATCATCTATGTAGACCTCGATATTTTTACCCAGCTGTGCCTCGAACATCCTCGTCATCATCCTCTGATAGGTAGACCCCGCGTTCTTTAAATCAAATGGCATCACCTTATAGTGGTAGTTACCAATGGGGGTGACAAAAGCAGTTTTCTCTTGATCCTCCAGGGCTAGTGGTATCTGGTGATAGCCTTGGAAGGCGTCCAGAAAACTCATCCGAGGATGGCCGACGGTGGCATCCACTAGTTGGTCGATTTTCGGCATAGGGAATGGATCTTTGGGGCAAGCCTTATTCAAATCAGTAAAGTCCACGCACACTCACCACTTCCCACTCTTCTTCTTTACCACCACGGTATTTGCCAGCCACTCAGGATAAAAAACTTCCTTAATAGCTCCGGCTTGTTTGAGCTTCGCTACTTCTTCTCTTACTGCATCAGCATGCACCTTGAATGGGCGCCGAGGAGGCTGTTTCTTGGGGGTAATCAGCAGGTTTACCTTTAGGTGGTGACATATGAACTCCGGGTCCACCCCTAGGGCTTCGTAAGCGCTCCAGGCAAATACATCAAGATTTCTCTTGAGGAATTCTATTAACTCTTCCTTCTCTTGAAGAGGTAGCTGTGATCCGACTTGGAAGAACTTATCAGGATCATCTCCAATAACCACTTTCGTTAGATCCTCACACCGAGTGCCTTCATCTGGACCTTCAACAGGCAATTCCCGAGACTTTAACTGCTATAAACCCCTTTCGGCTCTGGATGAAGACTCGGCTTCGGGCTCGTGTTGGATGGCAGCCACTAGGCACTGTCGGGCCGCGGATTGATCTCCTCGGATCTCATGAACTTGCCCCTCAGACAGGTATTTGACCTTCTGATGCAAAGTAGAGGAAACAGCCCCTAGTGCATGAAGCCAAGGTCTGGCCACAATTGCCGTATAAGGCGAATACACATCCACAACAATAAAATCCACCTCTACCACTTTGGCCCCAGTCTGCACCGGTAAGCGTATCTGGCCTTTTGGGGTGACAGCCCTCCCTTCAAAACTGACGAGGGAGGAGTCGTATGGTATGAGGTCCTGGGGTTTCAGGCCTAGCCCCTTGTAGAGGTCAGGGTACATTATCTCTACAGCGCTTCCCTGGTCAACCATCACCCTTTTCACATCGTACCCTCCAATTCTGAGGGTGATAACTAACGCATCGTCATTGGGTTGGATGGTGCCAGCCATGTCTTCGTCCGAGAACCCTATAACAAGCGGAGCACCCGACTTAGCTCTCTTCGGAACTCTACCTATATCCCCTGCTAGCGGTCGGCCAACCTACATAACTTTCAATGGCCAGGACCCTGTTCTTCCTGGCGCGGCGAAGATGACATTGATAGTTCCCAGTGATGGCTTCGAAGGGTCGCCACTTCGTGGTCCTAAGCCCATCTGCCCTCCTCGGTCGCTAGAGGGGTGCAAGAGGTGTCTTAGTTTACCATCACGAACCAGTTGGTCCAAGTGATCTCATAGGCTCCTACAATCCTCCGTGGTGTGCCCATGGTCTTGATGGTACTGGCAGTAGAGATTATGATTATGTCTCTCAAGATTTCCTACCATCTTATTCAGCCACCTGAAAAACGGCTTGTTCTTAATCTTCTCCAAAACTTGGGGCACTGGCTCTTTAAATACAGTATTGACCGCTTGAGGGTTGGTCGACCCTGATTGTGCAGCGAAATCTCTACGCGGTTTACTGCTGTTGTAGCGATCCGACCGGAAATCCCTCCTCTCCTGGGGGATTGCTTTATCTTTTCCCTTCCCTTGTTGTTGATCCTCTTCAACTCTCTTGTACTTTTCTATACGGTCCATAAGTTGGCGCATATTAGTGACTCGTTTGCCAGATAAGGAGGTCCTTAAACCGTGGTCAGTAGGGAGGCTAAGCTTGAATGTGCTGAGGGCCATTGCATCAGAGTTGCCCTCCATATCATTAAACATCTCCCAGTATCTGTCCGAATACGCTTTCAGAGTCTTGCCCTCGTGCATGCTTAGGGACAATAGTGAAGACAGGGGCCTGGCTACTGTTCGGCAGGTGACAAATCGTGAACCAAATGCCTGAGTGAGCTCTTTGAAGGAATTAATAGTGTTTGCCTTCAAGCCGTCAAACCATCTCATTGCCACTGGTCCCAGACTGGAAGGGAAAACCTTACACATCAGAGCTTCATCTCTAGAGTAGACAGCCATCCTTTGGTTAAAATGACTCACGTGCTCCACGGGGTCTGTTTTACCATTGTAGATGATAAATGTTGGCTGATTAAAACGCCGAGGGAGTCTTGCCTCCTCAATTCTGCGAGTAAAAGGTGACCGAGAGATCTGATTCAAGGCCTCGTTCATAGCATCATTCCCTACGCCTCCGTGTGATGGGTTTCTAGATCGCTTTTTGCAATGAGGCTCTTCTTCGTAGGAAAAGGATTCACTGACCGGCATCCGAGATTTCTGCTGATAAGTGACATCCTGCTCGTCGTCCGAGTCATCCTCAGAATATGAGGAAATCCGTTTCCTCTTTGCATGGCGCAGCTCCCTCCTCAGTTTCTCAACTTCTAGTTGCAAGCCCCGATTCTCCTCTGCATGGGATACGTGACTTCCGCCATGTGACTGGCTTTGGCCAGTATGCACGGTGTGCACACTACTCTCACGATCCTGCCTCCTTTCCAAGTTAAGAAAAGGGTCTGCATGCTGGGATGCCCTAGATTCTGCTTGTTGTTGACTTCGTTCTGCCATCACCAACAGTTGTTTTCACTCCTGCACAAGCTCTTCCCACAGACGGCGCCAATTGTAGGGTCCGTTTTCGTAGCCCAAGCCCACTAAGTGTGGAATATGAGCCCAACAAACCCAAACCAATAAATTTGTAGAGCGTGGGTGAAAGAACTGGGCCGTATATGGGTTAAACAAAAGTTGGCTGTAGTATAGGAAAATAATCTAACACGCAATCACGTAAAAACCATGAAGGATTTGGGATCCGAAGAGGAATTTTATTGAATGTACTTAGGTTACAGATTCAAGAGCTACAGTAAAGTAATTTTTGTTCTTCTTTCTCTTTTTTTTTCCATCCCCTCTATCAGGGGCTCTCCTTCTTTATATAGCCTCTTTCCTATACATCCCAACCGTCCACTTGTCTTCCATCTGCTATCACACTCGAGTGTAAGTCACATCAAACATCTTCTTTAGCTTTTGGGAGTGGCGGTAGTTGAGGTTGCACTGTTCAGGGGTCTTCTCCACATAAATGCGGCTAGAGAAGTTGCTCCAGAGCATTAAATACAGTGATGGCAGCTTTTCCTTGAGATATTTCTTCATCCTTATCATCCCCAGGAATGCCCAGAGCTTATCTTTGTCACCAAGATTGCCAGGAAGGGCACTCGGGCTTGCTGTACGTTTATTTAATCAGAGTTATTCGTATCCGAGGAGCAAAACCCCCTCGGACAAATGGTGGTCTCTTCGGATTGTACACACCCGCCATCTTTGGATTCGTTGCCCGCAAGTAAACTCCATCCCAGCCTATTAGTACTCTTCGGACATGAAGTGGTCTCAAAAACAGGGCCCCAGGCCCAGTTGGTAAATCTGGGCTTTTACCCCCCACAGCTCCAATTCTGGCTTGGGGAATAAAACTAGGTTCATTGGGAATCCATGGATCTTCCCACTCCAAGTATTAAAGGCATTGCCAATTCTATGGCACATGTCTTTTTTTTATTACTTCTCTACAGGCATTGCCAATTCTATGGCTCCAATTCTTGCTTCCAAATTGGCTTGTCATCTAACAATCTCAAGGCCATTGATAATTCCCTAACCTGAATTCACCTAAGCCTTTAATCTCGACCAGGAGCAACCACTACAAACCAAATACTACCAACATATGCCAATTTCCAAGTCCAATTAATTTTTTTTCTTTTTTTTTTCCCTTTGCTAAAGTAGGTGTCTAGAACTCTAAAGCATTTGACTATTTTTTGAGGGGGTGTGTAGTCTCCCCCATTCCATAAATACCAAAGGTTTGTTTGAGATCTGCTTATTTTTCTGAAACTGAATTTTTTTTTTTGAAAAGACTGTAGGTAAATGTAAAATAAGTTGAATAGTAAAATAAGCTGGTTTTTTAATTTTTGTCAAACACACACCAAGTAGTTACATGAATAAATTATTCAATAGTGGTCACAAACATCATGGATCTCATAAGACATTGGGAACTACTAGATTAACTCCTTTGAGATTCTCAAAAAAAAAAGAAAAAAGAAAAAAAGATTAACTCCGTTGAGTTCCTCTAATCCCAATTACATCCATACAAATACCTAATTGCCTTAAGGTTATATTAACTACCAAATCACCATTGCAAAAAGGGTTAAGGGAGGAAAAGTCAGGTTTAGAATCTTTAGATTAATTAGCTTGATTTTGGCCCCAAGATTTATTAAGATCTCTCTCTCTCTCTCTCTCTCTCTCTCTATATATATATCTATATATATGAGATTAAATTCTATAAGGATAGGGTGTAAAGCCTATGTTTTACACTATCCAATAAGTGATTGTTACGTCAGCATATTACTCAAAATTCAATACATCCTATCCCACCTAATAACATCTCAATAAATTCTCAATTTGGTTGGATTTATATATGGGTATTAGAATTGATTGTGTGTGATTGTGTTTATTCTTAAATATGTGATAAGATGATGTGGCATATTAGGATTGGATGGGTAAAATATGAATTTTACACCATGTTCTTATAGAATTTAATCATATATATATATATATATATATATATCATGATGCTCTCCAGGATACTATCACTATGAATGTTTATGTGATGTGTGGGCATCTTGGCAAGTCGCTCTCACGATTTATATAGCTCACAACACAACAGCAAACCTTTCCTGGCACGACCGTTACCATGATGTAGCCTTCTGTCCCTCTGGATCGCAATTTACCCATTTTGTCAACTTAAAATATTTTATCCTTTTTTCTCTTTCTTTGGTTTGATTGTTTTCGTTTTCATTTTCATTTTAATACAAGATGTGTATCTACCGCTGGCCCACGATTTTACCTAACGAAACTAAGCCCTTTAATCTTTATAAGTTAATAACGAGGAAAGTGTGATGTAAATTAACCTCCATTAATATATGTATCATGTATGTGCATTACGGTAGTCTTAGAGCGTTAGAATCCGGGGATGCAAAAAAAAAAAAACCTATTTTACATCTTCAAACACTACTTTATCTATTTTACTAATTTATTTTACAACTTACCCCACATCCTAGTTTATATTTTTACATACAATTTAATAAAATAATATAAACTACCTAATAAAATTTTATTCTCTCTTTTTTTCCACTCACAACCACATATTAAAATAATATATATAAAATAATATATAAGTAGTGGATTATACATAAGTGATAAATATACAAATTATGTTAAAGTATATGAACAAGTGTGTGTCTATAGAAGAACCGATGCAAGTTAGAGATCTTCTAAAATTTTAAAATTTTCTATAGTTAGTCATTCATTGATTAAACTGATAGTTTAAATTCTATCATATCAAAATATAAAATGCAAAGATCTCTATAATTATTAAAATAATTCTACGGTAGAATTTCTAAAATCTTATATATTTATTTTGGAATAAAGATATATTATTGCTTGCTTGATACTTTTGGCACATGTCATCTTAATATATTCTTAAATGTCATTTTCCATTTTTGTCTATTTCTATGTAACCTATCCCAATAGGAACGTTCTTCAATCTCCATTCTCCGATCAAGAGTACTTAAAAATTTCCCCACCTCTTACAACGAGCATTTACATTTGAATGTATTTAATTAGTTTTATTAGCCACTATAACTAAAGTTCACAAAAAGGATCGTACCCAATTGTGAAAATAGTAGTTTTTTTCAAAGGTAATTCTTAGATACTCAGAAAATGATAAATAAAGTTTCATTCTCTTACATTTATGATAAGATCCACTAATTAAAACTCATAGTAGAATTCACTATGATTATAATAAAAAAAAAAAAAAAAAAAAACATTATTTCACTATACTTTGAGAGTTCCGATAGATCTAAAATGGACTATCAAATGAATTTTTTTATTTTTTTTAGAATCAAATGAAACTAGATAACTATAAAATCTTCCTCAAAAAAAGAAAAAAAAGAAGAAGAGATAACTATTAAATAATCGGTGTCCAAATTTTATTATTATTTTGTTATTGAGAAGTACAAAAAGCGCATCAAATTTGGAAGGGACAGGCGGACTAACAAATGAAATGAGGTAAGATTTTATTACCCAAAAATGAGGTAAGATTTCAAACGAGTATCATTGTTTTACGGCTGACCAAATAAGTCCAACAACAAAATTATATCATTCATCAGTTCGTAATCAAGCCAATTGCCTTTCTAATTCTGACAAGCGCGACGTTGGCATTTCTACAATTCACGACAATTTGGTAAATAAAACCAAAACCATCAATAAACTAATTGAAACAACCGCAGATGACCACATGACACGAATTAATCTGCCAATTCATTACCCCTTCTCCTTCGTATATACTATTACGTCTATAAATTATGCAAGCTAGAATAGGTCAAGGTTTGGGGAGATCATTGATTTTTGTTTTATTTATAAAACCTGACCGGTCTGGAGTTGACAATAGAATAGTCGAGACCATGACAAAGCCAAACGAGAGGTAGGAACACAAATATTTGACAACTCGTCATAGACCACAAGAAATTTCTTCCCTCTTACCAAAAACTTATAAGGTGAAATTATGAAAGTCAAACCACAAAGCAATTATGTCTGCAATGAATAACTTACACTCAAAAGTGTCATGAATTTTGGTGAACAGCTAATGGTAAAATTATAGTTGATTATATGAATAAATTTCTTTTTCTTTTTCTTTTTCCTCCTCTTGAATGCCTTTTCACCAATTTTTGCATACCTATAAAATTCTCCAGTTGAGTGCTAGTATTAAACTAGCAATGTTTTAAGAATCCATTTGAAGGGGCAAACAACCAGGTTACTGGGAATCTTCTTTTTGGACCAAACAGAATGCTGCTTGCTAAAACTACAAGGACCACTGGGTCATTTAAAATACAAGTTTTTAAGAGGTCAGAATTTCAGGTCTTGGTATTCAGGAATAGTTTGTTTTCTAGAGTTTCAAATAAAGGTTGACCTTCAAAGTTCAGACAAATATATATATATATATATATATATATAGAGAGAGAGAGAGAGGTTGACCTCTACTCACTTGGATGGATGAAAAGACAGAAGTAGTGACGCCCTTGGCGCTATTGATCCTCTTAACTTCTTCAACACCTCAACCACAACCACAACCACACGACTAATATTGATGCGATTTTGGTTGACATTAAGATGGTGCTAATCTCTTTTCCTTTTTGGCGTATTAGCCATTTTTTCACAATGAAAACCAATGAGCTTCTTTTTCTTCTTTGACTGGAAAGATCCCCAGCTCCGTTTTGCACGGTAGCAGATGGCTTTCGAGCCTCTTTCGCCTCTCCAGATTATTATACAGGTTTTGACGTCATTAATCCAGTGAGAGAGGGAGAGAGGTGATTGGATACTAAAATAAGGAAAATGTTAAAGCTATTACAATTTTACTACAAAATACTAACAAACTAATGAAAAATAAACATGATTGGTAGGATTTACAATCTAAAAACTTATGTATCGCTGGGTGGTTCAGCATGAGGATGAGGTATCCAACATCACTTCTAAAATAATGACCATTTGGTTAGAATAATTCTGGGATGTTACAAACATAAACCTTACAAACTAAGGTGCTACCAATTACAAAAAAGTAATTCAAATATTCATTTATTATTATGTTGTTTAAGTGGTACAATTATATTCTTGTCACATTAGTTTGTAAGCTTTTTTGTGTTAAAATTTGTGGTAACATTAACATTTTCCATTTGGGTATATAAGTGTCATGTTCCAATTAGAACAAAGCACCATTTATATGTCAACGATTTTATAGAATTTACGTGTATATATTTTCAAATATATATACGAGTCAAAACTCATATTGTGGGCATAATGATTGCATACTAAAGTTGCATATCAACATCCCTTGATTTATATTCGATTATTAAATACCAATAATCAAATTGCTGGATTCAAAGCCAAGAAACAACCTATTTGTTAGCAGTGTCTTGGAGATTGAGAATGAGATAGATACTAAAATGCATTTTAGCTGAGAATGCCCCCGAGTTTTAGCTTTAAAAGAAATGAATCTGTGCATTCACTTAGAACACTGCCCATCTTTAGCATGACCAAAATAGAACATAACACATGCATCAACCTAGCTGCACATCAATGTCCAATCTAAATTGATCATGATACAATACCAAACTATAATGTTCAACTTCTCCCAAAAATATATAAAGATTCACATTCAGGCTACGGAAAATAAAGGAAAAAGAAATATAAGCCTTAGGAACTTACTAGACCATTACTGCAACCAAGTCCACTTAAGAAGCCAGAACTGCATGTTGCTTGTGCACAATAAATGCTTTACGAAGTTCTTGATACCAACTTCTATAATGCTCCAGTGAGAAACAAAGCTGCCTTATCACCTCTCTTTTCTCCTCAGCCCCATCTGAGATGAGAACTCTCTGGCCATCTACTTCTTTTTCCAGCTCCTCCACTTTCAATCTCAGTTCATCTGCTAGATTCTGTGCACTTTTACCTTCAGCAATCAGCTCCACATGCTCCTGACGTAACTGGCCAAGCTGCCCCTCCATTTGCTGGATCTGGCTGTCACGAGAGCTCACTTCTGCTACTAGTGTGTGAAGCTTTGCATTGAGCCCATCTTTCTCTGCCATTAGCATATCAAATTTCAGTTTGAGTCCATCAAAATCTTTATTCAAAATTTCCACATTTTCCCTCCTTTCAATGAGCTCATCCTTCAACTGATTGATCTCACTTTGCAAAGCCATCTCATGGGCAACATGCAAACCTTTCAGTTCTACTTTCTCAGCCTCGCATTGCCTTATTTCATTTTCTAATGATTCACTTCTCAATTCCCATTCTTTGAGCGTAGAATCAAACAAGGTCTGCTTCTCTGACAAACTTGAAATATCAGACTGCAATTGTGCCTTCTCCCTGGAGAATTGTTCCTGGGCATCACTCAATGCAAGCTTCAATTCCCTTACCTCAATGTCACGGCTAGATACACTAGTTTTGTACCTTACAATACTCTCCTGAAGCTCCAAAGCCTTCCTTTTACCTGAATCAAGCTGGGCCTGCAACATGGCTATCTCTTCCCGAGCTACCTCAAGCTCACCCTGCAATTCATAAGTACCTTCAGATGTTCTATTCTCAAGTTCAAGCCTCAACTTCACAATCTCTTCATCTGATCCCTTAAGCCTTGCTCTAGTTACTTCTGACTCTTCTACCAACCTCCTAATCTGGTTACTAGAGTCTGAAATACAAGTTTCCAATTCAGCTATTTGATTTTGCAGCTCCAACACACGGCCTCTCTCCAATTTAAGGTCGGCCTTTCTCATCTTGATATCTTCCTGCACACACTCAAGCTGCGCCTGCATACTCTCTACAAGTACAATAGCAGATTCACCCTTCTCAAGCTGACTCTTCAACCTGGCAATCTCTTTTTCTGAAAGCTGAAGTTGTAGGTTGGAAACCCTTAGTTCTTCCTCCCTTCGGGAAATTCTGCCAAGCATTTCCTCATAACTATATTTCTCTCCTACCTTCAACATATTATCCATATTGTCTTTTCTAGCAGTCCAGAACTTCTCTTTCATGCTAGACGCTTCAGTTTCCATCTCAGAAATCTTATGATGCAGCACCTTGCCGTCAAAATCCATTGGTGGGCTCGAGTAGTTGTTGAGAGTTAAGTTAAAAGGTTCTGTCTCAGAATCCGATGAAAAAGATGATGGAGATGATTCAATGCCCTCCTTCAAAGAAAGAACAGAGCTTCCAGCACCAGAGCTAAGGGATACGTCTGAATTGATAGCTTGATGACCAGAACTGTGAAAAACCAACTTCTGATCAGGAGTGAGTAGTGGAGAACCTTGTCCAGATCCAAATTCAGAACTGCCAAAGCCCTGCATGTGGAGTTCTGACGGTAAACTCTTTCGTAATGCTTCTGTCACATGATCATAGCGCTCAGCCAGTGATTGATACATGCGGTGGAATTCCCCAACATCAGCAACCAATTGCCTCTTCTGACCATTCAATTCAGCATTCTCCACCAAACGATCACCATCAGCTTGGATCAGGTTCAGCATTTCCTTAACATTCTGGCCCATCACTGTAATCAATAAATTGCACTGGTCATGGGGCATTTTGTTACTCAACTATTGAAGTACGAAATCTGAAATTGAAGTTAAACAAAACAAAACCACATTGCTCTATGCCAACGGAAAAATGTTAGGCTGAACATGCAGAAACTTTTGATTGGAGGACAGGACCTTGTTAATGGTTTAGTAAATTATACCAGCATTCTCTAATTATAAAATGATGAGGAAAAATGTTATTTATTCATTTCAAAAGTTATATGTAGTTTAGAAAAGCAGTTAACAGAATAGAGAACTATAAACAAGACGAGTTGTGAAAAAAGTTGCTTACCCTCCAGATTTTCTGCCAGCCACTTAGAATTCTCAGGACTAATATGACTGTCCCACCAACATAAATTTGACTTCTTTGATTCTGTTGGCTCCATATAAAACTCCAACTGACTTAAACAATTACAAACTACTCAATGTTAAGACCTTCAGTGGTAGTAATAATGATAATGATGATGAATACAATCGTGCTAATAACAAAAAACAAACACGGAAAATTTTGGGGAAAAAACACTGAGAAGTGGTGGTTTTTCATACAGCATCAACAAGAATTTTTAGCCAATGAAGGATGGTGACAGCATGTAACATTTAAGCAGAAGTAAGAAAGTATGAATTTGGGTTCGGAAGGAGCCAAACCAGTGACTAACTGCGACAGACACGCGGTCATACCATTACAAAAACAATCTAACTGGAAATGAAATTGTTTTTAAGGAAAAATAACTTTTTTTTTTTTTCTGAAATCAATAGAAAACTACAAAAATCTGTGCTCACAATTGGAAATAACAAGTAGGGCATTCAGAAAATCTTGTCGTGCGTTGTAAAAAACTAAAGAGTTGCAAATTTAACCTCTATCTATCCTATCCCATTTCTTCACTTCATTCATCCTGCCTTAAACTTACATAAAATGTTGAGTTGTGCTCAAAATTGACTTCCTTATGATTAGTCCCTCCAAGAATAATAAATTAATTCATCACATTCATTTGTTGATAGGAATAAAATTAGAACCCCATGCCACAACACCAAATTGGTCCTCTACGCCGTATATACCTGCCTTAGTGACAAAATTTTAGGGTGGGCTATGGATTCTCAACAAAGTAGAGTCAGACAGGGTATTATTATTATTATTATTATTTTTCCTTTCTATTATATTCAGAGCCACATATCATCAAGTATATATTTATGTTCCCTCCACTTGAATCAACTCACTTTGTATCACTAGTGCATTAACTACTTTGATCTAGAAGATGAACAAAGCATGTCATGTCATGCAAATCTTCCTCAATAGAGCATAGCTGGGCATAGCTGGGTTGGGTATTATTAAAATTAAAATTTTCATAGGCAGCAAAAGCACAGTAGCAGGGCATAGACAGTACTGGGATAGTACAATTTGTAAAACACACACACACACACACACACGTATATAGATTAGATGAGACGACGAAAAGTGAATTGTAGTGAGTAGTGACTGACCTTTTTGGATATGGATCTGAGCGAAGCAGAGGAAAATCGGAAAGACCTGAAATCCAGACCCAAAAATTAAAGGAGATCTGTAGTCTTAATAATTTTGAGGAGAAGGCCTAATAATAATTGATCAAACTCAAAGGGGTTGGTTTTCTTTTCGGAATTGAGAAAAGAGTGTTGACAATCAGAAAATGAAAATGAAAATGGCTAATAGACAGACATAAAAGAAAGAGACTCTTTCTGTTCCCCCTAATTTGCCCGCCTTTTCTCTCAAAACCCCAAACTACCCTCCTTTCTAATTTTCATTTTCGACCTTTTTTCTATTGTCAATATGCTTTTAAATTTAATCAATATAAGTACAATTATAGCCTGAATTATTTGTCTTTGTTAGCATCATTTAGCTAGAGATAGATCATTTGCTTTTGTTTTTGGGATAATCTATTCTAGCTAGATAGATGTATCAATAGTTAGTGGGTAGATAATGGAGAATCAAGTCAACAATGGACATATATATAAAGCCAAAGAAAATGGTATTTTGGTAACTTTGAGATGACCCCCCATAATTACGCATCAATTGATGGGCCGGGGGCCACCTCCCACGAAACGACTTTAAATTTTTGGAGGGAAATTTTTGAACTTTCAAAACAAACAAAGTGATTTTTTTTTTAATTGTTTATATGTGTATTGTTGCAAGTTGCAGCCTGCTGTACGTCTGTACCTATCGTTGTCTTGTGTTGTAGTTGTAGTTGTAGTTGTAGTAGGCAAGGCAACAATTTTACAATTTACAATTACCATCAGAATTAGGTAAGCCTTCCTTCCTTCCTTCCTGGGCCCCTATTACTCCACTCATCCACTACTCAACTTTCCTTTCTTTTCTTCTTTTTCTTCAACATGAGCAATCTGTGATATCATAGCATAGGGGTTAGAGGTTATGTACTTATCAAATAAAAAAAAAAAAAGGTTATGTTCTTATATTGTGGTTTGTGTTATCAACAAATTTTACATTTTAGAGCTATTAATTTATCTAGAAATAACAATAAGCTCAACGTGGTCTTATTCATATTCATTGGCTCAGACCAAGGAACATAATCATATAATAGAAGATGAGGGAAGTTGATTGCACATAAATATCAACATATGAGATAAGGTGGCAAAATTTAACACAACCCGCAAACCCGACACGATTAACCCATTTGTAAATAGGTCATGGGTTGAGGTTAAACGGGTTTGGGTCATATTTGAGTCAACACGACTAATCCGTTTAATAAACAGGTTGTGTTCGTGTTCAACATGTAAACTCGTTTGACCCACTTAGGTTATAAAGCTATTAAATGTTGTTATTATTGCTTAATTTTTACTGTAATTATATGTTTTTTACTATGTTTATGGTTGTAATTGTAATTTAATTTTAGATATATGAAAATTGATGATAGGTATGACCTATTAATCAAATAAATTATTAAACGAGTCATTTATATTGATCTTTACATGACTTATTAATTAAACAGGTTAAACATGTCATGTCGGGTCGACCTATTTAATAAACGGGTAGAGTTAGGGTTGAGGATACTAGACACGTTTACTAACACAAGATTGGTTCGGGTCAACCCATATAACCGAGTAATTATGGTTTGACACAACAAGAATCCGACCTGTGAACATGAATTACCAACCCTAATTTGAGAGAATGTGTGACTGCGGAATCAGATGGTGAAACATAGGTGATTACCAACTCCAACCCACGCCACGCACATCATGATCTTATTCTTGCCACCAACATTATTACACCATGACCAAGACACTAAGGGCCCCACAAAACTAATATGTTGGATAATTTTCATGGTTTGTTCATTTTTAAATGTTTGAGTACTTTTTATAATTTTTTATTTAGTGTTAGCAATTCCTTGATTTTAGGTGTATTTTTTTTTTCCTAATCAAATTAGGATCCTATTATTGAAGGGTATCCATTAGGATTTCTTTTATAATATTTTCACTTGGATTGGAACCTTTTAAATAGGCATGCAATATGTAAAACAACTCATACTTCATAATATCATTAATATTTTCCAAATATGTTTTCTCTTTTTTCTAGTAATTCTAGGTTTTTATTGTGGATTCAAGGCACCCCTTATGGATATAAGGGTTTCTTTAAGCTAGAACGAGATCTAGCCCTTTCAAGTTTCAATTTTGCAACGTGCTCATTGATTTGGATTTTAATACCATACAAGATTGTATTAACAATAGAGATAATTGTTGGGAATATATAATTCATAAGCAAATTATTGGTAAGTAGGACTCATTTCATGATATTTATAAGAAGTACAGGTTTTATGAAATAATTTTTATAAAAAAAAATTTCTTGATTGTATACTTGATTTAGAGGATTTCTTTGATTGCGAAGATTTTCATAAGCAGAGAAATGTTAAATTTGTTTTGTGTAAATCTAGTCGGTGTGCCTTAAATGGTGGGAGCAAACACAATTTCATAGAATCTGACATGAAAGACCAAATTTGTTCATGCTCAGTAATTAAAAAAGAAGCTTACAGTTTATTTTTGTTTTATTGGATTATGATGTAATTTTGTGATATACAAAACAAAATTACAAGCCACAAAGTTCATACTCAAGGAATGATAATTAATCGACTAACCATTCATCCATCAAGAGAAGATATAAAATTGGGGATGAACAATATAGAATTGAGTTTATAAAAATTAAAAAAAAAAAAAAATTTGAAGTGGTTAAAAAAAATCAAGACTTGCAATAAGTTGATGAATTGAAGATTTAAGGAAATATTTTTCGAGGAATTGATCAAGAGGTCAAAGAGCATAAAACTGAGTTGATTAAGGAGAATGGTGAAAATCATGAGATGGAAATTGTATGGACAAGGGCCCAAAATTGTATATTGGGCCTTGGGCCTTGTCCGAGGAGTTTGACTAGTCCGAGGATCAATAAACAGTAGTGAGAATATCAAGTTCAGAATCCCATGAGTAAGATGCAAACAAAGAGAATGGGAAAGGTAGTCCGAGGAGGCTCAATTCCTCGGATGAGCAAAACACAAATCAAATACATGTCCTATCATTCAAGGTGACCTTCCAGGATGTTCTACTGACAAGGACGTGTATTGTGAACGCACAAGAGGGATGGAAGCTCAGAAATATCTAAGGAAAAGCTACTGCCACTGCATTGAATATTCTGCAGCTAACTTTCTAGCTGCATTTATGTGGAGAAGACCCCTGAACAGTGCTGTTTTGGCTATCCCAACTCATAAAGAGCTAAAGAGGGTGTCCGATGGGACAAGTACTCTAGTCGTGGCTTGGATGATCAACAAATGGAGGACCAAGATCATTAAGAGGGAGATATATAATGTAAGTGACCCCTGGAGGGAGGGGAATTGAGAAAAACAAAAGAGAAACACTGTAGCAATCAGGAACCAAACTTGTAATCAAACTTAAGAGTAATATATAAGAATTAGTTTCCTCGGACTCTACCGAGGACCTTTTTATTCAGTTTAAACTTGTCTAGCTTCAGTCTTTTGTCATCAAAACCTACTTTATTTGTTATCTGACTAACTAAAGCCCAGTTTTCCAAATCCACTCTCTACAAATTCATTGTTTTGGTCTTTTTGAGTCTAGGTCCATCCACCTTTTGGACTAGGAACTCAAATCTGGTCCTTACAGAAATTTTTGGAAATTTCGTGAAATATCTAACTGAAGTCAAATATGGTGATGAGGTTGTAGCCCACAATTCCCAGGACCCGATTGATATGCAAAATATGATTAAAGAATCCATTGATTTTCTTAGAATATAAAATTTTGATTTTGTTTATAATAATTTGTTGATTGATATTGTAAAATAATTGAAGGCCAATGGGAAGAAGATTATCCTATGGTGTATCAATGGTACAAGTTTCAAAATCGAATTAATTTAATGAAGTATTTAAAGTATCTTTTTATTTGGAGCAAAAGATTTCAACTTTTAGACGAAAACTTAAGGTTGAGTTCCTTTCAAGTGGAGTGGTTCGATATATGACATAATATGGGGGGTAATTTTCACCGCTTGTTAATTTTTAAATTTTTATATAATTTTTGAAATTTTAGGTTTAGGGATATTATTTTACTTGATTTTAGGTATATTAAATGCTTTTCAAGTAAAATCAAGGTCCTATTATGGTAGGGTATCAAATATGATCTTTTTAAAAATATTTTTACTCGAAAAACAAGTTCTTGAAACATTTAAATAGGACTGCAAGTCTGCAATATGATTTTAGGTGTATTTATTATTTGGACAAAACTTTAGGTAAAGTACCGTAGGTGTTGTTCCTTAGGTTCCCCTCTTAGGATTCAACCATATGGCTACTTAACTAAAAAATACACTTCCATTCCATGAGAAAAAATCCACATGTCAGAATTTTAAGAAGAAAACCTAAGGAATAGCACCTAAGTACTGTACCTAAGTCTTGCCCTTATTATTTTTCTAGTCAAATTTATGGTCCTATTACCCTTTTTCTAGGTTTTTTTGTGATTCAATAAATCCCTTATGGATTTATGGGTTTTGTCAAGCTAGAACAAAATCTAGCCCTTTTAAGTTTCCATTATACACTAGATAGAAATAACTATGGGGTGATTCACTAAGAAAGGCACATATAAAATTGCTAATCGCTATGGAAAGGAACATGGAAACGACAAGGGAAGTAGAAGTAATGGGTAGAAATGAAAACATTTTGGTTCAATTGGATAGGTCCTCCCTTGTCCACAAAACTTCGGTGCCCCTTAAGGTCCAACCCAATATCTAAGGAGATAATATATAAACTGTAAAGTTGTAATTTACAACTATATATTTTGTTGGCTTTTATTTCGTGCCAAATTTGATTATAATTATGTTCAATCTTTTGTACCCTGTATTATTTGTGGGATTTCTTTGTAAGGGTTGTGTGAGAGAGAGAGTGTGTGTGAAGACTCAAAGCATGAAGACTAAAGTAGTTTCACAAGAAGCTCGCGACTAAGAGCTTCCTGCGAAAAGAGCTTAAGGGAAATAAATTTTTTTTTTCAATTTCATACAAAGAGTCAAGCGAGTATTTCTAGATTAAACCTTTCTCACGAAATGTTTTTAGGCAAAAACTGGAAAATTTTCAATTCATACAGAGGCTATCACGACTGTCTCGCGACTGTTTCACAACTAAAAGCTTCTCGCGAAAGCTTTTGTGCTTTAGTGGTGTTTTTCGCGACTAATTTTGCAACTGCCTAACCTACGAAAAATGCATGTTTTCAGTTTTATAAGGCTGATGTGACAGGTTTTCAAAAACGCTCTCATTTCCTTCACCTTGCCTCTCTCGAACCCCTCTCAACCCAAAACTATTTTTCACTCAAAACCCCATCATTTTAAAGCAAATATCTGCAAAATCAATCTCAAAGGTATGTTCTTAACATTCTTTTCATCTTTTCCACTTCGATTATGCAGAAATTATCTTAGGTTTTTAAAATTGGGGATTTTTCGAAAAAGGGTTGGGATTTTCGATTTTAAGCAATTTTTTTTTTTCAAAATTTTGATTGGGCTGAGTCCCATTTGGTTTGTATGTATCTGTGTTGGCCCCTTGTGGCATTTTACTCTTGTATTTAGGCATTTTTACATGTGTTCATGCATTGTCCATTGGTGTTTTGTAGTGTTGCATGCTTTGTGTTTGACAAAATGCTCAAGTGGCATTTTTGTGTTGAATTGGACTCAAATGAGTTCCATTGCTTGGGTTTACTCTTGATTGAACATGCTTAACATGTTTTGGTCAATGGGTGTGTGTTTTACACACTTTGCCCAATTTGTGCCTCAATGCCATGCCATGCACCACTTAGGCACCCACTAGGCACAAACCATGCATCACCTCATGCACACACATGCACAACACATGCACACACATGCACAGTTGCTTATTTTCCTGTATTTTGCTATTGTTCACATAATCTAGCACTTTTAGCATGTTGTTTTAAGTTGTGCTCTGTTTTAAGCATTTTTATTTTTGTTTTGGACTAACTTGAATCTAATCAAGTTTTGTGTTTTGTTTTTGTATTTTTGCACTTGTTCCTTTCTGCTATGTGTCTGTTTCTGTAGATGTATTGTCGTTCTTCTCGAGGTAAAGAACCTATGATTGATCTAACATAATCACCAATGTCAAAAAGGAAATGGCCCTCGTCTGAAGTCTCAAACAGCGAGAGATTCAAGACTCCCCTGGACTCTCAGACCTTCTCTAGCATTTTTCTAGACGCCCCCACTGTGGTAGAGCGTATTGTCCAGTTTAACACCTTGGGATCCACATTTATCCCTAGGATTTTTGTAGACAAGGATTGGGCTAATCTATTTGAAAACTTCGAGGATCCGATTGATGAATTGGTTAAGGAGTTTTACTCAAATGCAAGATTCACTAGAGTAGAACTAAAGTGTTGGGTTCAAGGAAAAGAGTTCGTCATCACTCGGAACTAACTTGCAAAGCTGCTTCGTATCACTCGACCTGCAAATGTGGACAGCTTTCCATATGATGACAGACTTCCTGCAGTGATAGATATTCTTCAAATTCTTGGAGCTGAACATGAAGTCTCAGCCAAAGGCACATCCATTGGAACGACGAAGTTCAAACCTGAACTAAAGACTCTCACCTTTATCATGTTCTTCAATCTATATCCACTGTCCAACACGAGATTCATCAATCTTGGACAGGCACAGTTCTTGTGTGATCTCATCATAGGAACTCCAATTGACATTTGTGCTCATAGCTTCCAGACTATAGGAAAAACGGCAGCATGATTAGTAGCACAAATGTGTCTTCCTTTCTGTAGTCTTCTCATGAAAATCATGTTACATGAAGGAGTTCGTCCATCAAGAGATGGAAATATCTTAGTTCATCATCGCCCAATATCTATATCCTCTCTTCAAAAGAGCAAAAGTCATTCTTCTGCTGAGCGAAAAAAACAAAATCTGTCCACAACACCAAAAAGTGAATTTGTTCAACATGTCACTCATTCAGGTCATGGATAAGCTGCTCACACTACCCCTGGACATACTGAGACTACATCTTCTCACATTCCTGAGCCTTCGAATGTTAGCACTCAGCCAGGTCAATCTAGTCCTCACGCCAACCGGTTCACTATTTTGGTTGAAGGTTTGCATGAGCGTGTGCCAGGACTTGAAAATGCCATCTACTCCACAAATAACCAGGTTCAAGTGCACCTTAC
Organism: Quercus ilex subsp. ballota; assembly: GCA_032727855.1. Lineage (NCBI taxonomy): Eukaryota > Viridiplantae > Streptophyta > Magnoliopsida > Fagales > Fagaceae > Quercus > Quercus ilex. Next base: position 69,879,807 of record CM064915.1, read on the forward strand.
TGCCATTAAGATACAGCTAGATAAGATTCAACGCAAGTTAGAGGAGAGCCTTTAATTGTTCGTGCCAAAAAGGGGGAGAGCGAACTCCTTGTATAGATTGTATAGATTGGACGATAGCATACAGTAAGGGGGAGAGCATCACAAGAAGGGAAGTGTGCATAGTGAAAGGGGGAGTTTTTGTGAGCTCAAAAGGAAAAGAAAAAGCTGACACACAACATTATAATCTTGGATAGCTGTTTTGTTTACAGTTTTTATTTGTTTTTCTTTAAATCTTACAGTACTATGTTTATATTTCAATTTAATATTCAGTACGTGTGGTTATCTCATTGCTTTTGTAGCAATTTTTTTTCGTACTTTTAGATGTTGCAAAGCTATCTTTAGTACCTCACTCTTGTACCCTAGTAGGATATTATTTCCTAGATGCAAATACTTCGTGTATTTTGCATTGGTTGAGTGTTGGACATGCAATTGATCCTTGTGATTGATCTTAATTGCATTGCTTGTCCAGATGAGCATTTACTAGATAAATGTTCATTGTAGTCATTCTCTAATGACTGTTCTTGTTTGATCAAGATATGCTTACATATTTTATAGTGTTTACAAACTTGATCACATTTTACTTGCTTATGTATGTACCATGTATTCAACTTGTCATAAGCTTAATGAAAGTTTTGTTTATGTGCAAGTGTTTCAGGTTACAGGTATATACATGCAAGTGCTTCACAGACTCTAGATTAGGTGTGAGTGAGTTTTGCCACTGTTCCCAAACTCACGTTTAAGTCTAGAATCCGTTTAAGGGGTTTTGTCACGGAATAGCCAAATGGAGAGATTGTAAAGTTGTAATTTACAACTATGAGTTTTGTTGGCTTTTATTCCGTGCCAAATTTGATTGTAATTATGTTCAATCTTTTGTACCCTGTATTATTTGTGGGATTTCTTTGTAAGGGTTTTGAGAGAGAGAGAGAGAGAGAGAGTGTGTGTGTGTGTGTGTGTGTGAAGACTCAAGGCATGAAGACTAAAACTGTTTTCGCGGGTAGCTTGTGACTAAGCTTCCTGCGAAGTGAAGCATGTGCCCTGCACATGACTGAAATGCGAAGAGTCAGGACAGGATGGAGACAGCAGGTTTTCACGAGTATCTGGCGAGTAAGGCCTTCCCGCGAAACACCCACGAAACATTCTGTTTTACCAGATTGTCTTATTTGATACATACTTTCTGTACCCACACTATATATACCCTTATTATCCACATATGTTGATGAGTGCTTTTGAGAGAAAACCCTAGCCACAAACCTTGAGAGTTAGAGATTGTTATACCCACATTTCTCTGCACAATTGCTTGTGGATTTTCCTCAACTCCTACCTCTCCATTTCCATACCATTGAGAGGTTGGTAGCCCAAACACTTACCACACCCTTTTAGACTGTTCAGTGAGGTTTTGGTGCTGCTGGGAAACATTGGAAGAAGTTAGGCTTTGGCGGATGCAATCGGGCGTATTGCGAGATCCGGAGAGCTAGACAAGACACGGTTTCGAGAAGTCTTGTTGGAGTAGGAGCTTGGAGGGCTTAGGTGCATCGGGTAGATTAGGCTTGGATGGTCTCTTGCTAACCTATGTATCTCAACTAATTGTCTAGTGGATCGATTACCGCTTGGAGGGCGGCGGAGAAGTTTTTCGCCAAGTTCTTCGGTTTCCTCTTCGATAACACATCGGCGTGTTATCTTGTATCTGCATTTTTCTTCCCTACTCTTTTACCTTTCATTTTATTGTTATGTTATTATGATTATGGGTTAGAATAGTTTGTTTGTTCATACGCTCGCATTTACTCTATTCTGCACTTAGTATTAAGTTAGAGTAAAATCAATCGAGCCATAATTTAATTTGGGGGTTCTAAACAGCTTTTGTGTTTTAACACATTTTTGAGCTTTCATAAACTCACTAAAACTTTTCTAAATTTTCAATGTGAGGTTATTTTTTTCATTACCTTCAACTTCTGTTCGAGTAGGTACTTTCGAAATCAATTTCTCTTATTTGCTTCTTAATGGTTTTAAACAAGTAACCACATGAACGTTTTTCTCTTCACGAAAGTGATCATGACCCAACGTAGGCTGGTCTCAGGAGACGTGGATTCTACATTAAATTTGGTTCGAAGTTTGCAAAAAACCAATTCTCAAAACTTATTTCTTTGCAGAGTAGGCAATAAAAATGCTCACGCGTTAGCGTGACAAGCAAAGACCTTGGACAACATGCTAGTGTGGGTGGAAGATACCTCAATGATCGTGAATTGTTTTCTTTTGGGTAAAATACAAAAATCACTACTGAGGTTTGAACTAATACTAGATGATAATAAAACTTTTAAAAAATATTCAATATTCTCGCTAAGCACAAACAACACTTAACATCATTTGAAAGTTCCATGTTCTTCTAAATTTTTTACTTTCAACAATTTATCTTGACTGTACAAGTCTAATAGCTACTGCATTATAGCAATTATATACACGATAAAGTGTTTAGGTAACTAATGGTAGATAAAATGGAGGGCAAATATGGAAAAGAAAACAAGAGAAGCACAAGAATTTTCTAATAATATTAAGCGATATTTGGATTTATGGAGCAGAATGAATATTTTTGAAAAATTTTGGTCTTTAACTAGATTTATCAAATTGGGTGTGAATAATGGATCACAAATTTTTTATTATTTATTTTTTGAGTAAAAGGTTAGAGATCACAAATTGTGAAAGGAATTATAAATAATTTTGTTTGGGGGTTAAAATTATAAATAAAAAACTGCGTTGCCCCTAAGGTTGACTAAATCTTACTGTGTTGGTAAAAGTGGTTGATCAAGATCAACAACCAACCTGCTTCTAAGTTCTAATAGTGACTTCTCATTGAAAAATGATCGGTTGTCGTTGAAATTTGGTCCCCCGGGGCAGGTGAAATTTTTCTACATTTTCACGTGTGAGTGCGAGTGCGAGTAGTGGAACTCGGGGATTTTTATTTTATTTTGGTGGGTGTGGCACTTGCACTTGGGGAATTGAAGTATGGTTGCCTTGTCCGTATGTATTGTATGGGGGATGAAACAAAGCAAAAGCGGACTGTCACGCATTCATCCAAAGCGAGAAAAAAAGGACGAGAGATGGAAATAAAATGTTGGCTTGGGTCACGCACTGCTACTGATGGAGACCATACAAAGACAAAGACAAAGACAAAGACAATCAATCGTGGAGTGAGCTGTAGCTGTGAGCAAAATTGAGAAATTGACACTACTTTCCACTCTTCGTTTTAGCAAAAATTGTCACTAGGAAGGACACGCAAGGAGGACCTCCACACTCCACACTCCACCCACCACAATATTGCAATGGAAAATATTTGTGTTCAGCCTTTTTTGCAACAGAAACAACTTTTCTTTCTCGTCTCCCTCTTGTTTTGGACTTAATTGGCTTATACATGCCAATCTACTTATTACCAAAAACATTATATTTCGGATCTCTTGCATTGTTTAGAGAATTTGTTCTTTTCTCCTCTTTATATCAGTTACAAATCAAAAACTTAATTAAAACCAACTACATTGGGTGAATTCCATATATGAGTATGTGGAGTCAATTATTCAAAGTCAAGTCTCCACAAAGAAATTTCAGGAAAATTACTAGGTATTCTCAAAGTATCATAAATATATATTTTTTCACATAAATGGTAGATCTCATCATAAATTTAATTAGTATGACTCATTATTCATGTGAGATGAGAGAGTACGCATTTATGATACTTCGGAAGTACACACTAATTTCCCAAAACTTCATACACCTATACATTTAAATTATATTTTAAAAAAAAATTATAACACCCCTTACTAATCACGCACTGTTCAAAGTTCAAATTTCAAAGACATGAGGGACGAGGGTCGTGCTCCTCCATTTTGGGATTTTGCAGCTGGACCCAGGAGCTAGCTGGAGACCATTCCTTTTATATAATTTAAATAATTAAGTACCTTTCCGTGCTCCTGTATACCATATCATTATTAATTCAATTGCATACATTTATTTTAACTTGTAGTGAATGGAGGCATTCCTTCCTTCAACGTTTGCCTCCTGACTTCCATTTTTCCGTCTTTGGTTCTAAGGAAATTGAATTCTAGGAAATATTTTTAGGAATACAACTAAATTCTTGAAAATATTTTAAACGGTAGAGTCTAGTTTGATACAGACAACTACAACCATCCAACCACGATTCTAGTCTCTTGCTTCAACTTGTTACCAAACAAATTACTACAGCTCGACCCACTCCTGTTCTGAATTTGCATTCGCTTTTACTTTAGGCCAGATGAGGAGTGTGAACCATCTATGGAGTACATAATTTTATCTCTCTTTTAAAATTAATTTTTTGAGAGTACTCCTCTTTAATTACACTTGCATTTCTGATAGAAGCAGCATAGAAAATGACAATGGTTGACAACTGTATTATTAAGGAGAAGACCATATCAAACCAAGTTTTGAGTAATTAATTAGCTGCAAGTCTCCCATGTATGAAAGCTACGTCTCACCTAAAATCAATTATCTTACCTAAAACCAATTAGTTATGTTTAGCCTCTGCTTTGGATAAGATACGGCAACATGTAATTACCACTCTCATGTGAGATTTTGTTTTTTAGAGAAAAGTATGAGATCTAAAAGTCGATAAAATAAAGGGTAAATTATAATGTTGGTCTCTATCCTTTATATCATATTTCAATTTGGTCATTAACCTTTTAATTGTGTCAATTTGATCCATAACCTTTTAGTATTGTGTCAAAATGGTCCCGGCCGTTAAGTGATAGATAGAAAATGTTGACATGGCTAACAGTCAAAATAAAATATTATCTTTTACGCTACATAACTTCCACATAAGCTGCCATGTGACATTAATTGTAAATATCAACATTTTCTAATATATATATATAATAATAGGTGAACCAGAAATAGTGTGAAATTGAATTCTAAATTAGAACTCTAATTGTGTGTCACGTGTACACACCAAATTAGAATTCCTAATTTTGTGCCATGTGTCTAGAATTTGAAATTGAAGTTGAATTTTGTATCATGTGGCTAAATGTATGTGAGCTCGTTCTCATTAAAACCACTTCTATGTATTGGGTCAAGTGAGTTACTGTGCTAATTAAGTTTTTTCTTGATTTTGCAGTCAAACGTAAAAACCAAAGAGATTAATATCGGTGAAATTGAAGTTGAATTTTACATCATGTGGCTAAATGTATGCGAGTTCATTCTCATTAAAACCACTTCTATGTATCGGGTCAAATGAGTTACTGTGCTAATTAAGTTTTTTCTTGATTTTGTAGTCAAACGTGAAAACCAAAGAGATTAATATCGGTGATAAGAACTTGGTTTGGGTACATTGCATAATTTCCAAAAAGATAGGAAAGCCAGAGTTTGCATCTTTGTTATAAATTTCTTACAAAGTTTGCATTTTTACATTTGCACTGAGTTTCGGATTAAAGTGCTTTTTTCTTGGTCCTGACACTGAGTTTTGTTTACTATTCACTTACAAAGTTTGCATATTTACATTTGTTATAAATTGCTAATATGTGATTAGATGCACATTATGCCTAAAATTCACTATCCTTATATTTGACTTTTTGTTCAGGTTTGGCACCTATAACAATGAAGAAAACATTGCTGTGGACCAATGGATGATACTTTTTGTAGGCTGCAAAGGAATTTAGTGATCAATGGAATCTCACGCGAATTGGAGAGGACCCGGCTGTAAATGTTTGGATGGCAGATGTGAGTCACTATGTTTTTAAAATTTTCAGTGAAGGTAAAGGTTATGAACAATGTAAATTTTCCAGAGAGAGATTTATTATTCTATATTTACGCAAGTTTAGTCGCCTCCTTGGAGTGGATCACTCCACCCTGTCTTTCTACTGGAATTTTTTATTCAAATTGTTACAATTTAATCCGAAATTTTATTTGAATTTTCCTATTGTTGTTACTATCATATATTATCATTCCAATTGTTCAATTAGAATCTGAAATTGGAGTCCAATTTTACTATACACATGTACAATCTAATTATTTTTAATTTTGCTGTCATGTGTGTAAGCCAATGGGATGAAATTAATAATACATTAAACACTCATGCTTTGAGAATCGGTAGTACCAATCTAAATCCATTTGACCTGCTTCGTGATAATACAACTATGAAGGATGTATAAAAACACGTACAAACCCATCTCTCTATAAAAAGAGATTAAAGAGAATTTCTTTTATCAACCATGGAACTTCAGAGGTTTTTTTTCACACAAATGCCTATCATGTTACAAAATGACCCATCGTAAAACTACAAAATGAGTACAACTCTGAGGGTTTTTTTTTTCCTTTAATTTTAAATTTTTTAGGCTATGAAAATTTCAATCACCAATAGAGATTGAAGATTCAAAAACGTGAATGGATATTTTGGATAAAAATTGTCACCAAGGTTCATCTTTCTATGTAAAATATATATACTGCTAAGTTTTGTTAATGAAATTTTCTGGTTAATAATATGAATTTAGACTTAACTGAGCTTTTTAAACATGAATAAACTCATGATTAATAATATATCCTGCACGGGACTACATACTAGTTTACTATAACGCTCTCCGTATCCCCTTCTCTTTTTCGATTTCTCTCTATCCTCATACTCCATGACAGAAGCTTTTTGAGCTCCTTCAGTTAGGCCAATCAATTGAATAGAAATTGGACTAAAATAAAAGTTTTTTTGTAAGATTCTTTTAAGAAGAAAATAAGCTAAGGAAACAAATACAATCACCTTAGAATCGAATACCCACTTGAGATCAATATTGTAAAAGATTCTTAAAAAAAATTCAATACTGTAAAACTAGACCCAAACTATCAAACAATGTAAACAATATTAAAATCCAAAATAAAACAAGTACAAACATGGATCTTTAAAAATTGGAATGATTATACCCCCCAAAAAAAAAAAAAATGAGAGGAGAAATTGCTAGACCAACCAAGAGCTATAAGGTGATGCTCCAGATGCTTTTGTACATTTTCGTCGGGAAGTTTGTATAATTGTATTGTCTCTCTCTGACTCTCCCATTCTCATTGTTTCCCTTAAAACCAAACTGAACTGCCGTTACACAAGGCATTAGGCAGTAGCCACGATCATAAAATGAAAATCAAAGAAAATTATCAAACCTGTTACATCACTAGAGGTACTGGTAACATTGTTTTCATCACAGAACATTGTTCATTATGCTGTGAATCATTGCATGCGCTTCGATTTTCATTTGGCAGAGGAATATATTTGATGGGTTTTTAATGTTCGATCATAGTGTTAATCAAGGAAAGCCTATAGTAGGCTAAGAATTATGGCGTTTGATCTCATGGATTTCAGAGCTGTGGGCGATGGGGTCACGAAGAACACAGAGACCATTAAGGATTTTTTTTTCTTTCCTTTTTAATGTAGATGTGACAGTACACATGGAATGAAAATAATATTTTATTTTAATTGTTGGCCATGTCAGCATTTTTTTTTTTTTTTTTGATAAGCATGTTAGCATTTTCTATCTATCACTTAATGGCTGGGACCATTTTGACACAATACCAAAATGTTAAGGACTAATTTGACATAATTAAAAAGTTAGGAACCAAATTGAAATATGGCGTAAAGGATAGGGACTACATTTGTAATTTACCCTAAAATAAAAAAGATTTTTATTTTTTTTACTCAATAAACTTTTACATCTCACATGATGGTGGTAATTGCAACGAGTCCAAATTCCTTTTTTTCAGCAATTATGTATCTAATAATTAATTTGGTAGATGATTAAGTGAGCGTTTGGTTTGCGCGTCTCTCCCCCTGCGTCTGCGTTTTTGTTTTTATTTTTTATTTTTTTTTAAACCAGAGCCTATTGCACTGTTCATGGAACATGAACAGTGCTAATGAACAGTAACCGTAGTATGAATAGTAACTTTTTTGTTATTTTTTTTTTTATTGTTTTCAGTTTTCAGTCTTCAATTTTTAGCAAAATAAACGGTATCCAAACGAACCCTAAGTGTTTATTTTTAGTATCCCATAGTTTTTTTGATAGTTTGTTTATTATATATAAGACGAAAAACATAGTTTTTGATAATTTATTTGTTAATGTTAAATGTAAAAATAAAATTTAAATTATTTTAAAAAATAATTTTTTGTTACATTTTTTATTTTTTAAAAAGAAACAAGAAAGAAAAAAAAAATCAAATTCTAATAAAGTCAGTTCTGTAAAATGTACTGTATAAAAGTATCTCCAATGTTATAGCTAAAGGCAAAATATTCTCTATAATAGAGAATGAGACCAAAAAAAGGGTCTTCAATAAATTCTCTAAACTTTAAATTTTTTTTGGCTCATGAATAGTAGCTCATCAAATCTGATGGGCTACTGTTCATTCTTCAAATATTTTTTCTATTATAATAATTAGATGTTGAATAAAAAAATGTTGGAAGATATGTAGTTGTTAAAAAAAGAATAAATAATGAATGAAGAAATAATATTTAAATGAGATAGAGAATGGGATATAGAATCTATTGGAAAGTGTATTTGAAAAAGTGGGTAGATAAAATGTAAAAGTCACTGTTCATTCTCTAAACAGTACAAAAATTTGATGAATTTGCTGGAGATGCTCTAACAATGCAATTACACTTGTCACTTGTCTTTTAAGATGTTGATGTCATCAAAAGGTTCGGTTGAGTCACTTCTCAATTGCGAGTTTGCTTGTCTACCCTTTTTTTCATGTCTGTACTTTCTCGGACTTTAAGTAACTATTCAGTTTCAGTCCTTTTTATTTACACAACTATTCAGTTCTTATTTTTTGTTTTATTTTTTTGGTTTATTTTTAAGGCTGTGTTTGTTTTGGGTGTAAATGATTTTCGGAAAATATTTTACACCCAGTAGCGTGTTTGGGTGCACATGTAAAATAAAGTTTTCCTAAAAATCTTAAACTTTGACTGTAAAATAAGCCCTTTGGCCCGGAAAATCATTTACGCTTCTCTTTTACCTTCAAATGATTTCTGGACTCAAGACACCCGAAGAGAGAGAGAGAGAGAAAGAGCAAGAAGAGAGAGTACAAAGGGTGATCTAGAAACACAAACAAGCACACTCCACCTAAAGCACATCCTCGCCAGACTCACACCCAGAGAAAGAAGACTCATCCCTTAAGCCGAGCAAGGAGAGGGTACTTCGTCGACCCATCCCTCATCCTCACCGACCCATCCCTTGTCCTCGTCCATCGCCAATCCATCCCTTGTTCTCAGGGTAGCCACCGGAAAATAGATCGGACCACCGTGAGTCTGTGACCTAGTGAACGACCCACCCTTGAGCCAATCGGACCGCCATGAGCAACCTACCCCTGAGTCGATTTGTCCACCGTGTGAGCAACCTACTCCTAGATCGAACCACCCAGTGAGTGACCCACTCCTAGATCGAGCTGCCACCTTTAGATCAACCCACCGTGTCCATGTCGCCACCACCAAGTCACCCACGAACTGATCTCTCTCTCTATCACTTAATCTCTCTCTCTCTCTCTTTGTCCCTCTCTCACGATTGGTCTTGTGATTTTGATTTTTTTATTGTTTTGATTTTTGTTTCTTTGATTGTTTATATATTTTGATTCTCTATAATAATATTTGTTTGGATCCTAAGAAAATGTGAGAAACATGATAAAAATGGGTTTTCTAGAGAATTTTCAGGGACACAACCAAACACTAGAAAATATTTCTAAAGCATTTTTTGGAATCCAACCAAATACCTGAAAATGTTTTCATTTCTGAAAAATATTTTCACCTGAAAATATTTTACACTCAGAAAACATTTTACATTGAGCCAAATGTAGCCTAAGTCACAATCACAAAAAATATAAGAGCACATAAAATGCCACAATTTATATCACATAGTAGACTTTGAATGGTGGAGAAAATAATAATGAGTTCATTTGAAAGTGATAGGAAGCTAGTTACACATATAACATAATTTTGACAAAAATTGTAATATTTATATGAGATAAAACTATTGACAATTATTGTTGATGATGCCAAGATCGCCAGTCGAGATGATCGTCCAATAGGAGAGCTGACCAAGATCGCCTAAAAGCCCTGCAAGAACGAATGAAAAGAAAGAACATCGGTGTGGTGCTTGCCACAGGACCTCCGATGATCAAGTCAAATAACTGAGAGAGAAAGGAGAGCTTCAATACCAAAATATTAGAGTTTCTGTATCAGAATTTCGTACCTCCTTATGTCCTGATATACTTGTATATATACCTGCTTCCTTTTCCTAGCTGTTGGAGGTGTTCTAATGGTGGTTTAAATGTGGCATCTGTAACGCCTCCTTGAGGTGTTAATGAGAGGATTTTCGTCTCTCTAACGATAAGGAGACTTATTGCAGTTGTGTAACGTATTGCCATTATTTATAAATTGATGGCCCTTCCTTCGTCCAATGGATATGGGTAAAGACGGAGATTGATGGGATGGTTCCTTCGTCCACTGGCTCTTTTTCTGGACGAAGAGGTTGCCCGAGGGAGTTGTACCAGGTCCATCAGCGGCCCCCTATTTCGAGGTCGTTCAATTTGGAGACATCCATGGGAATATGATGAGCCCTCTCTTTTTTTTCTTTTTCTTTTTCTTTTTTGGTGGTTATGGCGCTTGGGGTTCCGCCCCTCCGCAGTTATTACTTAGTGGTGGCGTGGCGTGTGTTGTGGCCACGTGTCATGCCAAGATCAGCTGAGGGGTTCTCGGTTCTGGTGAAACCTTTCAGTTTTCCCACATTTTTTGAGGTGCTCCCTTTTTAAACCCCTTGTGCTTTCCTTCTGCGCTTACTTTTTCGATATCTCAGCTACTTCTGTGTTTATTGCTTCGATTTCTCAGCTCCTTCTGTGCTTATTGCTCTGATTTCTCAGCTCATTCTGTGCTTATTGCTCTGATTTCTCAGCTCCTTCTGCGCTCATCCCTTTAATTTCTCAGTTTCTCCTTCTTTTTCAAGTACGCCCCTTTGTTTTTTTGTTCTTTCTTTCCATTTAAAGTTTTATTTGCTCCCTTTCTCTGTGCTCTTTTCCCTTTTAGAGTTTTGCTTTTCCTTTTCCTTAATGGTGGATTATTCTGATATTAGGCTCACTTCCCCCTCAGTTGCCTTCTTTTTTACTCGTTTGGGTGCGTTTGTAGGCTTTTCTAGTGGACATTGCCCACAGGTTGGGGATTTCACCCTAGGTGACAATAGCCTAAGTCTAATGTTGGGTGATCTATACCCATTGTTGTGTCAATCCTTGGGTTGGTTTGAGTCGATGCGAGGAGTTCTAAGGAGGGAAAATATGGGTTCTAAAGTTAGATCTAGTGATTTAGAGGCCAGTCTGTCTTCTAGCATTGGTACAGGTGGGGTTGAGACGAATACAACTGTTTCCATACCTTCGTCTTCCCTTCCTTCCGTCTCTGCTTCAACCCGGTCATTCCATGCCCTTAAGGAAGAGTGCTCTCTGAGTGAGGATACCTTCATTAGATTCAGGGATAGGTTCCAGTTTCCCGAGGACACCAGGGTACGTCTTCCTAGAAAAGGCAAGAGGTATTTTGCTTTTGCCCATGGGGAGGTTTGTTTCTATGAGGTTGCATTCCTGTGTGGCCTTAGCTTTCCTGTCCATCAGTTTATAATGGAACTTCTTCATTACCTGAATATTGCTCTAGGACAACTTATGCTGAATTCGTGGAGAATCAGCATAAGTTGTATGGTAATTTGGACAATCATAGCTGACAGTGATATGATCACATTAAACGAGTTCGTCCATCTTTACCATTTGAAAGAGTCCAAAGAGTTTGGTTATTACGAGCTTGTGCCTTGGGATAGAAGGTCTCGGTTCATCGTTGATCTGCCTTCGTCCTTCCGTTATTGAAAGTCTAGGTACTTCTTTGTGTCGGGTGACGGTTGGGAGACCCTTTCTGATGACTTTTAGGGGGATGTCCCTAGGCTGCTGCATCTGTAGGAGACCCCTCAACTTGGTGAGTTTGCCTTGCATTTTTTTCTTTTGGTTTATTTTTTACTTTGATCGTCCCTTCTGACCTTGTGTGTTTTTCTTTTTTATAGTCAGAGATCGTACAGAATTAGAGAGCAGGTTTGAAGAGCGTGTTCCGGCAGCTATCAAGTATGCGAGCACCATTGACGATTTTGACGATCTAGTTGACCCTCGGACCTTAGCTCGTCACTATTTGGGACCAAAGCCTTCCCACTACGTCCTTCGTGCCATTCATCGGGAAGAAAAAAGTGAGTCACTTTAGGACGAAAGTAGATCATCTATCCTTCCTTTTCTTTTCTCCTTTTCCTCTCTTCTTTCTTTTTTGACTTTCATGTTGTTTCTCTTCTTTTTTGCAGAGATGACGACTAAGTTTAACTAGAAATTTTATGCTCGGATTAAGGCAATGAAAAATGAGCCCCTCTCTAGCATTGGTCAGCGAAGGTTAAGGGTCGTTGAGAAGGAAAAAGAAAAAGAGGTGACAGAAAAGGGTTCGTCCACCCTTACCTTGGACGAAGGACGTGTTGCTTCCCCGACCCTTTCTGTCGAGGAGATAACTCCTCATACTAAGAAGTGCAAAACGGGCGACAAAGGCAAAGAGAAGGTGGGGCCCAGTGTAAATCTCTGGCGTACCTTCTCATGAGATGGTGAATCACCATGTCCATAAGCTCGTCCAGGTAATTTTCCTTCGTTTCCCCGCTCTTTTTTTTTTTGGTAAGCACGAATTATATTAGTTGTTCATTGTGCGACTTTGGATGCCAGGCGTTGGAGGAGGCGATGCACATCACCTCCCAGTACTTGGCGAGTGAAGAGAAGGCCGTGATAGCCACTTCCAAGGTCAAGGCGCTGGAAGCTGGAGCCTCAAGTTTGAGAAAAGATTTAATAGTGGCGATGGATGTCAACAACTCATCCAAGGAAAAAAATAAAAGCTTTAACTAAGGAGTTGAATGCCGAGAAGCAGTTGGTGAGCAGAGGGACGAGCAATTGGTGACAGCTAACCAGAAAATGAAGAGCGTCGTGGCCAAAGCCGTCCATGCTTTTCAACTCACGGAGGAGTACAATCCATCTTGTTTGGCTGGTATTTTAAAGGATTTGAGTTGTTGGTATTTTAAGGGACTTTTACTCCTTCGTTTGTAGTGACGGTCTTCATCGTACGAAAAAGACTCACTAGGAGGAGTCCTGGACCTGGGCCTGTAGCTACCATCTCCCTCATCCTCAAAAGAAAGGCCAGAATCTGAGGGAGTCCTTCTTTGTTGCTCACGGTGTAATCTCTTGCGAAGACGGTCAATCTCCAACTACAAGCTCCTAGTATCCTCCTCGTGGGAGATGTGACTCCCTCCTCGAGACTGACTCCTGCTAGTATGCATGGTATACACACTAACCTCACAGTCCCTCCTTTGCTCAAGGTTGAGGAACAGATCCTGACATTGGGAACCAATAGACTCCTCCCAGTCCTGCCTTGATCTTGCCATGGTTGGACGTCGAACTCACTAAAGCTCAAACCTTTCCCACAGACAGCGCCAATTGTAAGGGCGGGCTTTGGCGCTTAAGTCCAAAGGATAAACGGATTAAGACCCAACGAGCCCAATACAATAAATTTGTAGAGAGTGGGCTAAAAAGCTAAGCTTCAATGAAGTGGACGACACCCTAAATGGGCTAAAGATGGTAAGAGAGCAAGGAAAAACAATGAATAGACAAATGTGGTGCACATAAATTCTTCCTCGGCAATGTCCGAGGAGAGTAGTTCTTGAATATATTTCTCTTAGATTTGATTACAGTTGCTATTCTTAATGCTACAGTGTTTTCTCTACAAAATTTTCTCCTCTCTTTCTTAGAGGATCTCTCACATTATATAACTCCCTTCAACCGATCTTGGCCCTCCATCTGTTGATCGTCCAGTCCACCACTTGAGTGCTTGTCCCATCAAACACCTTTCCAAACTTCTTGTGAGTTGCGGCGGCCAAGGCAACACTGTTCATGGGTCTCCTCCACATAAATGCAATTAGGAGATTTGGTGGGATGCATTAAATGTGGGGATAGTCACCATCCCTTCAGTCATGTCAGGGCTAACCCCCTCTTCGAAACTCTTTCTCTACTGTATGACCTCCTCTAGTAACGTGTCACTGACGTGGCCTTACTATCTGAGTGTGTGGCCTCCTTAGCACGATAATGGACTCTTCAGCCATAGATACGACACATGGCATAGGTACCTTATTTGAATCCCTTTGCCCCACATTAATGAAAAAATCATGAATCTGGCCTCATTATTTACAGTATCCTCGAACTCTAAAGATAAGAGTCATGGTATAATAAAACAATTATCTATAATCATTCCCATATTTTTCCAACAAACAAAATTAAACTTCAACCAAAAAACAAAAGTTGATAAGAAGTTGTTTCTATTTAAAACAATAATTTTAAGTTGTAAAGAAGTTGATATAAGCAAAAAAAAAAAAAGAGAAGAAATTTAAATTAAAATCCAATACCATAAAAATCAAGTAGGATAAATATCAAACAACATGATTTTTATGGTATAACAGAAACAAAAAAAACTGTAATTAACGTTAACAACTTGATTTCTATGGTATTTGATTTTAAATAAATTCCTTCTTTTTTTGCTTATATCAACTTCATCACAACTTTCACTGGGAGGATATACACCAGGAGAGTTATTAATAATAAATTTCTATTAAGCTGTGCGACTTGAGCTAAAAAATTTAATTTTATTGTAATATTAATTTTCCAGGATGGCACATGTTTGCAAGATAAGGTTGTATATGGAATAGAACTTTAATGTGTTTCTTCCTAACACTAATTCTTATCATCGACCATTGGATTGTAATCAAATTAAGATAGAATTTGGATTGTAATCAAATTATGATTTTATCAACTTAGAAATTATAGGAGAAGTTAAAATCATATAAACGTTACTATCTTGCTGGTTTTTTTTTTTTTTTTTTTTTTTTTTTTTTAAAATTAAGATTTTTCTCAATTTAGAAATTATAAGAGAAGAAAAATTATATATATATATATATATATATATATATATATATTTGAAATCTAAAAATCTAGAAAGTTTTTTGTTATTTGGTGCGGCCACTTTTCACAACCACATATTTAAGCCCAACTTTTATTATATAGTATATGATTCAAGACTTTTATCAATTTAGAAATTATAGGATTCTTCTCAAATTTTTTTACGCTTACTACATGATTTTTTTTATTTTTTATTTTTTATTTTTAAGAGATACACTTACCTTATGATAACAATAAATTAGAGATAAGAATGAATTAGAGTCCTGATTAATCAAATATCCATTTAGAAATTATGATTTTTTTTTTTAGAGATGCATTTACTCTATGATAACAATGAATTAAAGATAAGAATGAATTAGAAATTATAGGATTCTTCTCAAAAAATTTTACGCTTACTATATGATTTTTTTTTTTTTTTTTTAGAGATACACATACTTTATGATAACAATGAATTAGAGATAAGAATAAATTAGAGTCCTGATTAATCTAATATCCATTTAGAAATTATAAGGGAAGTAAAATTATATATATATATATATATATATTCTTAAAATTTAAAAATCTAATAAAATTTATGCAATTTGGTGAAGTCACGTGGTGCAACCACGACGTCTAAGCCCAACTTTGATTTTTTTTTTTTTAGAGATACACTTACTTTATGATGACAATGAATTAGAGATAAGAATGAATTAGAGTTCTGATTAATCTAATATCCATCTAGAAATTATAGGAGAAGTAAAATTATATATTTTTTTTCTTAAAATCTAAAAATTTAATAAAATTTCTGCAATTTGGTAAAGCCATGAGGTGCAACCACGCCATTTAAGCCCAACTTATTATATATAATATGATAATATGGAATTTTTTATCAAGTGCATGGGACATGGCACCAAATTGCATCACCCCTTGATTTCCTTATAATACTCATAATTTGGTGCAATTTGGTGATGCAATTTGGTGCCATGTCCCATGCACCTTTTTTTTTTTTTTTTTTTGAGAAGGATGTCCCATGCACTTGATAAAAATACAAGTGCATCATCTAACCTTTTGTAAGACTAAAAAAAAATTCTTATAATGGAGCTGGGCCGTGTAGAAAAAAAAAACTCCTTGACTATTCAAATTATCGAATAATAATTGAATGGGTAAATTGCAAAATATACCTTTGAAGTTTGACGTTATTTAGATTTTACACCCTAACATTTTAGAAATTTGGTTTTACACTCTAAAGTTTGGTTCCGTTAGCAATTCCCACTCCCAGTTAGTTTTTACTGTTAAATGACACATAGAATTGCTGACGTGTCTTTTTTTTTTTTTTTTTTTTGGGCAAATCAGCCCTTAAACAACTTTTAAAAAATCCAAGAGCTGGCTTCTTCAAACGACACCATTTCTTCAACCAAACTACTTCAATTTGGGGAAGACATATAGGTTTGGATCATCCTTGAAATCTACTTAATAACAAAACTACCAAGTGTTTAATCCCACCAAAAAAAAAAAAAAAAACTACTAAGTATTACCGAGTACCATTAACAGCAACAAACTAATGGGGTGTCACAGCACATCAAAAAACTTAAAATTATTGATGTTACGTTATGCGATTTGCAGATTTATATATCAATCAATGGTGCCTTTCTCAAAAAAATAAAAAATAAAAACCAATCAATTAATGGTGCCTTCCACTTCCCCTGGTAGTTGGGGTTTTTAATTTTCTGCACGGAGGTGGGAGTGTCCACACAACATCTTCCTCATCATCCCAATCTTGAGGCTGAAACAAACCACCTTGTTAGTAACTTCACTTCTAATTCTTATCAAGTAAAATGTAATCAGTAACTATTTCATCATCAATATTTAAATAAATGGAAATTCATAATTATCTTCTTGGCATCAATATCAGGAATTTCCTTTGGGATGTCATCGTAGCCCTATAATACACAACAAAAACCCTAATCATTATGTTCATCCAGCAACAAAAACCCCAAAAATCCAAATCTTTTCAACGACAAAAACTGTAATGAAGGCTTAAGTAAACAAATTCCAAAAACAGAGAAAAACAGAGCTGGAATAGCAGCTCATTGTCGGCGTGGTTGTCACCTTGGACTTGATTTGAAGCCGTTAATGATGGAGCTGGTCTAGGTTCATGATTGATTTGTACGTGTTAGAAAGCTAGGTTCTTGGGTTTTGATTTGGGAATTGAATTGATGTTTTGTGAAACGATGTCGTAATGTTTGACTAAGTTCTGTATTTTTATTTTGGGTGCAACGGGGTTGTTTGGAGAAGCTGGCTCTTGAATTTTTTAAAAGTGGTTTAGGGGGTGTTTGGTACACCATTTCAAACAACAATTTTCAGTTTTTAAACAACATTACATGTATTTTCACATTTTTTTTTATCCACACGTATTTCTACACATGTTTTCAAACAACAAAACATATGTTTTTAAGTGCATGTACCAAACACGCTGATTCCCCCCCCCCCCCAAAAATACACGTCAACAATCCTATGTGTCACTTAACAGCAAAAACTAACTGAGGGGTGGGAATTGTTAATGGAACCAAACTTCAGGGTGTAAAATTAAATTTCTGAAACGTTAGAGTGTAAAATCCAAACAACTTCAAACTTTAGGGGTGTACTTTGCAATTCAGCCTAATTGAATAATAGAAGAAGAGATATCTAAAAGCAACTATGATGACACCCCAAGACTATTCCCAACTCCTCCATAGTCCATATATATAAACATCAGCAACCGGGAAGAACATAGGCATAGGCATAGCGAAGCTGATATCGGCAATTAAATAAAACCATGGGAGAGAAGGTTGTAAGTTTGAGAGAGACAGAGAGAGGGTTGAAGCCACACTTTGTGCTGGTGCATGGTATAGGTGGAGGAGGTTGGTGTTGGTACAAAATCCGGTGCCTTATGGAGAATTCAGGCTATAGGGTGTCATGTGTTGACCTCAGAAGCGCTGGAATAGATCAAACACATGCCGATTCCCTGCTTTCTTTTGATGATTACAATAAGCCACTCATGGACTTCATGTCTGCTTTGCCCGACAATGAACAGGTTAATTCAATTCGTTTTATTTATTTATATAGGATTTTTATATTTTAACTGGGGCTCACCATTAGGTTTAGATATAGAAAAGATAATGATCATGATTTGCTTTTGACAGATAATCTTGGTGGGGCATAGTGCTGGAGGGCTGAGTGTAACTCAGGCTACTCAAAAGTTTGCAAAGAAAATCCGACTAGTGGTGTATGTGGCAGCAACCATGCTAAAATTGGGCTACATGACTGATGAAGATGTCAAGGATGTAAAGTTTTCTAAACCCTGAATATTAGCCTCATCGCCACAAGTAATCCACTAGAATAGATAATTATAGTACACTTTACATACAAAGCCCTCCAAACTAAAACACAAACAATGTACTTTAGCCCTTCAAACTATTTGCAATCGACTCCACAAATCATTTCTCTACTCTAGCTTTGGATCCACAATTGAGCTCCAATTGCAATCTCCAAGTCACTTAGATAATTCTAGATTGCTTCAATGATTTTCAAGCTCCAATCAACATTCAAAACTCAAAGGTAGTGATGGGTGTGATGGTCTTAATCTTCTCTCATGGTATATGGCTATTTTAAGAGGGAGAAGGTAGAGAGAATGAATGTGTTTGACTCTCAAATTTGTTGGGTTTCACCCATACTTCATATGGGAATTAGGGTTACAAATTCATGGGAAATGAAAGTATATATATTGAGAGAGGCCCGGAATTGTAGAGATTTTATAACATAATTTTCAATTTCAAGTTTCGCCTCTTCCAGTCAAGTTTGTAGGAGTGAAAACCATAAGCAGCCCAACTTCAATTTCCTTTTTTTTTTTTTTTTTTTTGGGAGCCAACTTCAATTTCTGCACTTGGACAACTTCACCTCACAAATACACATGAAAACCCACAAAATTACATTAATAGAATGAAAGTTTAAGACCCAAAATACAATGAAATTTTATCATGGAAATAGCCAGCATCTAATGGATAGACCTAACAACATCCCTTGTGTTGTGTGCAAGTTTTCTTTTATGGGAAATGCTAACAAGTATTCTTAGGACACTCGTTAATAATCTATTTAAAAAAAGTTTTTATGGGAAATGAAAAAAAAGTAATTAATATTTTGACATTTTTTTTATTTTCTATAAAAGTAGTATTAAAACTTTCGTAAAATTAAGATTATTAATGAGGGCACTCGTTAGCATGACCATTCTTTTATAATATGAAATTAATTAGAGTTGGCTAATTAAATATGCGGGGAATTTAAGAAGAAGAAGAGTTGAGTAATCGTCATTTACTTTTAATGTCAAACAGGGAGTACCTGATTTATCTGAATATGGCGATGTAGATGAGTTAGGATTCGGATTGGGTTCTGATCAACCTCCCACAAGTGCCCTCGTGAAGAAAGAATATCAGCGCAAAATTATCTATCATTTGAGCCCTCACGAGGTAATTTTAAATTGATCACAGTTGAATTGTTTTTGAAAATATATAATCACAAAAATGAGATGCAATGAAAAATAAAATTGTAGGATTCCACACTAGCTGCCATGCTTTTGAGGCCAGGACCGATCAAAGCAATACAGAATGCTCGTTTTGTGGCAGTGGCAGATGAGGATCATAACGTAGGTAAGGTTCCACGCATCTACATTAAGACAATGTATGACAGAGTGGTGAAACCAGAGCAACAAGCTGCGATGATAAAGAGGTGGCCACCATCTGACGTGTATGTCTTGGATAGTGACCACAGTCCCTTCTTCTCCGCTCCATTTCTGCTCTTCGGCTTGCTTGTAAAGGCTGTGGCTTCTTTGGGTTTTGGATTGAACCACCTATGACTATGACTATGACTATCCATTTCTATTCTCAAATAACAACGCACCATTCTAATTTTTTTTTCTTTCTGGGTAAATTTACCAAAAAAAAAAAAAAAAAAACCTTTTACTATCTCGCTGAAACAGATTGCAAATTCACCATCTTTGTGTGCTTTAGTTTTAGTCAATTTGCCTGTTTAAACTTAATAAGCGAAAAATTATACAAATCAATAGTGAACTACTACTCTTTATTTTATTCTTTGAATTTGTCAATTATGCATGCCTTCATCCAATAATCCAGTAGTGTGTGTATACTGTTTATTACGTTTACAACAGATATTGAATGCACAACTACACGGTCAACATCTGCCATTGTCAGTTTTAACTTTTAAGTTTAACCTTGTGGACTCACTCATACAATGTGTTGTATTGTGGACCTTGCAATTCCACCGGTAGTGTTATATAGTAGAAGACGAAAAAAAAAGTGGATTTTGTATTTGCAGGTGTTGTATTGTTAACCTTGCTTTGCAAATGTAATGATAAATTGCAACAATTATTATGTTTGCAAATTTATATATCATTTCTAAAGAACTGAACTGGAAGGCAAGTAGTTATGACTTATGCATTAAATCTGAAACAAACTAAACTAGTTGCTCAGATTATTGGCAATGGCTTATAACTGCAGCAGCCGCACCTCAACCCTCAAGTTTCACTCACACACACGATCTCCCACAAAATAGAACATTTTTATTTCTGAAAAATCAGGAAAAGAGACCTCTTTGAGTCTTGACTCTTGTTCTAATAAATTAGTACAAATAATATTCAAGATTTAGAATAGAAAGTTATTTCAAGGTCCCATCATAATTCATATGTGCTAACATAAATGCAGAAGAGCAGGAAAGCCTTTTCCTTATTAGTAGTAGTAGAGGCCTTTGGCAATTTGGCATAATTGCCTTCCACATTAGATGAAAATAGATTCTAGTAAAGTCTAATTCATCGGTAGCAGAAAAGTGGATTCTTATCAGTTCCTCGTAACATAGTTCCAAACCACTTGTGTGTTCATGGGGTTTGCACATTAGACTCGGATTCAGAAGATATGCGGTTCTTGTCCTTGATTTCCTCCATCATTTTCACAACTTGAACCATTTGGGGTCGCATGTCAGGCTGTTTTGTGACACATGCTAATGCAATCTGAAGCATCTGCACCATTTCCTCTTCAACATTTTGGTACCTCAGCAGCTCCACGTCAAAAACCTCAGCTGTCCATTCCTCACGGACAACAGACTTCACCCATCTGGGAGATCAACCACCACATCATGCTGGTTCCCTCCTGGATATTGGTGTGGGACTTTGCCTGTCAGCATTTCAAGAAGGACAACTCCAAAGCTGTATACATCAGACTTCTGTGTTATTTTACGTGTTTCGGCCACCTCTGGAGCTCGATATCCGTTGGTTCGAGACAAGGTTGCAGGGAAGTTCATCAGTGGAGTCAACCCAACATCGGAGATGCACCCATCCAGGTCATTGGTGAGTAGGACATTGGAGGAATTTGTTAGAAATTTAGACCCCTTAAAACAACAATTGGGTCAACCTAGCTAGTTTATTAGCCAAGTGATTAACTTAGTCAAATTATGCAAATCTAGGTTAAACACAATCAAACAATCATATCAAAAATATAAAGCAGCGGAATAATAAATAATACAAGATATGATCACCTAGGAAACCACACGGTAAAAACCTGAGGAGGATTTTACCCACTTATCCTCAAAGCAAATCTGAATCCACTATGAAAGAATCGAAGTTCATACAGAAGGACTTACAAGCTCCCCGCTTGACTTCCTAATGCTACCCACCAGTAGAACTTACTGACACGACCACGTGCAAGTTTCGAATCCACGGACTCCTTCTTTCTTGAATTCTTCAGCAAATACAAGCACCCACGCTTGTTATTCTTTAAGCTCCAATGGCAGCAACCTTGTTAATCATCAAGATGTAGATAATATCTCTACCTTGAAAACCCTAAGTTTTGTGTAAAGGAAAGCTCCTCTAGATCTCACAAGAGATTTACACAAAATAGAAAAGTATGAGCAATAAAGACTTAGAGAGGATTGGGTACAAAACCCTAAAAAATAAAAGGAGGCATAAGAGGTACTCTAATCTCTCTCTCAAAAAGTCTCAAAAATGTTCTAGGGTTTTCCTTATATATAGGAGTGTTTGATCCCCAAGATGTTTAAATAGAGTTTGGGCTGAACTGGAACTCTGCAGAAAAATAAATCTGTACGTGATTCGATCGATCGAGTCTAATTTTCGATTGATCGAGCCTTACAGATTTAGTCCAATAAATCTGTAATCACTCGATTTCAGTTTTACAAATAAACATACTTTTAGCAAGCCTAAACAAGACTAAACAACCTGTTTTGATGATGGTTTGCCAACAATACAAATTAGAGTTTTAAATACATAAGTTCCTAACTCTTTAGAACCTAACAAACTCTCCCTTTGGCAATCCGTGACAAAACACAAACTAAAACCTCAAAGTTTACAAAGTAAAAGCTCATTACAAAAATAATGCTCATAACAACAAATCCAACCTAACTACTATCCATCAGTTGCAAGTATAGACAGCAGCTCAATTGAATCAACCTGTATACTTCCTGAAACACTAAACAAAACGCATAAACGCATGTGTGACAGAAAAACAGTAAATCAACAAATAAATTCTTGACTTCACAAAACACATAACAAAGACATATATCATGAATAACTCATAAATATAAATCAATAAGCAGTGAACAAGAAATAGAAATAAAAACATAAGTAAACTAACTCTCCCCCTAAGTTAGATACAACAAAAAGTTTTTATTTATATTCTCCCATTTCAAAAATAATTTCAACTCCCTCTAAACAAGACAAACATGATTCCCATAAATCAGTAATTTCTCCCCCTTTTTGTCACGTATTGACAAAGACAACTCATACAAAGAGTAAACAGTCAACATACGCAATAAAGGATAAGAGAAAACAAATAATCAAAGGGATACAAAACAATTCAACTCTATAAAAAATAGAGACATCTCCCCCTACGAAGAGCAACAACTCTCCCTAAGAACCACAAAGGTTAAAAAAAAACTTTTCTCCCCCTATAAAAATAGGAAAAACAAAATAAGTTTTGGGAAAAACAGTTTTGGGGAAAAATAAAGAAGGGGGGGGGGGGGGGAGAAAGACACACAAACCAAAGTTAAAAACTAAGGTGAGGATACACATGAAGAAAAAATATTATCTCTTTCAATAAAATGCAGACATGACACTATGTGACCCATAAACAGTTGTATAAGTAGAGAAAATATTTACATATTGATTATCCATCATATCTCTTAAGAAAAATATTTTCTACAGTTCACACATAAGAAATAGCATATATTAGAATGTACAAAACTAAAAAATTAATCAATCAATTTTTAAATCAAGTTGAGTACCCAATGTAGCAAAGTGTATGCATGTTATGTGTGAAAACAATGAGAGATATGACTGCAAAACTGCAAGATGGATACAAAAATAATGCAATGCATATGAATCCTAAACACAAATAATGCATGAAAAAAAATATTGGTAAAAACATAGAAACTAAAATTTTTTCAATTTCGATCGATCGAGAATCGATCGAACATCAATCAAGTCAGGCAGACTCAAACCAAAAATTTTAATCGCAATTTCGATTGATAGAAAAACAGGTTCGATCGATCGAAAGTCTGGAAAAATCAGATTTTTGAAAAACAGAGCATTTTAATGCAGAAACTCCTCAAAGCACATTGTTTTATAAAAAATGCATGAGTATGAGACGAAAAGTTTTTCAAAAACACTTGAATTTAACCCAGATCTTCCAAAATCAAGATTTTCAATCAATTTGTCCTCAAAGCGCAAACGTTATACACATTTTGCATTAACATCAAGGAACTTTTAATTTTGGATGGCTACAACAAAATCACACACAATATAATGTACCAAGTTTAGCAAAGAGTAACTTGTGTAGTGTGTGCAACTAGCAAAAGCTTGAGATACATGTAAGGTGATATGTGAATAGCAATCAATCACAAAGTCTACAAAATTCATCACATAAAATTTAAAAGAGACTATCACCTAAAGAGTTACATCATATAACTCTCACATCTCCTAGAACAAAAGTTTGCAATCATGTAAGTTTCTTGAATTTGCCTCATAATATACACACCAATTTCAATTATGTGATTTTGCATCAAGTCTAATAGTACACACCAATTTTAAGTATTTAGCAATTAAACCGAGGCTACACCTTATGTTCTTTTTGTGCATGTGCTACACTTTCTCGAGCACAAAATCTTATGATATGCACTAAGGTGTTCATGATTGGCTAGTGAACAGTGGTGAGATAGTTATTTATACCTTTCTCAAAAGGATCAAGTCCGACAGTCAAAAAACATGTGACTTCGAGATTAAGACAAAGTGATAAACACCATAAACATCTTTCCCACACAACATGCACTACAAAGCTTCAACTTGTCAAGTGCAATAAATAAGCTCATCAAAACTAAACAAGGTACATAAATTTGTTATGTAAAGATAATATGGCCAATCCTTGATTATAAATCCAAGATGTGAAATACAAATCACAAAAATCTTTTTGGTTTTGAAAGAAAATTTATGACCAAAAACAAAAAGCACATATTATGCTAAATGAACAATGCAAAAGCAATGCATGATAGTGCAAAACTAAGCTATAGAGGGTACATAAACAAGAAATATCAATTTCTTAATTAACCCTTGAGTACATGTACAACCTAGTACATACTCACATAAAATTAGAAAAACCTTAGCACAAACTATTCAAGTTTCTCCACAATATCAAGCATGTTCTAAATCAAGAGAGAGGTATCATAATTCATGTAATCCTCAAAACAAATAAAACAAGACACAAAATAAAATATTTTTGTCTTTTTGAAAATTTTCAATGTTTTTGGATTTTTTTTTTTTTATAAAAAAAAAAAACCTAAAAAAAACAAAACAACCAAAAACAAAAACAAAACATGTCCACAAATAATTAAAAGAATTAAATCAAGGACAAGTTAGCAACACTCACCTTGGAGAATCTTTTCTCACCCATTTAGCACGAGTATTCGACTTTGTAGGTGAAAATCCATGTTAAGCAGAGTGTATTTGAGGGATTACACCAATCTTCTGAGAAAGACTGAAATCCTGCAAATTCTTTTCACAAGCCAACAAGCTCAAATTTTTCAAAAGAATATGAAACAATTTATATGGACTTATGGCAGGAGAAATATCATCACATATCCTAGATTGACATACAGAATGCTTAAATTTCAACTTATGACAATTAGGACGAATGTGACCATAGACACCACAAAAGTGACAAACAGGAACAAATTTAGGAACATCAGTATTCCTAACAGCAAATCTATTCTTAGATTTTGGTTTTTGTCTCAACAAAGAACAGTTTGGTCTAATATGACCAACAACACCACAAAGGTGACAGGTAGGCACAAAAACAGATTTATTATGCTCTCTAACAATAGGTTTAGACATAGGTTTAGAAACTTTAGCGTCTACATCAGAACTTTTACCTTTGTCTAACCTAGCAATATAAGCCTTTTCTTTATTATTCCTCTTGAAATGAGGGATATAAACTTTCTCAGTTTTAAGCTTAAGATAAACAGAAACACTTCTGTTATCAATAGCAGGCTTAGAACTAGTCAAATTTTCAAGTTTAACTTTAGACTCAACTAACTCTTGTTCCAAGCTTTTCATCTTCTCATCTTGAGAGGAAATTTGATTTCTCAAAAATTCATTCTTTTTATTAGATTCATCTAATCTAACAATCAATTCCTCTTTTTCAAGATTAGCCAATTTTAACTCTTCTTTAAATTTCTTAGCAATTTTCAAAGATATAGATAATTCCTTACGAAAAGTTTCAAAAGCATCAAAAAAATCAACAGAAACAATAGTGTCCTTTTTATTCAAAACATCACAGGCATCAATAAAATCAACAGAAGCATGAGCAGAAAGACACTTCAAATTATTCATGATAACAGGGGTCAAGGATCAGCTCAGAGATCAAAAGATCTACAGGAAAATAGCTATCCGCTCTGATACCACATGTTAGAAATTTAGACCCTTAAAACAACAATTGGATTAACCTAGTTTATTAGCCAAGTGATTAACTTAGTCAAATTATGCAAATCTAGGTTAAACACAATCAAACAATCATATCAAAAATATAAAGCAGCGGAATAATAAATAATACAAGATATGATCACCCAGGAAACCACATGGTAAAAACCTGGAGAGGATTTTCCCACCTATTCTCAAGGCAAATCTGAATCCACTATGAAAGAATCGAAATTCATACAAAAGGACTTATAAGCTCCCCCCTTGATTTCCTAATGCTACCCACCAGTAGAACTTACTGACACGACCACGTGCAAGCTCCGAATCCACTGACTCCTTCTTTCTTGAATTCTTCAGCAAATACAAGCACCCACGCTTGTTATTCTTTAAGCTCCAATGGCAGCAACCTTGTTGATCATCAAGATGTAGATAATATCTCTACCTTGAAAACCCTAAACTTTGTGTAAAGAAAAGCTTCTCTAGATCTCACAAGAGATTTACACAAAATAGAAAAGTATGAGCAACAAAGACTTAGAGAGGATTGGGTACAAAACCATAAAAAATAAAAGGACGCACAAGAGGCAAATCTCTCTCTCAAAAAGTCTCAAAAATGTTCTAGGGTTTTCCTTATATATAAGAGTGTTTTACTTGATCCCCAAGACGTTTAAATAGAGTTTGGGTTGAACTGGAACTCTGCAGAAAAATAAATCTGTACGTGGTTCGATCGATCGAGTCTAATTTTCGATCGATCAAGCCTTACAGATTTAGTCCAATAAATCTGCAATCACTCGATTTCAGTTTTACAAATAAACATACTTTGAGCAAGCCTAAACAAGACTAAACAACCTGTTTTGATCATGGTTTGCCAACAATACAAATTAGAGTTCTAAATACATAAGTTCCTAACTCTTTAGAACCTAACAGAATTGATGTTGCCATGGCTACACTTGGCACCACCCTCTGAATGAATGTATGGAATTCCCCGTGCGGTTCCAAGGGAAATCTTCACTCTTGAATCCCAATCCAGTGGAGTCCTTCCTGAACCCCTGTTTCCTATTTTATTTATGTTTATGTGCGGAAACATATAGTAAGAGTTTCAGAGTGGGGCAGTGATAGTATTAATATCATTATTACCATTACGAATGATGGTACACAAAAATACGTGTGACTGACTGTTTCATGTGTTCAGCCTCGGCCAAATGCAAGTTTGATTTTATACCAGTGCACATTTCCATTGCATATGAGCAGATTACAACAAAACAAAGCATGCCGTCTACAACAACATCAATATTTGATCTGGGGTGATCCTATCCCTGATAAGGTATGAATGTCTGTCAATATTTTAGCCAAGTTTCTATACTAACTTTAAGTCAATTTAACTTAGAAAATGATAGGGAATTTCTTCTAGAAGGACTAAATAGTTTTCAGATCTGTTGCTAACTATGAGCAACTTAAATTTTGGCACTTTCTGATACTAGAGACTTTGAAATGGATGCTGGCATTGTTGTGCGGTGATACAAATTTCTTACCAAAGCCTATGATTCATATGAGCATTAGTTTTTATTTATTTATTAATCTTCTCTCATCAAAAATTCATGTACTAATTTGCTAATTGAAGGGCATATCTTTTTGGTTCTTACTATAAACATAGAAAAGGTTTTTGTTAGATATTTCATGTGTGAGTGATGCAATTAGTTAAATGGTTGAGTTCCACTTCAAGCAGGAATCGCAATAGTGACTGGTCAATATAACATTGTTAGACTCAAGGGAAAACATTTTAGTTAAGGGGGTGTTCCAACATGTTATTAAGCCCTCCCAAAGAGGCTCCTCCAAGTGTTAACTCTCAACTCTCAGAAACCCAAGATCCCGGTTGTTTATTTCTATAGGATAGACCCTTGAAAAGATGCCTTTCTGAAAGTCTGATATTTCTTTTGATGTTGAGAAGTTAAAATTTAGAGGTTTTTCATTTTTATTTTATAAAAATGTGGTTAATATTCATTTTGTTGGAGGCCATCAATAAATTCTAGACTAGTTCCCTCTGTGCAGAAAGTTTTTGCTACATTTTCGGTTGCAGAATTGGTGGAAAAGAATTGCAGAAGGGCAGCAGTCAGATCAAATGAAACTAAATAAGAATAAGGGTTAAGATTAAGCATACCATGCAAGAGCAAAAACAAGCTGCCAGCAGGCATGTAGTTGTAAACCAAAAGCTTCTCATCCTTGGAAAAGTAATATGCACGGAGTGGAACAACATTTGGGTGCTGTCCGACCCTCCCTAAAAATTCCATCTGTTGTTCAAACTCTTTCTTTCCAACCACAACTTCCTTCAACCTTTTCACTACCACTACAGTCCCCTCATCCAAAACAGCTTGTTGTGACCAAAGTATTTATTAAATGCATTTAATAACTCCATTTTAGTCCTTTTCAATCCTTGGGAGACCAAGCCCCGCCAACAAAAATAGTAAAAACCCTCCACATGGTTTGGCTTGCTTATTCTCTCCTTGTAATTAATAAATAAATTGAAGCTGCAATCACCATGGCGTTCAGGTTTGTCTCTCTAAGTTCTATCTCCGTAACCAACAGTCACCGGAACTAGTTTCATTCAAATTTTGCAGTTGTTGACGAAGAAGAGCTGAACGGAGCTTCGCTTTGGGTTGGAGTTGGGAGTTTTTTTTTTTTTTGAATCGGTAATGGAGCAGTGATCGGAGTGGCGGTTGGATCAGAGGATTGGGCTGAGATTCCGGTGAACGGAGAGGTGAAACGGCGGTAAGGTGATTTTGGGTTTTGGGGGGAGAGAAGAGGAAGCGTGTGCATGCAGAGCAAAAACAGAGAGAGAAAGAGAGAGAGAAATGCGCACAAAAATGCATGCACGACGATACTTCAAGACACGGCGAACTCTTTCCCCACTTCCCTTTCCTTCACTTACCCCCACCCTTTTTTTTTTCTTTTTTTCTTTTTTTAATTTTTAATTTTTTAATTTTTAATTTAATTAATTTTCAAGGGAATGTTTGCCCAACTATATAATTGATTCAGTTTTGATATAAGCTTAATAAAAAAATAAAATAAAAAAGAATTATTTTACTTTGGTATAATTCTTATTTATTTTAAAACCGAGTAAGGGCAACCAGCCACCACTTATAATACTTTGGTTACAACATACTTGTTTTTTATTGATTTTTTTGGTCGCCCAAGGTATATTAAATGCATTTCGAGTAAAATCAAGGCCCTATTATGGTAGGGTATCAAATATGATCTTTTTAAAAATATTTTTACTCGAAAAACAAGTTCTTGAAACTTTTAAATAGGATTGCATGTCTGCAATATGATTTTAGGTGTATTTATTATTTTTCTAGTCAAATTTATGGTCCTATTACCCTTTTTCTAGGTTTTTTTGTGGATTCAATAAATCACTTATGAATTTACGGGTTTTGTCAAGCTAGAACGAAATCTAGCCCTTTTAAGTTTCCATTATACACTAGATAGAAATAACTATGGGGTGGTTCCCTAAGAAAGGCACATATAGAATTGCTATGGAAAGGAACATGGAAACGACAGGGGAAGTAGAAGTACTTGGGTAGAAATGAAAACATTTTGGTTCAATTAGATAGGTCCTTCCTTGTCCACAAAACTACGATGCCCCTTAAGGCCCAACCCAATATCTAAGGAGATAATATATAAGAGTATCTTCAGCAGTTTCTTCAAATTTTTATATTGTTTGGTGAGTGAACAATAACTTTTAGTTTTTATCTACTCACTTTATAAAATACATTTTTCAGTAGATTCTCTATATTTTCTCTATCCCATTAAAATATTATTTCTTCATTATTTCTTTAATATTTTTTTTATTTTTTTTATTCTTCCTTTATTCACATTGGCACACCCACACACCACACGTTTCTCCCGTATAATAAAAAATAAAAAACAATAAAGGCCACACATTTCATTTGAACAAAACCAGACCATTCATCTTTTAACAAAAAAATTATCTTCTCATCAAACGGAAAGGGAGAGAAAGAGAGTCGAGAGAAGGAAATGCTCAAGTGAGAGGGAAGTCGTCTTTGTCCTCCATTGCCTGCTCCACCTCCACCATTGCTTGTCCTCTTCCCCATCGCCAACGGCATGTAGCCCGGATGCTAAATTCTTTCCTTTATTCAAGATGTTTGATTTTGTTGGTTGAGCTGTGTTTTGTGTTGTCTCCTTTTCTTTGGTCTGTGAGAAGAAACCAAGAGAGGGTGTGGGAAAACGAAATGAAGAAAAAAGAGAAAAAGAAATGAAGAAGAAAGAGAAAGAAATCTATATATTACTAAAAGCTGAAGCGTAGCGTTTAATGCTGCTGCTCTCATGTTGCGCCACATCAGCTGCCACGTCATTTTTAAAAAATATATATAATTTGTCCTACAATGTTAAAATGATTTTTACAATTTTCAGCCTTATAAATACAGTCCACTACTTATTTATTTACTTCCACTATCACCCTATAATAAATCTAGCCCACTACTTATTTATTTACTTCCACTATCACCATATAATAAATCTATATAATTAATCTAGCCCACCTCTTATTTATTTAGTTCCACTATCAAGTCCAACTCAAAACCTTTTCAGTTCAGTTTTAGGATTTTGTGTGAGCTTTTTCAGCTTAAAAGAAAAAATAAAAAATAAAAACAAAAAAAACGTTGAAGCCTTTCAAGCTTTAGTTTTTTTTTTTTTCAATTTTCCTATAATTTTTTTTAACATTTATTTTTTTAATATTTACATTTTTCCAACCTTTCTATCTCTCCCTTACCATTTCATCTTCCAACTACTTCTTCAATCTTTCTCCCTCCCTTACCTTTTCATCTCCCCACTACCTTCTACATTAATATCATTCTTTCTTTTTCCCTTCATCTTCCTTTTATTTTTGTCTCTTCTTATTCACACCCTCTTACTATAAATTTGTCACTATCTCTTCTATTTTATGCATAGTTTTTCCTCACAAAAAAAAGGTACTCTCTCTCTCTCTCTCTAAATTTTTTGGTGGATTTTTTTTATTTTTATTGCATCTCTACTTTAGGTTGATAATTTTTTATATTCTTTAAAACTCTATTTTGGGTTAATGCGATTTGGTTTTGTTTTTTAAATTGTTGTTGTTGTTTTTTATTTTATTTTTTATTCTATTTGATTGTTAAATGTTATCCTATTGCGATCTAAATAATTAAATATAGCGTATAAAAATATAATATTATTCTATTACATAGCATGATTTGGATAATTTGGTATTTATTTTGTTACATAGCATGATTTTTTATAGTGCTCAATTAGGATGTCAAACTATGAGACTTTACTAATTTTTGTTTATTTTCTAATCCTTTGTGGTGGACAAAGTACTTTTAATAGTTGTATTAGAAGTACTCTATAATGCCATTCATTTAATGAAAAACAAAGGTTAGCCAAACGAAAATAATTGGATATGTGACAAATTGCAAAAGTTAAAATTTGTATATATACAATAATTGTTTATTTGATAATATGTTTTGGGTGGCCGGAATTATAATTTCTACAAAGAAAATAACCTTAATAGATTATTAAAAACAAAATTTTATCATAATATTGGTTCAATTAATCATTGTTAAGTTTTATTAATTTTTTTTAATTTACATTTTTTTGGTGTTTTAGATTGTTCCTATGTTACATCTATGATTGTTCCTATAATAAATAAAAATATAATTTCAAAATGCATTACTCATTATTAGATTAGTTTAAATTGTAAAAAAAAAATTAATAAAACCACCATAAAAATAATTATCACGCGCAACGCGCGAGTCCGCGACTAGTTAATATAATAGTTAGCTCTGGAATTTTTTAACATGATAAATTCTTTTCCTAATCTATGGTGCTCATCAGACTTGATGAGTACTGTTCATGAGCAAAAAACTTTTTGAGATATGGAGAGACTGTTGGAGCAATGATTTATGGTTTCATTCTCTATTATAGAGAGAATTTTGGGTTTAGCTACACCGTTAGAGATGCTCTAAACTCACTAGAACTTTTCTAAATTTTCAATGTGAGGTTATTTTTTTCACTACCTTCAACTTGTGTTCAAGTAGGTACTTTCGAAATCAATTTCTTATTTGCTTCTTAATGGTTTTAAACAAGTAACCACATGAATGTTATTCTCTTCACGAAAGAGATCATGACCCAACGTAGGCTGGTCTCAGGAGACATGTGGATTCTACATTAAATTTGGTTCGAAGTTTGCAATAAACCAATTCTCAAAACATATTTCTTTGCAGAGTAGGCAACAAAAATGCTCACATGTTAGCGTGAAAAGCAAAGACCTTGGACAACATGCTAGTGTGGGTGGAAGACACCTCAATGATTTTGAATTATTTTCTTTTGGGTAAAATACAAAAAACACTAGTGAAGTTTGAACTAATACTAGATGATAATAAACCTTTTAAAAAATATTCAATATTCTCGCTAAGCACAAACAACACTTAACATCATTTGAAAGTTCCATGTTCTTCTAAATTCTTTACTTTCAACAATTTATCTTGACTGTACAAGTCTAATAGCTACTGCATTATAGCAATTATATACACGATAAAGTGTTTAGGTAACTAATGGTAGATAAAATGCAGGGCAAATATGGAAAAGAAAACAAGAGAAGCACAAGAATTCTCAAATAATATTAAGCGATATTTGGAGTTATGGAGCAGAATGAATATTTTTGAAAAATGTTGGTCTTTAATGGATCACAAATTTTTATTATTTATTTTTTGAGTAAAAGGTTAGAGATCACAAATTGTGAAAGGAATTATAAATAATTTTGTTTGGGGGGTAAAATTATAAATAAAAAATTGCGTTGCCCCTAAACTTGACTAAATCTTACTGTGTTGGTAAAAGTGGTTGATCAAGATCAACAACCAACCTGCTTCTAAGTTCTAAGTTCTAATAGTGACTTCTCATTGAAAAATGATCGGTTGTTGTTGAAATTTGGTCCCCCGGCGCAGGTGAAACTTTTCATACATTTTCACATGTGAGTGCGAGTGCGAGTAGTGGAACTCAGGGATTTTTATTTTATTTTGGTGGGTGTGGCACTTGCACTTGTGGAATAGAAGTATGGTAATGGGTTGCATTGTATTTGTCCGTATGTATTGTGTGGGGGATGAAAGAAAGCAAAAGCGGACTGTCACGCATTCATCCAATGCGAGAAAAAAAAGAAGAGAGATGGAAATAAAGTGTTGGCTTGGGTCACGCACTGCTACTGATGGAGACCATACAAAGACAAAGACAAAGACAATCAATCGTGGAGTGAGCTGTAGCTGTGACTTGTGAGCAAAATTGAGAAATTGACACTACTTTCCACTCTTCGTTTTAGCAAAAATTGTCACTAGGAAAGACACGCAAGGAGGACCTCCACACTCCACCCACCACAATATTGCAATGGAAAATATTTGCGATCAGCCTTTTTTGCAACTTATAATAATAATAATAATAATAATGCAGAAACAACTTTTTTTCTCGTCTCCCTCTTGTTTTGGACTTAATTGGCTTATACATGCCAATCTACTTTTTTAACAAAAACATTATATTTCGGATCTCTTGCATTGTTTAGAGAATTTGTTCTTTTCTCCTCTTTATTTCAGTTACAAATCAAAAACTTATGGCCTGTTTGGATGGAGGGAAGAATGAGAGGGAGTGAAGAGAAGTAGAGTAATGTTAACTAAAAATAAGTTAATTTTGTTCTAAATCTACTCTACTTTACTCTACTCCCCTTCCCTCATCCTCAATCCAAACAAACCATTAATTAAAACAAGTACATTGGGTGAATTCCATATATGAGTATGCGGAATCAATTATTCGAATTCAAGTATCCACAAAGAAATTTCATGCATCTATACATTTAAATTATATTAAAAAAATGATAACACCCGTCACTAATCACGCACTTTCAAAGTTCAAACTTCAAAGACATGAGGGACGAGGGTCGTGCTCCTCCGTTTTGGGGTTTTGCAGCTGGAGCCAGGAGCTAGCTGGAGACCATTCCTTTTATATAATTTAAATAATTAAGTACCTTTGCCTCCTGACTTCCATTTTGCCGTCTTTGGTCCTAAGGAAATTGAATTCTAGGAAATATTTTTAGGAGTACAACTAAATTCTTGAAAATATTTTAAACGGCAGAATCTATTTTGATACAGACTACTACAACCATCCAACCACGTTCTCTAGTCTCTTGCTTCAACTTGTTACCAAACAAATTACTACAGCTCGACCCACTCCTGTTCTGAATTTGCATTCGCTTTTACTTAAGGCCAGATGAGGAGTGTGCACCATCTATGGAATACATAATTTTATCTCTCTTTTAAAATTAATTTTTTGAGCGTGTTGCAAATATCATACTCCTCTTTAATTACACTTGCATTTCTGATAGAAGCAGCGTAGAAAATGACAATGGTTGACAACTGTATTATTAAGGAGAAGACCATATCAAACCAAGTTTTGAGTAATTAATTAGCTGCAAGTCTCCCATATATGAAAGCTAAGTCTCACCTAAAATCAATTATCTTACCTAAAACCAATTAGTTATGTATAGCCTCTGCTTTGGATAAGATATGGCAACATGTAATTACCACCATCATATGAGATTTTGTTTTTTTGAGAAAAATATGAGATCTAAAAGTCGATAAAATAAAAAAGGTTTTTATTTTTTTTACCCAATCAACTTTTACATCTCATATGATAGTGGTAATTGCAATGAGTCCAAATTCCTTTTCTTTAGCAATTATGTATCTAATAATTAATTTAGTAGATGATTAAGTGTTTATTTAGGATCCCATAGTTTTTTTTGATAGTTTGTTTATTATATATAAGACAAAAAATATAGTTTTTGATCATTTTTTTGTTAATGTTAAATGTAAAATTAAAATTAAAATTATTTTAAAAAATACTTTTTTGTTAAATATTTTATTTTTTATTTTTTAAAAAGAAACAAGAAAGAAAAAATATTTTTCAGACTCTAATAGAGTCAGTTCTGTAAAATGTACTGTATAACAATGCAATTACACTCGTCACTCGTCTTTTAAGATGTTGATCTCATCCAAAGGTTCGGTTGAGTCACTTCTCAATTGCGAGTTTGCTTGTCTGCCCTTTTTTTCCTGTCCGTACTTTCTCGGACTTTATTGAAGACATAACACATTAAGTAACTATTCAGTTTCGGTCCTTTTTATTTACACAACTGTTTAGTTCTTATTTTTTGTTTTTATTTTTTTGGCTTATTGTTAAGTCACAATCATAAAAAATATAAGAACACATAAAATGCTACAATTTATACCACATAGTAGGCTTTGAGCGGTGAAAAAAAAAATAATGAATTCATTTAAAAGTGATAGAAAGCCTATTACACATATAATATAATTGTGACAAAAATTGTAATATTTTATATGAGATAAAACTACGGACAATTATTGCTGAGACCTGAAATTCCAACTAAATCCTTTATTTGTACTAAAAATTTTTAGTATGAGGCAGTTTTATGAGACTTATGTCTCAATAACATGTAAGTCTCATGCATATAAGACCTACGTGACATAAATTTCATGACCATATACCATACTTACTCGTCGGTCCAAAACTCTTGTGTAACCATTTTTGTTACAACTTTGACTAGTCAGGGTCAGAGAGCGATTTGCGATTCTTCACATAGGTCTATTAATTTTTATTTGCCATTCACAATTAATTACATATTTGATTAAAGTTGTGAGTTGTGACGTACCAATATTTGTTCATGAATTTATCCTCGTACAAGGGGAGGTTGGCTATTTATTGCGGGACAGTATAGTTCCATTAATTCATGAATATCTGGATTTCAAAATTTTTAATTTATTCGCGTGTCAAAGTGAATCTAGATTTTGAACCTAGAATTTCCTCTTTCCCAAAAATTGCTTTATCAATGCAACTACAAATTACTTTAAGGACAATTATTGATTTATATACACTATCATGTAAATTGTATCTATTTGCATGAACAGATTTTATACTGTATATTTTTATGTAAATGTATATAATATTTTACATATTTATTTAGTTTACAAGATAAATAAATAATACAATATAAACTAAAAAATTTCTCTACTTTAATTTATTTGTCTATACTATCTCAAAAAAAAAAAAAATCTCAATATTGTCACCCTGGTACAAGTATGTGCAACAAAAGTAGGGGTGGCAATTCGTGTTCGCGTGTCGAGTTCGTATTGGGTTGAGTTGTAAGTATTATGTTATATAGGTCAACCCAAACCCGACCTATTTAATAAATGGATCAAGATTGATCAATCCTAACACAGCCTGTTTATTAAACGGGTAACCCGACACGACACGTTTAACTCGTTTAATTAGTAGGTCATATTAGGGTCGACACATATGACCTGTTAATAACCTGTTTGATTAATAGATCCTAACTGACCCGAACAACCTGTTTAATTAATAGGTTAAACTTAACCTGTTATCAACTCTCATATGTCTAAAATTATAATTCAACCATAAACCAAGTAATAAAAATTCAAATAATAACAAAAGCAAATATTCTTTCATTCCTTCAAAATAAAATTACTAGTCCAAAAGGTTCTAGCCTCCATACAATCAAATTCAATAACATGTCAAAGTTCCATAATAAAAAAACCAAAATTATTACATGGCATCCAAGTGCCATATAAAAAACTTTAAAGACATTACATATTAAGAAATTAAAAAACCAGAATGATTACATATATGGCATATCAAAATATCCATGATGGCAAAATCTAAGTCCAAACATCCAAGTGCCATATCAAAAAGTAAAAGTCATCACTGATTAAGGGACTAGATAATCCATTGAGGGTTCCATTGAAGAGGTGTCTTCCTTGTGCTCATCCTTATTGATATTCATGTTCATTACATCTTCAGTGAGCTCTTCCAATTGTGATTGTGCAAGTTCTACATCAAAACAATTTAATGAAACATTAAAAACTTATCAAAGCATTATAAAATAAGAAATTTAGAAACTGTGGATAATTACACAATTGAATCAATTAAATAAGTAATAGTCATTCGCATAGTAGTTGTGGGAACACAATCTATTTGTCCGCTTTAGAGGGCAGGCCACAGGCATGCTTAGAGCGCAACGTCCTGAGCTAGTGGTACCCTTATGCCTTCAGCTCATGCTTATAAGGCATAGGGGGGCGCTTCTCTTGCTGATGTGGGACTCTTGCACAAAGCATGCTCACGTCGCTTGAGGACAAAGCCGTGCAGGGGATAGAAGCCTAGGACGTTGCGCTCTAAGCATGCCTGTAGCCTGCCATCTAAAACGGACAAATAGATTGTGTTCCCACAAAAAGGCGCTTTTGAGGGCAGTGTCCATCTCAAGTATTGTCCGTTTTGGGCATGGG
This sequence comes from Quercus ilex subsp. ballota, assembly GCA_032727855.1. Classification (NCBI taxonomy): domain Eukaryota; kingdom Viridiplantae; phylum Streptophyta; class Magnoliopsida; order Fagales; family Fagaceae; genus Quercus; species Quercus ilex. The sequence goes on from CM064915.1 coordinate 69,917,271, forward strand.
TAGTAGTGGTACCCTTATGCCTTGAGCTCATGCTTATAAGGCATAGGGGGGCGCTTCTCTTGCCGATGTGGGACTCTTGCACAAAGCATGCCCACGTTGCTTAAGGACAAAGCCGTGCAGGGGATAGAAGCTCAGGACGTTGCGCTCTAAGCATGCCTATGACTTGCCCTCTAAAGCGGACAAATAGATTGCGGGGTTGAACAAAAATTCTCCCTACAAAAAGGTGTTGTAGTGGTACACTCATGCTTGCTCCAAGGACTTATAAGGCATAAGTGGGGCGCATCTCTTGCCGATGTGGGATGAAGTCCAAGCTAAGCGCTTGCTTGCCTGCACTCGGTACTGAGAACCAAAACCTTGCGGGCTTGGCTTCCCAAAGAGGACAATAAGCTTGCGGGGGTTGGAACAAAATCCTCCCCTACAGTAGTAATTACTAGTAATGAACTTGTGATGTCTACCAAGTCTGCCAAAACAACATCTATAAACAAATCAAATGTATTCTGCCAAAACAACATCTATATAACAATCAAAGGTATCATATCATATAATAAATTACTGGAAAAAAAAAAACAAAATTAAAACCTATTAGAACCCAACACAAATTTCTAGCAGTTTCTCTAACCCAACAAAATTAAACAAATCTACTTTTTTTTTCTTTCTTTTTTTTCCCCAGTAAACAGATCTCCTATTAGTACTAAAAATCAGCAGTATGGTGATTAACAAAAAAACAAATGGATTTTTCTGCCATCTATTTTTCTGCACAGTTTTTTTTTTAGTCTTTTTTTCTGCACATTTTTTCTTTTGTGTTTGTTTTTCTGCAGTATCAGTTTTCAGCACAGTTTTTCTGCAATGTTGTTTTCTGCAGAAATAGGTTTGGTTTCCCCTGTATCTTGTTCTTATGTAATGTTTATTATCTTGTTTGTTTTCTGCAGTATTGGTTCTTATGCGTTGATTATTATCCTTAATGTAATAAAATTTTTATCTTTTATTTTTAAAAAGAGAAAATAATCAACATGATAGTGATTAACAAAATAAAGGAACGGATCTACAATTATTTTCTTTTAAGATGATAGATACAAAGAAACTTGAAAAGAAATTATAGAGCAAGACCCAATTATTTTAAAATCAACAAAAAAACAAACAAGTCTACTATTAGCACTAAACAATCAACATGATAATGATTGACACAATAAAAAAGATTAACAATTATTGGAATTTTCATTAGTAAGAAAACAAAACAAAAATATATAACATATATACCTTGCTAGTGGATTCAGTGGTTCAAAGCTAGAGAACTTGAATTGGTGAAGCTGTGAAGTCGTGAAGGAGAATAGAGAGTAGAGAGGGCAGCCACGGGTTTTGAGGGGAAGAGAAATTAAAGGGGTCGGCTAGGGATTTGAGGGGAAGTAGGGGATTGAGAGACATGGGAAGGCTAGGGTTTTGATTTTATATTGTAGATTCAATGTATCTGTAGTTGCAGAATCTATATCTATAGAAGTGTAAAGATGATCGGTTGGAGTTTTGAGGAGAAGAAGAAGAGTTGGAGACAAAGAGACGCAAGACTGAGAGAGGCGTGAGGTTAGGTTCTGACTGAGGAGAAGGGATGATAGATAAGCTTATATACCTAGGTTATAAGGGTAAAATGGTAAAATTACCTTTATAAACTAATCGGGTCAAACGAGTTAAACATGTTAAACACGAACACAACCCGTTTAATAAACAGGTCAGCCGTGTCAACCCGAATATGACCTGAACCCGTTTAACCTCAACCAATGACCTGTTTATAAACGAGTTAGTCGAGTCGGATTTTGCCAGCCCTAAACAAAAGTGTTTGGAATTGACAGGAAATTCTGTGTAATAAAAGAAAGCCCATGTTGTCCATTTATAGGGTAAGGATTTGCTGTAAATCAAGTTATAGTAATTCTTGTAAAAATGTACATGTGTCAATGTCTCAGATAGACACATGTCCAGGCTTATATTTTTCTGTGTTAAGATTGAAATTTTCACCAAATGGGGTCCATTTAAGGCATCGACATGTGTGCATTTTGCAGGAGTTTATGCAACTTAATTTGTAATCCTTCCCTTTTTAAATCATAACCTGCAATGCAATCCTGAGTATTTTTTGTTTGCTCCCCATTTTCTACTAATGCAACACAATTTTAGGAGCATATAGCCCACAATTGAAGTACAACATAATGAATAATCTTTTAAAAGTGTGAGGAAAGATAGAAGGAAATCTCGATGAATTTTCATAGTTATTTGAAATTACACCATTAATTCTTGCTGAGCATAGCATCCCTAAATTCATATTTTACAAACAAAAGCACAAACTAAGTTTTATCCGGAGAGGTATGGTTAAAATTTTTTAGTAAGCATGAACAAAAATGCTTATATATACTAATTATTGTAGCTTAAGGGTAAAAGGCAAATATATTTTTTTAATTAAAAAAAAAATCCTCTCTCTCTCTCGGGGTAGTTTGGGTGATGGTTTGAGTTGTTGTTTGGATGGCTATGGATCAGCGGTCGAGCTGTGGATTAGCGAGTTAGGATTTGGTGGGTGGTGGATGGGTTTGTGGTGGATTTTGACCTTTTTGTGGTGGGTGGTAGATGGGTTTTTAGTTATGTGTGAAGAGAGAGAGATTTCAGTGGGTTTGGATTTGAGGTTTCAGTGGGTGTGATTTGAGATTTTTTCGATTTGGTTTGGTTTGGTGTTTTAGTTTGGTGTTCCAATGGTCTTTCAGGGGTGGTGATGGTGTTTGGTTAGTTTAGGGTTTTAGTGATGGGTGGTGGCTGGTGATTCAATGTGAGTTTGGTTAGGGGCGAAGTTAGAAATTTTAGTTTAGGAGGGCCAAGTTGTGATATTAATATATTAGTTAAGACAAATTTCCACACAGACACAGACACACACACACACACACACACACAAAAATTAAATTACTAAGATAATTTATCATCTTATAAATTTTAATGAGTATATAAAAGTTGTGTATTTCCTATATTAGACATGTACACAAATTTATCATTTTCTACATAATTTAATTTGTTAAACCTCTTAAATTATATGATTTTAAATATAATTTCTCTTTCTCTTAAGAGCACCATTGAAATGACTCAAAATTTAGGCTGACCAATTTCAATTTTTACAAGCTACATTTAAAAAAAAAATATAAATAACATACATACTATAAAATGATTTTTTTTTTCTTAATTTTGGGAGGGCCTTGGCCCCCCACCCTCGTGTGTGGCTCTGCCATCGAGTTTAGTGAGACAAAGAGGAAAGAGAGATCAGTAGATTTTTAAATTTTTTTTTTTTTAAGTTTCTATTATTTTATTAAGTTGTATGTAAAAATAAAAATTGAGAAGTTAAGTGTGATACTAATATATTAGTAAAGACAAATTTCCACACACACACACACACACCCACATACAAATTAATTTACTAAGAGAATTTATCATATTCTAAATTTTAATGAGTATATAAAAGTCGTATATTTCTTATATTAGACATGTACAAAAATTTATCATTTTCTACGTAGTTTAATTTGTTAAACTTCTTAAATTATATGATTTTAAATATAATTTCTCTTGATTTTAAATATAATTTCTCTTTCTTTTAAGAGCACCATTGAAATGACTCAAAATTTGGGGTGGCCAACTTCAATTTTTATAAGTTACATTTAAAAAAAATATATAAATAACATACCTACTACAAAATGATTTTTTTTTTTTTTTAACAAATTGGGAGGGCCTTGGCCCTCCACCCTCGTGTGTGGCTCCGCCATTGAGTTTGTTTAGTGAGACAAAGAGGAAAGAGAGATCAATAGATTTTAAAAAAAAAAAAATTTGTTTTTAAAATTTTTATTATTTTATTGAATTGTATATAAAAATAAAAATTGAGATGTTAAGTGTATTATTAAATGAGTTGATAAAATTAATAAAATAATAGAGTATAAAATAGATATTTTTTTAGAAACCTACGCTCTTAAAAGTTGTTAATATGAGGTAAAAATTATATAGTGGTGAAATGTGCATTATATAATTAAAATTGTTTTTTTGGTCAGTGTTACTTTATTTCTTCCCATCGTTTGGGCGGAAATTACGATATTTTGTGGCGTTTTGTGGCCAACTGCCATATCAAAGAGATAAGGAAACCATAACTTTAGTCAAATAGATATATTCAAATAAGATAACCCAATGGTTTCAAAAAAAAAAAATAAGATAACCCAATCAGCCAAAAGTAAAAGGATATTGTTCGCCTCCAATATGTGAATAATCAAAGAACCTACTTCAAAAATGGATATATTTATATTTAAATAACCCAATCAGCAGCAAGACAGGGCTAATGCATTTTTCAAAGTCAATTATTATTTTTCCCTCTCGCAGTTATAGTAGAGTTCACTTATTAAATTTATAATGAGGATTATTATGAATGCGAGAGGAGTAAACATAATTTAATATAAGAAATTAAGAATATCCAATAAGTTATTATATATATATATATATATATATATATATATATATGAGAGTAGTTAATTTAATTATGTGTATTATAAGGAAATCAAGGGGTGATGCAATTTGGTGCCATGTCCCATGCACTTGATAAAAGTACAAGTGCATCATCTAACCTTTTGTAAGACTAAAAAAAATTCTTATAATGGAGCTGGGCCGTGTAGGAAAAAAACCTCCTTGACCATTCGAATTATCGAATAATAATTGAATAATAGAAGAAGGGATATCGTACAAGCAACTATGATGACACCCAAGACTATTCCCAACTCCTCCATAGTCCATATATATAAACATCAACAACCGGGAAGAACATAGGCATAGGCATAGCAAAGCTGATATCGGCAATTAAATAAAACCATGGGAGAGAAGGATGTAAGTTTGAGAGAGACAGAGAGAGGGTTGAAGCCACACTTTGTGCTGGTGCATGGTATAGGTGGAGGAGGTTGGTGTTGGTACAAAATCCGGTGCCTTATGGAGAATTCAGGCTATAGGGTGTCATGTGTTGACCTCAGAAGCGCTGGAATAGATCAAACACATGCCGATTCCCTGCTTTCTTTTGATGATTACAATAAGCCACTCATGGACTTCATGTCTGCTTTGCCCGACAATGAACAGGTTAATTCAATTCGTTTTATTTATTTATATAGGATTTTTATATTTTAACTGGGGCTCATCATTAAATTAGATTTAGGTATAGAAAAGACAATGATCATGATTTGTTTTTGACAGATAATCTTGGTGGGGCATAGTGCTGGTGGGCTGAGTGTAACTGAGGCTACTCATAAGTTTGCAAAGAAAATCCGACTAGTGGCGTATGTGGCAGCAACCATGCTAAAATTGGGCTACATGACTGATGAAGATTTCAAGGATGTAAAGTTTTCTAAACCATTTTTAGCTCTTCCACTGCTATTTCGGTCTGAAATGAAATCTGAATTTTTACTTGAACTAGTTGGTTTGGTTGGTTCATGTGCTATATATATATATATATATATATAATAGCCTTCATATATACAGTATTTTATTCAGATTAGAAAGCTTTTATTAGAGTAGAAACTAGCTAGCTAGAAGCAACCGATCGATGATGGCAGGGCAGCATTGAATTGAATGTGAATGAAAGAGGAAAGGAGAGGGTTTGGTTTGCAGTCGGCAGAGAGTGATAAGGTTAAGGACCAGGTGTTTTGTCACATTCATTGTCATAGACTCATAGTACGTGATATATAGTGTGCTAGTGTTTATTAGCTTTAGCTTAGCTAGAGAGAGTTATAGAGTTTCACGAAGGGAGCGGTGGAGTAGAGATGGGGTTAGGGTTGCCAACTGTCTTCACAAACAAATGTTGGGTGAGGTGGGCAAGTTCCAGTTCCAACTCTAATTCACGATTACTGTGCTCGCTGTGCGGCCATATGATATATGATATTCCCTCCCACCTGCTCTGTGCGGCCATATAATTATAAGCGCGTCACGTAACGCAACTGGTGGATATATGTCTTACTCTTACCCTACCAATTTTGGTGTAAAAGTAAAAAAGAAAAGAAAAATAGGATAATTGGATGCCTGCCTGACTGACTGACTCAGACTGAGAAGGGGTTGTCAGTAGTACTGTCCCACTTAGGCACGTGACTCCCATGCAGATTGCAGATCATGGGAATCCAACACATCTTCAATTATTATAATAACTCTATATAAACACAAATTTTCAGCCTTCTGTTCTTTAATTTTTTTAGATATACATACATATATATATATATATATATATATATGTTATTATCTAAACATATACTCCCTCCGTCCCATTTTTTTTGTCATGTTTGAAAAGTTAAACTTTTTAAGGGAACATCATTTATTGTCTTGTCTATCTTTTAAAAATGTATAAGTTTCCAAAACTACCCTTAAAAAAATTTATCAAAAAATTGAATTAGTAAATTAATAGGGGTATAATAGGAACATTAGTAAATTAATAGCTTTTATTTTTAGGAACAGGACAATATTTTAGGACATCTCAAAATAGAATAGAGGACAAAAAAAATGGGACGGAGGTAGTACTAGTATATAAAATTATATGTCCAATTGGGGATTGAAAAAACAATAACGGGCCGGCCTCACCTAACTACCCTTGCTAAGGATTTCGGACTTTGTTCCTAGTTCCTACCGCTTGACATTCCTCTCTTCAATTATTGTAGCTATATCACTAGCTGGCAAGGCTTGTCTTCTTGTCAACTCCTCATTTTACGTGTTGAAATATCACCGATCTCAATTTGAAGATTTTTATTTTTATTTATTTATTTTTTTAGGTCTAGTGAGTGAAATTATTCAGCACAATCATTGTATTATACATTTGTGTCACATAAATATAAGTCTCGTGGGTGACAAACGGGTTGAAATGCCCTACCAAACGGCTTGTTGATTTCACAAACTCTATATATTTAGACCCCAAATTATCTACAACTTAGTTGATTTTAGGCTAATCTAAAAATTAGGTCCAATTATCAAAATGATTAACCAATTAACACAAGCATAAGCACGAATGCATCATGTAAAAACAACCCACACAAAATGAATATACAGTCATAACACACAAATGTGTAATCGGAGAGAAAAACCTTGAGTATTAGCCTCATCGCCACAAATAATCCATTAGAATAAATAATTGTAGTACACTTTACATACAAAGCCCTCTAAACTAAAACACAAACAATGTACTTTAGCCCTTCAAGCTAATTGCAATCGACTCCACAAATCCTTTCTCTACTCTAGCTTTGGATCCACAGCTCCAATTGCAATCTCCAAGTCACCTAGATAATTCTAGATTGCTTCAACGATTTCCAAGCTCCAATCAACGTTCAAAACTCAAAGGTAGTTATGGGTGTAATGGTCTTAATCTTCTCTCATGGTATATGGCTATTTTAAGAGGGAGAAGGTAGAGAGAATGAATGTGTTTGACTCTCAAATTTGTTGGGTTTCACCCATACTTCAAATGGGAATACAAATTCATGGAAAATGAGAGTATATATATTGAGAGAAGCCCGGAATTGTAGAGAGTTTATAACATAATTTTCTCAAATTCTCATAATTTTCAATTTCAAGTTTCGCCTCTTCCAGTCAAGTTTGTAGGAGTGAAAACCATAAGCAGCCAACTTCATTTTTTTTTTTTGATGGGAGCCAACTGCACTTGGACAACTTCACCTCACAAATACACATGACAACCCACAAAATTACATTAATAGAATGAAAGTTTAAGACCCAGAATACAATGAAATTAATTTTATCATGGAAATAGCCAGCATCTGATGGATAGACCTAACAACATCCCTTGTGTTGTGTGCAAGTTTTCTTTTATAATATGAAATTAATTAGAGTTGGCTAATTAAATATGCGAGGAATTTAAGAAGAAAGAGTTAAGTAATCGTCATTTATTTTTAATGTCAAACAGGGAGTACCTGATTTATCTGAATATGGCGATGTATATGAGTTAGGATTCGGATTGGGTCCTGATCAACCTCCCACAAGTGCCCTTGTGAAAAAAGAATATCAGCGCAAAATTATCTATCATTTGAGCCCTCACGAGGTAATTTTAAATTGATCACAGTTGAATTGTTTTTGAAAATATACAATCACAAAAATGAGATGCAATGAAAAATAAAAACTGTAGGATTCCACACTAGCTGCCATGCTTTTGAGGCCAGGACCGATCAAAGCAATACAGAGTGCTCGTTTTGTGGCAGTGGCAGATGAGGATAATAACGTAGATAAGGTTCCACGCATCTACATTAAGACAATGTATGACAGAGTGGTGAAACCAGAGCAACAAGCTGCGATGATAAAGAGGTGGCCACCATCTGACGTGTATGTCTTGGATAGTGACCACAGTCCCTTCTTCTCCACTCCATTTCTGCTCTTCGGCTTGCTTGTAAAGGCTGTGGCTTCTTTTGGTTTTGGATTGAACCACCTATGACTATGACTATGACTATCCATTTCTATTCTCTAATAACAACGCACCATTCTATTTTTTTTTTTTTTTTTCTTTCTGGGTAAATTTACACACAAAAAAAAAAAAAAAACCCTTTTACTATCTCGCTGAAACAGATTGCAAAGTCACCATCTTTGTGTGCTTTAGTTTTAGTCAATTTGTCCAGTTTAAACTTAATAAGCGAACAATTATACAAATCAATAGTGAACTACTACTCTTTATTTTATTCTTTGGATTGGTCAATTATCCATGCCTTCATCCAATAATCCAGTAGTGTGTGTATACTGTTTAGTATGTTTCCAACAGATATCGAATGCACAACTACACGGTCACATCTGCCATTGTCAGTTTTAAGTTTAACCTTGTGGACTCACTCTTACAATGTGTTGTATTGTGGACCTTGCAATTCCACCGGTAGTGTTATATAGTAGAAGACAAAAAAAAAGTGGATTTTGTATTTGTGGGAGTTGTATTGTTAACCTTACTTTGCAAATGTAATGATAAATTGCAACAATTATTATGTTTGTAAATTTATATATCATTTCTAAAGAACTGAACTGGAAGGCAAGTAGTTATGACTTATGCATTAAATCTGAAACAAACTAAACTAGTTGCTCAGATTATTGGCAATGGCTTATTACTGCAGCAGCCACACCTCAACCCTCAAGTTTCACTCACACATACGATCTCCCACAAAATAGAACATTTTTATTTCTGAAAAATAAGGAAAAGAGACCTCTTTGAGTCTTGACTCTTGTTCTAATAAATTAGTACAAATAATATTCAACATCTAGAATAGAAAGTTATTTCAAGGTCCCATCATAATTCATATGTGCTAACATAAATGCACAAGAGCAGGAAAGCCTTGTCCTTACTAGTAGTAGTAGAGGCCTTTTGGCAATTTGGCATAATTGCCTTCCACATTAGATGAAAACAGATTCTAGTAAAGTCTAATTCATCGGTAGCAGAAAAGTGGATTCTTATCAGTTCCTCGTAACATAGTACCAAACCACTTGTGTGTTCATGGGGTTTGCACATTAGACTCGGATTCAGAAGACATGCGGTTCTTGTCCTTGATTTCCTCCATCATTTTCACAACTTGAACCATTTGGGGTCGCATGTCAGGCTGCTTTGTGACACATGTTAATGCAATCTGAAGCATCTGCACCATTTCCTCTTCAACATTTTGGTACCTCAGCAGCTCCACGTCAAAAACCTCAGCTGTCCATTCCTCACGGACAACAGACTTCACCCATCTCGGGAGATCAACCACCACATCATGCTGGTTCCCTCCTGGATATTGGTGTGGGACTTTGCCTGTCAGCATTTCAAGAAGGACAACTCCGAAGCTGTATACATCAGACTTCTGTGTTATTTTACGTGTTTCGGCCACCTCTGGAGCTCGATATCCAGTGGTTCGAGACAAGGTTGCAGGGAAGTTCATCAGTGGAGTCAACCCAACATCGGAGATGCACCCATCCAGGTCATTGGTGAGTAGGACATTGGAGGACTTGATGTTGCCATGGCTACACTTGGCACCACCCTCTGAATGAATGTGTGCAATTCCCCTGGCGGTTCCAATGGAAATCTTCACTCTTGAATCCCAATCCAGTGGAGTCCTTCCTGAACCCCTGTTTCCTATTTTATTTATGTTTATGTGCGGAAACATATAGTAAGAGTTTCAGAGTGGGGCAGTGATAGTATTAATATCATCATTACCATTACGAATGATGGTACACAAAAATACATGTGACTGACTGTTTCATGTGTTCAGCCTCGGCCAAATGCAAGTTTGATTTTATACCAATGCACATTTCCATTGCATATGAGCAGATTACAACAAAACAAAGCATGCCGTCTACAACAACATCAATATTTGATCTGGGGTGATCCTAACCCTGATAAGGTATGAATGTCTGTCAATATTTTAGCCAAGTTTCTATACTAACTTTAAGTCAATTTCACTAAGAAAATGATAGGGAATTTCTTCTAGAAGGACTAAATAGTTTTCAGCTCTGTTGCTAACTTTGAGCAACTTAAATTTTGGCACTTTCTGATACTAGAGACTTTGAAATGGATGCTGGCATTGTTGTGCGGTGATATAAATTTCTCACCAAAGCCTATGATTCATATGAGCATAAGTTTTTGTTTTTTTATTAATCTTCACTCATCAAAAATTCATGTACTAATTTGCTAATTGAAATGCATATCTTTTTGGTTCTTACTATAAACATAGAAAAGGTTTTGTTAGAAATTTCATGTGTGAGTGATGCAATTGGTTAAATGGTTGAGTCCCACTTCAAGCAGGAATCGCAATAGTGACTGGCCAATATAACATTGTTAGACTCAAGGGAAAACATTTTAGTTAAGGTGGTGTTCCAACATGTTATTAAGCCCTCCCAAAGAGGCTCCTCCAAGTGTTTACTCTCAACTCTCAGAAACCCAAGATCCCAATTGTTTATTTCTGTAGGATAGGCCCTTGAAAAGATGCCTTTCTGAAAGTCTGATATTTCTTTTGATGTTGAGAAGTTAAAATTTAGAGGTTTTTCATTTTTATTTTGTAAAAATGTGGTTAATATTCATTTTGTTGGAGGCCATCAATAAATTCTAGACTAGTTCCCTCTGTCCAAAAAGTTTTTGCTACATTTTCGGTTGCAGAATTGGTGGAAAAGAATTGCAGAAGGGCAGCAGTCAGATCAAATGAAACTAAATAAGAATAAGGGTTAAGATTAAGCATACCATGCAAGAGCATAAACAAGCTGCCAGCAGGCATGTAGTTGTAAACCAAAAGCTTCTCATCCTTGGAAAAGTAATATGCACGGAGTGGAACAACATTTGGGTGCTGTCCGACCCTCCCTAAAAATTCCATCTGTTGTTCAAACTCTTTCTTTCCAACCACGACTTCCTTCAACCTTTTCACTACCACTACAGTTCCCTCATCCAAAACAGCTTTATAAGCTGTTCCATAACTTCCCTTCCCAAGTACTTCAGCTGAAGCCCTCAATAAATCCTCAAGATCAAAGTTATAAGTGCATCCCTCAAAGAAGAACAGTTTGTTCTTCTCAGCTTCCTGCACTCCACTCCCAAAATCCTTAGGCTTCTCATTCCTCCCACCACGAGAGGCCTTCCCTTTTAACACACCTTTGCCGTCATCATCTGTCCTTTTCAGACAACATATGAAGATCATTAGAACTAGTAGAAAAAGCATTGCAGAGCCCCCAACAGCCATGACAATGATAGAACCAAGGCCAAATTTCTTATTGGGATTAGACTTTTGGTTTTGGGAGATTGTTGATGAGGGTGGCAAGTAAGAAGGTGAAGGTGAAGGTGACGGGGAGATTGTGGAGCAAAGCTGGAGAGGGGGGCCACATAGTAGGGAATTTCCCTCAAATGAAGAAGATGGAAAGTTTTGGAGGGAAAACGGAATGGAGCCATTTAAGTTGTTATAGCTCACATTCAGAAGCTTGAGCTTTGGGAGGTTCAGTCTAGGGATGGCTCCAGAAATAGAGTTGTTTTGAAGGTTTAGCACTGTGAGTCTTGTCAGATTCTGAAATGTGAGTGGAATACTACCTGAGAAGGAGTTAAAGGAGATATCCAGTGCATTGAGTTTAGTGGAGAGAGAGGCAGGAAACTGACCAGAGAAATTGTTGTGTTGGAGGTATAAGCTTTGGAGGGAAGAAATGGAGGTGATATCAGGGGGAAGATTTCCATTTAGGTAGTTAGATCGTAGGCTTAAGACCTTAAGAGCATCTAGCCTCCCTATGCTATGGGCTGGGATGGAGCCACGAAGTCCAACTGCTGGAATATGGATGGCAATCACTCTGGAGCCATTTAAATTGCAAGTTACTCCAACCCAAGAGCTACAAACATGAGTTGAAGAATTCCAATTGAGTTTTCGAGCATGTGGAATTGCAGCAGCAAAATCAAGGAGGGCTTGTGTATCAGATTTCAGGTCAGCAACAATCAGGGGAAAGATAGGAAGTATGAACAGAAAGATCATAAGCATGAGAATCAAGGAATGAGGTTTCATGGGTACTTCTTTAGATTGAAAATGAAGAAATCATGCGATTCTGAGTCTGAACTCAGCTTTCCTTGATGTTCTCCTGCTTTAGCAAGGAAAAACATTAGCAAAATTAGATGGGGGGATCATTAACAACCTTAATAGAAAAGTACTCTCAAACAGTTTCCTCACAAGCATCAAAAGAAACCACTCTTGGTTTGTTTGTTGGAGAAACATTCGAGCACCAATGACGCCTTAATTTAGAAGCGTAGCAACTAGCAGGTATAAAGCACACCACCATTCACTCTTTCATATGGAAATCATAATTTTCTTTTCTATCCAGTAGATAAGAGGAGAAGGTACATCAATTTTTCCCTTAAAACTATATGAAACAAAACAAAAGAAAGCAGCGAAGAACCCATCATGATGGTAGAAGACATATTCTGTCTTGGATAGGGAAATAAGTGTACTTTTTTTAACCTCCTATAGAGAATGAGCACATCAAATTGGAGTCTTAAAGAATAGAATTCAGAAATTAATGAAAAACGGATTCAGATGTTTACGGATGAATTCATATAACATTACTTTAACTGCGAAGATCAACAATTTTAATCTTGAACAAAATAATATTCATATTCAAACATACAACATAATAAAGCATAGAAATGACCAAGTATTATCATGCTCACCATATAAATAACTAGTTGAGAAGCTGCTCCCTACTGTCAGATGGAATGGCAGGATGTACAACTTTTCAACCTTAAAGGTCTTATAGTGACGCTCAGCAAAATCATTGACAGAGAACATTACTACAGCTTCTTTTTATGGGAAAAAATTCTCTTTCAAAGGCTTTCCAGCTCAAAATTTTTAATTTTTGGGAAAGCGAAGTGCACCTTTTTGTAAAGAAAAAAAAAAAAACTAGTCCAACATGTATTCAGCACTAAGATTTGAATAAAATCTAAAAAAGTAATCCATATACAAATTTACAAAAGCAAAGTGATTTATAAAGAATCCAAGAAAAGGGAAAGAAAAAAAAAGTCATTATAAAGGAAAAGCAAAAGCATAGTGATTCTTCTTTGTTCTGTAAAAGGGAAGGCACTGTCTCCTAGCATTCAAATGAAATTTATGTCACTAACTCATCACACAGAATCCATTGTTAGTTTCTAGACTAGAAGATGTGCGCATTGAGTTAAGCTGAGGAATTACAAGCAGTGGTCAATTCATTAGAAGTTGGATCATTAATAGAATGAGAAGAAAACCAGTAAGATAATTAAATCTTGAAGACACAAACAGAAGGTGATGTGTGCACAAAAGACACAAGTTCAATTATCAAACCATTCAATTATGAATTTTTAAAAAATAAAGTTCTCTAATTAAGGATAGAGGGACTCACCTCTCACAGACCGCGCAGAAGTGAGAGAAATGACATTTTTACAAACTCACGAGAAGGAAGATTTTAGTCCTGTGATCTGGCACTGTAATTGCCATAGATATCTGCAAATCTGTCAAGTGAAGGAAAAAAAAAAAGATCAATAAAAATGAGAATTTGGTGACTAATAATTGAAAATTATGACTAACGAAATTTAGACTAGGAACTTTCGATATGCATGCATGGTCTCTCAGTTTTTCTTTTTACAAGAACATTATAAGCAACTAGTGACTCACCCATAAGAATTTGAATACGCTACAGAACCCAAGAAATGCAAAAAATGAAAAAGAAAACAAAGGTGTCTTCATCCAATTTTAGTTCCAACATGCTGAGCGATAATTTCCTAATTCCAAGACAACATTATTGGGGAAAAAAGAAGACAACATGCTGTGACAATTCAACAAGCTTATCGCACACTGCTAAAAGGGAAAATGTGTATCACGTTTTATCTAGTCAATTTCCTTTGTGGTTATGTTCTGTGTAGAGTGACACTATAAAGTATTTACAATCTACCAGACCAAAGTGGCCAAGAAAAGAGACGAAGATTTTCATTCACTTCCTACCATTAAAATGAGTAATCTCTATTGTGCTTCAATCTTTCCTCCCAAAAAACAAAACAGCTCTTCCCCCAGGAGTAACTCAAAAACATTCCAATACACTATAATGTAAAAATATACATTTATCCTCAAACTAGTCACTTACTGATCAGTACTTATGCAGTTGAAGGTCTGAGATTGAACATTACTCTTCCTTACTGAACAAGTATGTTGCTTCTGCCACTGTCAATGTGAAAGAGAGAGAGAGAGAGGGCACTCAAAAATCTCTTCAAGGAAAACTGAAAAGACAATTTCCTCGCTCAACAACAATGTGGGCAAAAAGCAACATAGAAATGTGCCTTTAAAGCTTCTTTTTACCCAACTAACGAGCTGTATCATATAAATGCCTTGGTTTCTAAAAATGAAAATATTGAGGTAGATTAGATAACTTATATTATATAGAAGAACAAAAGGAAAGAAAAAGAAGAAACGAAAGCGTGCATGGACTGCATTATATTGGAGTTAGGAGAAGCAGAGTACAAATAACAAAAAAGAACACTTACTGCTAGCCAAGTCTCTGTTGCCTTTGAGATGACAGTTTTTTTTTTTTTTTTTGGTACAAGTTCTTAGTTTTACCGTAGAACTATCCCATTTTCACTGTTATTGATATTCATTCAGTACTTCCTAGAGTGCAATTATTTTATTTGATTTTGGAAGTTAATTAAAATAGCTTGTGCTCCTTCTTGCCTATAGAGTCTAGACACAATAATTATCTTATGTGTTCTGTATATGTCTATATTTTTCACAACATATAATATATATATTGTTATAGAGCTCACATGTTATGAGAGAGAGAATACATATACTAGATGCACAAGATACTTTCCCGTAGACGAAAGGCGGAATATGGTTCATCTACAACAATCTGTGCATATGAGCTATTAAATCCATACCTCTTGTCTTGCCAATTTCTTGTTAAATATTCCGGAAACTTTTGAAAAAAAAGAAAGTTGATTAAAAAGTAAAAACAGAGAAAAATTATTACACATAATTCATTGTTTTGACTTGATGCTCAACCGAAAAAGAAAAAAAAAACTATAATTATGTTTTTAATAAAGACAAATTTTGGGCTCACATGGTAGGGTAATTACCTTTACCAGCTATTTCAGGCCCTAATAGTTTGGTAATTGACTCATTGGAGTACACTTTGTGTTTAAAATGGGAGGGTCAGGTCTCGTATATGTCGGTTTGTGATAAACTACTTACATACATAAACCATGGCAATTAGTATAAGCACACAGTAGTTTTTTTTTTTTTTTGAATGCATATAATAAAAATAATATTAGTAGTGGCGGCGGACATGAGCGAAAGTGAAATTGCTCCAATAATGTGAAACCAAAAAATAGTGAAAAATTGTTGTATATGTTAAGATTACCCAAACTATGTATTGTATGGTTTATGTTATTGTCTGGTGTAGGTAGGTGTCATTTTCCAAAGTACGAAATTAAATTAGGGGAAACAGGGTTTTGAAACCTAGATGGGGTGGAAGGGTCAAAGGAGATATTAAAGGCAAAGGAAAAGGTGAGTCTACTTCTATCAATTAATTTAAGCAGGTAGTTGGTTGTTGGATATATATCTACCTTTCCTTTCCTCACTAGACTAATAGTAATAATAGCATAGGATGTACGTATTAATGTTAATGTTAAGGATTGTTGATAGTTCCTTACCGTATAATTGGGTTTGTATGTATGTATGTAGGAAATAATCCTTAAACAGAGTGGCTAATGCTAATGCTATTAGATGGCAACAGCCAACAGAGGCAGAGTGCAGAGCATAGTGAAACTGAGTTTAAGAGGCAGAGGTGGTTGGTTCATGAATCATCATTGTCATCAGTTCATGGCTTCATAATCATGGTAACTTGTGCAGCTTATTTATTTATTAGTGTGTGTGATTAGTGATTACATTTTACAGTGGTGTTGAGGGCTGTTTGTCCAATTCCAATCCAATTATAAAAAAGCCTTAGAGCAGGCCCATTGGATCATGGTTCCAACGAAAGACTAAAAAAGGGCTCAAGAAGCCCATATTTCGGCCCCCGAAATCTCAATAGTCAATATGGGCCCAATCCCTTCCGATTAAGTAAGGTAACAGAAGCCCACATAAATCTAGTTGAGGTTCGTCAAACAGAACAAAGTTGTCTCTCAAACAAAACTAGGAAGGATCATAGGATAGGAGTAGGAGTAATAATTATTTTCATTAATCTATACTACTATTTAAGGGTTTCCCTTGTTTGGACATGATTTTATTTATTCTAAAATACCTCTGCAGCCTACGTTTAAGTAGGGACAAAACTTGGTAAAAATGCTTTCAATAACTCCCACGTAAAACACAATATACAAAATAGGACCATACTCCCAGTATACTCGTGTTGGTTTTCAAACTCAAAATGTTTCTTCTTCAGTTCTTCAATTCTTTCAATTCTGTGTTAATTTTCTTTTCACCATTCTCATCATTTTTTCTACTTGCTCTGCTCAAATTTGCTTTTGCTCAACGGTATGTGTATGTCAATGTACATTAGTCTTTTCTATTTTGGTTTTCTAATTCATAAACAACTTCTTATATTCTAAAAACAAATCAAATATTTGTGTAAAATAGCCCTTATATTTCAACCTTACCTTTAATTTCTTTCACATATTTCTTCAAAAAACGTGCACTGGGGTGTCTATTTTCAAAATTTTGGTATCTAAACTTCAAGGAATGTGCACTAAGGTGCACTGGGGTGTTAATCTTCAAGATTTTTGTGTGCTCTGTCCTCCAACTCCAACAAACTATTTGGACTTTGGACTTGAAGTGTAGTCAACGACAAAAATGTAAGTATCTTTCATAACCTCTATTTAAAATGCCTCATGTGTGTTGGGTTTTCTGTATTATGTTTGCTTTTATGAGTTGCCATTTAGTATTTGCTTTCCTCTATATATTTAATTTATATTTGGTTTTTTTAACTGTATGATATTGATAAAGCTTTATTTGTGGACTATGTCTATCCAAATTTGAATTCAAGTGAACTAGAAAGTGCTAAAGTTGATAGTGGGAATTTACTTACTTCAAAGACACACGTGCCATTTGATAATTTGGAATGAAGTAATAAGTTGGGTTTGAAAGATAAGGGTAATGTGTTTGATGTCCAATGCACCAATCCTTTAAATGTATTCCCTAGAGTATCAATCTAGATAAGGTAACAAGAGCCCAAAGTATTTGCTTAAAAGAAGAGCCCGAAGTGCAACAAAGTAAATGGAATACAGTTTTAGGAGTTTGAGTTTGCCATTTAGTATTTGTTTTTCTGTATTTGGTTTATGTTTGGTTTCTTACTTTGTTAGTTTTTTAAAACTCAAATTGATATTTAAAAAATAAAAAATAAAAAAATTAGTTGAATGTTGACTTAGAGTTTAGAAAAAAAAAAAAAATTTCTTTCAACTCTCATGTAAAATACTGCCTACAAAATAGGACTATACTTTATTATCATTATCCTCTTTATATCATTGTCTTTTCTTTTCTTTTTCTTTTCTTTTATTTGGTCAGTTTGATGGGTGTCTAATATTTTCTCTAATTAATGAGTATTTTTTAAAGAATGGGAATGATATATATTGATTTGTCTTTTATTTTTATTTTATTTTTTTTTTTATAGGGTTTGACTCATTATTTTAGTGTATGTGTTCTAAGTTGTGCTCTCTCTGCCTCCTATTATTATTTTTTTTTCCTGTTATTTTTCTTACATTTAAGCCTTTCTCTCTAATTTATTTTGTATTTCTTTTAGGGTGACATATCAACAATTTTGTTAAATTGCATAGCAGGCACATTGGATGAATTCGAATGAGCGAAGTGGTAGTCAATCTATCAAGTAATTGTTAAATACCATTTTTTGTAAATATTCTACCTATATATGCCTATATTTATTAATTTGTGTAACACTACATTTTCAATTAATTGAAACTGTTACACTTTAGGTTCATTTTACTCAATCACATCTCTTTCATATGAAACTTAATATTGTCCTTTGTTGTAGGGGTGTCAATGTTCGACCCTACCCGCGAACACGACACGAACCTGACACAGGTTTTTTCGGGTTAGGGTTGGGTCTTAATGGGTTTGGGTCATAAAGGGTCGACCTGAAAGCGACACGATAAGAAATGTGTCATAAGCGGGTCAACCCGCAATAGACACGTTTGACACGCCAATTTATTTGTGTTAACCCGAAATGACCCACTTAATACAAACCGTTTAACTCGTATAACAAATAAATATTTATTTTATTTTAGATTTGTCAAATACCTTTTATATCCAAATATATTTTAAATTTAAAAAGAAAAGTGAGTAATTACAAAAATTTACAAGAGATATAATTGAAAATTGAAACTTTCAAACCCTAGAACTACTAATATATATATATATATATATATATATTTGGCATAGAACTTGCACAAAGAAAATTGGATGAGCTTGTGGAATATGTTATGAATTTAGATATCAACAAAGAATCTATGGATGATAATTGTGGTCATAGTCAGGATTAATCTACTGTTTGCTCAAATTTTTTCAATGTTGATACTTAGCATTTGGCAAGTTCCAAGGATATTATATTTTTGTTGAACTATGTTATTTTATTTTTGTTAAACTTTGTTATTTTGAATTTGGGTTGAAGTGTATGCACTTCTTTTGAAGTGTAGAGAACTTATTTCTAGATGAATATTATATTTTTATTGAACTATATTATTTTAAATATGGGTTGAAGACTTGAAGTGTATGCACTGTTTTTTGGGATGTAAAAAAAATTATTTCTAGATGGATGTTATATTTAATATTATGTAGGTTGAAATGGGTTGTGTTATATTCGTGTCAACCCAACATGACTCGTTTATTAAGCGTGTCAAATGGGTTGGGTCAAGTCAACCCGCCTTATTAACAGGTCGGGTCAGGGTTGAAGGATTATGACACGATTATTAAATGAGCCGTGTTAGGGTTGAGTCATTTAGTCAAATACTCCTATCTTAACACAACACGAACACGACACACTAACCCGAATTGGCACCCCTACTTTGTTGTGCCTTTCATTGCACATTTATTTATAAAAAGGGAATACATTTATTTTTTTTAAAATTAAAGGAATGGTAACGTTGACAGCCCTTCTTAGTTTTTTATTTTATTTTTTTATAGCTTTTTTAAGCACGCTAAAATTTAGTTATGGATGTAGACTAAGTGCCTATCTTTTAGGATTAAATATAATTACATAGCTACCATTTAAAAAAAATTAATTAAAAAAATTCTGCATTTACAACATGAGAGTCTTTAGCATTTGAAATTTTTGTTATGGTTATGGATGTGTAATACTAGCTACCTTTTAGGACTAAGTGACTGCCTTTTAGGATTTTTTAAAGAAAATTGATAACTCTCATTTAAAAAAAAATGATAATTGCGACACTTCATGACCGGTATATCTTTTTCTGTCATTACAAAGTTCACAATCCAAAAGGAATAATTTTCATTCATTAAATTTTTGGCCTTGGGTTCAAAAAAATAATAGATGGGAAAAAGTTAATAATTTGTATCCATTAGAATTTGAGATTACTATAATTTCTAATCACAAAAATACTCAGGAATATGATAAAAAATTATTTCATCCAAAATGCATAATAGTCATACACCCCTAAATATTTTTGTGATTGAAAAATGTAATAATCTCAAATTACAATAAATATAAATTATTAACTTTTTTTTTTTTTTTTCTACCCTCTCAAAAAAAAACTTTTTTTTCTACAAAAATAGAAAAGTATCTGTGTATGCGCATGAGCGCATGGTAGGCTAGTTAATACTGACAGAGGTAGCGTGGTGTCCCTCCCTCATCTTCATTGTAGCAGTACTAAACCAATCATTCCTTCTCATCACTAGCAGTTATTGTGACTACTTTTTTATTGTGTATGTCAGTGACAGTGACTGAGAATCAGAGAGAGAGAGAGAGAGAATCCCTTTATCAAATAAATAAATAAACATAAACCCTACTGCATCAGTTGCACTAGTTTCTCATCAGTCAGAGACTCAGAGAGAGAGAGACAAAAAGACATTTTGAATACAAAGAGTTTGGCAAGATGAGCACAAACCGTAACACTATAAGAGCACTCACATCAGTCAGTGCATAATAGAAAAATATGTAAAATTTACATAGTTGCCTAAAAATGACTCACATCAATTCATTTATAATTGTGTAAATTTACAAGTTTGCTATATAGTAACTGTGTAAATTTAATCCAACACTATTCATTTTGCATTTAGTTTTTTTTTCCTTTATGTATCCCAAGAATGAAGGAAGAGAGTGGATGGTGATGGTTGTGTATGAAGAAAGAAAAATAATTTAAGAAAATTTGATATTTTAATGAAGTGTAGTGTAAAATAGATTATCTTATGTAGGGTGTTTTGAAAAGTATGTAAAGTAGAAGAAAAAAAAAGTAGGTTTTTGTGCTAAAATAGATAGAAATTTATACACAAGCTGATGCAAATGCTCTAACCCCAATAAGAGACCTTAATATGGATTAACTTCAACTTTAACCTCGTTGGCATTGTTAGGGAATTCACTTTTCCCAGAAAGAGCAGAGGAAGTGGTACCTACTTCTTTCTTTCTTTCCTTTTCTTTTTTACTTTTATTTTCTTATTTTACACACACTCTTTCATTTTCTTAGCCTTTGGATATATATATGACAAATTTTACCTCTTTTTTAAGCTTTCAATCTTATTTGTAAAAAAATTTATCTTATGGGTATTTTAGATTATTTTTCATTACTGAGGATTGTGGAAGAGTCCTGTACGGACGAAGAGTTCTCTGTGCATATATTCACTGCAAGTTTGGAGGATCTTCCGCATGTTAAGTCATACAAAGACTACATTGTTCTCCACAATGTCAAGGTGCTTCTTGAATTTCAATCTTATTATGCAAAGTTGTACTTTTTTTTATGAGCATTTTTTGTTTTGAGAATTCATGGTTTCTGGAATTTTTTATTTTTTTGTCAAATGAATATTAATTCTCGCTTTGTTGATCTTATAGAATCATATTTTCTCTGTGTGCGTGTGTGTTTTTTTTACATTTTACATGCATATATATTCTCTTTGTTGGTTTTATAGAATCACAAATTAGGTGTAAAAATGCATGCATAAATCTTTCAACACTGACATAGTTGAAGATTTTCTTGTACTTACACTGTATGTCGTATTGTAGTGCTTAATCTTGGTTTTAGTATTCATTTAATATGGCAGCATGAATTGTTTTGTAGATTAAAGAGTACAAAGGGGAGCCTTGCGCTTCTTTTGACAAAAGATACTCTTCATTTGCTTTATTCAATGAAACAAGTTTTGTCAACTTTAATCCTTATCAATCTTATCAAGGATTTTGCCTTCAACAATCTGACATAGGCGTTATGACACGTACGAGGAATTTTTTTGCTACATTTTCATCTAGTGTAGGTATGATATGGTGCAACTAATGAACTGAATGTCTCTTTTTATTTGTACATATCATTGTTATTTCATATTTTTGTCGTAATTTGAGTTACTATTTTATTTGAGATCTTTTGTCATTCTATAGAAGTTGTGGATTATTGTTGTTATTATTATTATTTTTATTATTATTATTATTATTATTATTTTCTTAGTTGTTGTTTAGTATGGCATCAAATCATTGCATATGCATCCAACTTTTCTCCTTTGCTTGCCCCTCAAGCATCTTGTAGATGCATTGCCCCTCCCTCCCCCCCCCAAAAAAGCCTCTTTCTTTCTTTCCCCTTGTATTGCTCTTTCTTCTTTGTGATGCAGTTGAATGGACCAATGCTGCATATATTCCATCCCAATTTTGAATTTATTATTCAATCATTAATACTGCTAACACTGATTTGAGACTTCAACCTTATGCTTTGTTGGAAATACTTCATGCTTGAAATCATTGAAAGATATCACACCTAAGACGAGTTTTGATCTAGTATGTAAGGCAATTCTTGTTACTGCGGTGGACAACATTGATGTGTAGTGATCGCTCTATTTTATTCTTTCAAGGTATTAAACAGCTGATGTAATTTTCTTTTCACTATTGTTTTCTTTATTCAACTTGTCTACTTGGGAATTTAGGTTCTGCACATCGAAGAAGTTTCCCGCAATGTGTGGATGCCCTTCGTGTGGGATGGAAATGATACTCTCCCACTAGGCTTGGATAGGAAGTAAGTATTTATTAATTTGTTCTCTTTCCGTAGCGATACTCAGGCTAAGTAGCTTAGATTAGGGTTCACAGCGTGGGTGGAGAGGCCTAGATAAAATTATGTTCTCTCATCAACCCTCTCTTTTTTGAATCTCTGTCACTTTTTGCAAGTGAACTTATGAGGTACGAAGAACAATGAATGTTGGCTTGTTACTATTGGTACCATAATTGGTGGAGTGAAAAATCACTTATCTCCTTTTCTTTCTTCATCTATTAAATTCATCTTCCAAATAATTTTTGCCTTTTGTAAAAAGAAAATGCTACTTTATGACAAAATATCCCTTTTAATTCTTGGGAAAAGTCTTGCTTCCTGTCAGAGTATCATTTGTTGTTTTGCCTTACATATAGATGTGTATGTATGTATTTGGAAATCTGAGAAGATGTCTCAGGGTTTTTACTCTTTCTTGCACTGCATTCCAGTGAACTCAAAAGTGTAACACAATGATGGTCAATGGTGGCTTCAGCCATGATTCTAACCTGTCTCTATAATAGTCTTATATGTTACCTCATGTTTTGCCAAGATACCTGTTGAAACTAGGTTTAGTTGTACCTTTTATTATTCTTTGATATTTGGGTTAATTATGTGTTTGTAGAGACCAGTTGGTGATATTGGAGAAGATGTATTGTGTTCTCATGTCAATGTTGTATTAAGGTCTTTAGATATCCACTAACGTAATACTTCTAGAAAATTTGATAGCTTTTCTGTTATTCTTCTAATATTAACCCTCCCCACCCCCCGAAAAATCTTTAGATGAAATTGACCTGCTTTTCTCAGATTCAATATATTCAACTACTATTTTTTTTTTCTAATAGCAAGTGCAAAAAACTTTTGTTTGTGTGTTGTAGTCTTAATGACGAAGAACAGAAGCCCACTCTCACTACACATTGAACAAACTCAACTACAAAGGCAGGTCCTCAGCCAATTTCCTTGTGTTGGAACTGTGTTACGAGTGACAGCCACTGAAGCACATGAAAATTTTGGTTTGTACTTTAAACCTAGTAGGCAATGGATGAAAATCCGCCACATGACGTGTGACGTGGAGTAGGGATTGTGGTATGGTCTTCTACACCATTCTTCTGGAGTTAGATACCTATCTAATAGTGATAATACCGTTTTGCAATGTATAAGGTAAGATTATTATTATTATTATTATTATTATTTAAAATTTATTAATGTCAAAGGTTTATATATGCATGTTTTGTTGCAATATTGTTGCATGTTAATTACTCATCTTAAATAATCAGAGATTTTGATAGTCGAGTGGGGACATAGGGTTGTATACCATCGTGGAGCACACCTCCTTATTGTCTAACTGGTAATCTA
The DNA here is from genome assembly GCA_032727855.1 of Quercus ilex subsp. ballota. Taxonomy (NCBI): domain Eukaryota; kingdom Viridiplantae; phylum Streptophyta; class Magnoliopsida; order Fagales; family Fagaceae; genus Quercus; species Quercus ilex. Next base: position 69,941,317 of record CM064915.1, read on the forward strand.
TTTAATATTTATAGTTGTTTTAGATGTTTTAACATTTTTGTTTCAGAAATATTCCTCTATTATTTTCTTCAGTCTCAAATATGGAAAGACTTTTGAGATGACAGAGTCATACTATTTTTGCTTATTTATGTTTGTCCTTATTTCTTCTCAGTGGTAGATGATGAAAATATTCCATTTGGAACATTGATGGATCTTCTTACTCATTCACAAGTGTCTTATGCAATTCTTACTGTCAGCACTTTCATGCTACGTGGTTATGAATATGCAATTGATCGATGATAAACCCTCGAAGACATCAAAAAATATACAATCATGTCAACAGGAAGGCGATGGAGACAAAAACAGGACTCCATATGTCAACCTGATATAAGTTGTGTACACGTTTTTGAACGACAGGGCCCCTCCAACCTAACACACACAAGAAAGTTTTGAAGGTCTCCTGCAAACAGGATCTCTAACATAGGTGCTGCGGTCAACAGTTTCATATGCACATTCTATTTAACATTCATAAATCACAAGGTGCATTAATTAAATGTCAAGGAAAAATAAGAAAACCCATACCACTTCCTGCTAACAATAATCTTTTGACGACCAGGAAACTTGAATTTCGCTCGGCGGAGGGCTTCCCGGGCATGCTGGCTGTTGCTGTCCTTACAGCGCACAGAAAGGAGGACCTGACCAATGCTTACTCTTGCACATACCCCTTGTGGCTTGCCAAAAGCACCCCTCATCCCAGTCTGGAGCCTATCAGCCCCAGCACATGAGAGCATCTTGTTGATCCGCAAAACATGGAATGGGTGCACCCTCACTCCCAAATGGAATGCATCCTTACCAGCAAATTTGGCCATGTACTTGTTGCAGGCAATTCTAGCAGCTTCCAATGCCTCACTTGTAACATTTTCCTTTTCCCAGCTCACAAGATGAACACAAAACGGAAACTCATCAACACCTTTCTTCTTCATTCCAACATCATATATTCTGATCTTGGGATCGGGGACACCACGACAATATCGTGATTTCGGGTAGAGTTTGTTTTTGATTTGACGATAACACCTTGCAGGTCCTACAAAAGTGTAGGCATGCATTCATCAAAAATAAGAACAGCAGCATGCAACAAATTACAAACAAGCCACCACATCAAAAATGTGAAATTCAAAAATCGCACAAATAAAATATGCACATTATCCCACAATCAACATAAAAGACAAGATAGAGTTTTATATTAACTAAATGCTAAAGAACTTGTACATTCGTTTCTAGAGCTATTCATCATTTTTTTTTTTTTTTTTTTTTTTTATCATATCATTGATAAAATAGTATTTGACAATTGCTCGTTATAGTCAAGCCAAGACACCAATTGATTTTTGGTTTAGGTGGAGATTGAACCCTAAATCTCCTACTTGAGTATAAGTAATTATACCAGGAACTCACTTTGCTATCCATCATTTGGTTTAGAGAGAGAATGCATATACTAGATGCACAAGATACTTTCTCGTAGACAAAAGGCGGAATGCGGTTCATGTACAACAATCTGTGCGTATGAGCTATTGAATCCATACCTCTTGTCTTGCCAATTTCTTTTTAAATATTCCGGAAACTTTTGAAAAAAAAGAAGGTTGATTAAAAAGTAAAAACAGAGAAAAATTATTACACATAATTCATTGTTTTGACTTGATGCTCAACCGAAAAAGGAAAAAAAAAAACTATAATTATGTTTTTAATAAATACAAATTTTGGGCTCACATGGTAGGGTAATTACCTTACCAACTATTTCAAGCCCTAATAGATGGTAATTGACTCGTTGGAGTACACTTTGTGTTTAAAATGGGAGGGCCAGGCCTCGCATATGTCGGTTTGTGATAAACTACCTACATACATAAACCATGGCAATTAGTATAAGCACACAGTAGTTTTTTGTTTTTTATTTTTGAACGCATATAATAAAAATAATATTAGTAGTGGTGGCGGACATGAGCGAAAGTGAAATTGCTCCAATAATGTGAAACCAAAAAATAGTGAAAAAATGTTGTATATGTAAAGATTACCCAAATGTTGTATGGAAACGGATCCTCTCCATTTTTCTTTGAAATGGAGAGGCTCCATTTCACGGTGGAGATTTAAACCAAAAAGATCCACCCTCAAAAATCATCCACGTCATTTAAAATATAAACCAACACTTAAACCGTAGTTCAGGGAGCTTAACTCAGGTTTAACTCAACCAGGACAAAAAAAACCTTTTTGGAGGGAAACGGAGAAACAGAGGCAGATACTTCAGTTGCACTGGAAAACAAAAAAAAAACATTTTAGAGGGAAAACTGAAACAGAGCATACGATTCAAAGCTTCACAGATTTTAACCCAAAAAAAAAAAAGCTTCACCGAATCCTCACAAAAGTATATCCGTGAACTGGAAATGGAGAAACAGAGGTAGATACATCAATGCACTAGAAAACAAAAAAAAAAAAAACCTTTTAGAGGGAAAACTGAAACAGAGTTAGTGTGGTTCAAAGCTTCACAGATTTTAACCAAAAAAAAAAGCTTCACCGGATCCTCATAGAAGTATATCCGTGCACTGGAAAACAAAAACAAAAAAATCTTTTAGAAGGAAAAGTGAAATAGAGTTAGTGTGGTTCAAAGCTTCACAAATTTTAACCAAAAAAAAAACTTCACAGAAGGTTCAGAGAAGACATCTCTGTTTCTATCTTACCAAACAAAGGTATATCAGTAAAACTTGTTTATGCTTATCTTATTTGATGTTTGATAATTTTTCTGCATTTATAGTGTTGTCTTGGTGAGTTTATATGGTTGTTTTGGTGGTTGGATGCAAGTTAGAGTTTGTCTGAATTTTTATTTTTAATTTTTTGAGATAATGATTGAATTTTTATAATGGCTAGATGATTCTAGGAGTATTTTTAATTTTTTGAGATAAAGATTGAATCTTTTTTTTTTTTTTGAGATAAAGATTGAATCTTTATTAGTACACACAGAGAAACAAGCTTACGTGGGCCTAACATAAGAAAATGAACATTGAAAATTTCTTGAACATATTGTTGTTTTGATGGCCACCAATAAAAGCTACACACAGAGAAACAAGCTCACAAGTTTATATTGTTGTTTTGATGGCTGGACGAAAGTTAGAGTCTTCCTACAAAATTTCATATAATTAAATAAGATTGAACATTGAAATTTCTGTTTAGACCCCAATGTGAATTAATGAGCAAAATTATAAAATTATATTGGTGAAGTGATCCACTCAAACAATTAATTTTTCACTATAGTTAAGCAATTAACAAATCAATAAGTAATATAAAAAGCACAATTAAGCATGACATAACATTTGGTGACGAAGTGGAAAATCAAAAAATAATATCTTTAATGGAGAAACCACTTCGGAAAGTAGATTAGGAAAGTATAAACTAAAAAACTAACTAGATTTTCAAACGGATAAAATTACATCAATAAATTTGAATTTATTACCATAAAATGTTATGGAATGGATCAACACTAAAATCCTTACACACATGATCCTAATTCATAGTGTAATCAATAAGTTTAGTGGCACAATTTAAAAAAAATAATATATATATATATATATATATATATTTCAATGATGCACAAACTAACTATAATCGGTTCATAAGAAAATAGTATCAATGATGAGTTTATGTGAAATTAAAAAATGATTACTTGTACGCTTAATGTGGATTATGGACATATATAAAGAGGTGATCAAAAGGATATTGTTGTGGTGTTGATCACAAGGTTTAGATATTTAAATTAATAAATTTCTCTTTTGAAAAAAAAAATCTCATAATAAATAAGTTCTTTAATCATAATAAGAAGATTCATTTATAATGATTTTTTATGGCATATTATGGATGCAAGATTTTAAAGAGCATGTTTATTACTATCATGTTTAAATTGACTGGCCTTTGAGTGAGTTGAGTTGAAATCATGCTTGGTCATCTTGAATTTTTATGTTTAGTAACAAAGATATATAACATTTCTCTCATATGAGGTACATCCTCATTAGTATGTTGATCATTCATTACATCCTCATTTTTTTTTTACATCATCTCTATTTTGAAAACAAATGATAGGTGAAAGTTATAATAAATTTATGTTCAATTTTTTCTAGGGATAATGATGGGAATACATGTTACTTCTAATGTGCCCATGGAATCTACCCCATTTAAAGGGATGGAGTTTGAAGCGCATGAGATTGCATATGGTTTTTATAATGAATATGGCAGAAAGGCTGGTTTTAGTATTAAAAAAGAGTATGTAAATAAATGTAAAAAGACTGGAGTGGTTACTTCAAGGAGATTTGTGTGCGCAAAGGAGGGAGTTCGAGGCAAAGACAAGAGAGATCAGAATGTAAAGAATCCACGAGCAGAAACAAAATGTGGCTGTGAAGCACGTTTGGTTATCATACTTAATCGAGATAATAAAAAATATATGGTGAGTGAATTTATTGCTAAGCATAACCACTATCTCCACCTTCCATCAACTGTGCACATGATGCCATCACAACGGAAAGTGGCTGCAACTCATGCTATTGAAATTGATTTGGCACATGAATCGGGATTAAGATTAAAGCAATCTTATGAGTTTCTTAGTAAGCAAGTTGGTGGATATGATAATCTTGGTTTTACCAAGTAAGATCATAAAAACTACTTACGCACTAAGCGACAGAGAGACATGGAGCATAGGGCAGCTGCTAGCTTGGGAAGATATTTTAGTCATCAACTTAAGGAAAATCCTTCATATTATTTCGCTACTCAATTGGATTGTGAAGAGTTGATTACTAATATCTTTTGGGCCGATGCAAGAATGATCATTGACTATAGTCATTTCGGTGATGTAATAACGTTTGATACAACGTATAGTACAAATAGAGATGCAAGGCCACTTGGAGTATTTTTGGGTCTCAATCACCATAGAGAAACTGTTGTATTTGGAGGTGCACTCTTATATGATGAAACGATTGAATCTTTTGTATGGTTATTTGAGACCTTCTTAGAAGCAATGTCTGAAAAGAAGCCAATCACTATTTTCACAAATCAAGATGCAGCAATGTCAGCTGCAATAAAAGTAGTCATGCCTAAGACATATCATGCATTATATAGTTGGCATATGTGGTAGAATGCTGAGAAACACTTGGGTCATTTACTAAAAAATGAGCCTCAATTTAACGCTGATTTCTTAGCATGTATCTATGAGTATGACGGTGAAGATGAGTTTCTTACAGCTTGGAATGAAATGCTAGATAAGTACGATGTTCGTGAAAATAAATGGCTAATTGATCTATTTAAATTGAAGGAAAAATGGGCCCAAGCATATGTTAAGAGAACTTTCACTGCAGGAATGAAGACAACCCAGCTTAGTGAGAGTTTCAATGCTGACTTGAAGGATTCCTTGCGTACTGATCTCAATATAGTAGAGTTTTTCACTCATTTTGAAACAGTTGTCAATCAAAAGTGGGATAAGGAGTTAGAAGCAGAATACAACTCTAGACAAAAATTTCCAAGATTAAAGCTCAAAAGCTCTCCTATGCTTAACCAAGTAGCAACAGTGTACACGCCTAAGTTGTTTGATTTATTTCAGACAGAAGTTAAAGAGGTAATGGCACTTTCCATCCTAGAACGCAATGTGAGTCAAACACATAGTTATGTGGTTGGAGTTTTCAATCAAAATGGAAAATATGAGGTCATGTGGAATCCATTAGATGAGACTTTATCTTGTAGTTGCAGAAAGTTTGAGTCATTTGGTATTTTATGTAGGCATGGTTTGAAAGTTCTTGATGCATTGGATATCAAGTCGATTCCTAATAAATATATCATGAAGAGGTGGAGAAGAGATGCAAAAGATGGAAGCGGAAAAAATTGCACAACACATAACATTAAGCCGGATACTCGACTAGAATATGTAGATCGGTATCGAGATTTATGTCCAAAATATATTCAATTGGTGAATGAGGCATGTGAAACTAAAGAATGCCATAATATTCTAAGCTTAGCAATTGCAGATTTGAAAAAAAAAACTCAGTGACCTTAAGAATTGCAAAGCTAATGTAGAAGAAGACATCATTAGGCCTTCCACCGATTTTGCAGACAAAGAAGATCAATTATGTGCTTCGATTACGATTGTAACAAAAGGGATAAAAAAAAGAGAGATTTATCGTAATAAAAAGCGTAGGACGAAGTCATGGATAGAAAAGATGAGGAAACCAAAGGAAGGCACATCAAAGAAGCAAACAAAGAAAAGAAAAGTGCAGGAGGTAATCTTCAATTATCCTTATTTTCACAATTCTATTTTATTTTTACACATTAATATAGTATACTATTATTGTTGCTAAATTAGTACAATTTTTACAGGAAATATATGCACCTGACGTCATGGCACAAAAGAAAACTGAAGATATATCTTCTGGAAATATTACTAGTTTTACACAACTTTTAATGGTAAAGATATTTACAATTATATATTTTATTTTGATATTAATAATAGTTTAGATGCATGATTTGATAATTTTAATGCTAAGCTTGTAATATGTGTAACGTGTAATTGGATTTTTTGTAGTCGGCTTCTACAAGTTCTGCAGTACATCAGGGAGGCTCATCAGTAAGTGTTGCATTAACATCACATTTAGAGAGTACATCAAGTGTTGTAGGCTCCAACGACAAAATTAATGGTGTAGGAGGTCTCTTAACTCAAGGAAGTATTGCAAGTGGAGGTCCCTTGACTCAGGAAAGTATTATAAGTGGATGGAATCCGATGGTTCATAAAGTCAAGCCATTTTTCTAGTTTAGGATCATGTTTTATAATTTATGATACATGCTGAGATTAAGTGCTCATATTTTGTAATTTTCCTAGTTTAGGATTGGAGTTTTGATGGTTCAAAACTTACTCACATTCAAATGTTTATATTTTTATTTGGAAAGAATATTTAATCTGCATGTCTGATGTATCTCAGCAAGGTGTTAATTTCTGCATAATTATTTGTTGCTGCAGAAATTGTTACTGTTTCTGCATAATTTCTGCATAATTACTGCATAATTACTGTTACTACATAATTACTGCGACTATTACTGCATAATTACTGCATAATTACTGTTACTGTTACTGTTACTGCATAATTACTGTGACCGTTACTGCATAATTACTGTGACCGTTACTGCATAATTACTGTTACTGTTACTGCATAATTACTGTGACCGTTACTGCATAATTACTGTTCCTGTTACTGCATAATTACTGTGACTGTTACTGCAAACTGCATAATTACTGTGACTGTTACTGCATAAATACTGTGACCGTTACTACATAATTACTGTTCCTGTTACTGCATAATTACTATGACTGTTACTGTTACTGCATTGTTACTGCATAATTAATGTTACTGTTACTGCATAGGTTTGGTATTGCACATTCTGCATAATCATGTTTTTCTGCATAATTGTTATGCTAGGCAAGAGTTGTTTTTATATATAAGTGTTGCTGTTTGGGGAGAAAATTTATATAAATAAGCCAAGTTTTGATTAAGTGTTGCTGCATAATTCAGTTTTTATATATAAGTGTTGCTGTTATGCTGGGTAGGAGTTGTTTTTTATATAGGTGTGTCAATTTTTCTTTTGCATGAGTTTTACAATCCTTTTCCTCTCCTTACACGCACAGCAGCTTTACTCACACCACCTGTGCAGCACACCCTTACAACTACTTAAAAATATCGACAAATATCAATAGCCCACAACTGTCACAATCCTTATTTACAATCAAAATTCAATCCTTACAATCCTTACAATAACTGTCACAATCCTTATTTACAATCAAAATTCAATCCTTACAATCAAAATTCAATCCTTACAATAACTGTCACAATCCTTATTTACAATCAAAATTCAATCCTTACAATCCTTACAATAACAACTGTCACAATCCTTACAATCAAAATTCAATCCTTACAATCGAAATTTTATTAAAATGTACACTTTGATCACATAACAAAAATTCCATTAAAATAAACACTTTGATTAAAATAACAAAAATTCCAACCCAAACGTGTATTTTCCTTTGGCTTTGGACTTGAATACTACTTTTGAAGACTCTAGGCCATTATGTGCAGGGCATGGTGCAGCTAATGCACTGTGAAGCTGTGCATAGCACTCTTCATTCAATTTTCCATCTTTTACTTCATCAAGTTTCCCCACCCCTCTTGTCTTGAAGTGTCCATTTTCTGGCTTGCAATCAATTGTTTCTCGAAGCCCTGCACCATGATACACAAAATTATTGTTACTTGTTCTTCAACTCATCATACTGTCATACACATGAAAAAAAAAAAAAAACAGATCAAGCAGCTAGACTATAAAGGCATGTTTAGTCTTAATGTTACTCTGCTCACAATCTGCACAAGCAGCTAGACTATAAACACTTAAACTCATCATACTGTCATACACATGAAAAAAAAAAAAAAACAGATCAAGAAACTTATCAAATAAAGCTTAAACTTATTCCTCCCAATTTTTTCCGACTTTGAACGACGCTTCCACACTCATTCTGAGGACATAAAAACTAAAAACTATATGTCTAATGTTGAGGGCTGAAACCCTCACCAAGGTCCCCACAAGTTTGCGCTAGAAAGAAGAACACGAACAAGTTTATAAACCCACAGGGTGAGGAGGGATCACTCATGTGAAAGTGAAACATAAAAGATTTCACTATCAAACTGCCTTCCTTCTACAAAATACTATAAGGTAACAAGACAAGGTAAACTGTTAAGGATCCATAGCCAACCAAAACAAATTTGAGACAATGGCTTAGTTTTTTTTTTTTTTTTTTTTTTTTGAAGCGAAGACATTGTTGTTGTTGTTGTTGTTGTTATTGTTCTGAGAAACTTAACCCAATTAGGCTTATTATTATTAACAAAGTAAATTGCATATAATAAAATAATGTAGCACCTTGTACGCCCGGCAGTTGTGAGTAGCACATGGATCTCGGACCTAAAAATCAATCAAAATATTCAAGCTTATTCTATGAAGCATTCAAAAAGATGAGTAATAAAGAGCATCATCATAAATTAATCAAAGGTGGTAGTGTTAGAAAAGAAGCAACATAGGAATCGTGGCATACCATCCCATACCATACCAGTAAAGCAATGTTATTGTTATTATTATAACTAGTCACGAACCTGCGCGTTGCACATGATAATTATTTTTATGGTAGTTTTATTATTATTATTATTTTTTTTACAATTTAAACTAATCTAATAATGAGTAATGTATTTCGCAATTATATTTTTATTTATTATAGGAACAATCATAAATGTAATATAGGAACAATCCAAAATACCAAAAAAATGTAAACTAAAAAAAAAATAATAAAACTTAACAATGATTAATTGAACCAATATTAGGATAATTTTTTTTTTTTTTGATAATCTATTAAGGTTATTTTCTTTGTAGAAATTATAATTTCGGCCACCCAAAACATATTATCAAATAAACAATTATTAGCAAAATCTAAGAATTAAATTTCTATACATGCATTGTTATAAAATAATAATAATTAAAATAAAATTGCAAAAGTTAAAATTTGTCACCTATCCAATTATTTTCATTTAGCTAACCTTTGCTTTTCTTTAAATGAATGACATTATAGAGTACTTCTAATACAACTATTAAAAGAACTTTGTCCACCACAAAGGATTAGAAAATAAACAAAAGTTTATAAAATCTCATAGTTTAACATCTAAATTGAGCACTATAAAAAATCATGATATGTTACAGAATAAATACCAAATTATCCAGATCATGCTATGTGATAGAATAATATTATATTTTTATATACTATATTTAATTCTTTAGAACGCAATAGGATAACATTTAACAATCAAAGAGAATAAAAAATAAAAATAAAAAAAATAACAACAACAATTTAAAAAACAAAACTGAATCGCATTAACCCAAAATAGAGTTTTAAGTAATATAAAAAATTATCAACCTAAAATAGAGATGCAAGAAAAAAAAAATAAAAACAAAAACAAAAAAAATCCACCAAAAAATTTAGAGAGAGAGAGAGAGAGAGAGAGAGAACCATTTTTTTTTTTTTGTGCGGGAAAACTATGCATAGAATAGAAGAAATAGTGACAAATTTATAGTAAGAGGGTGTGAATAAGAAGAGGCAAAAATAAAGGAAGATGAAGGGAAAGATGAATAATAATATTAATGTAAAGGGTAGTGGGGAGATGAAAAGGTAAAGAAGAAAGAAAGATTGAAGAGGTAGTGGGGAGATGAAATGGTAAGGGAGAGAGAAAGGTTAGAGAAGTGTAAATATTAAAAAAAAAAAAATGTTATAAACAATTATAGGAAAATGGAAAAAAAAAAAAAAAAAAAACCCTAAAACTTGAAAGGCTTCAACGTTTTTTTTCTTTTTTCTTTTAAGCTAAAAAGGCTCACACAAAACCCTAAAACTGAACTGAAAATGCTTTGCGTTAGACTTGATAGTGGAACTAAATAAATAAGAGGTGGGCTGGATTAATTATACAGACTTATTATAGGATGATAGTGGAAGTAAATAAATAAATAGTGGGCTGAATTTATTATAGGGTGGTAGTGGAAGTAAATAAATAGTGGACTACATTTATAGGACTGAAAATTGTAAAAATCATTTTAAAATTGTAGGACAAATTATATATTTTTTTAAAAATGACGTGGCAAGTTATGTGGCGCAATGTGAGAGCAGCAGTATTAAACGCTAAGCTTCAGCTTTTAGTAATATATAGATTGGGCAATTGATCAAAATGGGTGGGAAGGAAAGGAAAGGAAAACCTGGGAAAGGAAAGAGAAGGGGAGGGAAATGAATAATAATAAGCAATGTGTTTTGGAAGATGGAAAGAACTAACAAGAGACTGTTGCAAAGAGAGAGAGAGAGAGAGATGGTTTTGGGGGCTATCAATGAACAAGACACTGAAACCATGCGTGTATGTTGGTGGGTCGTACGCTGGCTATGAGACCGTTTGGAGCCGGCTTTAACGTTGCAAATGTTGCAATTGCACGAACAGCTTGTTTGTCATTGCATAACATCATGGTTATTAGTATAGAAATGCAGTATGTTATTGGATGATACGAGTAGGCAAAAAAGTTATTTAAATTGTGAATTCAAATTAGAACCTATAACAATTTACCACATATGATTTTTTGAGAAGGTTTTGTGAAAATGTTGTGGATGTAGCACAATATTTTCAAAGGTCTGCTAGCAGTAGCCATGGAGATTAAGCATCAACCCTAACCTTCTCTGTCTTTCAGAGCCTAGTGCATTATCCTTTAGCAATGGCCTTGGAATTTGGAACCCGGAATTGGCACTATGTAAATTTAATTTGCAGAATAGAATCCAAGTATTTTAGATAACCACTATACAATTGGTTTGATAAAAACAATGATATCCACTGCCCAATTTTTTATTTCATGTTTGGAATTCTTGTCTGCACTAATGTCTATCCCCATTTTTTCAGCATGAATATATCGCAATGATTCTAAAACAAAAAGGCCAAACACTAAAATATCTAAATTAATAATCAATGAACCAAATTCATCAATGCACCACCCATTAAATTAATTGTTTTCTTTATATTACCATCAACCAATTCTCGAAATTAACCCAATAATACCAGCCCAGAAGCTAAACAAATGCAATTAATCAAATTCCCAGAAACCAAACCAAGAAATATGGATTACTCTTTGAAAATTGAAGTCTATCACAGCATTTCATCAATATAGCACCAACCAGTCTTCAAAATTGAACATGCAAGAAAACCCAGAAACTAAACCAACATTCAAGTAAATGAATGGTGAAAGATTTACCTCTTCAACAGCACCCTTTTTCCTAGCAAAGGCAATGAAAGAATTCCCCCCACCAGAACCACCGCCATGCTCATATACTGAGTCCAAAATGAAACCCCAATTCCCAATATCAAGCGCCGAGGGGCTTTGCCTCCTCCTCCTCTACTCGTCCACTTCTTCAGTGCTTTTGATAGACTAGGATGTACAGAACCAACGGCACAAGTGACTGAGTAAGAGGATGAACCAAACGATTGGCCATATTTCTCCAAACCCAAACCCTAACCTTCTCTTTCTCTGTCTCTCAATCTCATTTCCCTCCATAGATCAAACCTGAAATCTTTCTCTACACCCGATTCTCTCCAACCCCAACCCTTACTCTGATTTGGGTCTGAAATCTTTCTCTGATTTGGGTCTGAAATCTTTCTCTACACCTGATTCTCTCCAAACCCCAACCCTTACTCTCTCTCTGATCTAGGTCTAAAATGGATGCGTGTATGGGTGTCGGGATCTCTGGTGAGCTAAGGATTTTTCTTTGTTTTTGCTGATGGGTTTGAGTTGAGGGAGGTTGAGAGAGTTTGAACTTTGAAATTTGAGAGAGAGAGAGAGTTTGAACGGCTGGTGAGTGGGTTTATTTTTTGTCCGGTTGAGTTAAATCTGAGTTAAGTGAGTTGAACTACGGTTTAAGTGTTGGTTTACATTTTAAATGACGTGGATGATTTTTGAGCGTAGATCTTTTTGGTTTAAATCTCCACCGTGAAATGGAGCCTCTCCATTTCAAAGAGAAATGGAGAGGATCCGTTTCCAATATTGTATTGTATGGTTTATGTTGTTGTCTGGTGTAGGTAGGTGTCATTTTCCAAAGTACGAAATTAAATTAGGGGAAACAGGGTTTTGAAACCTAGATGGGGTGGAAGGGTCAAAGGAGATATTAAAGGCAAAGGAAAAGGTGAGTCTACTTCTATCAATTAATTTAAGCAGGTAGTTGGTTGTTCGATATATTTCTACCTTTCCTTTCCTCACTAGACTACTACTAATAATAGCATAGGATGTACGTATTAATGTTAATGTTAAGGATAGTTGATAGTTCCTTACCGTATAATTGGGTTTGTATGTATGTATGTAGGAAATATCCTTAAACAAAGTGGCTAATGCTAATGCTATTAGGTGGCAACAGAGGCAGAGTGCAGAGCAGAGTGAAACTGAGTTTAAGAGGCAGAGGTGGTTGGTTCATGAATCATCATCATCATCATCATCAGTTCATGGCTTCATAATCATAGTAACTTGTGCAGCTTATTTATTTATTAGTGTGTGTGATTAGTGATTACATTTTACAGTGGTGTTGAGGGCTGTTTGTCCAATTCCAATCCAATTGTTAAAAAGCCTTAGAGCAGGCCCGTGGGATCATGGCTCCAACGAAAGACTAAAAAAAAAGCTCAAGAAGACCATATTTCGGCCCCCAAAATCTCAATAGTCAATATGGGCCCAATCCCTCCCAATTAAATAAGGTAACAGAGGCCCACATAAATCTAGTTGCGGTTCGTCAAACAGAACAAAGTTGTCTCTCAAACAAAACTAGGAAAGATCATAGGACAGGAGTAGGAGTAATAATTATTCTCATTAATCTATATTACTCCCTCCGTCCCATAATTCTTGTCCTGTTTGAAAAGTCAAATTTTTTAAGGGAACATCATTTATTATCTTGTCTGTCTTTTAAAAATATATAAGTTTCCAAAACTACCCTTAAATAAATTTACCAAAAAATTTTCTTTTCAAATACTCTGTAGTAGTTTTGAAAATAAAATAGGAGTATAATAGGAACATTAATAAATTAATGACTTTTATTTTTAGAAACAGGACAATATTTTGGGACATCCCAAAATGGAATAGAGGACAAGAAATATGGGACGGAGGGAGTACTATTTAAGGTGTTTTTTTCTATTTGGACAATTTTTTTATTTATTCTAAAATACCCCTACAACTTACATTTAAATAGAAACAAAACTTGGTAAAAATGCTTTCAATAACTCCCAAGTAAAACACTATCTACAAAATAGGACCACACTCTTAGTACACTCATGTTGGTTTTCAAACTCAAAATGCTCCTTCTTCAATTCTTCAATTTTTTCAATTTTGTGTTAATCTTCTTTTCACTATTCTCATCATTTTTTCTACTCGCTTTGCTCAAATTTGCTTTTACTCAATGGTATGTGTATGTCAATGTACATTGGTCTTTTCTATTTTGGTTTTCTAATTCATGAACAACTTCTTATATTCTAGAAACAAATCAAATATTTGTGTAAAATAGCCCTTATATTTCAACCTTACTTTAATTTCTTTTACATATTTCTTCAAGAAATATGCACTAGGGTGTCTATTTTCAAGATTTTGGTATCTAAACTTCAAGGAACGTGCACTAAGGTGCACTGGGGTGTTAATCTTCAAGATTTTTGTGTGCTCCGTCCTCCAACTCCAACGGACTGTTTGGACTTTGGACTTGAAGTGTATTCAATAACAAAAATGTAAGTATCTTTCATAACTTCTATTTAAAATGCCTCGTGTGTATTGGGTTTTCTGTATTATGTTTGCTTTTATGAGTTGCCATTCAGTATTTGTTTTCCTATATATATTTAATTTATATTTGGTTTCTTTAACTGCATGATATTGATAAAGCTTTATCTGTGGACTACGTGTATCCAAATTTGAATTCAAGTGAACTAGAAAGTGCTAAAGTTGATAGTGGGAATTTGCTTGCTTCAAAGACACACATGCCATTTGATAATTTGGAATGAGTAATAAGTTGGGTTTGAAAGATAAGGGTAATGTGTTTGATGTTCAGTGCATCAATCCTTTAAATGTATTCCCTATTCAAGATACTCATGCTATTAGGAGTGATACCAATCTAGATAAGGCAACAAGAGCAGAGCCCAAAGTGCAACAAAGTAAATGGAATACGGTTTTAGGAGTTTGAGTTTGCCATTTAGTATTTGTTTTTCTGTATTTGGTTTATGTTTGGCTTACTACTTTGTTGGTTTTTTAAAACTCAAAATGATATTTAAAAATAAAAATAAAAAAGATTCAGTTGAATGCTGACTTAGAGTTTAGAAAAAAAATATATATATATATCTTATTATTTTATCTTGATTTAGAGTCTGAAAGGGGGGGGAAAAAAAATCTTTCAACTCTCATGTAAAATACTGCCTACAAAATAGGATTATACTTTATTATCATTATCCTTTTTATATCATTATCTTTTCTTCTTCTTTTTTTTCTTTTTTTTGGTCAGTTTGATGGGTGTTTAATATTTTCTCTAATTAATGAGTATTTTTTAAAGAATGGGAATGATATATATATTTATTTGATTTCTTTTTCTTTTTTTTTTCTTTTGTGTGGTTATAGGGGTTGACTCATTATTTTAGTGTATGTGTTCTAAGTGGTGCTCCCTCTTCCTCCTATTATTATTTTTTTTTTTTCTGTTGTTTTTCTTACATTTAAGCCTTGCTTTCTAATTTATTTTGTATTTTTTTAGGGTGACATATCAACTGTGCGTACCCAAAATATGGTTATTGAGCTCAACCTTTACTTGGGCTCACTATTTATTTGTATTGTGGACTTTGGGTTTCCTACTATGGATGGACCTATGCTCGAAGACCCAAGTACACTCCTGTTTCCTCAAACCTTTCTCTTTACCTCACAAAGTCGCTTCCTTTCTCTCTTGGTTTGGTCGCTCTTTTCTCTCAGTTTTCTGTCCAAAATTGCCAGCCCCCACTTCTCCCTTAATCCTCCTATTTATAGCCTTAGATAAGTGGAGGTGTTATGATTACTTCCCCTTACTAGTGCGAATAGGGGTCCAATTCCATCATCTTTAGGTGGGTGTTTTGTCGGAAAGATGGTAATGGCATTGAAACTGATTCCTACTTCTAAAAGCCTGCTCAATAGCGATATTCCTGAAGGTACTACCGAGTACAGGGTCCTCCCGAGCAATGATACCCCTGACCAGGTTAAAGACGATCAGGAGGGGCTTCCTTTGGGTATCTAAGACAGTGTAGTCTCATCTCGACTCTTAGGCCTAGATTGGGCCCTGAGGTGTCCAGATTGAGGCTATAGGTCCAAAATGGGGATGGGGTGATGTACTAGGCCGCTAGGCAAGGTCACCAGGCCAAATGGGCCTGGGGCCCAGGCGCCCGTACATCAACAAGTTTGTTAGATTGCATAGTAGGCACATTGGATGAATTCGAATGAGCGAAGTGGTAGTCAATCTATCAAGTAATTGTTAAAGACCATTTTTTGTAAATATTCTACCTATATATGCCTATATTTATTAATTTGTGTAACACTACGTTTTCAATTAATTGAAACTGTTACACTTTAGTTTCATTTTACTCAATCACATCTTTTTCATATGAAATTTAATATTATCCTTTGTTATGCCTTTCATTGCACATTTATTTTAAAAAAAGAGAATACATTTTTTTTTTTTAATTAAAGGAATGGTGACGTTGACAGCACTTCTTTATGTGTGTGTGTGTGTGTGTGTGTGTGTGTGTTTTTTTTTTTTAAAAGCATGCTAAAATTTAGTTATGGATGTAGACTAAGTGCCTATCTTTTAGGATTAAATATAATTACATAGCTACCATTTAAAAAATTTTAATTAAAAAGGTTTTGCTTTTACAACGTGAGAGTCTTTAGCATTTGAAATTTTTGTTTTGGTTATGGATGTGTAATACTAGCTACCTTTTAGGACTAAGTGATTGCCTTTTAGGATTTTTTTAAGAAAATTGATAACTCTCATTTAAAAAAAAAAAAAGATAATTGTGACACTTTATGACCGGTATATCTTCTTCTGTCATTACAAAGTTCACAATCCAAAAGGAATAATTTTCATTCATTAAACTTCTGGCCTTGGGTTCAAAAAAATAATAGATGGAAAAAAAGTTAATAATTTGCATTCATTAGAATTTGGGATTACTACATTTTTCAATCACAAAAATACCTAAGGGTATGATGAAAAAATTAGTATTTCATCCAAAACGCATAACACTCATACACCCCTAAGTATTTTTGTGATTGAAAAATGTAGTAATCTCAAATTATAATAGATGCAAATTATTAAGTTTTTCTTAAAAAAATAGAAAAGTATCTAAGTACGCACGTGAGCGCGTGCTCAGAGGCTAGTTAATACTTATAGAGGTAGTGTGGTGTGTCTTCCTCTTCTTCATTGTAGCAATACAAAATCAATCCTACCTTCTCATCACTGGCAGTTATTGTGACTACTTCTTTATTGTGTATGTCAGTGACAGTGACTAAGAATCAGAGAGAGAGAGAAAATTCTTTTATCAAATAAATAAATAATAAGGAAAATGTTAACGAGTGCCGCTGGAGCATTGGTTAAGAATCCATTTTAAGAAATTTTTGATATCACTTTTATGGAAAATGAAAAAAACTGTCAAAACATTAATTGCTTTTTTTTCTTTTTCCATAAAAACTTTCTTTAATTGGATTGTTAAGCAATGCCCTACGGCACTTGTTAACATGACCCAATAAATAAACATAAACCCTACTCCATCAGTTGCAGTTGTTTCTCATCAGTCAGAGACTCAGAGAGAGAGAGAGAGAGAAAGACATTTTGAATACAAAGAGCTTGGCAAGATGAGCACAAACCATAATAGTACTATAACTCCAATAAGAGACGCCTTAATATGGATTAACTTCAACTTTAACCTCGTTGGAATTGTTAAGGAATTCACTTTTCCCAGAAAGAGTAGAGGAAGCGTACCTGCTTTCTTTCTTTCCTTTTCTTTTTTACTTTTATTTTCTCATTTTACACACACTCTTTCATTTTCTTAGCCTTTGGATATATATGGAAAAATTTTACCTCTTTTTTAAGCTTTCAGTCTTATTTATAAAAAATTTATCTTATGGGTATTTTAGATTATTTTTCATTACTGAGGATTGTGGATGAGTCCTGTACGGACAAAGAGTTCTCTGTGCATATATTCATTGCAAGGTTGGAGGATCTTCCGCATGTTAAGTCATACAAAGACTACATTGTTCTCCACAATGTCAAGGTGCTTCTTGAATTTTAATCTTATTATGCAAAGTTGTACTTTTTTTTATGAGCATTTTTTGTTTTGAGAATTCATGGTTTCTGGAATTTTTTATTTTTTTGTCAAATGAATATTCTCACTTTGCTGATCTTATAGAATCATATTTTCTGTGTGTGTGTGTGTGTGTGTTTTTACATTTTACATGCATATTCTCTTTGTTGGTTTTATAGAATCACAAATTAGGTGTAAAAATGCATGCATAAATCTTTCAACATTGACACAGTTGAAGATTTTCTTGTCCTTACACTGTATGTCGTATTGTAGTGCTTAATCTTGGTTTTAGTATTCATTTAATATGGCAGCATGAATTGTTTTGCAGATTAAAAGAGTACAAAAGGGAGCCTTGCGCTTCTTTTGACAAAAGATACTCTTCATTTGCTTTATTCAATGAAACAAGTTTTGTCAACTTTAATCCTTATCAATCTTATCAAGGATTTTGCCTTCAACAATCTGACATGGGCATTATAACACGTACGAGGAATTTTTTTGCTATATTTCTATCTAGCGTAGATATGATATGGTGCAACTACTAAACTGAATGTCTCTTTTTGTTTGTACATATCAGTGTTATCTTATATTCTTATCGTAATTTGGGCTACTATTTTACTTGAGATCTTTTGTCATTCTATAGAAGTTGTGGATTACTGTTGTTGTTGTTATTATTATTATTATTATTATTATTATTCTTTTCTGAGTTGTTGTTTAGTAATGGCATCAAATCATTGCATATGCATCCAGCTTTTCTCCTTTGCTTGCGCCTCAAGCATCTTGCAGATGCATTGCCCCTCCCTCCCCCCAAAAAAGCCTCTTTCTTTCTTTCCCCTTGTATTGCTCTTTCTTCTTTGTGATGCAGTTGAATGGACCAATGATGCATATATTCCATCCCAATTTTGGATTTATTGCATGGGATTCAATCATTAATACCGCTAATACTGATTTGAGACTTCAATCTTATGCTTTGTAGGAAATACTTCATGCTTGAAATCATTGAAAGATATCACACCTAAGACGAGTTTTGATCTAGTATGTAAGGTAATTCTTGTTACTGCGGTGGACAACATTGATGTGTAGTGATTGCTCTATTTTATTCTTTCAAGGTATTAAACAACTGATGTAATTTTCTTTTCACTATTGTTTTCATTATTCATCTTGTCTGCTTGGGAATTTAGGTTCTGCACATCGAAGAAGTTTCCCGCAATGTGTGGATGCTCTTCGTGTGGAATGGAAATGATACTCTCCCACTAGGCTTGGATAGGAAGTAAGTATTTATTAATTTGATCTCTTTCAGCAGCGATACTCAGGCTAAGTAGCTTAGATGAGGGTTCACAGTGTGGGTGGGAAGGCTTAGATAAAACTATGTTCTCTCATCAATCCTCTCTTTTTTGAATCTTTGCCACTTTTTGCAAGTGAACTTATGAGGTACGAAGACCAATGAATGTTGGCTTGTTACTATTGGTACCATAATTGGTGGAGTGAAAAAATCACTTATCTCATTTTCTTTCATCTATTAAATTCATCTTCCAAATAATTTTTGCCTTTTGTAATGAACCTGGGAAACGAAAATGCTACTTTATGACAAAATGTCCCTTTTAATTCTTGGGAAAAGTCTTGCTTCCTGTCAGAGTATCATTTGTTGTTTTGCCTTACATATAGATGTGTATGTATGTATTTGGAAATTTGAGAAGACGTCTCAGGGTTTTTACTCTTTCTTGCACTGCATTCCAGTGAACTCAAAAGTGTAACACAATGATGGTCAATGGTGGCTTCAGCCATGATTCTAACCTGTCTCTATAATAATCTTATATGTTACCTCATGTTTTGCCAAGATACCTGTTGAAACTAGGTTTAGTTGTACCTTTTATTATTCTTTGATATTTGGTTTAATTATGTGTTTGTAGAGACCAGTTGGTGATATTGGAGAAGATGAATTGTGTTCTCATGTCATTGTTGTATTTAGGTCTTTAGATATCCACTAATGTAATACTAGAAAATTCGTTAGCTTTTCTGTCATTCTTCTAATATTAACCCTTCCCACCCCCCGAAAAATCTTTAGATGAAATTGACCTGCTTTTCTCAGATTCAATATATTCAACTACTATTTTTTTTTCTAATAGCAAGTGCAAAAACTTTTGTTTGTGTGTTGTAGTCTTAATGACGAAGAACAGAACCCACTCTCACTACACATTGAACAAACTCAACTACAAAGGCAGATCCTCAGCCAATTTCCTTGTGTCGGAACTGTGTTACGAGTGGCAGCCACTGACAGTGGCGACTCCAGAAAAATTTTTCAGGGTGTTCCTCAACAAGCATAAATTACGCAATCTAATAAAAAAAAAAATTTATATTGACAATAACAACAATTAGAAAATACACAAATACATAAAATTTACAATTGCCTTCTACGAGTTTTCATTGTTTGAAATCGTTGCATAATAGGCTCATTATCAATGCTACAAGCTATATCTTTTTCAATATACACAACTAAGCAATCATTCATCAATTGATCTCCCATTCGTTAATTATAGGCTTTAATCAATAGGCTTTAATTATTGTTATTTAGCATAACAATAAACTATATTGCTTTAATTTGTTTGTCATTAATTATACTACTTTAATTTATTATATTTGTTTGTCTTTTATTTGTCTTATGCACGTTACACATTCTATGTGCATCACAATAATTAAAACAGTATAATGTGTAGTACATTACACTGCTAATCAACAATCACAAACAATAACCTGCCAATCAGAAAATTTCACAATCACAATAAACAATTTACTTCACACTCAAAGACAATTAATATATTACTAACACATTGACCGACACCAACATTGCACACGTTACACAAAAACCAACACCAACAAGCAACAGGGAAGATAAGACCAAATTTCAAAAAAAAAAAAAAAAAAAAGGGGGGGGGAGGGGCAAATGCAAGCAATTCGGTCAGCCAATCTGACCAATTGCTTGCTTTTGCTTTTTTTTTTTTTTTTTTTTTTTTGTCTTTTTAAATTTGTCCTAATACTATTGGTCTGTGTGTTGGTGTAATGGTGTTGGTGAACACCATTACACCAACACACTGACCAATAGGATAGATAAGGACAAATTCAAAAAAAAAAAAAAAAAAAAAAAAAAAGCAGGCAAAAGCTGAAAAGCATATAATGATATAAATTATATAATCATTGTAGAGAGAGAGAGAGTGTAACCGGTATTAAACTCAAGAGTAAAGAGAGAGAGAGCGTTCATTTCAATTTTGCAAAGAGGAGAGAAACTGAGAGACTTAGAGAAAAAGAGAGAAAAAGAGTAAAGAGAGAAATACCCAGCACGAGGTCCGACCGGCGACGGCGAGCACCGAGATCCGAGCGGCGAGTGGCGAGCGGCGAGCACCGAGGTCCGAGCGGAGATCTGCGATCTGCGACGGCGACGACTGCGATCTGTGACGGCGACCACTGCGAGACTGCGATGAGGGCGAGGCGGCGAGCGGCGAGCAGCAAGCACCGATCTGCGACGACGGCGACGGTCCGTGGGCGGTGGGCAGTGTATCAATGTATGGTGGGGTTTGTTTTTGTTTTCTCTGTATTGGGAGCTTTTTTTTTTTTAGATAAACACTAACTTTGCTGATGGATTGCTTGTATTGGGGTTTGGGGT
Source organism: Quercus ilex subsp. ballota (assembly GCA_032727855.1). NCBI lineage: Eukaryota > Viridiplantae > Streptophyta > Magnoliopsida > Fagales > Fagaceae > Quercus > Quercus ilex. The sequence goes on from CM064915.1 coordinate 69,962,902, forward strand.
TTGGTTTCTGATTTCTCTGGCAGTGAAGTGACCGTGGCGTGGGTTGATTGAAGTTCTCTGTTTGTGTTTTTTTTTTTTTTTTGGGAGAATCCGTGGGCTACGGGCTACCTGTAACCTGTGTAATCCATTGGGCTCGCCGTGGGCTTGCTCTATTACTTTTTTTTTTTTTTTTTTTTTTTTTTTTTTTTTTTCAGATTTTAGTTCAAATTTTTTTTGGGCTTTTTTTTTTTTTTTTTTTGCTTCGAAGTAGAACAGATTTTTTTTTTTTTTAAAAAAAATTTGAGGGTGTTCCTAATTTTGTTAATGAGGGTGTTCCTAATTTTGTGATCAGGGTGTTCCTAATTAAGATTATGTATAAAAATTTTTTTTTTTTTTTTTTTGATTTTTTTCAAGTCAGGGTGTTCCTAGGAACACCCTGACTTAGACGTGGCGTCGCCACTGGCCACTGAAGCACATGAAAATTTTGGTTTGTACTTTAAACCTAGTGGGCAATGGATGAAAATCCGCCACATGACATATGACGTGGAGCATGGATTGTGGTATGGTCTTCTTACTACACCATTCTTCTGTGTTAGTGTATAGATTAGGCTAGATTAGCCCATTGGGCTTAGCCCAGTATATTACTTGTATTGCACTCATGTTACTTGTACTGCACACATACTTAGCCTATATAAGGCTCTCTTTTGTACATTATTTTATACACATCAATATACTGACTATTCAGTCATTCTCTCTCTTTATATTGTTAACATGGTATCAGAGCCTTTCCTCTGATTTTTTTTTTGGTTCCTGTGGACATCTCCGGCGTTCTTCCGCTGCCTTCGCCTTCATCCAGTAGTCACTGTCAGAAGCGAGTCACCGCCGTCACGCCCACAACCTTAGAACACTCGGATTTCGTCAGTTTGTTGATCCAATCGCCAAAGTAAAGGCACACATTGACAGATCTGATAGTCCCGAGCAAAACCCAACCGAGAACGGCCAGAAATCACCTCTCACGCGCTCCCACGCGCCGGCTGAATTTCTGCCGCTCGATCACGCGCCTCCACGCGTCGGTCACGCGCGGTCACGCGCTTCACGCGCCTGCTCCTTATCGTGTCTTGCCACGTCAGCCCTAGGGTGACGTCACACAGCCACGTCAGCATCCCACGTCAGCATCAGCCGTTGACTGTTGACCGTTGACCGTTGACTTGACCGTTGACATTGACCAAAGTCAAACTTTTTCAACCTAACCTGTCTTGCTCAGTTTTTTGCGTAGATTCCGATTTTGGGCTCCGTTTCTGCATTTGAGGTCTCTAAATCTCATTTTTTGGTCATTTTCTTCATTATGGCTCAACAGAATGAACGAGACATCATACGTCCTATCACCATTGTATTGGATGGTCCTACTAGCTATCATGCATGGTCTCAGAATATGACTGTTTTTCTCAAAAGTCGTAAACTATGGAGATATGTGACTGGTTCAATTCCTAAACCAGTACCAAACCCTAAGTCCAAAGTCACAGCTGCTGAAGAGTCTTCCAAGACTACTGTTACAACAGATGATTATGAAGATCGCCTAGAGGAATGGGAGAGTATTCAGAGTAAGATCTTGTCTTGGTTTATCAATACCTCTATTCCCTCCATTCATAATCTTCTTCCTCGTCTTGAGACTGCTGAGGCTGCTTGGAAGTTTTTGGCCGATCGCTATAATTGTACTAATGATTCAAGCTTGGAGTTCCACATTGAATCAAAACTTTATCAAATGCGCCAAGAGACAGGTCAGTCTATTTCTGATTTTTATTCTCAGACTTCTACTATGTGGGAACAACTTTCTGCTGCAGATTCTCCACTAGTGTGTTCTAAGGACATTGAACTCTTTGTCAAATATCGGGATCGCCGTAAATTTATGCACTTCATGATGGGCTTGCGTGAGGATTTTGAGCCTACTAGGGCTTCTCTGCTTAGTCGGTCTCCTACTCCTTCACTTGATGCTGCAGTCAAGGAGCTCATTTCTGAGGAGAACCGTCGGCCTACTCATCACATGTCATCATCTGATCATGTATTGGCCACACCATCTCCACAGCCTCCCATTGCTGCATTCACTGCTCCTCCACGAATAAACTCTGGGCGTCCCACCTCTCAGTCTTCTAAAGGTACTCGCTGCGAGTTTTGCCGTGCTAAAGGCCATGACATCTCAGTTTGTCGCAAACTGCAGAAATTTGTGCAAGAGCAGAATAAAGCTTCTCTTCCTCGGGCAGCTGCTGTATGTCCTTCAGATCCATCGGTTCCTACAGGTCCATCTTTGGCTTCCTCACTTACTACGGCTGATATTGAGGCAGTTGTTCAACAGGTTTTATCCCGTACTTCCACTGCCCTTTCTGTCACCTCAGGTAAACAACCTTGGTTTTTTGATACTGCATGTTGTAACCATATGACTCCTGATGAATCCCAATTTTCTGATAAGGCACCCTTAGAACATTCAATCACCATTTACACTGTTGATGGAACTCCTATGCCTGTTAGTCATAAAGGAACAATCTCTTCTCCTTGTTTATCCCTTAGTGACACTTTTCATATCCCAAAGTTATCCCTCAATTTGCTTTCTGTTGGTCAACTTTGTGAATTAGGCGTAGATCTTCTATTTACTAATCATGGTGTGGATGTGCAGGATCCCCGGACAGGTCAAGTGTTTGGGACAGGCCGTAAGGTTGGTCGCATGTTTGAGGTTCATGACTTGAAGATTCCTTCACAAGTTGTTTCTGCAGCTGCTACCACTACCACCTCCTCACCTGATCTATGGCATGCTCGTCTTGGTCATCCATCCTTATCTCGTCTTCAGTTGTTAGCTTCTCAAGGTCATTTAGGTTCAATTCAGTTTCAAAAATTTAATTGTACTTCCTGTCATTTTGGCAAACAAACAAAATTGCCCTTTAATAATAGTGACTCATTTTCTTCTGCACCTTTTGATCTTATACATTCTGATATTTGGGGTCCTGCACCTGTTTCTACTGAGGGGGGATCTAGATATTTTGTCATATTTGTGAATGATTTTTCTCAATATACTTGGATTTATCTGCTTCACCATAGGTCTGAACTTGTGTCTATTTACCAAACATTTCATAAAATGATTGAAACACAGTTCAATCGCACCGTCAAAGTTTTTCGATCAGATAATGCTCAAGAATATAATGATAAATCTTTCCTATCCTTTTTAGACAATCATGGTACACTCACTCAGCGGTCTTGTCCTTACACCTCTCAACAAAATGGTCGTGCAGAACGAAAACATCGTCACATTCTTGATGTTGTCTGCACCCTTCTCTTTTCTGCCTCTCTTCCTAAGCGCTTTTGGGGTGAGGCTGCACTCACTGCTGTATATACCATTAATCGTATTCCTTCACCAACTACAAACAACAAATCACCATTTGAGCTTCTCTATGGTCAAACCCCCGACTACTCCTCTCTTCGGGTTTTTGGTTGTACTTGCTTTGTCTCTCTTCCTCCTCATGAATGAACAAAGCTTCAACCTCGTGCTCGTCTCTGTTGTTTCCTTGGTTATGGTGTATCTCAAAAGGGGTTTCGCTGCTATGATCCCATTTCTCATCGTCTTCGTGTCTCCCGTCATGTTGAGTTTTGGGAACATCGTCCTTTCACGAGTCTTCAGCAGTTTTCTACATCCTCTTCTTCTGAGTCTCCCATTTTTACTGATCTTTTCCTCCCTCTCTATCCTGAACTTGTGGAGGATTCTTCAACATTGGCTGCCTCTCCAGACGACTCATCTCCGGTTTTGTCCCCGGCATATGACCTGCCTGTCTTGGATCCTGTGGCACCACCCTCTCCTGAGTCTCCTAATGGTCCTGAACTGCGTCGTTCCACTCGGGTAAGCATTCCTCCCCCTTATCTCTCTGATTATCACTGCTCTTTTGCCCTTGCCACCCTCTATGAACCTCACACCTATCGTGAGGCCCATGTTGACCCTTTTTGGCAGCAAACTATGAATGATGAACTCGATGCCCTTCATAAAAATCACACTTGGGATATGGTTGATTTGCCTCCTGATCAGTCTACAGTAGGTTGTAGGTGGGTTTACAAGATCAAGACCAAGGCTGATGGATCTGTTGAACGATACAAGGCTCGCCTAGTTGCCAAGGGTTTTACCTAGGAGTATGGCATTGACTATGAGGAAACATTTGCTCCTGTTGCTCGCCTTACATCTGTCAGATGTCTTATTGCTGTGGCTGCTGTTCGCCGTTGGCCTCTTTATCAAATGGATGTGAAGAATGCTTTCCTCAATGGTGACCTTCAAGAAGAAGTGTACATGCAGCCACCCCCTGGCTATCCACACTTAGGCAATCAAGTTTGTCGCCTTCGCCGTGCTCTTTATGGTCTCAAACAGGCTCCTCGAGCTTGGTTTGAAAAGTTTAGTTCAGTTGTTGCTCAGCAGGGTTTCACTTCAAGTCCTCATGACACTGCTCTCTTCGTCCGAAGATCCTCTGCTGGTATCACTCTTATTCTTCTCTATGTTGATGATATGATTATTACTGGAGATGATTCTGCAGGTATCCGCTCTCTTCAGCACTTCCTTAGTCAACATTTTGAGATGAAAGATTTGGGCACTCTCAGCTATTTTCTTGGGCTTGAGGTTACCTCATCCTCCGATGGATACTATCTTTCCCAAGCTAAATATGCTTCTGATCTTCTCTCCAAAGCCGGTATCACTGATAACAAGACTGTTTCCACTCCTTTGGAATACAATGCAAAGCTCACACCTTTGGATGGTGAACCTATATCTAATGCTACTCGCTATCGTCAGTTGGTTGGTAGTCTGATCTATCTCACTGTTACTCGTCCAGATATTACACATGACGTGGGTATGGTTAGTAAGTTCATGGATGCCCCTCGTTCTGTCCACTATGCTGCTGTTCTTCGGATTCTCCGATATGTCAAGGGCACACTTTATCATGGTCTACACTACTCCTCTCGGTCTTCTCTTGAGCTTCATGCTTATTCAGATGCGGACTGGGCAGGTGATTCGACTGATCGATGCTCTATCACAGGTTTCTGTTTCCTGTTGGGTACTTCTCTTGTCTCGTGGCGTAGCAAAAAGCAGGATGTTGTTTCCCGTTCCAGTACTGAGGCTGAGTATCGTGCCCTTGCCGACACCACCTGCGAGCTTTTCTGGCTTCGCTGGCTCTTGGCTGACATGGATGCTCCACAGCCCACTGCTACTCCTCTTTATTGTGACAATTGTAGTGCTATCTACATTGCTCATAATGATGTCTTCCACGAACGCACCAAGCACATTGAGATCGACTGCCACATCACTCGCCAGCATCTCAAGAAAGGCAATCTCAAGTTGTTCTCCATCTCATCTGCTGACCAGCCTGCTGATATCTTCACCAAGTCTCACCCGCCTGGTCGTCTTCGAGATCTTATATCCAAACTCCAGTTGGCTTCCTCCTTGCCACCTCGAGTTTGAGGGGGGATGTTAGTGTATAGATTAGGCTAGATTAGCCCATTGGGCTTAGCCCAGTATATTACTTGTACTGCACTCATGTTACTTGTACTGCACACATACTTAGCCTATATAAAGCTCTCTTTTGTACATTGTTTTATACACATCAATATACTGACTATTCAGTCATTCTCTCTCTTTATATTGTTAACATTCTGGAGTTGGATACCTATCTAATAGTGATAATACCGTTTTGCAATGTATAAAGTAAGATTATTATTATTATTATTATTTAAAATTTATAAGATTATTATTATTATTATTATTTAAAATTTATGGATGTCACAGGTTTATATATGCATGTTTTGTTGCAATATTGTTGCATGTTAATTACTCATCTTAAATAATCAGAGACTTTGATAGCCGAGTGGGGACACAGGGTTGTATGCCATCGTGGAGCACACCTCCTTATTGTCTAACTGGTAATCTATTTAATATTTATAGTTGTTTTAGATGTTTTAACATTTTTGTTTCAGAAATATTCCTCTATTATTTTCTTTAGTCTCAAATATGGAAAGACTTTTGAGATGGCAGAGTCATACTATTTTTGCTTATTTATGTTTGTCCTTATTTCTTCTCAGTGGTAGATGATGAAAATATTCCATTTGGAACATTGATGGATCTTCTTACTCATCCACAAGTGTCTTATGCAATTCTTACTGTCAGAACTTTCATGCTACATGGTTATGAATATGCAATTGATCAACGATAAATTACTTACGATGCTCTTTAGCACAAAGCAAGAGATGTTTTATAACATTTGAACGTTTTAAATTTATGGATATGTACCCATTTAATGATTAGGAATTTGATCCATTTGTTGATCTAAAGTTACGAACCTATTTTCCTTGTATCTTCCAGATTGATGTTATTATCAAATGTGTTGTCCGTGTAGTAGTAATTTGTCCGTCTCAGGCAAAAGACTATTGTATTCCTGTTGGATCAAATCAATACAGGATGAGATTAACGTTAGAGGGCCCAACTGCGAGAATACATGCCTTACTATGTGGTGAAAATGGGGTAATGCTTAAAATTGGCATTTTAAAAGTTGTATCCTTTTAACTACAACTTTCCTGTTTGGCCCCTTTATTTTTGTTATCAGTATTTATTAATTTATTTTTCTTTATTTTGACTTGACTATTACTGGATGCAGATATAGTTTTTTGGGGGTTTCTCAATTGATGATCTAGCAATTAAGGTGGAAAAATTAATTGGAATTCCTGATAATGAAGTTCATGGTTCTCTGAGGTGTCCACCATGAATAAACTGTTGCATAAATTGGAATTCTACAGGGTATCATATATGTCACACTATGCTTGTGTGATGAAGTTTTACTCTAAATTCTCATGGAGCTTCTTAGAAGATGTATAATTATTGTAAAGTAACATCTTTTTTAGTGTAAAGCATACCTGTACTTTAGTTGGGAATTTTGAAGGGGCTGATCATGTAGCATATCTTTATTTTAGTTTAGGGTTTTGAAGGGGCCAATAAGGTCTCTCATATATAATCTCTTGCAAGTTTGGTGTTCTATCTTTTTTGTATAGGATTCTTGAGGTACCTTGTAAATTCTTATAGATAGTGAATACACAAGAATTGTATTGATGATTGCACACTTTGGTTTATTTTGTCATGGTGATTGGTGAATGTATAGTAAACCCTCTTCATTTTGGAGTGGATTTTGTGTTGTGTTTTTGTACGTTTTAAGCTAAAACTAGTTCATTTTGGATTTTTGTCTTCAATCTATGATGCTATATTTCAAAGTTGAATGTCCTTTCTCCTGAATACTAGACAGCATGATGAAATCACTATGCACTGAATCAAACGTCCACCAGATGCAAAGTGAATGTACATGTGGTGCTTCACTGAAACTGGATTACAGCTAGAATTGGGGTGTCATTGCTGCACTGACAGAGGTTGAAAAATTGAGACCAGTCTTGTGTGCTACTGACATCGAAGCTTATGCAGTATCATTTACGAAGACTTTTGCAGAAGAGATAGGTATAGAGGAATTTATTGAAGGAAACCTTTACACTGGTAATATTTGCAGTACAAGATGATGTACTACATGCTAGCCGGATCCATATATTTCTGGAAGCCTAGGAGTACCAGAGGCATTTCAATATGTTAGACTAGTAACTAAGTAATGGTACAAACAACATTTTTTACAATATTTTTCTTATCAATAGAGTTAGCAAGTTTTAACTTGTTCTCATTTGAGAACAACACTGATATCACATTTTTATTTAAAATAACAATTTGCCACCTTAGCAGTTGTGAAATTCTCTGTCTCTAGACATATTGCTAGTAACTAGTCCAAAATTGAGATATAAACCATTTCTTGGGAGGAGGAGAAGAAGGATTATCATGGCCTATGACCAAGATAATTTATTTGGAGTAACAGTATTTTCCGACATCACCTTCTCCCCTAGCTGCTATTATTCCTAAAAGTCAATTCTATAAGCTTGCAGAGAAGAGTTCCAAAAAAAAAAAAAAAAAAAACCTTGAATTAGGAAGAAGAAGAAAACATTTTCCATCGATGAAAGATGATCAGAGATTACAAAAAGTAAATTTCCATGTCAGTTGTCAGACATGTTGCCTCAACTGTTAGCTTTATTTGTCCCAAGCCGTCTCAACTTTAATAATAAAAAATGCATGAAATTTCCAGAGATGACAATAGCAGCACAAGGTAATGTCAATCTTGCAATCAACTCTGGTTTAGATGCATGGCACCCCTTCACCAGTTCCATTTATCTGAGACAGACAAAACCTCAAGCATTCTTTGAAAAGCTCCTGTGGTAAAACAAAACATGACAGAATGGACAGGCGATAATAAAATCTTAAGAAGCAATTACTGTGAGCCACTTTTTTCAAGCTTCTCGATTTCTTCACGGTGCTTCCTTTCTGCCTCCTGAAGTTCTCTTTCAGCATCCTCCTCTTCTTCAATTTGATCAAGATCATCAAACTCCTTGATTGCTGCCATTGCTTTCACTACAGGATCTCTTAGCTCAGATATTAGCCCGCCACCAACCTTGTACTCTTCCTCATCTCCAATCAGGAATAATCGCTGGTCAGGTCCTGATGCCATGGGAATGTCGACTGCCAATAGCTTCATATCATACTGAAAGAAAGATGACACCAAATACTTAAATAAGCATAACCAGACCAATTAAACAAAATAAAATTGACCACTCCAAGTTCTAGGTTCCATATCAGAAGAAAAGACTAAAGATCCTAGTGATTCTAGGTTCCATATTAGAGGGATTCTGTAGAAAATGAGTAATTAAGTTCACATTTGTTTTTTTTTTTTTTTTTAAGCTATGATAGTGTTTCTAACCTATAGCATCCATTTTATAATGATTTTTCTTTATCATCAAGCCAAGAAACCAATTGATTTTGGTGTAGACTGGGGATTGAAACCCAAATCTCTTATTTGACAACAAGAGACTTTACTAGTTAAGCTAACTGGATTCCACATTAAGATCAATTTTCTATATATATAGTAAAGTGGAATTTAGTGAACCCTCTCTCTCTCTCTCTCTCTCTCTCTCTCTCTGTGTGATTGATGGACTATATGTGTGAGCATGTGTTCATGTATGTGTGTGTGTGTGCGCGCACGCGCGCGCCTGTGGATGCATGCATTAACCTGGTTATTAACTGTATGAGCTGTCAGATAACTTCTAATTAACTAAAGTAGCAGTAATATGCAAATTAGGGGTTGTGAGAAGGCATTCAGTCTCACCACTTGACAAGAGCTAAAGATAAAATTATGGAGCAATTAATGGTGCTGGTAAATTCAAATAGTAATTCTCTGTCCATCATGCCAAATGCTCGAAATAGAATATCACATTCATGAGGACAGGGGTTTAAAGGGAAAGCGCTATCTCCCATTCTATAGCCCATAAGCTTAATGAACCTCCAACTGACCCAAAAAACCTAACTCTAGCAACATAACATGAAATCATTCTTGCAGTCTACATATCTCGACAACATGGAGCAGGAAGAGTGTGCACATAAATATTGAACTTAAAGAGACAGTCCCATTCAATGTTACAAAGGACGCTGAGGCAGAGCAATAAAGAGACTTATACAACCACATACAGAAAGTTTCATTGCCTCATCTGATGTGAGGGATACAGGGAAAGTGGGTGGAATAGAAAGTAGAAACATACCTGCCCTTTTTTATTCTTGACTTCAACACTGACAAGACCCTTTCGCTCAGAACCTCGTATTGGGAAGATGAGAAAACACCTTTTGGTCCTAAGACTAGGCTTGAAGTTCTTCAGTGTAAGCCCTCCTCCTGACATCACATAGGCTCTCAATTCTGTTCCAGAAAGAGGGGCACCCATAACCTCAAGGATCCCAGCAGACGTATTAAGCCTCCTCATGGCCATTCTATAAACTTTATCAGGATTGATTGTTAATCTTGAGCGGATATAAAGGCCCTTCATGTACGAAAAAAAACAAAATACAAAACCTGTGATCTATAAATTATCATAGCATTTCTCAATGCAAATAATACTAGCAAAGATTGTATTAAACAAAATTATTCACAACTTGCAAATTAGCAGTTTTTGATAAATTAAATTGCAAGTAGACTTTTTTTGATAGTTCGATAGTGACAATGGGGAAGGGGGGATTTGACCCTGGAAGGCTAGATATATCCATTGGAAACGCTAGGAGGTGTCAGTTGAGCTACAAGGGTGTTGGCTAAATTGAAAGTAGACTCTCTTCAACAGGAAATCAGAAAACAATTTAAATATTAAAAAAAAAAAAAAAACTTTTCCCTTATTCAACGAGACAATTTAGATCGATTTCCACTATCTCAAATAGAAAAATAGTCGACAAATATCTCCTAATATGTAGTATGTGAAGTGAGAGATGAATTTGTGAGATTATAGAGAGCCTTACATAACAAAATGAATCAAAGCAGAGAGAGAGAGAGAGAGAGAATGAAAAAACAAAAGTAAGACAGGAAAGAAGAAGTTGGTTTGAAGCATAAAGATAATGCAAGGGGATCCCAATCTATGAATATTGATTTGATATCTCTAGTGTAGTGTAGTGTAGAGGTAGAGATTTAAAAGAAAAGAAAAAGGAACTTACAGCAAAAGCGACGATAGCAGAAGAAAGGGCGAGAAAGCCATACTTGGCCATGCCTTCGGAGAGGCCAACGAAGGTATTAGCTATGCCGAACATAATCCTCCAGAGCAAAGCACAGAGTAAAACGGCAGTGGCCCCAAAGAGAAAGAGAGAGTTTCTCTTAAAGAAAGCCTCAAATTGCAAACCAATGGCCTGGCGGTAGCGAGAGAAAGCGGAAGAGAGAGCTGTGGCGGGCTTGTCAAAGACCTTTCTGGCATTGTTGACCGAAAAAGAGAAGAACCTAAACCCAGTTGATGTGAAAGAGAGATTAGGGTTATGAGGTGGTTTGAAAGTGAAAGTGTTTGAGAAAGAGGGTTTTGGTTTAGAATGTTGAAATTGGGAGATCAAGGAGGTGTTGGTTTTGGAAGACGATGATGAGAAATTACGAATAGCAGAGTAAGAAGGGACATTCGGAATAGTAGATGTACAAGTTCTAGAAAAGGAGCGATTTGGCTGAGGCAGATGATGATTATTATTATATTGGAGCCTCCTCAGAAGAAGACCTCGGATCAATCTGGAAGAAGAGGGTTTTGACATTTTCTTTTTTTTTTTTAATTTTATTATGTACCCAAATCCAAATACTGCTTCTACTTCTTCTTCTTCTTCTTCTTCTTCTTCTATTATTATACTGTAAAGAAAAAATATGGAATTAGATTCACCTACACTACACTACACTACACACAAACCAAACTCCCCGCCTGTAAGAAGAAGAAGAAGAAATCGGCTTCCTCGTTCTTTCTTTCTTTCTTTCTTTCTTTCTTTTTACACAGTCTAGACTCTAGAATATTAATCCGGGTCGGGGGTTCATCTCCAACTCCAATACATTTACATCTATTTCGTTTTCTTCTTTCCGTCAACTAAATACCTGAAATCGGTCCTACTTCCTTGTTTTTCACTTTTCATTTATTTTTCCCCTTTCTAATAGCATTAGCATTGAAAAATTCCAATGCTACTCTATTTTATAATTTTAAAAAACTACTTTATTATTATACCATACCATTTTACAATACCTCTACATTCCAAACTTCTATTTTCCTCTTTTACTCAATAAATAATATATCTACATAATAAAATAATATATCTCAAAATTATATCTTCTCTCCCATCTCTCTCCTCTCTCTCATTTTCAGTGCAATTCTATGTTTAGAATTGCATTGTAGCAGTATTGCAAAAAAACTTGCAATACTGCTGTTTAGCATTTCCCAATGCAGATGATTTTGGGGCTTAAAATTTCAAATTTCCCTTAAATTTGACATTAGCATTCCCCAATGCTAATGCTCTAATTCACTAAAGTTTCTTAATTTACACTAATAATTGTTTGGAATTAATCGCCAATTTTAAATTTCATCATCCCTCACTTTGTTCAAGTCTTCAAGGGAGAAACATACACACATTATGTTAAAAGTATAATTTTTATATTATACAAAAAATATATATATTAATAATAAGCCTATTTACTCATAGATCTCTTTAAATCAATTAGCAAATAAACTTCTTCTTCTTCTTCTTCTTTTAAATAATACTCATCAAACAACAATATCTATTAAATGGTGCATTGCATCTCATAAATGTTTTCAATTCAAATTTTAATTTAAAAAAAATGTTTAAACAACCTTATAATTAAATTTTAACCACCCCCCCCCCCCCTTTCTCCCCCCTTTTTTTTTCCCTTTCTTCAACCATATATTTGATTATTTATAGTTTTGTGCTTTTGGAAATTACATTTTAAACACTATATTTCAGGGAAATTTTCATAACTAAACTTACACTTTTAAAATAACCTTGAACTTGAAGTTTAAGATGATTACAAATAAAGTCAATAGTTTTATTAGTTTCAAATCAAATACTTACGTAAATCCTTAATCAAATCTCCTCGTCATACTATACTTTATAAGTTAGGGTTTTATTTATGCGATTTAAAACATCTAGAGTTTAATTTATAACCACCTTAAAACTTCGTGGATATAGTCCACGGACACAATTTATTCCACCCATTGTGATCAAAATAACCCTTCACCTGTGATGTGTATTTTTGGTAACATAAGGAACCATAATGAATTGAAAGAGATTATGAGAACGAGAGAGTATTCGCGTCAATCATACTCTGACCAAATAGAGCAACGCATTCTAATTGAGCAATTCAAACGATTGCTAAAATTAACTAATCCAACCACCACGGCTAATTTTAGCCTAATTTGATCAAGCTTATAACAAGTTTCACAAAATAGGCATGTTTTAAGGGGATGGCTGTCCCTCCCATTAAAGAACTACAAAACCACAGACACGTCATATATTAAACTGCAAAATAAATAACTAGGTTACCATGGTGTTTTTGGGAGAGAGAGAGAATATTTGTGAACTTCCACAGACGGAGAACACAAGATAATAGAGTCGCTTGACAAAAAGTTTGATAGAGCAACAAAACACAATAAATTGTTCAGCATAAAATTCAAAAATAGAAGTTGTCTTCTCAGGTGACAAATTGTCTTAAGCAGTTTCAGGCAGAAAAGCTCTTCCTGGTTTACGCAATGCCAAAGATCCATGACATCCAAGAAGCTGCAGAATTCATAACAAAAACATGTTAAATTAACATTTAAATCACCATGCCTGCCCCAATCTAGGATACGTTAAATGTGGAGGAATGACTAATGAGGGGAAAAAAGAAATCAAGTTTGCTAATGAGGGGCAGACCACTACGACCCACAGTTCTACTCCACCTTGCTAGCACTTATCTTCTTCATTTTTTTTTTTTTGATAAGTCCCTGCTAGCACTTATCTTTAATCAATCAAATATTCCTAACTAACTTGGGATGGAATTGAGAGATTGTAAACAGTGTAATTATGAAGCAATTTAGAGTAGGAACAGTTTCTCATATTAAGGTGGATTTTAACTCCCAATATATAGTGCCTGTGTATATGCATGTGCAGTGCATATATCTGCAGTTTTAGTACTACCTTAGCATTGACACCATCTGGGGAAATCTTGTTCTCTGCCTTGTACTTCAGATAATCAGCACGGCTGAATTTGGTAAATCCCCTGAAAGGTAATCATTACAAACATAAGAAACATTCCAATGCTAAATTCTAGAAAACCAGATACATTTATATATCACACAAATTTCAAAATAGAGGTTAAACACTCGAAGACATCAAAAAATATACAATCATGTCAACAGGAAGGCGATGGAGACAAAAGCAACAGGACTCTATATGTCAACCTGATATAAGTTCTGTACACGTTTTTGAACTACAGCAACTCTAAGCCTCACCCACAGGTGACCCCTCCAACCCAACACACACAAGAAAGTTTTGAAGGTCTCCTGCAAACAGTATCTCTAACCTAGGTGCTGCGGTCAACAGTTTCATATGCACATTCTATTTAACATTCATAAATCACAAGGTGCATTAATTAAATGTCAAGGAAAAATAAGAAAACCCATACCACTTCCTGCTAACAATAATCTTTTGACGACCAGGAAACTTGAATTTCGCTCGGCGGAGGGCTTCCTGGGCATGCTGGCTGTTGCTGTCCTTACAGCGCACAGAAAGGAGGACCTGACCAATGCTTACTCTTGCACATACCCCTTGTGGCTTGCCAAAAGCACCCCTCATCCCAGTCTGGAGCCTATCAGCCCCAGCACATGAGAGCATCTTGTTGATCCGCAAAACATGGAATGGGTGCACCCTCACTCTCAAATGGAATGCATCCTTACCAGCAAATTTGGCCATGTACTTGTTGCAGGCAATTCTAGCAGCTTCCAATGCCTCACTTGTAACATTTTCCTTTTCCCAGCTCACAAGATGGACACAAAACGGAAACTCATCAACACCTTTCTTCTTCATTCCAACATCATATATTCTGATCTTGGGATCGGGGACACCACGACAATATCGTGATTTTGGGTAGGGTTTGTTTTTGATTTGACGATAACACCTTGCAGGTCCTACAAAAGTGTAGGCATGCATTCATCAAAAATAAGAACAGCAGCATGCAACAAATTACAAACAAGCCACCACATCAAAAATGTGAAATTCAAAAATAGCACAAATAAAATATGCACATTATCCCACAATCAACATAAAAGACAAGATAGAGTTTTATATTAACTAAATGCTAAAGAACTTGTACATTCGTTTCTAGAGCTATTCATCATTTTTTATTATTATCATATCATAGATAAAATAGTATTTGACAATTGCTCATTATTGTCATGCCAAGACACCAATTGATTTTTGGTTGAGGTGGGGATTGAACCCTAGATCTCCTATTCGAGGATAAGTAATTATACCAGGAACTCACTTTGCTATCCATCATTTGATGTCTTTTTTTTTCCCCAACAAACAATCCATCTTTCTAATACTTCTTGGATTATTATCTTTGATTATAATATTTTGTTCTTACTAAATGTCACAGTAGATTTTCCTCAGTTTTAATGCCTGTAGTATTTAAAGACAATTGTTGTTGCCAATTTGTAATGTTATTTAATAAAGATCTAAACATTCGCAGTACTATAAATTTTTGTTTCAAAAGATAAACCAAATACTTTGATGGGTATTAGCAAATACAAACGTTGTATGGTTTAATATGTTCTAAAATAATTATAGCACAAAAAATAATTGTAAAAAGTAGATCCGAGAATGTACAAAACAAAGGCTCAAACACCAACAACCAAAATCTTTCAATAGCCAAAAACAGTATCATAAGTTAAAACATAAAATGCCCGACATCTACATCAACATACACAATTCAGGAATATAACAAATCAAACGAATTATATCTTCAAAGACGTTCATATGCAATATGTAAATAGGTTTTTTTTTTTTTAAATTAAAGCAAGAAAAGGACAGGAAGACAGAGAATAGGAAATTTTAAATCGAAACAGAAGAACAAAAAGAAATGAGTTTGTGTACTCACTCCTCCCCATGGCGGCGAATGGCGATCTTGAGTGTCGTGTTATTTCCTGAGCTGAGAAGAGACGAGACGAGGCACACACAAACCCTAAAACGATACTTTCATATATATAGTCATAGTCATAGTCATAGTCATAGATATTGAAACTGCGGTTCGCGGATTCCTACAAGGTTGCGGCCCATTCCAATGTAAAATGGCTCGCGCATCATCATTCACAAACTTCGTCCTGGCCCAATCTCTTTTTCTTTAAATAATATACGACCCTAATTTTTTGAAGCCCATTATTTTTTTCTTCTTTTTGGATTAGTGAAGCCCATTTTTTGTTCACGCCTTTGTTAGGGAAAAGTACATTGTATATCATGTGCGGTAGAATCTCTATGTTGGTCTACACGATGAGAGAGATATTATATGCATCTAACAAAAGATCATTTGTTAAATGAGAGGTGATACGTTCACAATATTTTTACAACAAATCACAAATAGTTAGTTATTTTTTTTGACATCAATAATAGAAATATATTAATAAAGAAAGAGAAACAGTATACAAAAGAAACTTGGCCTAGGAGCTGTAAGACAAAAGGCTATGCAAGCCATGAATCGTGGCCAACAGTTTCTATGAAAACCAACAAAAACCAATAAAATAAGTATAAACTGAATAAGACACATTGTGTTTTCGCTAATGGTCTTAGCAAGGAGACGAAAGGAAGCATCAAGCTTTCTGCCTTTGCACAAGATCTTTAACAAGCTTCTGGTACTCCCCCATCAGGTCATTTGCTTGCTTGAGGATCTCCCTTGGATGGGGCTGTGTGTGTTGGAAGTGGATACGGTTTCGCGCTATCCATATCGCCCATGCAGTCATAGCCCATATCTCAAATTCCTTCCTCGATAATCTCTCCATCATCTATCTTGTAAGAAGGAAGAAGCTAGTCTCTGAGGAGCTTGTTTTCTGAATTCTGCCCCTAACCAGCGCCTACACGTTACGGGCTAGAGGGCATTCCCACAGAATGTGTCCCGTTGTTTCTTTATGCTGTCCACACACAATACAGATAGGGTCTACTTGCACTTTCTTTTGAACCAGGTTTGCTCTAGTTGGCAGGATGTTAGAGCATGCCCGCCACAGAAAGCTCCTTACCTTGGGCGGTACATTAAGAGACCATATTCTTTTCCACATCTTCCGGTCCAAACTAGCTAGGGAGTGCTCTCCTGTTTGCGGGTTTTTATTGAAAATATATTTGCCTTATTTTCTTTCCATATCAGTATGTCCCTCGAGGCCACATTACTTAGCTTGTTCTTTAGTATATCCTCCCTTGTATCCGGTTCAAAGATGGCATGCACCTTTCCTCAATCCCATTGGTTTGTAGTAGTGTCAATGAGGTCAGCCACCTTCAAATTCTTATCGGCCCAAGGTTTGAAGTTTGGTGATCGGGGTAACCACTTATGAGTATTGGCACCAATCGTTTGTCCATTACCCACCTGCCATATAGACCCTTCCCGTATCACGTCTCGTGCTTGCAACAAACTCCGCCATACCATAGATGGATTTGCTCCTAATTCTGCATCCAAAAAAGAACATGAGGGAAAATAGCGGGC
Source organism: Quercus ilex subsp. ballota (assembly GCA_032727855.1). NCBI lineage: Eukaryota > Viridiplantae > Streptophyta > Magnoliopsida > Fagales > Fagaceae > Quercus > Quercus ilex. Next base: position 69,980,034 of record CM064915.1, read on the forward strand.
CTTGTACACACGGTAAAACAATGAGTGCGTTTCATGGATAAGGCGCCATGCTTGCTTTGCCAACATAGCCAAGTTAAAGGCGTGTATGTCTCGAAATCCCATTCCTCCCTTCCTTTTTGACGTGCATAGTCTTCTCCAATTAATCCAATGTATTTTCTTCTCATCCCTAGTTTGGCCCCACCAATACTTTGATAGAGCAGAGTTTATCCCATCACAGACTGATTTTGGAATTTTGAAAATGCTCATCGAATAGGTGGGAATTGCTTGGGCTACAGTTTTGATCAACACTTCCCGACCCGCCTTTGAGATGTGCTTCTCCTTCCACCCCATGACCCTTTTTGTGACTTTCTCCTGCAGCTCTTTGAACGTGGAAATTCTTGATTTTCCTCCTACTATTGGCAACCCCAAATACCTCTCACAGCCATTCATAATTTGTGCCCCCATCAAACTCGAATCTCCTCCTTCACCTCATGTCTTGTATTTCGATTAAAGAAAAGGGACGTCTTCTGGCGATTTATGGCTTGTCCAGAAGCAGCCTCGTACTTGGCCAAGATATCAAGCAAGCGATGACATTCCCCTAGAGTGGCTTCACAAAAAAGTAAGCTATCATCGGCGAAGAGGAGATGTGATAATTTGACTCCACCTCGACACGACATGATGCCGTGCATTTCTCCATTTTCTGTGGCTTTCTTCAACATAGAAGACAAACCTTCAGCACATAACAAAAAAAGATAAGGGAAAAGAGGGTCACCTTGTTTGATTCCACGGGTCGGAGTAATATGTCCTCGAGGCTCACCATTAACGAGGACCGAGTAAGTTGTCGTCTGCACTGTTTCCATGGCCATGTCCACCCATTGTACAGGCAAACCTATCTTAATCATTATTTGCCGGAGAAAGCTCCATTCAACCCGGTCATATGCTTTGCTAATGTCCAACTTCACTGCCATGTGCCCAATCTTCCCTTTCCGCCGGTTCTGCATCCGGTGTAACATTTCAAAAGTCACTGTGGTATTATTAGTGTTAAGTCTATTTGGCACGAATGCACTTTGGGCATCGGATATGACATTTGGTAGAATTGTCTTCAACCGATTAGCAATGACTTTTGAGACCATCCTTAACACCACGTTGGCAAGGCTGATGGGGCGATACTCACTCATGTGCTCAGGTTTATTTTTCTTGGGTATGAGTATTATGTGGGCTAGGTTCATTTCGTGTAGACACTGTCCAGAATGCAACACAGACAACACAGCGAACGTAACATCGGGGCCAATAATGTGCCAGAATTTCTGGAAGAAGTACGGTGACATACCGTCAGGGCCGGGGGACTTAGACGGGTGCATTTGGAAGAGGGCCACCCTCACCTCCTCTTCGGTGTAAGGGAGCATTAACGTGCGTCGCATACCATCTGTCACAACCCTGTCGACCTTGTCTATTACTTCAGTCATATGAGTAGTGGCAGATGCTGTGAAGAGAGTCTGATAATAGTCCACGACAATCTCTTCCACTTTATTCTCCTCTGTTTGCCACCTCCCATCCGAATCCACCAATCCTTCAACGTGGTTTCTTTGTCTTCTATGACTCGCCCGTTGGTGGAAAAACCTGGTATTTTTGTCGCCAGCCGGTAGCCATATAGGTCGGGAGCGTTGTCGCCAAAAAACCTCTTCCTGCTGCATGAACTCGTTGACTTCTCTCCTTGTCTGGTTAATGCATTCCACGTTAATTCCATAATTGGAATTAATCAAGTGCTGCAACTCTTGTTGTTTGGTGTTCAGGCGTTCCCGTGTATTCCCGAAGGCACCCTGGCTCCACTTCACAAGTTCCAGACGGCATTTCTTAATCTTTTCGAAGAGACAAAACATTGGGCTCCCAATTGGGTGGGATTGGGTCCACAACCTTCGTATATGGTTTCCACACTCCTTATGGGCCACCTACTTTTCCTCAAACCGGTGAACTCTTCTTCGCCGACGCCTTGATTGAGCAATCTCAGTTTCGAGTAACAGAGGGTCATGATCAGAGTAAGAGGCCGTTAAATGTCTAACTTTTACAACCGGAAACATTTTCCTCCACTTCGGGTTCGCACATGCTCTATCCAATCGTTCCTCCACAAATGCACTCCCTGGTCTGCCGTTCCTCCATGTATATTTGTACCCTTGGTACCCCAAATCCTCTAAGTCACAGTGCAACAAAGTGCTTCGAAAATCTTGCATAGGCCCCAATGACTTAGGCACCCCACCACCTTTTTCCTCAGAAGACAAGAGTTCATTAAAGTCACCAATGCAAACCCACAGCATGGAGGCCCTAGAGTGGAGATGCTGCAACAAAGCCCAAGTTTCCCTCTTCCTTTGATCCTCTGGATGGCCATACACTCCGGTCAAGCGCCATTCTACCTGTAAGGACATCATGATATTTACATCAATATGATTAGGAGAGTAAGTCTGAGTGTCAACCGTAATACCGTCCTTCCATAACAAAGCCAGGCCCCCACTTCGTCGCACACTTGGCACCGCAAGCATGGACTGGTACCCAAGCTCATCTCTAATCGGAATCATCTCTTCTATTGACAGTTTAGTTTCCATAAGGAACAAAACTGTGGGTCTCTTCGAACTCACCAAGTCGGCGAAAACCCGAACTGCCGGGCGGTTCCCAAGCCCCTGACAGTTCCAACTCATGATACTCATTGCGTCTGGCGGTGCTGCCTAGCAGCCACCGCCGATCCCAAATTTTCTGCCATAAGCTTACCCAACGACTTTGCTTCCATCTCTAAGAGCTTCTGCTTCTTGTCATTGTGCGAATCATCAGGAGAGAGTACCTCTTGTTGTTTCCTTTTAGGTCCCAGCACTATCTCGCTAGAGAAACTAGCGTTCATGTTGTCTCGGGGAGGCCCAATACGACGCCACGTACCATGCACAGGTTCGGTTTTGTTTGTTACATTGTGGCAAGAGGGAAAAGTAGTGTTTTCAGGGGCTTTGGGAGAGTCAAGAATATGTGTAGGGCATGGAATATTGGGATGGGTGGGGGTCAGAACGTCAGTAATACTGTTTGATGGGACAGTTGACTTTGTGGTGCGAAAGGAGTTTTTTTGAAGGTCCGGTAACGGAGTATGGGCCAGCTGTGGGGGTGGATTAGGTGTGCTTGAGGTTGGGGTGTAGTGTTGATCATGGTCAAGGTCCGTACTATTGGAATGGGTGTTGGTCAGAGCTTCAGAACTATCATTTGATGGGACAGTTGACTTTGTGGTGCAAATAGAGTTTTCATGAATATCTGTTAATGGAGTATAGGCCATCTGTGGGGGTGGATTTGGTATGTTTGAAGTTGGAGTGAAGTTTAGATCATGGTCAAGGTCCGTAATATACGTGTTAAATAGATTTGGGTCTAATAATATTTCCTTATGTGTCGGAATAGTTTTGGAAGTTTCAGCAAGAGTCACAGTTTCCTTACGTGTCAGTGTAAATCCGAAATTTTCGGCATGAGCCCCTGTATCCACAGTGTGAGCCGTAAAGGGTGGGTTCAATGATGGAGGTGGCATGGTTTCCGTCAGAGGTGATGGTCGCATAGATGGTGACGGTGTGGGTCGGTGAGGCTGAGGTGGGGCTGCGGGTTGGGAAGTTTTGGTGCGCACCAGTTGTGGTTGTTGTATGGCGGCAAAAGAAGCTCTCAACCATGGGCCATATTGTTGGTCATTCTTCTGCAGAAATTCACCACTATCAGTCCAGAGCTTACAGTCCCTCTCGTCATGATTCAAGCGACCACACCAGTAGCAGAAGATGGGTAGGCGTTCATATTGGAAGGAGATCCAATGGGGATCCGAGTCACCCAAATCCACATACCTTCCTCGGCAGAGGGGTTGTTCAATGTTAATGCTAATCCGAACTCTAATGTATCGTCCTCGACATTCCCCAGATGGTGACGCCTCAACTTGTTCAACTCTGCCTATGCTACTACCTATAGCTATAGCATTGTCTTTGGTCATACGGCTGATGGGGAGGTTATGGATTTGAATCCAAAAAGAACTTGTATCAAACTTTGCATCGTCCACTGATTCAGAGGTACTTAGTTGATAGAGACCTATCAAATATTTGTCAAAAGACCAGGGTCCTTGCGAGAGAACTTTTTGCGCATCAGCTTCATGGGTGAACAATAGCAGAACAGTGTTTGAAGCCAAATCACGGACCTCGAAGTCTTGGACGAATCTCCACATGCTCTTAAGTGTGCGTGATAGCGCCTCCACATTAACACCGCGTTTGGTGAAGAGCTTTGCCACCAGTGCTCTGTTATTAATCTCAAAAACAGAGGTTAAAGGGATGGTTTGGCGTTCTTTCATGTGGAGAGAGAGGCAGGCACACTGCCTTGTGAGATCGTCCATGGATGAAGGCTTTGTGTTTCCTTTTTGGCGGTATAGATGAACAGGGGAGAGGAAGAGGGAAGGCAGCAGCTAGAAGTAAAGATCCACGGTTCCACCAAGGTAGGGGAAAGAGGCGGCCATAAAGGCTAGGGTTTCACCATCGCGGCTTTCCATAGGAGAGCAAACACGAGAGGAAAAATTTAGTTAAAAATTTAGTTAGTTATTATTGATTCTAATTTGAGTTTATCACTAAAATTACTTTTTTATCCCACCAATACCAACACATAATAACTTGTTACATAAGATTTGTTGTGAAAATGTTGTGAACATAACATTTTTCTTTGTTAAGTTACAGCAAGATTGAAAATCATCAAGCCAATACATCATTGATTTTTAACATAAATAGGATATGAATTCAAATATATTATTCAATAATAAAAAACTTTATTATTTGAGATAATTAAAATCCTTCTATGTTCATATTCATTGTCCATTAAAAGATTTTCTCATTCACTTTAATCTCATTTCTCAAATTATGGGACGGTTTTGGGGTCTTAAGGCTTGTTTGTTTTCTTGAGAACAGTGGAACCACAATAAGGATTTCTGATAAGGCCAAGCACATACGACTCAAACCGTTGAATTGACATTTTGTTGAGATAGAGGGCATTTACTATTACAAGGGTGAACCCATGGGAACTGACTACAGATACTCTGTTGGTTGAATTAGAACAGGAGATTAAGGGTAATAATGATGGAGTAATAATATTTGAAAATTGCATTTCTCTTTCAGTGGGGGTCATAGGGTACTTATAGTGCCGGTTTGGATAACATTAAAAGTTGCGTTGCATTTTCAGAATTTACGTTTTGGAACTTTTTTTTTTTTGTAGTGCATGAACAGTAAAATCACTGTGCAGGAGACAATTATTACTGTTCACGTACTGTAGCGCACTATCACTATTTACGCACTGTAGCAACACTGTTCACGCATTAAAAAATATTAAAAATAGGTCCCACGGTACTATTCATACATTTAAAAATTATTTTGCTACAGTGTTTTTAGTAACAATCAGTTTTCAGCAACAATAAGCAATAATAAGTTGTATCCAAACAGACTCATAATGTGATTGTTCTATAAAGAGAGACTTGGATTTAGTTGGAATTATTCCCTAAAGTCCCTTTTTTTTTTTTTGCCCTACCATGTGATTGTTCTCTTTCATTAGTTGAGAGGACATATGCCAAGAAATCACCCCCAAAGTTGTCAACTAGTGTGGACTTCAAGGGATCAGGTATGCAACCGAATTTAACCTATAAAAGGCTTTCCTATTCTTCCATTTTTTTCATTTCTACTTTTTTTGCTTGTGCAATCCCTACTCCTTGTATTAGTTTTTTTTTTTTTGCTTTTTCTTCAAACACCCTCAAAGTTATATGAATTTATTTATAAATTAATGGGTAAGATGATGTTTTTTAAGTTTATGAATATGCAGTTTTGGGTTAAATAAGGATGATCTTAATTTGATTTTGAATGTTGAGTAACTAAGTTGGAGAAATCTAATAAGGTATTTATTTTTTATTTTCATAAATCAGTACTTAAAAAATAATGAGGGAGAAAGAATATGAACCTTGAGAGTAGAGAATTCCATTGAGTAATGAGGTTTCCCTTAGCTAAGTTATGAGACTTTTGCTGAGACAACTAATAATTGAAAGATCAAATTAAACTTTGTTTAATAATTAGAGAATTAAATTAATAATTTAAATATATTCATTGTTAAATATAAGCCTGCATTATTAGTGTGCATTTGGGATGAATTGAATTTTTCAGCTTATCTCAACTTTCAACTTATTTTTGCTACTATTCATGGTTCTCACTGTACTTTTTAATATTATTCATGAGCCTCACTGTACTATTTAGTTTTTTTTTTAAAATTTTTTTTTTACACTTTTAGCAAAAAGTTTTTAGTTTCAGCTAAATAAAACTGTTCCAAACGAACACTTAATGTAATAAGATAGCGTCTTATGCAGTGGCAGAGCTAGGATTTCAGTTTTTTTGGGGGGGGGGGTTGGAGATTAAAATAGTATTAAAAGGACATTAAGTTTTTTTTTTCTTAATAATTATGTGTTACTTATGGGACCACTAATTGAATTGTCATGAAAAAAAATGGGAGAAGCAAGATTTTCACAATACTTTCATAAACAAATCATAAGTGATAAGTTGTTACTGATTCACATTTCAACTCACTACTGAAATTACATTTTTGCTCACTAATAACAACCAATTACAACTTGTTACTTAAGATTTGTTGTGAAAATGTTGTAGACATAGAATTTCTCAAAGCTAAAAGACTATAAATTTTACTATAAAAAGCTCACAAGCTGATGTGACAAAAATGTATGACACTTAAACAATATAATAAATAAATGTTTGAATGAAATTTTTTTTATGATTGATAACACGTCAATTTGTAAAATTTGTAGTATTCATAGCATTGCTCCACTGAAAATAATGATCAATAAAAAAAGGAATAATGAGATGGGTGATGATGTACATGGTGAGATAAAACTACTAAGAGTAGTAAATTTCAAGAAAAAGTAATATGATTTAATACGTGGGAGAAGTTTTGTTTTCCTTTTTTTTTTTTTTTTTTTTTTTGGTGTTTAGGGTATGTATTAAAGTGAGAGTCTTTTTTTTTTTTGGTCAGGATAAGGTGCCAAAAAATTAACATACGCTACTCCAACAACCGCTACGATCTTGCCAATTACCAATTTACCATACGCGACATCCGCGGATATCTTCTTGACACACAACCAGTCAACCACACTACAGGCCACACCCTTTTTTTGTTGGAGTATTCTGGTTTGCAGGCCATATTATTTGTGATCCATGTAGCTATGTATTAGAATTGGATTGGGTCGGTGAATGAGGTATATCGGTTGGGCCGGGCTTGGTTGGTACTTTTGTCACTTTGACCCGTTGGCTGCCACGTCTTTTTGTTCTTGTCTGTGACTGTGCGTTTGGAGAATAGAAAGCAGAAGAAAAGATCGTAGCGGTTGTTGGAGAGAGAGAGAGATGAGAGTATACCACGTTCCTTGCTTGGAGGACAACTACTCCTACCTGTAAGTTAATCCTTTTTCCTTAGAATTTCGATGAGAAATTTGATTATTAGTAATTAGGGCGATTGATTTGTTGCAAATTAAATTGCGCAGCATAATCGATGAGAGGTCAAAAGAAGCAGCAGTAGTGGATCCAGTAGAGGCTGAGAAGGTAGTACAATTTGCCAAACAACACGGCGTCCTTCTCAAGTTCGTTCTCACCACACACCATCACTGGTATGCATGTATGTATGTATGGTATTCCAATTCTTTCTTCTTCTTCTGGTTCTGGTGATATTAATAGTAAATAATAAATTAGGGATCACGCTGGTGGAAATGAGAAAATAAAGGAGCTGGTACCGGGGATTAAGGTTTATGGTGGTTCGTTAGATAATGTGAAGGGTTGCACTGATAAACTGGAAAACGGTGATAACATCACTCTTGGTGCTCATCTCAATATACTCTCTCTTCACACTCCTTCGTATGCTTCTTCTTCTTCTTCTTCTTCTTAATCACTTTCCCCCTTCTTTCTTGTTTGTACTTTATATATATTTTTTTTTGATAAGTGTTTGTACTTTATATATATATATATATATAAATATATATATATATATATATAAATATATATATATATATACTTTATATATATATATATATATATATATGTCTGCTGCTTTCTTCTGCTACTGTGTTACAGGCTCCAGCATAATTAGCTCAATAAGCATGATTTGATTTGATTTTTTTTTTTTTTTTTTTACTTCCAACATTAATGCATCTCATATTTAATCTTCTGAGCTATTTCCTTCTATTTTTATGTCAACTCAAGACTTAACCCCCTGTTTTTGGGGGTGGGGGTGGTATATTTTTCTGTACTTTGTTCACAAAACACCACCTTGTCTCTCTATTTAATTTCTATGATCATGCTAGAAAATCTAAACCTGCCAGTAGAATTTAGAAAGAACCTAACCCTGCACTCCACCATACTATGTCTATGAATATGATGCTCTCACCAGATTCTTACATACCCACCAATGCCTCTTGACCTCACCTTCCATCCCATTATTATGAAAAAGAACCAAGTGCCATTTGAGCTAAAGCTTATTGGCAATTTATTTATCTGAGACATATTGGTTTTAGCGTTTTGCACAGGTATGCCTTACATCTTTTTTTTTTTTTTTTTTTAACTTTATCTGTGTGTCTTTGACTTGCTCTAATCAGCCACACCAATGGTCACATTAGTTATTATGTGACTAGCAAAGAGGAAGAAGACCCAGCTGTTTTCACTGGAGACACATTGGTAAGTTGATGGGGGACTCTTTTTTATGCGTGCATGGGTGTGTGTGATCAGTTTTCTTTAAAAAGTGCCACATGATTAGATGGCAGAAGCCTTTTTCCCTGGTCTGTTATATTTCTTTTGTTGGGGGCAGGTGGATGATAGAAGGAAAAAAAAAAAAAATGAGGGAAACAACATTACCAATTTAGCTTGGCAATACGAGTGCACCCACAACAAATCTTTTTCCCCCCTTCTTTAATAAGAATGGTGGGCAATTTCATCACCTTCATTTGCTGAGAAGGGAGGAAAAAAAGAGTTAAATCCTAAGGGGGAATGCCCTGAATTAGTGGGGTCAGGAAATCTATTTTGTGAAGACTCCATGTTTATTGTCTTGTATTATGAAGTGAATGTTGTATCTGTGAATATGAAACAACATAAGATTGTTTGAAGAAGTTATTCCCTAAATTATGTCCTTTTCTTGGCAAGCTCTTGGCTAGTGACAATTTGTCTTCATTTTTTTTACTAAATTTGAAGCTTTCATTTTTAATTTTATGTTATTAGGTAACTAATAGCGGTCACTTTTTTTTTTTTTTTTTTTTAAATTAATTAATTAATTTTTTATTGTTTGTGTGTGTAGTTTATTGCTGGTTGTGGGAAATTTTTTGAGGGAACAGCAGAGCAGATGTATCAATCGCTATGTGTAACATTGGGTTCATTGCCAAAGCCAACTCGAGTATACTGTGGCCATGAGGTAATGGTATTTTGTTACCATCCTTTCTTTGGGTTGATTTTGAGTTCATAAGGATAAATTAATTTTGTACAAGGAGTTGGGGTTGCTTTTATTGTGTCCATGTGTGTAGATTTTTCTACTGTTGATGTATAATTAGTGCAAAATATTCCATTTGGCATAATTACAATCAATAATCACTGGTTTGTTTCTATAACCACCTCAAAATCTCTTTACTTATATTACATAAAAGGCCCCAGGTATATACCTTGTTTCATATTAGATCTCAAATTTTTAATTTTGTCAATTAAAATCCCAAATTTATGAAACCGTTTTAATTTGAAGCCCATGTCTATATCTGTTATTCATATTCCTTATACTGGCTGGTAATGGATTAGAGAAAAATATAAAACCATATAAAATTTTGTGATTTACCTAGGTAACTAGTATCAATTCTCTGGCAATCACTTTCTCTCTCTATTGTCTTTGTTTAATGGTTAACAAATTAATTTACGAACAAGGCTTAAATGAAGCATAGAATTTAATCAATGATTTCCTGCTTTTCTCTCCTCCATTACTACCTAGAATAACAAAAGCAAATTACAAAGATGGACATAGGCTTCAAATTGAAAGTATTTTTTAAATTTAGGACTTCAATTGGCAAAGTAAAAAACTTGTGACCTAATCTGTATAAAGGTATAGACTTTTATGTAATTTCTACAAATAAGAAACCACCTCAAAATCTCTAGCATTTTTTGAACAATAATGTTTCTGATAAAAATATTAGAAATCAAGTAGTTAGTATTTGGGATATTTTCTGGAGCCTAAATGGAAATGGTTGCTAGATGGTTATAGCTGTATCACAGGCATGTGTAAAAGAATAATGGGAATACATGAATTGTGTGGGCCTAATTTACTATTGTATCTTTTGTTGAGTGTCGGATTGTGTTTCTATCGTCATTTCAATAGCAGTATAGTTAGAGAGATATGGTTTAGATCAAGATACCTTCATTGGGTAATGGTTTATCAACATAGGTTCACAATGAGTTCTCCACTTTTCATCTTCCATCATGTGAGTGAGTGAGTGATACTGTGATAGTATGGTAGTCATGGACTCGTAAACATGAGTTGGTTACCAAAATTTGCTGATTCCAAAATTTCTAACAAATAGTGTTCATGTGATTAGAAGTATGATACAACCTCCACGGTCATAATGCTGTGCCTCTTCTCCCACATGGGGACTATGGTGACAAAAGAGAGAATACTGGGGACGCAAGTAAATGTTAAAGAGGAGATTATTTGGTTATGCTTTGAGGGGGTAATCAGGGATCTCCTAAAAAGAGTTCCATTTTTTCTAAAATGTGGCCATATGAGAGTGAGGACATATATAACATGTGCAAGTGAGCATCTATGAAGCACTGTTGCGTTTCCGGATTTGGGTGCGGGTGCGGGACTCGGCAATTTTTGAAAAAGTAGGGTCAGGTGCGGCGGGTGCGGCGATTAAAAAATTATTAAAAATATTTTTATTTATATTTTCTATATATTTTTACTATTAAAATATTCTTAAAAAACACATTATATGTCCTTGGTTCACAAAACAAAGAAGGAAGAAGGCAAGAAACACAAAACAAAAAAGAAAACACAAAAGAAACAACAAATATTCAAAATAAAATCGAGAAATGACAGATTTAGGATGTTTGGGCCTCATTCAAAACCGATATCGGCTGTTCTAGTATGATTCAAGGCTGATTTTGGCCTGTATCGCCGTTTTGGTCAGTTTTGGCCGCCGGTCAATACGATTTGATTCGGCTGATATGACCTGATTTTGGCCGAATCGGCGGGAATTGGCCCAAATCGAAGCCGAGTCGGCGCGAATCCGTAAAAAAAAAAAAAAAAAAAACTCAGTCGCGGCACTGACGCGTGGGCAGTGGCATCGCTCGCGCGTCACCGCATCGGGCCATGTCGGACGCGGGTGCGGCGCCCATTTTGCTGTGTCCGTGCATCATAGGTGAGCATTAGCGTATCGTAAGATGAAAAATTTAAAAGGTTTCTACCTTGAAAGGAGAAAGGGAATATGTCCTTAATTTTATTTATTGAAGTTAATTGTGTTACAATCTCTATTGACAGCTTAACTCTTTGTTACACTTGTTCTCCCTGTCAGATTTTCCTTTGTCTGAAATTTTAAAGTTCTGGTTATATTTTTCTACAGTACACGGTGAAAAACTTGCAGTTTGCTCTGACAGTTGAACCAGATAATGTTAAGATACAACAAAAGTTAACATGGGCCCAGCATCAGCGGCAGGCAGGCCTTGCCACTATTCCCTCAACCATTGAGGAAGAATTAGAAACAAATCCATTCATGCGGGTTGATCTACCTGAAATCCAGGTTACTTTTCTCCTCTAAGAATTACCTTTTTCTTCGTGTTGGACAAAATTAACTAGTGATATATCGTAAAGGGACTAGAATGTGTATGATTACTGTATGTAGAGTCTATACGCATTTTAGATGTATCGCTTCTTACTGTGTTCTTTTCATTTTGTCTTCATCAACCATGGCGTATCTGCTAGAGAGAGCTTTTTAATATATCTACTTGTGCCATACAATTTATGTAGACATTGCCTATATTTCAGGCGAGGGTTGGTTGTGGTTCGCCTGTTGAAGCTATCCAGGAGATAAGAAAGCGGAAGGACAACTGGAGGGGCTAATAGATGATCTGCTTAATGCCTTTTCCTTTTTTAAAATGTGTGTGTGTTAATAAAGTCACGAGTTTGTGAAATATCACACCCCTTCCAGAGAGATCTCTGTGTGCTTCGGTTGGCAGGGTCTTAGATTACTCTTTTCTTGGCATGTGTGGCAGAATTACCGAGTCTTTGTGATGATGAATGTCTCTTTATATTACTAGTTTTATGTCTGGGAGAATATATATATATATTATATTTTGATTGTGGTAATTTAATAGTCTTATTGAAATTGAATAAATAGATAAAAAATAGAAGTATAAAATTTGATAAAAGTTAGTTTAAAACGAGTCTTTATCTGTACTATGAAAAAGTTTTTATTCAAACTAAAAATTGTAAAAGATTATTGAACTCTCCTGTCAAGAACACAGAGAGAAGATGAGTAAATAAATTAATAAGTATTTGGTTTGATTTTCAAATTGATGGAAGAATATAAAGAAGAGAAATAGTTTTTTTTTTTTTTTTAAATTATTATTATTACTTATTTTTGTTGTCATCCTTTCACTACTTTCTCAGCCACCATACAAAACCAAAGATTGTAGTCCACACTAAAAAGGAAGAAGAAGAAGAAGAAGAAATCTTTTTATTAGGCTGAGAAAATTTGCTAACCAACTAAGCATTGACGTGGCCTAGGCAATGATAATGAGACGAGTCTTTGATGAATTTTGAGTGGTGCTACAATGCGGAGGCAATGACACACATGATCAAGACAAGATCAATGAGTTGAGTCTTTGATTAATTTTGGTAGCTTATTCGATAACAAGAGATTTTACTAGTTAACTTGAACCTACTTTAGAATCTTAGATCCCATTTCAATTCAGGCTATTTCGGTGATTGAAAAACATAAATCTTGATGAATGAAAATTTGTTGATATTGTAAAAAGGGAAGGAAAAAAAAGCATCCGAACACAAGCTGGTGTTTTTATGTGGAGTTTCAAAACATTTAAAAAAAAAAACTATGCAATGGAAGTGTGAATGTTAGGAGCAAATCCGTCACTTCACACCTCATCTGATTTCACTATGGGAGAGAAATAAGTGGGTTCAGTTCTGATCTGAGCAGAAGCGAAGGAGAAAAAAAAAAAAAAAAAAGTGATGGCAAACCGACCTCACCTGCATAATATGAATATGAATACGAACATATATATATATATATATATATGTTGTTGAATTGTAAGAAAGTTAAAGAGAATGAATGAAAGAGGAGGAGCCGACAGTGGACGCGGTATTTGAATTCAAAGGAGGATGAATCATGGTTTAGGATCTCTCAACTCTCAAGATTATGATGGCGTTCAATTGAATAAATTATTACTGCTTCTACCTACTTATTGTGTGTCTGTATGTTTCAATTATTATATAGAATTAAAAAAAAAACATACGGTCAGGCTATAACTAGCTCGAATAAAAAGCTATCATAATAATTCAACAGGCAGATTAAGATTGGAGTGCTTGCATTTACCTTTGCTCAGTTTGTTCCCTTTTAATGGAATACTCCACTATTCTTCTTCCCTCTAATTCTGGTGCCTCCACCACCACCAGAAGCACTAGTACTGGCCAGGTTTCCGTTTCCATTAACATAATTGGTGGAGGGAGGAGAAGGAGAAGCTAGTGGTGAATCCATTGGCACTGGCACTGGCAGAGTAGTTCACAGACTCTGGCCCCGGCTCCGGCTCCGGCTCCAGCAACTGGGAGTCTGGGAGTAGGAGTAGTACTAATAGTACTGATTCTTCTTACCAGCCGCAGCAGCACAGCGATATGATATTCAGCAAGTGACTCAGTTGGATTGAGCAGATTCTACCTTTTTCATTCTTGTTGCTCCTTCTCTTCATTCCTCAGCATCTACGAGGTAACTACTACTCCTTTCTTTCTAATGTTTCTATTTCTTGCTTGAACCAACCACTCTTTCCATTACTCTATATTCCCCATAATTCTGCATTCTGCTTTTATTTGTTCCATCCGATCCAATCCAATCAGTAAATCACATTTAATTTAAGGACCAACATTCTACTGTAATGCATCTTTCTGAATACTGAATAGCATTCTTGTTTATTTATTTATTTATTTATTTTTATTTTTATTATTTTTATTTATATAATTTTAAACCTATGGCTTTCACATTGATAACCAACTCATCTCTGAATTTCAACACCTAATATGAAGGCCCACATTCTGCAATTTGGAAACGTCATTCACTGTATAATTTGGAGCTGTTTGTTTTCTATTCATTATTTGATTGAGGGCTTCAGGGTGGGTTAGGTAGCATAACTGGATGTTTGTGGTTCATGAATCATATCTTTGTCATTGTTGGAGAGATTGTAAGAAATGTTTGTTTCTATTTAAATTTCACTCAAATATCTGCATAAATGAAGACTGTCTATCTAGTGATACAGTGATGGACTGGGTTGGAATATGTATGTAACTATGTATGCATGTAAGTATTTATTATTACAGTGTAATTCTGTTCACATGCAATATGCTGATGCTTTCATTTACCTGGAGATCATTGCTGAAATCTGTTAGTGTTTAATAAAACATTGGTGAGTTGAAGAAAGATTGTAAAAGGATTAGAATTATAAAGTTGCCATTAGCTGTAATTTTTAATTCTCTTTTCTCTTTTTTTTTTTTGGATTTGGCGGGGGGTGGGGCAAGGGGGGAGAGAATTTGTATTAGCTTGGGAAGTGAAACTTTTTTTTGGATGATTTGTTAGTTGGGGGAGGGGGACTTGAACGCTAGACATCTTTGTTCGAAACACCAGGAGGTGCTAGTTAAGCTAAGGGCCTTGTAGTTCTGTATTAGTCATTCCTAATTCCTGATTCTTGGAGGCATTTCATTCTTTTAGTAGATCATGGACGACATTAGCTATTTAGGATTTCCCATGACCTGAATTTGGCATGTTGTATTCATCACCTTGGTAAATGGTATGGACTTCAATAGTCTTTATTGTGATTAGCTTGGCTTTGGTTGATGTATGGTAGAGACTTGTTGATCTCTTGCGACCTGCATTTAAGCATCCAACATATATATGATTGAGATGAAATTTTAAGAGGGAATATAGATCCTTTTTATTAGGAAACCTATGAAAAGTGAACTGGATATCCCCTGCTTCAGAAGTTGGATTGTTTATTATCCCAATTCAAAAAAGTTCTACTATTGTTCAAAGGGGGCTGGTAGTGTTTTGATCCTGGATGATTTTAGTTATTGTGAGGCCATTATTGTTTCCTTGTCTATGTGAGCTTCAACCTTAATACCTTATGCATTTTGTTAACGTGGGGTTGATCAAGTTGTGTAAAATTTGTGCTTTTATCCTTGTTTTGGTTGTTCATTCTGCCTTCTATATTGCATTTCATATTTTGTATTCCTTATCTGATTATCATGCCCTCTATCTTGCACTTGTAGATAAAAGTAATTGCATGTGTTGGTGATTCTGGGACATTTAAAATAAATTTTGTTACTTTCAGATACAATGGTGAGGCAGGCAGCAATGGCTTTCAAGTTCTTACTACTTATGTATTATGCATAGTTACCTCTTTTAAATTGTCAGAACTCTCTGACAGTTGTTTTTGGTGTCTAAAGGGTCAAATGTTGACTCTGGTTGAGTATATGCTGCTGTTGTACCGTGCCTTGTTACCTACACCTGTCTGGTATTGATTTTTCTTGAACAAAGACTATGGAAGCCTCTTTTCATCGCTGACTAACATCCATTGTTGAGAAGGTATGGGTTTGATTATTCTATATATATGTTTTTCTGTGCTCTTTCTGCACTCTCACTTGAAGAGATGATATACTTCTTGCACTGAAATTAGTTGGATGTGCTCACTTTACATTTTAATGTTGCTCATTAGGTCCAATCCTTCTTTGCTGCCTTAAAAGTGTTATCACGGAAGGAAGTCCATTATGGGTCTTATGCCACATCAGAGAAGGTAAGTGCCTTTCTATAAATGCTTTAAGATGACTTTTGAAGCTGGATTAACACAGTTGAGAAAAGTTCCTTTCACTCATTTTATGACATCTTGCTATTGTTTTATACATAAAGAAAAATTGGCCAATGGAGAACCACTCCATCTCTTTATTTTTTTAATTCAGTGTCTCATGTAGCTTACCTAGATGATTTTTGTATCGGTCACCTTCTACCCAAAAAAATGAGGGTAAGACTGCCTACCAATTACCTCTCCTGGAACCCGCAAAAAGTAGGAGCTTTGTGCATAGGATACAACATTTTTTTTATCTGATTTTGATAGACTTATTTGAAGATCTTGTCTTTGGCTTGATGCTAAAAATATTCCAATGGAAAAAACGAATGTCTTTTATGGTTCACCAACCTTGGAACCATTATATCCTCTTTCTTTCTTCTTGGTATTGGATCTCTCTGGTTCTTTAAAATAATTTGAACTGAGCTATCTACCAGTCAGTTTCCCTTCATGTATGATCCATCACAACATATTCCGGTGATAAGGGTTGTATTTATTTTTAAGCTGTTTGCAAATACCAGTGCATTAACCCGTTGTCTGGGAGAACTTTTATGAGGGCATTGGGGCTTCTTTTTGTGATACTTTCACTAGATTAACCTAGCAAGTGCTTGTTGTCTGACTTCTCTCTTTTCATATAAGATATTCAACATATAGGAAATATGATTTTTCATGTCAACCCATCTAGGGATACAACTTTTTTCACATGGTTTTAATGAAGTGAATCTGTCATTATTACTGCACAAAAAAAAAAAAAAAAAAAACCCTTCACTCTGTTTGAATTGTATTGAAAATGTGGGAAAGGAGAGAGAATGGTTACAGTGCTTAGGAAAAGAAATTAATTCTTTACCAATTTAATGGACCTTTGGAATGTGTCTCCATGGTGAGATACCAAAAATTATTCTTGTGTTTTTTGATTCCAGAAGTTTTTTTACTTTCAGTCCACTAATACAGGTTCATTCTTGAATGAGGAAGTTGATTTTACTAATGTCAGAACAGGTTCGTAAATGTTCCACATCCCTTATCTGTGACTGTTCTTGTAGTCTATTACCTTGTGTGTACAGTGTTTATGTCACATTGGAATTGTATGGTTAGGGTGGGGAAAACTAAACCTCCCCTATAGGTTTTCACTACAAAGATTAACAAGTTTAGAGATATTTGAGTGCATGATAGAAACTATTATTTATAATTTGAGCATAATTTTTTGGCTAGGGTATGGGTAAGAGAGTACTTTTAGAATGCACCCATGAGGTACTTGCTTCTATTCCTAGCCATAGCTATGCAGTCTTTTTCTTGTGGTACACACTGGAATTTCATTATCTGGAATCAAGTTTTCAACCATAAACCAAGCAAGAGCCTGTTAGTGTAACTCTCTCTCTCTCTCTCTCTTAATGGTAAGTTTCACACCTGGTGGATATTGAGTTCATGATTTCACTCTCCATCTTGTTCTTATAAGGGGAGAAAGTGCCACTTGAGCAAGAGCTCATTGGCTCTTGTTGGCTTGACGCTGCACCTCTGTTATCAATATACTTTTTCTCTCAGTTCTGTAAATAAGTACCTGAATTACCTTTGTTGATTCCACAAATTAGTATCCAAATACATTTTTTTTCATGTTATGTATGAATTAATTTTTCTTTGTCACGGAAATCTATTCATACCTTAGGCATTTCAATCCAGGTAAATGCGCCAGAGACCTCTATTTGCCAGGAGAAGATGCATGCTCCAGTACAGTTGTGCTGTAAACATATCTTTTGTGAGGACCTGTGTTTCAGAATGGTCAGTTTGTTGCATTCTGTTTTTCATTTTGTTTTTTCAATAAATGATGTTCTTGTAGTTGCTTTTTTAATGTGGATTGGATTATCAGAGGAATTTGTTAATAGTGTACTATTTTACTCATGGTTATAGCTTCTATAGGGCTGTTTAATGCGGAAAGAGTAAGAAGGCTATGTACTCTTTTTAGCTAATCTTAATTTGGTTTGTAGTGCCCCAATAGTGTGTCCATACTAGCCATAGATAGGTAAGGGAATAGAAGTTCTTATAAACTTTTTTCCAGGTCTTGTAATCTGTGTATTTCATCTTTGAAGGGAAGAAATTGAGAGAAAATTATATGAAAGCTTCCCATCATATCCATCAATTATATGAAAATTGAGAGAAAATATTCCTTGTAGAGAAGAGAATTTAAGGATCATAGAATGGAAGTTGTGTGCAACATTTACACCCTAGTTTCTTATTGAATCCGTTTTTGATCGGAGTGATACAATTATACTTGGCTGAATTTATTTCTTGCCCTGGGTGGAAACCTTTTATCACTCTCACATTGCTTTCTTTTATGCTTCTTGGAGTATTGATCAAGATTATCCTATGTTGTGGAATACGATTGTAGGGTAAAGAAAGAGAAATTTTGGCCCTGTTAATTTCTCTGTTTTCAGGATAAAATGGTCAATGTAAAAATGGGTTCCTTTTTAAGTTAGGGATGTCATGTTTAGGATTCACTTAAGGTTTCTCTGAGTGTAGCCTCTTAACCATCTTTAAGAGATGATAGGAATCATTTGACAACATCATGCCTTTGGTTTTTAATCCAACTATGATGTCTTTTCACCTAACAGCTGTAAGCTTTGGTTAAGTGGAATTTCTATTTTAAGAGTATTCCCATCAGCTTATACATAAAAAAAATTCATTTTGCATCACTAAAACCCACTTTATTTATTTTGCATAACCACTCTTACAACATATCCTACATCCCATTATTTATTTTGCATTCCCAACATATTAAAATAATATATTTTCTACCCACATGTTGCTACAGTAACGTGGGTCTGCCACATAAAGAGAGAGCGTGAGATTACATGACAAAAAAATTGATATAGGTACTGCAGTAACATCAAATTTTAGATGTTACTGTAGCTACTAGCAACATGTATGTTTTCCAAAGTGATGCAAGTGTGTTTTTAGTGATTTGTTTGCTACTGTATAATGCAAAATGGATTTTACATTATCTAATGGCAATGCTCTAAGCCACTTTGGTTTAAATGATTGGTAATCAACTATTTGTGTTTTGACAACTAACACTTGCTTGTTTTTCAGGTTTGAGAGAGAAAGGACTTGCCCTCTATGCAGGGCACTAATTAAATCTGCAGATCTGCGAACATTTAGGGATGGATCCAAGTTTGTTTTTCCGGTTGTTCTAAATATGAAGTTGTTGCCAAGAGTCTCGTAACTTAATTGACATTTCTTGATATTTCCAATGGAGACGTACAGGGTTTAGATTCCTCCTCTCCTATGGTAACTATTGAATAATAAAAAAGTAAAAAAAAAAAAAAAAAAGCAAGTTGATATTTTGGATCATTGATTAATTGCTAATAGTTCTCATACATGTTACGTCATTTATATAAACTAGCCGCAGACCTACGCAATACGTGAGAATTAATAATTATTTTGTAATTGTAATATAATGTATAATTTGTTCCCTAAAATTTGTTGAAGATAATTTTTTCTCCCTAAAAATTAAACAATTGCTATTTGATCCAATTAGGTCTACTTCGGTCCCATTTGGTCCAATTAGGTCTACTTCAGTCTACTTTGGTCCCATTCAATCCAATTTGGTCCACTCGAGCAATTTCGGTCCCCTTTAGTCCATTTTGGACTAAGTGGGCCTTAAATTAATTCTTTTTGTAGGCTGTCTTTTCAAGTTTAGCTGAAAAAATATTCTTCTTTTTTTCTTAATTTTTGGGTTAAAGAGTATAAAATTTTATTATATTTGAGCTAAACTCTTTAGTTTTGAGTTGAAAAAAAATTAGACATTAGAAATTAGAAATATGAGCTCCAAAAATGCAAAATAAAATGATAAATATTCAAAAGTCCTATTCGGTCCACTTTGGTCATATTCAGTCCATTCTGTCTTCTTTGGTTCTATTTGGTCTGCTTTGGTCCTATTGGGTCCATTTGAACCACATTGGTCCTATTTTATCCACCGCAGTTCTATTCGGTTCATTCTGTTCACTTCAATCTTATTCAGTTGGCATTGGTCCAATTTGTTCATATTCGGTCCATTATATCCACTTTGGTCCTGACTGTCCATTTGTTCTTATTCAGTCTACTTCAATCCTATTCAGTCCCCTTCGGTCTCATTCGGTCCAGAATGGTCTACTATATACTATTTAGTCCAGTTCGGTCTTATCTGGTCCACATTGGTCCACTTTGTTCTATTCAGTCCACTTCGGTCTTATTCAGTTGACATTGGAGCTATTCTGTCCACTATGGTCCTATTCGGTCCATTATATCCACTTTGGTCCTAATCTATCAATTTGTTATTATTCTGTCCACTTCAGTCCTATTCGGTCCCATTTGATCTTATTCAGTCCACATTGGTCCACTTTGTCCTATTCAGTCTACTTCGGTCATATTTGATCCACCTTGTTCCTATTCGGTCATATTTTGTCCATTAGGTCCACTTGGTCCATTTTTGTCCACTTCAGTCCATTTTGGTTCACTTTGGCCCATTTTTGTGCATTTACATATAGGGAAAAAAACATGTTTAGGTTGAGACTTGAGAGTACCTATTCTAAATCTAAATTTATTTTTTTAAAAATATAAATCTCAAATTCGTAATATCTAAAATCTTAAGCATATTATTTATTGTTGCTACACTTTTGTTGAGTCACATTAATGTAGTATTTCAATCCACTTCGGTCTGGCTAAATTAATTTAAGTGAAAGTCTTTCTAAACCTTAAAGCTATGAGTATACAAATTTAATCTTTATGGCAGTTACTCATTTGTTTTAATGTCACTACTTTTAAATGAATTGCATGAGTCACATTAATGTAGTATTTTTATCTACTTCGGTCTGGCTAAATTAATTTAAGTGAAAGTCTTTCTAAACCTTAAGGCTATGAGTATACAAATCTAATCTTTATGGTAGTTACTCATTTGTTTTAATGTCACTACTTTTAAATGAATTGCATGAGGTTGATTATACTTTCAAGCAAAATAAATAAATAAATTCTTTAAATATATATATTTAAAGATTGTTTTCCACTAATTTTTTTGGAAAACAATTCTATTTCACAACAAGTTAAATAAAAGAAGTTAGGAGATTGTTTTTCAACTCATTTTAGGTTGCTACCAAAAATAAGAAAATGCTTTTTGAAAAATAACTAATTTTCTAGAAAACATAATTGTTGAAATAAATAGAGCTTATGTATGTATGTGTGTGTGTATATATATTTATATAATATACTTTGTGAACTGAAGTGGATGCACAATCAAATCCGAAGGCTGTGACATAGATATCTATTAGCAGTGAGAGAACTTAAACCTTGACAACAAAATTCCAACCTAAACGGAAGGAAAGTAGACATTCTTCAGCAAACACCTCTTGTTGACCTGTATCAAAGGATAAGCCCCAGTTATTGCACATGACTATCTGAAGAATAGAATTTCCTTTTCTGGCATGCCCTTCCATTCTTAATTTGACATCCCATCTTATTCTTTTCACCAGTTGCTTCTCTGTGATGACTTCTCCTCCATTCTTAATTTAACCTAACTACATGACCTATTTATCAAATGGGTTGTGTCGACTCTAACACAACTTGTTTATTAAACGAATTGTGCAAGTCGTGTCATGTCAATCTATTTGAAAGACGGGTTGTAATAAGGTCAAGGGATCCTAACACAATTAATAAACGTATTGTATTCGTGTTGATCTATATAATTGTACACAACACGTGAAACACAAATTGCTTAATTGCATCACAATCCTAAAAGCATGCTTTATGCATTAATGGCCTGTAGATTACTGGCGTAAGTGGCATGCTTATCGCACAATTGATGAATTTTTTAAGCCAACCAACGATCCATTAGAGTTCGTATCTTAAAAAATTGGTGCTCGTATAGTTAACCTGAGGTCCTCAACAGTGACGCACTGCTCAACACTGCATTGTCGCATACAAGGATGCTGCATGATTTGAGCTTTTTACTCCACTATTTTTTAAAGTGTTGTGCTTAGGTTTCTTCTTTATCCATGTGATACATACTCTCTAAAACAAAGTCAAACACTACTAATAAATCTACATAATACGTTGGGTCACGATTATGGATCAAACTGCCTTTGTGGTTCAAAAATATTCTGGCTGTTGCTTCATGTCATAGAATAGAAGGTTGTGGAATCTAGTTAATTGTGTTTCTTAAATCCTTCTTCGGTATGTCACAAAGAATTAAGATGTTTCTCTCTCTCTCTCTCTGTGGGTGGGTTGGGGGGGGGGGGGGGGGGGGGGGGGGAGGGGTGTTGAACTTATGAGGGACCTGTGACATTGGTAGCCTCAGACTTGTGCAGAGTATTCATTCTCATTAGAGCACTAACTCTTGGGACCATCCATTTGCAATCTAAGAAGCAAGGACATTTCAAAATGCTAGATGGATTCGAGTTTTGCACGCATTCATGTTGGACTCATTAGAGAAACTTCTATATGTATATTCTATTATAGTATATATTAACTTGTAATTTCATGCATATACATAAATACATTTTAAAATAAATATAATTAAATGCATTTTAAAATTCCTAAATATTATTAATGTTCTTATATTTTGTCAACTCATAGAAAAGCTTTGTAAGAATATTATTTTGGTAGAACATATTGTTCGTTCTTGTTTATTTTATTTTAGAAAAAAACATTGTTACTAAGATAGAAATTTCAATGTAGTTTATCCACTTTTCCTAGGCAGTCAAGCCATTTTAAAGTCCCAACTTTTTCTTCATTTGTGTTATTATGCTGCTTCATTTCATTCTTCTTAACATTTGCCCAATGACACTCATTGACAAGTGACAACCACTTACAAAAATTATCATTTCATCATATGCTGTGTCGTGTCCATGACTCCATATCAGTGTTCAATAATAGACTCAATTATTACCTTCTAGACGCAAAGATTTCACTTTTGTGAAAAATTTTGTGAATCTTGTTCCTTGGGTGTATGTCACTCATCGATTCTGTTGTAAGGACATCTTGATTCTTGAATACTTTTGCTCACTTGCTTGATCCAGACAAAGACATACCGATTAAATATTTACTTTTACATGACCTTGCCTTTCTATATTACTTATACAAATTACAAACTGATGGACGATTTCTGTAAACTTGCTTGTATTTTACTTAAGAAAGAAAGAAAGAAAAATTTCAAACATGTTGGAGTCTCTCATACCCATCAGCTTTAATTTCAACGGGATTTTTTTCAAAATAACACCCATTTTCAAACAATTTTATTAGTTAGTATTATTTTCAAACTATTTAGGAAATTAACATCTCGAGCATGTAAGAGTCGAGTTCACTGTAGCAACTCGAGTAGCACAAACTCGATTTGTATCAAAATTCAAGGGAAATTGAGTCTTACAGACTCGAGTTCGTCAAAACCCAAAAATAAAAACTTACAAGACCCAAAGTAATAGATCAAGACCCAGAACTTACAAGACCCAAAGTGATAGATCAAGACCAAAGAGAAAATCAACAAGAGGAATGAAAAAACCCACTCAAAGACTCTGAGAGCTTGATTTCAATCGTTGCTGCCGCCACCTGGTTTTGATCTTTCTAGTTTGTTGTTTTTGTCTTCGTGGTTTGGGTTTCTTTAGAAAGATCTCTTTGGCTTTTGTCTTCATGGGTTTTTGGGTTCCTCTTTTTCTGTTTTTTGTCTTTGTGTTTTGGGTTTCTGTTTGATCTCTCTGCTTTTTTGTCTTCGTTAGTTTCGTGAGTTTCTGTTTGTCTTCGTTGATCTTTGTTTTTTGCTTTGTTTGCTTGTGTACAGTGTTTTCTGATTTCTGGGTTTTGTTGCTGAACTCAAGTCTCACAAACTTGATTTTCACGGAATTTTCATATAAATCGAGTCTGTGATACTTGATTTACTACCGTGAACTCGACTCTCAAGTACTCGAGATATTAGTTTCTTAAATAGTTTAGAAATGATGCTAATTAACAAAATTGTTTGCAAATTAATGTTATTTTGGAAAATAAAATCCAATTTCAACCAATATTCATGGTCCAACCAGCTAGTCCTGCTCTGCTATCAAGATTAAATATTGCTACTTCATCATACTGAAGTACCACAAAAATCTCATTGAAACGGTCTGGCGCCAACAGCGCAATCATTGTACTAGAGCACATTATTGATTCATGGTGTCCACTGGCACCGTACAAAGAAGTTGGTGGTTTTCTTAACATAGTTTTCATGTATACCAGCACACAGACAATATAATGAATTAATGATGGCAAATAAGACTAGGAATTGCACGGATACATGCGGTGGTCTCCACAGAGCCACTGTCTATGATGCAGAAGGCAGATGAGTACTAATATTGCTAGCATTCTCATCCTGCACTTTAAAGTTTAAAATAGAGTTTAAGCTTTTTTTTTTTTTGAGAAGGAAATAGAGTTTAAGCTTATAGAGGGTATTCTATTAAGAAAAAAAGAGAACGAAAAAAACCACACGTATCTTCCATTCATACATGTAGTTTTTGACAGTTTATTTGCTAAAAATATAAGAAAAAAAGATTAGTTTTTGATAGCTTTTATGTTAAATATGTAATAAAAAGATAAAAATAATTTTTTTTTTAAATTTTATAATAAGCTTTTTTTTTTTTAAATATAGCTGAGAAAAAAAAAAAAAACTTAAAGCTTTTTATTTATTTATTTATTTATTTTTTTAAATTTTAACAAAAGCTACTTTATGGTCTTCTAAATAGAAGACCATCGTAGCTCTTGTATATATTAGAACTTCATATTTTATTGGATCTGTCTCTCTTCTTCCCATTAAAATATGATTTCTCACTGTTCTTTCTATCACGAAGGTCTCATCTCTCTTATCGAGTTGGACTTGACGCCGAGGTGGTCGGGTTGAGGTGTGGTGGCTATTAGTCTTTGGCATATGGGTTGTGAAGGAATGCAAGATCTAATGAGAATTTGATTTTGTGTGGTGGTGTTTTTTTGTTTTTAATTTTTAATCTTTTTATTTTAGTAAAGAATTTGTTGGTAGGTAATTTGAAATATTGTAATATGTTGTGTGGTAAAATGAAGAGTGAGATGTAGAGTTTATTGTTGATGGTTATATAAAATAGAAAAAGTAACATTTTGATAGTCTAAAGTAGAGAATCTATGCAAAATCATATGTGGATGCTCTAAAGAAGTAATATATAGCCATTTTGAAGAGTAATTATATAAAAAAGTTGTACTTCATCCTCTCACGTAATAGTGTCATCTTTCTAAAAAAAAAAAAAAAATGTAATAGTGTCATATTAATTAAAATCTTATCTATCCATTTTGAAATAAATGAATTTAATTTTAAATTTAATTAATATGACACTATTACGTTTTTTTTTTAATTAAATTCATTTATTTCAAAATGGATAGATAAGATTTTAAGAACTCTCTAGAATATCCTAATCCCAATTTGAATATGGTCCATGAGTAGTACCCTAAGAACTTGATATGTGTATGTATTTTGTATTTTGTCTTGTTACTGTCATATATAACTTTCCATGCTTGCAGTTTTTCACTTGCATTTAATATCGTATCATTTGATGCTTCTTTTAGGTAATAAAATTTGCAAGAATGTCTACACTAATCTAGGCTCAGTCTTGACATCATAGAACAATGTATGATACGACTTTAAAGGGATGGAAAGATAGCAAAGAATGAAAGAATAAAGGAGATGAGAATTGGGGAAGGGGATGACATAACAATTTTCAAAGGAAAAAAAAAGAAGAATAAGCTAAAATTACTATAAATTACTATAAAAAGCTTACAAACTAAAGTTTTAATAAATATGAATGATTAAATGGTGTTACTTCAATAACTAATAAATAAATATTTAAGTTACCTTTCTGTGATTCATGACGACAGATAAATTTGTAAAGCTTATGTTGTAAAATTTATACTATTTATGGTATTACTTTTTAAATGCCGTAATTTTTGTAACTCAATTAGTTGCTATCTCTTGGTGTTTCTAACGAAAACATCCAAGATTCAAATCTCTACTTCCCAACTATCGAATCATTAAAAAAGAAAAATCACTCCTTAAAGAATACTAGCCTCATCACACGCACATTGCGCGTGCGATGAGGTTTTTTTTTTTGGTTAGTGTCATAATTTTCCTTAAAAAAAAAAAAAATTGGATAAGGTTGTTTTGAAGACATGAATTAGTAGGAGAGTGTCCTATTTTGTATGCATTTTAAGTGGAGTTGGTGATATACTTTTACCGGATTGTCCTCAAGTTTTTTCCTCGTTAAACATAAGGTTTAGGGATATTTTTTGAGTTTATAGATAGTTTAGATATGTAAGAATAAACATTAAAGGGAAATGCTAAAATTATTGTCACTTTTATTTTAAAATCTTACAAATTAATATGACAACAATGTGATTAGTGCCACATTAACAATATAATAAATAAAATTTTTAATTACTTTTTTTAAAAAATTTATGCTTAGAATTGACACATTATTTTTCAAGACTTATGTTATAAACTATGTATGTTTAGTACCACTCAACATTAAGATTGATATCCTAAATTAATTCTTATTTACTTCAATAAATTTATGAGATGACGACCCATATTTACCTTTTTTTGAAACATTTACCAAGATTTTTATAATTAGAAATAGTTATATATATGAGTAATTATACAATACTATAGGAGTATAATAATTTAATATTTATTTTCTTACATAATAGTATGTCTCACTTATTAAATTCATGTTAGGACTTACTATTCATGTGAGAAGGAGTACGTATTGTATCCATAAAATATTGTGTGTATATATATATATATATATAGAGAGAGAGAGAGAGAGAGAGAGAGAGAGAGAGAGAGAGAGAGAGAGAGAGAGAGAGAGAGGATCAATGGTCAAGGCTTACAAGGGCAAGATTAAAAATAAATAAAAGAAAAGATGAAAATAAAATTTATGTAAAAAATATTAATTAATATAAGTTGTAAAATAATTAAAATTCAAAACAAAATTTTAATTTTCACATGTTAAGTATAAATTGTAATGTATTTTCAAATATAGTATCAATTTAAAGATACTAACAAAAATAATCAATATATATTCATGAATATAATAACTCAAAAGGTAGTACAAGCATTAAAAATTTGACAATATACGTATAAATTTTCAAAATAATTCTATATGCACTTTGATTTATTTGAGAGTTTGTTACTTTTTTCTATCCCAACCAAGTCTCTAACTTTCATTCCAAATTATTAAAAATATGTATGAAAGCTCTAAAAATAATTGCAACGATTTAAAAAAGAAAAAAAAAAAACCAATTTTGAAAATCAACAATTCACCTATGTCATGTACCACTTATTTTTTTTTTTTTTTTTTGGGATTAAATGGATGTCCCACTATATAGTGGGACATCCATTTATAAAGAAGAAACTGTAAGAGCATCCACATCAGTGGATGCAAAATCATGTAAAATAGAAAAAGACACCACTTTTACATATTTTGCTTCAAAAATGCTCCACATCAGTGCTTCTAAAAGTGTGTAAAAATGTGTATATCTCTACATGAGCTACAGTAACCGTGTAAATATACACTGTTACTGTAGTTCATCCATTTTATTATTTTATTAATTTTACGTTCACTCCTTTTTTTCTCTCTTCTCCGTGCTCAACAAACTCAGTAACTTCTCCTCTCCTTATCTTCTTCTTTTTCCTCATATGCACACAAACACACCTACACACAAACACATCCACATAGACAAATCAACACAGAGATACACTTGCTCCAAAAAAAAAAAAAAAAAAAAAACACACAGAGCACAAACACACCCACGCACAAACAAACCCACACGGACAAACAACAAAGAGACAGATTGGTGCTTGATCGGGACGATTGGTGCTTGACTGGAACGATCGGAGCTCGTGGGTCTTGCTTGATTAGAGCTCGTGGGTATGGGTCTTGTCTTATCGGAGCTAGGGAGATCTCGGATCTAATTGGTGCTTGTGGATTGGAGCTAGGGAGATCTGGTCGATGCTTGTGGATCGGAGCTAGGGAGATCTCGATCAAATTTGATCTGATCAGTGCTTGTGGATCAATGCTTGATCGGGTCTTGCCTAATCGGAGCTGTGGATCGGTGCTTGTGATCGAGATGGTGTGGATTAGACCGAGAGGGAGAGTTGATCTGTGTTTAGAAATGGGTATAGAGAGAGAGTAACAAATCAGAAAAAATGGGTAGAGAGAGAGAGAGAGAGAGAGAGCGTATGTAAAGGGGGTAGTTGAGAAAAATAATAAAAAAATTGAGAAAATTATTATTTAAATAAAAGAGGTGATAGAATAGATAAACTGATGTGGGTGTTTTGTAAAAATTGATGTGTAAAATATAAAAAGTAGGTTTTTAGTGTAAAATGGGTGTGTAAAATACACTAATTGATGTGGTTGCTCTAACCTTTAAAAAAAATTGGGAAAGAGAAATAGAAAAGCAAAATGGATTTTTTATTAGGGGTAGGAGTCTAGTACATGTCTAATATTCTTAGATCTTGATTAGACATGGCAAAACGAGTCAAAATTTTCTAACCTGACCTGTTTAACCCGCAACCCGATTAACCCGTTTTGACCTGCGACCTGATTGACCCGACCCGACCTGCCCGTTTTGTCACGTCTACCAACGTTGAGTAGATTGAGATTAAGGTGTAATTCTTATAAAATATTTACTTATTCTTCTTCACTTAATATGTTATGTACTTCATTATAGTTTGTCATTCTTTACTTGCCACCTTCATTTTCTCTTTCTACTTTAAACAGATCAAAGATTATACCAAGATTAGTTTCTAAAAAGCTGGAACAAGAGTTGCACCAATTTGGGTATCAAGTGTTTAGTGGTAATTGGTAAGTGGTAACAATATCACTAGTGAGAATCTAATCACAGTTAAGGAACTCAGAAACAATTGACAAATTGTATCTATTTCCCAAAAAAAAAAAACTTGTTTGAAAAATACGGGTCAACTCGACCCGTCCCGCAACCCACGACCCGATTGACCCGTAACTCGATTGACCCGTTTAAAAATGAGCCGTTTTGACTAGTGACCTGTTTTAACCCGCAACCCAATTGACCTGACCCGAATCGAACCCGCCCCGCCCGTTTTGCCACATCATTCTTGATGCAAAGGGCCAGTATTTTTTTGTAAGAGCGAAGGGATAAGTACCCTCTAGGCTCTAGGCCCCAGGCCCTTGACTCTGCCTTTGCCAAGTATGGTAAAAAAGAAAAATACAGGAGAAAGTAAAAAAGTGAGCTTAGGAAAGCGAAGTGGAACTGATGTTACCGCATACTCATGAGAAGTCGAGAACAGTGTAGGAGGTGCGGAATTTTGTAAAGAACACCATCTCTGTCCATTTAATTATATAAGAAGATTATCCCGTCTAAACAGAGTCTATATATATGCTGAGCATTTGATCCTTGCTAATAGGTTTTTATGGCCGTCGTATAAATGGGCACTGACATTTGTCAAATATTTTTTTTTGGGGTAAGTATTATAAAAAAAAGGTTAGTTTTTTTTTAGAGAAAGTTTAACTTATATCGTCTGCTCTTGATAATAACTTTTTATCATTAGACTAAAAAATTAATTTGTTTTTGATTTAAGCGAGGATTGAATCTCAAATTTCTTATTTAACAATCAAAGACTTTAGTCGTTAAAATCAAAAAGATTAATTTAGTTGGCATAACAATCAAGGTATTGATTTCCACCCATATGAAACTAATCTACCCCTATCAAATAAGTGTGTGAATTGTGAATTGTTATTGTTTTTTTAAACCAAAAAAAAAAAAAGGTGTGTAATTGATATAAGCTTATTTTGGTGAGATAAAAATAAATTGAGTGGGACAATATTATACCTAAAAAAAAAGACTTAAAAAAATTATACCTAAACAAATAAGTGGACTTCTTAATTTATAACTCAAGTAGAAATTAGAAAGAGTTAGAAAGACATATGTTAGCACACCCATGAGTTTATGTTTTCTACTAATCCTTACTCATTTACCAGAAAGAACATTTATTAATAGTAAAAGTTAGGGTAAAATATCATTTTCGTCCCTAAACTATCACAAAAGTTCGTTTTTCGTCCATAAACTTTCAAAAGTTATATTTTCGTCCCTAAACTATCACAAAAGTTCGTTTTTCGTCCCTAAACTTTCAAAAGTTTTATTTTCATCCCTAAACTTTTCCAAATGTTTTGATTTTCGTTCCTCCCACATCAACACTCTGTCAAGTCACGCCAGTACTCTGTCAGACGGAGGGACGAAAATCAATACGTTTGGAAAAGTTTAGGAATGAAAATAAAACTTTTGAAAGTTTAGGGACGAAAAACGAACTTTTGTGATAGTTTAGAGACGAAAATAGAACTTTTGAAAGTTTAGGGATGAAAAACGAACTTTTGTGATAGTTTAAGAATGAAAATAATATTTTACCCTAAAAGTTAACTTAACCCACGCCACATAGCTAGTACATCAAACATTATTTACCTTACGTGTCAGCTGGTGTGAAAGTGAGAACCGCCGTTAGTGTTTCCCAGTCTCATTTTTCTTTGCATCATCATCGTCTGCTGACACAAAAGCAAAACCTCCATCTCTGTCCCCCCCACCCGCTCTCTCTCTCTCTCTCCCCTTTGTTAGATTTGCTGAGATCTCAGAGTCGTTTTCTGTCTCTGATTCTCATGGCGACAATGACTCATCAATCTTCCTCTCTATAACCCAAAAGAAAAAAGAAAAAAAAAAAAGTCGTCCCTCTCCCTCCCTCATTCTGTGCAAGTTCCTTTGCTTCTTTACTAATATCAAATCGTATTTTTCTTCAACACGTCGGTTCTTTCCGTTTCACAGGGCAATGAAGTGATTGTTAGGGTTTAAACAAGAGATTTAGGGTTTTAAGTTATACATGGAGGAGGCACTGGATCGCTTGTAGTACATATGAATCTTTGCAGCAGCTAAGTTGAATCATCATTCTTTCTATATATATATATATTAATTAACTTCATCTACTTATTATTTTCATTTTTCTTCCAATTATTTATGTTGGGTGGGAGCCAGGGAATTCACGGATATTTTCCTCTTTTTTTCCTTTTTAATATTTTATTTATTTATTACTTGTTAGATATCTTCTTCCTGATGTAATTGATTGATCTGGGTTCAACAGAAAATGGGTTTCTATATTTGTTAAAGAACCACAAACTCCCCCCTCTAATATTTTTTCTCCTTTTTCTTCGGATATTTGAACCAGTAGGTGATTAGAGAGATTAGTATTCTTTCGATGTTTTAATTATAGTGCCTGTTGAGGTTAGTATCTTATAAGAGATACATAGATAAAGAAGATTTTGTGGATGTTTGAATTTTCTATGCTTAAATTAATTAAGATTTTAATCTCTCTGCCGATTATTATAAATAAATTAAAAAATTCTTTTAACCTAAGAATTTACCATCGAAAAATAAAATGTTGATATTGTGTGTCTGTTGAGCTATTCTGATGTAATAAACAAGTTATTAATTTAAAAATATTCTATTTTCTAGTCGGTCTAAGATTTGTAACATGTAATAACTCTAACACTAAGTTCTATTATTAGTTTCTAATTAAGTAAATGCAATTGATTATGACAAAATCTTTCGAAAATGATTAGGTTCCATAGGTACGGCTCAACCTGGATGAGGATCATATATTTACAAATTACAATAATTTTTCCTTTCTTTTTTTTTTTTAAATTTTCTGTGTGTGTTTACAATGCAAGAGTAGTTATTTTTCTCAGTCTGAACTTAATTCTCAAGAAACTTTTAGATAGTCAAAAGCTTCAATTAACGAAATGTAGCTAATAATTTAATATCTTTTTTCAATGAAAATTTGAAAATTTACTTTGGTTTTGGCAGTTTATTTGTAGGGGACTGGTGGCCTGCAGTTGAATGAGTGCGTGGATATGATAATGATTTTGTTGTTAGAATTAGAAAGAGCTTCAATGAGTATTACTACTCCTAGTCCTAGTCCTATATATAAAAATATGCATGGAGAAAGTGAGCGAGAAGGAGCTTCCTTCAGCCCACTCATGGATGGGATTAAGGGGTCGTTAAAATAACTGCCTTCTCATTCATTCAAACACTCAGTAGAAAAAAATGCCCGATTTGTGTTTCTACTGTGATTGCGTGAATGATGCGGGAGATATTTTGAATCCCTCCTTCTCTGTGCTTGGACTGAAGGGAGCTCCTTTTCCTCCATTTATTTATGTTACACAAAGCAATACCCTTTACTGTATAATAATATTGGTCTACTTGCTTTTTTTGGACATAATAATGTTGTCGTAGTAATTAAAATTATACAGCTGCATAATATTGTAACTATTAAAGAGACATCCACTTTTTCAGTTTCATGTCATCATCAAACTTCCTCAGGTTTTTTCTCAAGGGTCAACTTCCTCAGGGGTTTAGCCATATTATTATTATTATTATTATTATTGTTATTGTTGTATAGTGTTATTAACTGAATAACTCTTTGCCACTTGACTTTCAATGGATGAGCTAGTATTTACATCTTTGACATGCATGTGTACTTGCTTGCTGGTTACCCTCTTGGTACTTTTTGCTTCATAGGAAATTAAAAACATAAAATCGAACATGGTGTATGGACATTGGAAAATTTCTCTCATCCATGAAAAAATATCTGACAATGTCATATTACATTTGCTGCGTTTTTAATTTAAAAAAAAATGGTGAACCTTTTATGCAGCAGTTGATAATGACGGTGGAGGCCTGGAGGGGGTCTCATCGAGATCGAGTGAATGCTTCTCTCTCTGGAATCTGGATTGTCCCGTTCAGTCTTTGACAGGCTCTCCTTTTCTTTTACCTAACAAGGAAAAGTAAAGTAGCAAACTCTTTGACAGGCAGGCTCTCCCTCTCCTTTCATTTTACCTGACAGGGAAAAGTAAAACTCTTTGATTATGATAGCTAGCTAGGTCCCTGTCCTTTTATTTTACCTGATAAATAAGCAAAAGTGAACTTGGTATTGGGCTTCCGCATTTTGTGCACTTCTTCTAAGTCATCTCTTTAGTTTTCTTTTCGAAATAAGCTTTTTCTCTGATGCGAGTATTACTAACGCTAAAAACTACAAATAAGTACAGAGTTACTGCCTGCATATTGAACGCATACCCCGTGTGCTTCAATGTTTTCTTATTGCTTAATAACATTGCAATTTATTTGCCACACTATTTTTTATACACTCAAAAAAGTAGTGTTTTGCATATCCCATAATCCATATATTGCAATAAGGATGCAGCTTATTAATTAATTTAAGCACCATGCATATATACGCCCTGCCCATGCCCTTAGCTTGGCTAGCTAGGTCCAAGTTTGATAGAATGGTGCATAAACGTAGTAGTGTTGTTGGTGGACTCAAGTGAGAATGACATTGTTTTATTCATAACTTTATTATCATTGTGAAAAATGTTTTTGTCCTTCTACTACTATTGTTCATATTTTTAAATGAAAGTACAGTGAGGAGAGTGACAGCAGGGAGGTGCCCGTTATATATTAGACTGCCACTCATGTCATCGATCACCACCGATCCCCTTTTTGAGATGAACACACACGTGTATATATATATATATATATATATATGAATGAGCAGAAGTAATAACACTACTTAAGCATAGGGCTGCTAACAAATAACTCAACGACAGTCACTCTCCACCTATATATTCTAATTTTAAATTTTCTGTTCTTGATACGGTAAAATTGCTGCTAACTACTTTTAAAATGAAGTAGTTGCAACTTGCAACCTGCAACATGTGAGTGTATGTATATGTCTGCCAGTACAGGTACATGTGTGCTTTATAATGTTTATTTTTAGATCTGGCTTCCTTTTTGTGTTCATCAAGAGAGCGAGTACGGTTGAGTACATATTTTATTTCATTTGGAAATTGTGCCAATTGACTGATTAAAAAATTTCACTTAATTGATAAACCCATTAAAGTTCTCGTTCTCTTTGAACTTGATAATAAATAATCTTTATCAGACTAGCATGGTACAGGTATGTGTTGAACTTTTGAAACTGGGCGGTGAGTGTGGTTGGTGTTATTAATTGGTCATGCTAAATATAGGAAGAGGGGACCTCCTCCTCCTCCTTGGTTGAGTTTACCTGTTTTGGAAATAAGGATAAATTGTTTGAATAATTGAATGAATGGAGAAGAAAGAAAGAAACAAGAAACTATATGGGACTGGGACTGTGACTCTGACCGTATGCTCAAAATTATATGGGACTTGGATCTTAATTTCCCTAGTATGCTATCTATCTATATATGCACTGTGGTCCCCTTTGGAAACCAGATCAAATGACGCCAGTTGCTGCTATTTGTTTATCCACATCACACACTATATTGAGTTTTCTCCTACAGTAACTACGAGCTTTGATTGTGTCAAATGGACAGTACTCTTTGTTTTTGTCTGTTTGTTTGTTTTTTTTTTTTTAATAAAATATTTATACACTCTTTTCGTTTTGTCTCTTTTCATCACATTATACTCTTTTCATCACATGACACCTTGTAAGAACATTAAAATTATTAATATTATTTTATCCAAGTAAAATTTTATCATCAAAGTTTCGATAAATTATTAAATTAAAATACAAAATGCACTCCTTAAATTTGAGATAATTTTTAATTTAAAATCTAAAGATTCGAATTTTTATTTATTTTGCTCTTTAATGTTTGTATCCGTTTTTAATATCATCGTTCTATTCCTGTTAATGCCATGGCTATTAATGCTAGGTTCAAGGGGAGAATCCTGCCCGCCGGGGGGATCATCAGGAATCAAATCATTATATATGGTACTAAATTGGTAAAGGGTTTGCACGATCTATTGGCTTGGCTACCAATGTTCTAACTAAGTGATAGACTTACACTTTGTTTACAACAACTACAACTTCGTTCTGTTGAAATAGAACTACATGCTTCTCTCATCGTAATTTTTCTTACTCAATATATGCTTTAGCCCCACTCTAATTCCTTATCTCCTATTTTTGATGATTGCAAGGATCTACTCTGCAGGATCCCTCAAACAAGCTAGGGCGAAGCATTACTTCAGGGAGGCTAACTAATAGTTGCACAATTGCTTTGGCAACTGGCAAGGAGAGGAACGAAACATCAGGAAGACTTTTTTCTTTTTTATTACCCTCATCTCAATGTTCTTTTGCTTTTTAAACAAGATGCCACGGGTGTTGTATAATCTGTAGGCATTACTCTAGCCATGCTAATACTCTAATTTCCTTGCTTAATTTTCTATACAATGGTGGAGCCACATGTAGACCCCCCCTCCCCCTCAAACACATTTTTGTTAAGGGTGGTGCTACGTCTATAATATTTTTACAATATTTTCATAACAAATCATAGATAGTTAGGTGTTATTGGTTCAAATTTGAACATAATACTAAGATTATTTTTTTGCCCCAACAATAACAACCAGTAACAACCTGTTATTTAGGATTGTTATAAAAATGTTATAAAAATATTGTGGACATATCATTTCTCTTTTGTTAAACCATGAACAGTATCTATAGAGACACATAGACTCATGAATCCATACATTTCGATCGGAAAATAATTAATAGAAAAATATCTCTTGGCCCCCTCAATTTTTATATATATATCATAAATAATTAAATTCTTGTTAGTATTAGCATATTTATAGATAATACCCAAACAAATTAAGTCACAATTCTCCCAAAATATAAATATATGTCAAGTGATTATATAGATAGCATAAGTGCTTTTTTTTTTTTTTAATGTAAAATATAATAATATCCTCCAAGGCTCCAATTATCCACTCCTTATATCATTTAGTTTTCAGTTGTTTTGATAATGTGTCTATGATTTATAATTAATTTAAGCACAATCTTATCCACTGTACATTAGAAAATTGTTTTAAAAAAGTGTCATATGATATTCATGTGGCTTATAAATCATAAGATACATGACATGTGATTTGAGGATATATATATTACATCTAAAAATTTTCAAATCATAAACATAAAACATATAAACAATTCTTCAAATTATTTTACATATAAATGATAGTAACGTTTTTTTTTCTTAAGCCTGTACTTTTTGTATTATTATTAGTCATTGTTTGAAAATCTAGTTTTGAATAGATATGTACTGCATGTAATGTCATATGTTCATATTGCGTATGTAATGTAATGTTATATGTGGGTGTTCTTTCATTAAAATATTACCTAATATCAAGGACAAACCCAAGATTTTAAGCTAGCGGAGGCCACAATATAAAGAAAGAAAAAAAAAACTCCAAATAAGTATTCAAATAGTACTAAAAAAATTATAAATACATAAAATCGTTGTTTCTAAATACATTAAGATGCAATCATTTACCAATAAAGGCAAAAACAAAAACAAAATAATATATATTTTTTAATATTAGGTTGGCTAGGATATATATATATATATATATATATTTTGTTGAAGTTAGGGCATTTACTGTAGTAGTGTTAAAAATTTTAACTTTTAGCATCTCAAAAAGCTACTTTATCTATTTTATAACCTCATTTTACAATACACTCAATATCAAATATTCTATTTTCTTATCACTTAATTTAAAATAATATAAAAAACTCATTAAAATAATAAAGGAAGGGAGAGAATTTGAGTTTTTTAATTGAAGGAAGAGATATAATCTTAAAAAAATATTGCATTCTATTTTTAACAACTTGCTACAGTCACCTGTTATTTATACTAGTTTACTGTAGTTGTAAAAAAATTAGCTTTAGCTTCTCCAATAACACATGATTTTTTGGTTCTTTGGTGGTAAAATAGTTTTTTTTTTGCTAAAGTATAATCACCATTGTAAATGTTTTTATTGTTTTTGTTAAGTTTTTGGGTTGGATAGTTGCTATTTGGGTTACACTAGTTAGGATTATTGAGCATAAGAGAGACCTAAAATTTTGGAAGGAGGGCCCAAATAAAAAATAAAATGTCTAATAACTATAAAAAAAAAAAAAAAAAATTGGACCTAGTGGGGGCCCGGGCCCTCACCTGGGTCCGTCCCTGCCTAATATTCATATGAATGACTAAATATTTCATATTAATTTCAACTTTCAATGACTAAATATTTCATATTAGTTTCAGCTTTCTTTTTTTTTTTTTTTTTTAATGAAAGGGCGATAATATTAAAAACTAAACACCAGAACAAGGTTCAGGACATATCTTGTTAAAATACATCCCATTGAGGTCACCCTCAAAAACTTCAAAAATGTCCACAGGCGGACTATCATAAATAAGAAAATCAGTGGACATCCTATAGCTCATCCTAGCTAAACCATCAGCACATTGGTTGGCTTGGCGGAAACAATGGTTAATATGAACTTGATGGAAACGTGTAAGCAGCAGCCTGCAATCCTCCAAAATAGGTGATATAATGTTGTTAGCATAATCTGCATTTCGTAACACATCAACAATAGCCTTGGCATCCATCTCAACTACAAGACAATGAATATTCAAATCACAGCACAGTTTGAGACCCTCACGCAACCCCCACAACTCAGCGGCAAAGCTGTTGGTGACTCCAATCCGCTTACTAAAACCAACTACCCACTACCCATCCTCATTTCTCACCACTACCCCACAACCAGCCATGCCATGAAGCTCACTACATGCCCCATCAGTGTTCAATTTCTTCCACCCTTGCACAGGCCGTTCCCACCTAATTCTCCTCAAGACTCTACGGCTTTGCATCCTTGGAGCAGCCACACAATGGAGATACTCCATAGCTTGATACACAATATCCAAAGCCAACTTTTGATTCCGCCCTTTCCTATTGAAAACAATATCATTCCTACTCTTCCAAATGCTCCAAAGGGCAAAGGGAAAAACAAGTTTCCAAGGGGTACCCGTGACATGAAGCTAATCATTAGTTCTAATATTTAGAGACAACCAATCCAACAAATTAACATGCCAAAAATCATAATTTGAGGTCGTAACCCCTAGCTGGTTCCAAATGTGTTTTAGGTGAGTGCAATCTTTTAAAGCATGCAAGATAGTTTCAGCACCATTGCAGCAAACAGGGCACACTTCATCTTGAACCACTCCTCTTCTTCCTAAACAGACCTTTACACCAATACTATTATGAGCACACAACCAAAGGAACATTCTAACCTTTGGTAGCAAATCTACTTTCCAAATCCAGCTAGCCGTAAAAACCATCTCATTGGAAGACTCCATAGCAAACCCATAGGCGCTTTTGACATCAAAGGATCCATTGGATGATTCGGCCCATGCCAATTTGTCTGAGCCACCTACTAAGGTCGACACAGGAATTGCACAAATCAATCCCTTGACTTCATCCGGTAACTCAAAGGTTGTTTTCTCCCAATCCCAGCCCCTATCAAGGATAATATCTTTAATTTCCAAAAGGTCGGCTTCTTGAGAAATAGGCCATTGGATCAACTTTCTAAGGGGTCCCCCATTCGTCCAATTGTTATGCCAAATATTCAAAGTGCTGCTTTTTGTCACCAACCATCTACAACCCTTGTTGAAAGTGCCCATCCCTTTCTTCATAGCTGCCCATATTGAGGAGCAAGGAAGACTATTTGCATTAGCGGCTGCTCTCCTTCGATGGTTGCAATACTTCTTCTTTAACACATTAACCCACAGTGCCTCCCCCTCCGTATGAAATCTCCAATTAAGTTTAGATAAGAGCGCCACATTCTGACCCTTGACTGTTTGCAACCCCAAGCCACCTTCCTCCTTTGGTTTTGTCACCTTCTCCCAACCAACCCAATGAATCTTCTTAGCTGATTCTGTAGACCCCCAAAGGAAGTTCCTATTCACCCTATCTAGACCATTTAAAACCCTTCCCGGAAGATAAGAGCACTGCATAATGTATGAGGGAATAGCAGCCAAAGATGATTGAATGAGCACTCTACGGCCAGCCAAAGATAAAAGGTTAGCCTTCCACCCAGGAAGTTTTTGCTTCACTCTATCCAAAATAAAGTCATAATCATGAGAAGAAGAACCCGGATGTTTTAGCGGAAATCCAAGGTACTTGCCAAGATATGGCGTTGATGCAAACCCCAAAATGTCACAAAGGGACTCCCTAGTATCCTTATCAACATTTGGAGAGAAGCACACCCTTGACTTAGTTTCACTCACAGTTTGGCCAGAAATGTTACAAAAGGTATCTAGAACATCCCTAATGGCCGCACAATTAACCCAATCAGCTTTGGCAAATAGAATTAGATCATCTGCAAAGAATAGGTGAGAAAAAGCTGGACCACTCTGAGATGCCTTCACTGGCTGCCACAACTTCCCATTACACTTCTCTTCAATAAGTTGCCCAAGATAGTCCATGCACATGATGAACAAGTATGGAGATATTAGGTCTCCCTGCCTTATACCCCTAGAGGGATAAATCGGGTCAAGTCCTTCACCATTGAATAAAATGGATGTAGAAACTGTAGAGACACAACTCATTATGACATCTATAATATCACTTGGAAGATTCACCCGAATAAGCATATCTTTGATGAAATTCCATTCAAGCTTATCATAAGCTTTCTCCAAATCAATCTTAATTGCCATATACCTTGTCCTTCCTTTCTTCTTCCCAAGGGAGTGAATGATCTCCTGAGCAATAATAATATTATCAATCCCTTTACGACCCGGCACAAAAGCCGTTTGCATAGGAGAGATCAATTTATCCAAATAAGGTTGCAACCTTGCCACAATGATCTTAGTAACCACCTTATACACCGTATTACACAAACTAATAGGTCTATAATTACCCAAAGTTTCCGGACCTTGAATTTTTGGAATCAAGGCAATGTGGGTACTATTCAAAGCCTCTGGCACTCTTTTATCATTAAAAATCTTTTGAACCTCTTCAATCACGGACTTGCCCACAATATGCCAAAACTTTTGGAAAAATCCGGCATGAAGCCCATCCGGTCTCGGGTCTTTGAAAGGTTTCAAAGACCAAAGGGCTGCCTTAATCTCTTCTTCAGAAGCCCCCCCACTAATACTCTCCTTCTCCAAATCCGAGAGCCTAAGTTGCCATTGTGAAATAGTGGGATCCAGCCTCAACACATAAGAATGAGAAGACAAGAAAATATGCTCAAAACCACATCTAATGAAATCTTTTATCTCCCCCTCCTCATGAATCCAATTCCCCACTACATTTTTGATAGCCATAATTTGATTCCTCTTCCGTCTAACCAAGGTTGAAACATGATAAAAGTTCGTATTGCGGTCACCCTGTATCATCCAATTCACCCTTGATTTTAAAGCCCACAACTCCTCCTCCTGTCTGAGCACAAGATCCATTTCTCTAAGGAGCTCATCTTCCAACTTCACCAAAAAATCCGATGGTGTTAAAGCTAGCACTTTTTGAATACCATTCAGCCGACATCAAATTCTTTTTTCTAGTGAAAATATTCCCAAATTGGTTTTTATTCCACTCCTTAGCTTTCTGCGTAAAACAATTAATAGCTTCAACCAGCCTACTATTACTTTCCCACGCCTGATGCACAATCGGGAAAAAGGAAGGATCCAACAACCACCCTGTTTGGAAACGAAACGGCCTACTTCTCCCATTTTGATTCCTCGGCTGCACCTTTAGGAGCACTGGACAGTGATCCGAATGACACCAGGTCAAATGAGTTATCTTAGCATCAGGATACATCACACACCAACTTGGGTTAACAAAAAATTTATCAATTCGCTCCTAAATCAAAGCTTGGACCTCCCTTTTGTTCGTCCAAGTAAAACGAGTACCCACGAACCCAATATCCTACATATTACATTTATCCAAACACTCTTTAAACAATAAAGACCTATTAACACTCACCGCCCTACTCCCAAATTTATCCTCACTAAGGAGGGGTTCATTGAAATCACCAGCTATAACCCAGGGCATATTATATAAATCAGTAACACTCATCAAATTTTTCCATAAAACTTGCCTTTCGGCATTCCTAGGACTAGCATACACAGCAGAAAGTAACCAGCTAACGTTTGTGAAATGTACCTTCACTTCCGCATGAATTTCCTGCTCAATCCTTGATAGCAAGGCTATTTCCACCCTTTCAGCATTCCACAGAACCCAAAGCCCTCCTGCATAGCCAATGGTGTCGGTATGGATTGCTCCATCAAATGGCAGCAAATTTGTGATCTCCCTAGCTCTATCTCCCCCAACACGGGTTTCCATAACAACCAAAATATCAGGATTGTGTTTCTGCACCAAATCTCCAACTCTCTTCTTAAAGGAGGGCTTCAAAGCACCTCTGCAATTCCATATGATTATGTTCATCATAAAAATTATTTTTTAAAAAGAATGGAAAAATCAACACTGAGGTTCCTCAATACCGCCTCCTCCTTCAAACTCCATACTATCCGCCCCAACACCCCTCTCTTCTGCTATTTCCCTGGAAACAGAGTATCCATGAGCTACAAAGCTCCCATCTCCATCTCCTCCGGTGCCTTCACACTGCATATCACATGGCCTTCCCACTCCGGATTTGAGAAATGCAACCTCTCCATCTACATCTTTATCTCCGATACTGTTGCTATACCCATCTGTGCTTTCATACATTTGGAATTGAACCACCTCATGGATCGGCTCAACCTTACCCACATCACACCCTTGACTATCCACCTGAACCACCTCATGGATCGAATCGGCTTTGCCCGCATCACAACCTTGGAAACCCACCGTTAAATCCGTGGAGACTGATAAAGGAAGACCACCAGCAACTTTCACACAAGCCACCGGTTTACTGCACTGCCCAAGCTTCCCACTGTGTCGGCACTCACCTCCAGTTGACTGTCCATGTTGCAAGATGATTTTGACCCCCCAACGGCGTTGCTTTGCTCTCCAAACGTAAACCCACTGCGAGCTACTTCTTTTTTTTCCTTCACCGATGAAAAAACCTTTGATATGTGAACTGACTTGGGCCGAGTGACATTGGGCTTTGCATCACCACTTTTTAACACCATTTTTAGGGTACGTTGGCCTTGCTTCGGTCCATCTCTTCTCAGACTCTGGGCAACCGTAGCAATTTGGGCCCTATCTATAAACTTCGGCGGAGAAAGCTTCCTCTTCACTTCCCTTGAAGGCCCATGCTGCGCATCAGCCCGTACCAGACTCTCCTTCTCCACGTAACCATTATCCTTAAAGCTAAAAACACTACTCTGTTTAGGTGAGGTCCCACCACTCCTCAACAGTTTAGTCCCATTCTTCCTACGTGCTACTACAATCCAAGGCCCGTACACACCCTCACGCACTTTTGCCTGCTCTGTACTTTGCTCAGAATCGCATAGCGCACCACTGGTCCCCTCCCCGCACCTTGGATCGTCAGTGACATGAGCAGAGCGTGAACTAGAGCACGTCTCAGCAGCCTTCTTCAATCCATCCTCTGAGTTTGACGGTCCTTGCCGGACAACATGAGGGCAATGCTCCTTTCTATGTCCTAACCGACCACACTCAAAGCACATATGTTGAATTCCTTCATAACAAATCTGTTGTTCAAGCCTCCCTATCATGATCACAGTAGCTAGAGGTTTCTCCACATCCACTTGCACACACAGCCTTGCAAATCTCCCTCTAGTTTCCGACGCAGTAAAGGTGTCTACTCGAA
The DNA here is from genome assembly GCA_032727855.1 of Quercus ilex subsp. ballota. Lineage (NCBI taxonomy): Eukaryota > Viridiplantae > Streptophyta > Magnoliopsida > Fagales > Fagaceae > Quercus > Quercus ilex. Next base: position 70,022,817 of record CM064915.1, read on the forward strand.
GGACATTCCCAATGGCTTTCCCAATGAGTTGCAGTGCCTCTGCATTATAGTACTCAATAGGAAGCTCATTTAGTCTAATCCAAACAGCAATGGAGGATACACTTGCTAAGGCAGGCTTAAAATCCGGTTCCCATGGTCTAATAGATAGAAAGTGATCTCCGATAAACCACGGGCCTTTCCTCAAAACATTTTCATAGTCTTCTCCTAATGACAATCTTATGAGGAAGAAACCATGACCCAGGTCCACACAATCTAACCTCCCTGTCGGTTTCCATAGAGTTAGAAGCCTAGCTTGAATGAAGTTAAGCCCAACACTCCGACCGTAAACTTTCACGATAAAAGCGCTTGCCCAAGGCTTACGGATTCTTTGTTTGAGTTCCCTGGGAATTTTTACAGCTAACAGCCCTTGCCGGAGCGTTTCCACCTCCCCATCTGACTCAATATCATCATCCATTCCATCCTCGAAGCTAAACGTTTGTGCGAACGCCCCAGGGATCTCTCCCAATAATTTATCTCTAAATGACGTGTTTCGGTTCCATGGACCACCATCGCAGTTTGGTGAGTCAGAGCCCGAACTATGGCCTACCCCGAAGCCAGCATGACTCACATTCTTGACCTTTTTTGTGCTACGTACAAGTTCCTCCTTCTCCTCGCGAGAAAGAGAGCGCTCCATCCTCAACTTTTTTTTTTCTTTTGATATAAATTAGTTTCAGCTTTCAAGTACTACACAAAAAAAGATTCTAAAAAAAAAAAAGTACTACACAAAAACGCCACACCGTGCGTGCACATATACATTCACACACATGTTTGAGTGCATGTGCATACATGTGTATATAAATTTTGTTTCATTGTTGCCAAGTTCTAGCTCTGCCACTGGCTACATTAATTGGCACCTTGACCAAGCGGTACACGGAACTAAGATGCTAACTTGCCTACCTACACTAATCACCAAATGAGATGACGGTATCTCAAACCATTTCTTTCATCATAACCTTCCTTTGTTCCAGTTTGGAGTTGTGGGTAATATTTCATTACATATGCCCTCCATGCAAACATCTTTATCCTACTCATTGATTTCATCTTCCATATTGCCAGGAACAGATTCTTCATCACTTCATTGTTGAAGCTTTTAGACTTAACTTTTCCATTTTTCGCCCATTGCCATCTTGTAGGCATTCTTGACTGTGAAGGTACCACATATGTTTACAATCCATATCAGTTTGTCCTCTGAAAGTGTTGGGCATACTGTTATGTTTTTCTATGAGCTCAACCTTAGAGCATCCTTATCAAAGATTTCAAAAAATTTAGCATTTACCATCTTAAAACCTACTTTATCAGTTTTAATACCTCACTTTACAATACACCCAACATCAAAGATTTTATATTTTTTACCACTTCATTAAAATATTAATTTTTTATTATTTTTTTATTCTCATTCACATCTCTTTCACTACCAACAAACCCACTGCCATTGCTAACACCCGCTACCACCACCGCCCACAGCCACAGCCACGGCCACAACCACAGCCACCACCACCAACCACAACCTCAACCCCCAACCACCAAAATTAAAAAAAAAAAAAAAAAAAAAAAACCCCACGGCACAAACTTCAACCAAAACCCATCACAAAACTGCAGCCAAAACCCACCACCCCAGCAACCCCGATTTAAACCTCAACCCTGATCTGAACCCACCAGTAGGCCCATCACGCCGAACCAAAACCAGATCGGTGAACCAAAACCCATCACACACACACAAACCCAGTAGATCGGTGACCCAAGACCCACGCCGAACCAAAACCACGACCACAAACCATAACAAAAAAAAAAAGAAAAAAAAAGAAGAAGAAACCTCCATCGGAGCACGACCCACAACCCAAAATCAAAACCAGTCATAGGACCCACGATCCATGACCACAGTCACCGGACCACAGCCATTGGCAACCCATAATCGTCGGAGCATAATCATCGACAGACCACAATCATTGGTGAACCACAATCAGCAAACCACAGAGAGAGAAGAGAGAAGAAAGAAGTGAGAGAGGAAAGATAAATAGAAGAGAGAAAGAGCCATTGAGGTGAATAAAAAAGTTTTTTTTTTTTTTTTTTTTTTTTTTTACAATCTAACTACAGTACGGCGTCAAAGATGAGATTATAAAGTAGCTGAAAGTTAAAAATTTTAAGATTTAGCATATTTAATGTAGAGGTGTTTTTATCATTTGAGGCGTTAAAAATGCTAAAAAATAGTATTTAGCATTTTTAGCACCTTTGATAAGAATGCTCTTATGGGGAAAGAAGGTGGTGTCAATGAGATTCTATCCCAACTGCTATCATCCTCAATGATTGGGTCTTCTACACAGGCTTCAACCTCCAAGTAGTGGTGGAACCAAAAATTTCATAACTTCTTATGCCCCACAACTTATTAAAGCGGTAAATTGTGATTATTACAATATGACCACTTTTACATTAGACAACATGGACATCACATTTCTTGTATGCCAATAAAAAAAAAAGTGGGTTTTTTTTTGGGCATTTAGCATTATTTTAGAATATTTTAGTTAGTTGTCAAGTTTGCAAAACTATTTAGTAAACTAGCATCTCGAGGCTTAGAAACTCGAATTCAACTATGGAACTCAAGTCTTAGAGACTCAAGTTCTCTCTCTTCTTCAGATCCATGTTTGAGTTCTCTCTCTTCTTCTTGCTTCTTCAGATCCATGTTCTCTCTCTTCTCTCCTTCTTCATCTTCTTCCTTCAAATCCATGTTCCTGCTTCTTCTTCTTCATGTTGTACCAGCCTTGGAACTCGAGTCTTAAAAGCTCGAGTTTTGTCACCGAACTCGATTCTCAAAGACTGGAGATGCAAGTTTACAAAATTATTTCAAAAACTTAACAACTAATGAAATTGTTAGAAAATTGATACTAAATGCCAAAAAAACTCAAAAAAAAAAAAAAGTAGCGTCTTTGATAAAAACTAATGTGATTTTATCAATTAAGAAATTGTGGAAAAAATTTATAAATCAGGGTTTTGAAAATACACATGCAATTGAACCTATATAATACTAATAATTAAAATTGCTTTAAATGACCTAGCCCAAAAAAAAAAAAATTGAAATTATGGCTTCGTTTAGGAGTTCATAAGGAAATAAAATGGAATTGAATGGAATGATCATAATGGAATAGAGTGGAATGTATTTAAGCAAGGAAAATGAATGGAGTGGAATTAAGTAACCTTGATTAGATGTTTTAAAATAAAAGAATGGAAATGAATGAAAATGAATGGACTGTAAGTAATCTTGTTTGGGAGTAACATAGAGGGAATGTAATGAAATTATTTTATGACAATATTACTATTAGACCCCTATTTTAAAATAAAGGGTTGAATATATAGGGGTATGTAGGGGCAAAAAGCCCAAGAATACATGTCCACACATGTGGTGGGCCTGAGGCCTAGGCCGAGGATAAGAAATCATTCGAGGATGGGAAAATACTGTAGAAGGGGCCCATGGTAATAGGTGGAGAGAACAATGTGGGTCATAGCAGTCCAGGAAACTTTGCCGAGGAAGAGTTTCTTCTTGGCTACCCAACGTCGAGGTCCAAAGATGTGATTTACCGATAAGGGCAACCTTCTAGACCATTCCCTTGAGGAAGATAAGTATTAAAGATAAACAAAGAAGAGTATGGCCATGAAATATCTCCAGAAAAAGCTGCTACCTTCGCATTAAATGCCCTACAACTAATACTCTGGCCGCATTAATAAGGAAGTGATGCCTGAATAGTGGTTTTCAGCCTTACAGCTATTATCTAAGAACTTTGGGAAGGGGTTGATGGGATAAAGATCAACACCAGCAAATCTGACCTACACGTGGATGGTGAAGATGAAAGGAAAATGTGGGATATAAGGTAAAATAAAAGAGAAAAAAAGAGAGGATCTGAAAACTACTTCTAAAAAAAACAGTATCATTCAATATATAGAAAAGCAGAGCTCCTTGGACTGTGCTGAGGACAAATTTTCTTATTCAAACATACTCTTACTTTGTTTGATGGTCTTATAAACTAAGTCTAGCTGTTGTTTCATTCATTGGAGCTCAATTCTTCGACCCACTTTCTACAAATTTATTGTTTTGGGCTTATTGAACTTGAATCCAATCACCTTTTGGGTCGGGGATTCAAATCCAGTCCTTACAGGGTATTTTAGGAGTTTTAGTAAAATATTTATTAAATCTAATTTCTATCCCTCCCATTCCTTCCAATTTTTGGGGAATGAAAATTCGAGATTTTAAGAAAATAGAAATGAATGAGTTTTCTTTCCTAGGAAATGAACTTTTCATTCCCTCTATTAAAACTCCTAAACAAGAGAAATGAAGAATATTCTAAAATTATTCTTTTTATTCATTTCTATTCCATTTCATTCTCTCCCCTCAAACAAGGGCTAAGTGGAAGGTAGGAGTTTTGATCCAAAATTTCATATTTAAGCAATGGGTGATAGCTATCTCAAAGAAATAATCAGTAAATACTACTAATATTATTATTAATTTTTTTTTTTTTTTGTGGAGAAAGAAGTATTTTTTTTAAAAGGAATTATTATTAAGTAATGTAATGTAATATTCAGGGGAAAAAAAATGGAAAAGAAAAGGCAATACATACACATTAGAGGATAGAGCTAAAGGTTGCTTAGTTTAAAAAAAGAAAAGAAAAAGAGAGAGAGAGAGAGATTGGGTATAGTGTGGGAAGGAAGGAAGGAGAGAATTCAGTGGGAACAGGTGCATAATAAGAAAAAAAGAAAGAAAAGAAAAGGCGGTCTCTGGTCTCTGCATCTGAATCTAATTGTAATTGAGATTTGAGACGACGACACGACAAGTGGTGCGGCGTCTCTCCCTCAAACTCAAACGCAAACTCAAACTTAAAAGTGTTTGTTTTTATTTTGTGTAATAATCTTCTTCAATCGGAGACGGAGAGGGATCGATCTGATCAGAAACAAAAGACAATAGGTATTTCCATTTCCTTTATTTATTTATAAAAAAATTCATGACAATCAACACCACTGATTATTATTCCCTAATTTGCCTTCTCTGTCTAATGACTGTGAATCACTTCTTCATTCTTTATGGTATATTCGATCATTTGACTTTTTAACAATTTGGATCGCAATTAATTTTGAATAGGAGGATGATCTTTCTTCATTAGTTTTAGTGTCGCTGTGCTGTGTTTCTCTCATTTTCTTAATTCGATTCTTCGTATTTCTTCTTTGTATTCAATATCATTATCAACTCAAACCCACATCTTCATTACTGCATTTGACTTATATGCATTTAATCTCTTCTTTTCGTTTGATATGATATCCCAAAAGCTGCTACCATTATTGTAGTAATTGTAATGTCAAGTTATCCAATTCCAGACCCACCTATGCTCTACTAAACAGACCAGTTTTTGTAGCATCTCTATTGGTTTCGGTATTCGGGAGGATTTGTAATTTAATGATCCCAACAATGTGAATTAGACTCTGATTAAAAAGTATCCCATTGATGTTCACTATAGTCTATAGTTGATAATCAACAAGAACAATTTTACATAACATAACATAACAAATTAAAGGGCTCGGGGCTTCGCCAACCACGACTAAAAAAAGGTGATTCCATTCATTTATTGTCTTTACCTTTCATTGGTGGTAGTGGTAGGTTGCTTCAGATTTCATGTTTCTCCTCTTCACTTCTACTGCATGTTAGGTAGTTGCTATGTTCTGATTATATACACACATCAATAGCATTGTGTACATTATAGCTTCCTTGTCTGATATTGCTGAGCCTGAGGGTTTCCCTCTTCCTATTCAGTTCCACAATCATTCAAGGCTTTGATTATCCATGGTTTCCTGCATTTATTCATTGCAGCTAGCACTTTGATAACTGTCCCTTCATTGCACATGAGTTCAACAGTTTCAACATCTCGAGGATTACTTCCACCGGCAAGGATTGGCACCTGTGAAACCCCAAATGCCGGGCCTTCTGGTTCTTTCAGCCAGCCTGAACTGGAGTTCAATGACACTGATGACACTGAGTTACTCTCTGTATCTTGGAATCAGGACTATGGTTGCTTTGCTGCTGGCACAAGCCGTGGTTTTCGTATCTATAACTGTGACCCTTTCAAGGAAACTTTTAGACGTGATTTGAAAAGTGGGGGTTTTAAAATTGTTGAGATGCTTTTCAGGTGCAACATTCTGGCACTTGTTGGTGGTGGAGCTAATTCCCAGTATCCACCAAATAAAGTTATGATTTGGGATGATCATCAGAGCCGGTGCATTGGTGAATTTGCATTTAGGTCTGAGGTTCGTGCTGTGAAATTAAGACGGGATCGGATCGTTGTTGTTCTTGAGCACAAGATTTATGTATACAACTTTATGGATCTGAAGCTTCTTCATCAGATTGAGACTCTGGCAAATCCTAGGGGTTTGTGCTGCCTCTCACACCATTCAAATGCATTTGTGTTGGCTTGCCCAGGTCTTCAAAGAGGACAGGTTCGAATTGAACACTTTGGGCTGAATATGACAAAATTAATTCAAGCTCATGATTCTCAGATTGCATGCCTCACCTTGACAATGGATGGGCTGCTTCTTGCAACTGCTAGTACAAAAGGCACTTTGATAAGACTATTTAACACAATGGATGGGAGTCGCTTACAAGAGGTAGCTTACCTGCTTATTGATTTTTGTATAATATTTTTTTTTTTTATATTTTATTATTATTCTCTCAAGCTTATGCTACATGGTTTTAGGATACAATCTTCAAACTTAAATTTTAACACCTCAGCATGGTATTGAATACTCAATAATTTGAAGGAAAAAAATTATTATTCGTACTGTTCCTATATTCTGTCCCTAAATTAATGATTCTTGTGACTGATCATCGGGTTCATATTTGATTCCTCTTTTGCTCTAATTCTTTATAGTTTCTCATTCAACATTTTCTCATGATCTCACTTTGAGCCATAATTTTTTAATTTCTTTTCAAACTGCTTACATCTTGCCATGGTGGCAATTAAAAAAATTAAATTAAATTTTGAGACCTAGTAGATCAATGCTTGATTACCATGTAGTTCCAAAAAGGTGTAATGGCTTTTTTTGAGGATGTCTCCATAAAGAGAGAGAAGTTTTGATACTCATTTATCTTGTTTATTATGTTAGGCATTCTTGCATTGGTTACAGAATCTATAGGTCTTTACCTCACCTTTTTTATTAGTATAATTTATTTTATGTGTGGAAGATACAGTGCCCACTTTTGTTGGTCTTTCTTACATCCAATGCTTGCATATTCTCATTTACTTCTTGCATGTAGGTACGTAGAGGAGGCAACAGAGCAGAAATTTATAGTATTGCGCTCTCTCCAAATGTCCAATGGTTGGCAGCATCAAGCGACAAAGGTACTGTTCATATATTTAGCCTCAGAGTTAGAGTGGTTGGGGAGGACTCATCTGCTCAGTCAAATGCTGCTCAAGGGCTAGCAATGTTGCAGCAGAATTCTTCAACTGCCCTAGATGCTCTTATTTCTCCAAATACTGGTGCCAACCCTGGGTCATCATTATCTTTTATGAGAGGTAAAGGAGGCTTCTCAATCAATAATCCAAAGACTTGGAATGTCTGCAATTAATCTTCCTGGAAATTTGCAACTTTTCACTAAGGATTTAAGTGAGACAGAGTTGATTGTGAAAATTTTTATATACTCTTTGAGATAACTTGAACATATCTGCTCTGAAATGTTAACATTTAGTGAAACATGAATATTATTATTAACTCTTATGGTTACTTTTTCATATGAAGTGTGTATTCTGAGCATGGCTTGGCTAAGCCTGTTATATGGTTACTCTTTTTGCATGAAACTCTTATGTTTAATTTTGTTTTAACAATGAAATGGTTACACTTCAAATATTAAACTAATAGTTCTGAATTTGTATCATCTCAAACTCAAATAATTCGTGAAAACATTGTTTGAATATATAAAGAAATACTTAACAAAATAAAGTGTTAGGTTGGGCTAGGCCAGTCCATGCCAATGTACATCATGCCCAAGGCTAGCCTAAAACTTGACCAGCCTTTAAAAATGAGCCCAGCTCATCCTACAGGTCTCTTGGCCCAAGGGCTAATATTTCTGCCTGCACTGGGAGGCTTACCTTTGGGATCAGCTAAATATTGTGCTAGAAATTTAACCCACCCCAACTCATATCTCTGAACTTTTCTTGAGTGGTTTTCCTCTATGATGCATGGACGCGGCAAAATGGGTGCCGCATCTGCGTCCTACGCGGCGACGCTGCTGCCGCGTCTGAGGTTTTTTTTTTGCGCCAAACCGGGCCAATTCGGCCAGAATCAGGTCGTATCGGCCTTGAATCATGCCAGAACAGCCGAAATCGGCTTTGAATGAGGCCCAAACATCCTAAATCTATCATTCCTCAATTTTATTTTGAATATTTGTTGTTTCTTTTGTGTTTTCTTTTTTGTTTTGTGTTTCTTGCCTTCTTCTTTCTTTGTTTTGTGAACCAAGGACATATAATGTGTTTTTTAAGAATATTTTAATAGTAAAAATATATAGAAAATATAAATAAAAATATTTTTAATAATTTTTTAATCGCCGCACCCGCACCCGCACCCGCACCCGACTTGTTCAAAAATTGCCGAGTCCTGCATCCGCACCCGCACCCACACCTAAATCCAGAAACGCACCCGTGCTTCATAGGTTTTCCTTGACATTGTGGAGTGGGAATGGTCTTATGGTGTTTTCTTCCTATACATCTAACCTATCTAATTTTTCTGATACTTTTCCAGGGGTTTTACCAAAATATTTCAGCTCAGAATGGTCATTTGCTCGGTTCCACTTGCCAGAAGACACACAATTCATTTCAGCGTTTGGATCTCAGAACACTGTTGTTATAGTTGGTATGGATGGGAGGTATGTAACTGTACTATTTGTTTATTTTTATATTGGGAATTTATACTTCTTTTTTGTGTGTAGAATTAGAGAACATAATTCTAGTCTGATTTATGTAAGTGAATGAAATTTATATTTAAAATATTTTTTTTTTTAAAAAAACCCATAAAACTGCCATTGAGCTCTTTGTTCAAATGACATCTGCTCCCTTTGTAAGAGCAAGGTGGAGAGTGAGGCTATGGGTTCAAGACCCCTAAGATCTGTGTGAATTACTAATGAAAAAGATTCTTAAAACTGATTCCTGTTTGGTCCTGATTTCTGGAGTTGTTTTGGATTAATTAGTTTATATAGATTCAAAGATAAAGCAATATATCCAGCACTAAATCTTCTCTCTGCTCACCTGACTACTTCCTACTGTTTATGCTGATTGGGCAGATAACCTTTTGTTGGAACTATTGACAAGTTATATTGTTGTCATTTTGTAGTAAATCTCTGACCTCTGTCCCTAATTGCTTGTGTCTCATGATTCTCCTCAACTAGTTCATTTTGTTTTTTATGTGGAGAAGCTCTTTCATACGCTTAAAATTAATTCTTTCTAATGATGAGTCCTACATTTTTTTGATAAATTAATGACGAGTACTACTTTTATTAGTAGCATGTAGCTCTGTGTATTTTGTTTGGAAATTGGAATATCCTATATAGTATACCATTTGGATTGACATAGGATCCATGATAATTTTGAGTAACCTAGAATAGTTGACGACGTTGAGATGATGATGTCTACCAACTTGGTTGGTGGATTTGGTATCAGCTCTATCCCTCAAAGTAGGAGACTAATGCAGCTTGAAGCAAGTGGCAGTGACCTTATGTAGTGATTGGGTGGCTGTGTATGTGGACTTGACCCTTTTGTTTTTTGTGTGTGTGTGGAACTTACTGCACATCCTCATGAAGTAAGCCAGTAATGTGTTGTCAAGTAAGAAGACTAATTAAGCATATGCTTAGAACACATTTGAGTTATCATGTGCTTGATCATGCAAACCTCTCAATGTTCATTTGGATCTCTTGTGTCTGCAACCCCTAATGATATGCTCGAGAGGTCTGAAGTGAACTACATGCCAATGAAAATTAATCCCTTGCAGATACCCATAGCCTAGGCTAAGATAAATCTGATATCGGGTAGCAATATCAACAAAAATCGTTATACAGTAGTATTATTAATATGCTTCTCTCAGATTTGGACTATTAGTCTCTCTTACCCATTTTCCCGCACTATCAGCTTCTACAGATGCAGCTTCGACCCAGTGCATGGAGGGGAGATGCTACAGCAGGAATATGTACGCTTTCTAAAAACTGAAAGTAGGCCTGGATAGGGATGTACTGATAGCATGCATGAGCAGTAAATTCTTCTCATCATGTGTAAAAATGAAGCTCGAATGTCTTGCTGTGTAAATTCATCTTAAGGCTATAGTGGTCTTCTTCACGGATGATGTATATATAGGTCTTATTACCGAGTATCATGAAGATACAAATTAAGAAATATTGAAGTGTTCAATAATGAGCTAAAAGGGAAAAAAAAATGTATTTGTCAATAATTAATTGGTCCTCACAAATTCATGTTGTATGTGATCTTGGTGTTTATGTACAATTTGATTTTTTTTTTTAAACAGGGTAAAAAAATAAAATCAAACAATTATTTGAGAACATTATCAAATATATGCTTACGTGCCCAATTAGGATGGTAAATATTTCTGTTCCGCATATTGTTGTAAGCCAACCAAGTATGAAAAGTTCTGAATTGTTCATCAACAGATTAAATTATATGTTCAAACTTGATTCATTTTCTTGTCAAACAAGTTCAAGCATAATCATGAGCTGCTTGATTAACTTAATTTTTTTTTCCACTTATAATAAATATCACAATTAAAATTCTTTTACTCCTTTTCAAATTTATGCTATTAATTAAAAATTAAAGTATAGTTAAAATTATATTATTGAGTTAATTAGATGAAATGATTTTTATTTTATGAACTAATGAAAGTCGCCAATTCTATATTGTTAAAAATTATATATATAGTTTTTACTATGATATGAAATATCTATATTATCAATAAATTATAAGTAATTATTTGATTTTTTATGAACTTGTTTACAAATAGACACAGTATCAAGTTTATCTAAGTATATTTTCATATATATTTATAAATATATAATATTATATATTCTTAAATCAAACCTTGTGCTAGTGAGTTCGACTCATTTATTAGTAAAGCCTAAATTTGAGCTTGATGTTTAGGGGAATGGTTTTATGGTGTTTTCTTCCCATTATCCCACATATCTATTTCAGCTCAGAATGGCCATTTGCTCAGTTCCACTTGCCAGAAGACAACCTTTTTGGATCTCAAAAAAGAGGTTATTATAGTTGGTATGGATGGGAGGCATGTAACTATACTATCTATTTGTTCTTAAATTGGCTATGTATATGTGGGGGCTCAAGAACGCAAAGGCTAAAAATGAACTAGTATGATTCCTGATTTGCATAACTAATATATGGAGAATACGAGACGGAAATCCACAATAAAAGAATCAGATAAATGATCAAGGATAAAAGAGTTGAGCCCCTGCTAACAACTGATAAGAACGGTGCTCCCGAGGGAGTTACAAGAATAAAACAAAGCTGAATTCTCCTAAAGAGCTCTTCTTACTCTCTCTCCTAGTTTTTATCTCAATATTTTTGGATCCCTTTCCCTGTTGATCTTCTCCCCCGTTTATAGCACCTCTCCTTCTCCAGTTGTCCTATTCTCTAGCTGGATTTTTGGGGAGTGGCTTGTCCCATCAGCACACCTTTCTGCCATTTTATGATCATTAGGGTAGGTTTTAAGGTTGTCCTCCTTGCTCAGGCTAGTTAATCAGCAATTAATGCGGTTGATTTTAGGTGAGGAGGGTCTTAAATGCAGAGGTGATGGATGCATTGGGTTCTGCGTTTTTCCTTACATGTTCCCATGGTAATTTGATGAAGTGAGACTATTTCGGTCAGACAGCAAGGTGTTCCTCGACAAGGTGTTCCTTGGTAGGGTTGTGCCTCTTAAGAACACAGGCTCAATGGGTGTCCCAAGCTTGGTCCTCATTTCGATCATGTCAGACCTGAAGTTCCTTTAATTTCCCTCGGGCTTTAGGGTAGGTGTCTTGCCGTGGAAGGAGCACCATAACTTGACCTCTTGAGGTCAATGTCTCCGGTGCATCCCCCACCAGTATACTTTTGTTTCTATGTAACAAAAGAGAACATAATTTTAGTATTGATTTATGTAAGTCATTTTTTGCCCATGGCTTATTAGGAGTAGTGAATGAAATTGATGTAAAAAAACAAAATTCTTAAAACTACAAATGAGCTATAATTCAAATGGCATCTCCTCCCCTTGTATGGGCAAGGTGGAGGGTGAGGCTAACCCTTAAGATCCATGTGCAAATACTAATGAAAAAAATATTTAAAATTGATTCCTATTTGATTGTGATTTTTGGAGTTGTTTTGGGCTAATTAAATTCTTTTGATTTCAAATATAAGGAAATATCATCACCCTTCAAATATTAGTAAACCCATCACTTATATTACAAAAAAAAAAAATAAAAAAAAATACAAGTCTTTAATAACATAAGAAAAATGAAATCTTGCACTGAGAATGTGACATAATTAATAATGAAACAACTTCTCTTTCTACACAAACCTCTCATCCTAGAACATCACCGAGTAGACCGAACAGGACCGATCAGACCAAAATGCTATGCTGATGTAAGTCAAAGGAAGTGTAGCAACAATAAATACTTATATAGATTTCACACGTTACCCCCACATTACCCCTCTATTTGCGCTATCACCAATTGGTTTGGAATGTTTAGAAACCCAACTGAAGATGACTTTCCTATTTATAATATAATATTAAAAAAAAAAAAACCTAAGCCATTTATTTGCCCAAGACTTGCATGTTTATATTGATTTATATATTGTCAATAGGCCTTGGATTTGTTTCTTCACGAAATTACAAAAGACACCATGTATTATTGGTCATAAGTTATGAAAAGGTAGAGTTTCTGACATTCAAGTGCCAAGGATAGCTCTCCATTTCCACACCATCCCAGCTGAATCTTGATCAAGTTAAAGCTTAGATCTGACATTACTCTTGTCATCAAGAACAAGCATCACCTTCCCAACCACTTTCCTATCTTTGATAGCAGAAAAGGCGTGGTTGGCCTGTAATGAACAAGAAATTGAGTTGATCAGATGAAGTTCAATCAACCAGTATACATTAATCTAAAATTAGATTGTCTAAACTTAACCAAGTGGATCCTTTTAAGCAATATATGCTAGCATGTTGCAAGATACAGCAGCTTGTTCAACTAAGCTGCTGAAGAGCTACTCCAAGGATGTGAAATCTAATTTTACTCTTCTTTTTTTTTTGGATTCATTTTAAGTGGGATGGGGGGATTCAAACCCATTGCCATTACTAAGAAGAAGAAGAAAGAAAGAAAGACAAGTATTATTGTATCATGATAATTTTACGAATTTGAAGCAACTAGTAAATTATGCTTGCAATAGGAAATGACTTTGTTCCAACTATTGAATCCTTCTCATGACACCCATTCTATACTTCTATGTGTTCACAATTTGGCCCCGGTTCCAAGGAAAGTTCATGAAATTGTATCACACACACTTCAAGGATAACAACCAAGACAAAGGTTGAACATTTCAAAAAGCATTTCTTCTCTGTTCAGAATTGAAAAGAGAATCCAATTCACAGGATAAGCTCTAGAATAATATTAAATCAATGGACACTTAATTAAAAGAGATCATAAGTGAATGAAAAATATTCCATACTGAACCAAGTTATCTGGCCCAACGAATCTAATGAGGCTTGGTAAGGCAACCCACTCAACTGTAAAGCTGAGTTGATTAGCAACCTGATAGGCGAACCACACCTAAATTGGAGCTCTAAGTCCTAAAATGAATTTTAAGTTATATTACTTATTAACTGATCAAGGCTATGGTGATGTGCTTTGCTAATTAAAAGAAGGTATGGTTATTTATTTATTTATTTATTTTTTTGGGAGGGGGATAAGAAGAAGAAAGAGCTTAAGGTCCGTTTGGATTGAGGGAGGGGGAGGGGGAGGGGGAGTAGAGTAGAGTTGGATGAAAATTAGTCTAATTTTTGGCCAACACTGCTCTACTCCCCCTCCCTCCCCTCTCAATCCAAACAGGCCATTAAGGATTTACTGACCTCAGACAGGTTGTAAGTATGAGAAATGTGGATGGTAATCAAGCCTCTTGCCATCCATGAGAGCAGCTCCCTAACAGAATCTTCAAGAACACGCGGTCGATGAATTTTGTAGCTACCCCAGTAAAGTCCATGCACTGTCCAATTCTGGTAGTTTAAGCAGGAAGATGCATTATAAAATTTGATAATGAAACTATATATACATAAAATGCAGAGAATCCATAAGCACTGAACAGAAATCAGAGCTGTGGATTGGTGGAGATTAAAAACTAGTATTTAATTAATGGTTTGATACCTTGACGAGGGCCACGTTGGCAGGGATGACAGGGACCTCACCGCTAGCAAAGCCAATGACAAGAATATGGGCACCCCAATTCAAAAGCCTCATGGTTTCTTTAGCAAGCTTGCCTCCCACTGGATCGTACAAAACATCAACCCCTTTGAGGTTTCTGGACTTGAGGAAGTCCTTCACACTTTGGGTAACCGTCACGTTTTGAGAGCTCAAGTCAACGACATGATCAGCAACACCCAATGACTTCAAGAAACGGACCTTTTCGGTACCCCTAGCGACGGCAATAACAATGGCACCGCAAACCTTTCCAATCTGAAGAGCAGCAAGACCAACCCCTCCAGCGGCCCCAAGAACCAACAAGACCTGACCAGAGGAGAGCTGAGCCCTGTGGACAAGAGCCACATGTGAGGTTCCGAAGGCTACAGGAAGTGCACCAGCTCCCACCAAATCACACCCATCTGGAACGCGAAACAGTTGTGACTCCTCGGTAACGATGAACTGAGCATAGGAGCCAAGAGCCGCGAAGGAACAAACCGGGTCTCCCACTTTGAATCGGGAAACCTTGGGACCAACAGCATCGACTACTCCGGAATAATCGGATCCAGGGATGAAGGGCAGAGGAGGCTTCTCCTGATACTTACCCTGTATCTGAAGGTAATTCGCATAGTTCAAGCTCGTCGCTTTCACCCTCACTCTCACCGCCGTTGGAGACTCAAATGCTGGGATTGCCTCCTCCTTGCTCAATACTATGGGCGATGATTCCCAATCTCTTGTCGTCGGATCACCCAATTTCCTCACCACGAGTGCTTCCATTTTTTCTACTTCTTTCTTTCTCAAAAAATTCTCCCCTTTTTTCTTTGGCTTTTATTCATAAACAAAAAGATTAGATGACCCTTTTTTAGGTAACTCCAGCTGAGAGTTCCTAAAATTATATTTTTTAGATTTTTATTGGGTAAATTATATATTTGGTCTCTATTTTTTACATTATATTTTAATTTAATCCCTAATATTTCAATTGTGTCAATTTGATCTCTAACCTTTCAATGTCGTGTCAATTTACTTTCTACCGTTATCTTTTAGATGAAAAAGTCTGACATGTCAAACAGTTTAAATAAAAAAAAATTTAAAAAAATGCCACATCAATTGCCACCTAGACTATCATATCATTTTTTTTTTGGTTTAAAAGAGAACACGTTAGTTTTTTTTTTTTTTTAGAAAACCCAAATCAAATCTTCAGAATTTTACTTAAACAGGGGCAGACCCATCATGTAAAACACTATCTCCCTAAAATCCAAAATCCAGTCTCCTTCCTTCTGGCAGCGCCTCTCTCTTCCAGCGGCATCAGCTTCGTCCCTCTCTCTCTCCCTCTGAGTAAACCAAACGACAATAGAAACATTCCCAACCCATGACTCTTCCTCCATAGTTCCCTATACCCATTTCTCTGCTCCATAGTTTCATCACAAAATTGTCTTTCACGGTATAAAATTTCTATTCTGTCAAATCCTCATCAAGGAAAGTTGACTGTTAAGGCTGATTTTATTTTTGAAGAATATAGTACGGCTTTAGCCATTATATGTCTAACTTCAAAAAATAATCCAAGACATTTTTTAAGGTTTAGTAGTTTTAGTCCCTTTCACTTACCACTTCTACACCTAAACCAATGCAAGTGAGCCTGATGTTGAAGATGATTGCAAAATCATCACTGAAAAAACAGTATTTGATCACATATGCGAAAAATCCAAAAATTCATAATTAAAAGCAGTATGGTGAACAAAATTGGGGCTCTCTATTTCCTTGTACCCAAAAATCTGTACAATTAAATTTGCATAGAACTAAACCTTCACGTTTTGGTCCATTCCAAAAAAACAAGAGATAAAAACCTGAGAGGAAGATAATACCATCGGCCCTCAAATAATCGGCAACTCCATCGGCCCTCAGATCCAATTGTTGCCGTCAGGTGTCACCTTTCTCTCAAGAGGACCAAAATGTGATGAAATTGTGACTGTGACTTAGGGATTTTTGTTGTTTTTTGAGGAAAGATATTTTTTGTTGTTGTTGTTGATAGACGTGAGTTAGGATTCAATTATCTGTTATTTTTCTTTTTTTCTAATTTAAAATTTTGCTGACATTTTATCAAATAAAATTTAAAATGCTAACATGTTAGTTCAGTGGCAGATGATGTGGCAAATTTAAAAAAAAAAAAAAAATGTTTGACATGTCAGACTTTTCCATCCAAGAAATAACGGTATGTACTAAATTGACACGGCATTAAAAAGTTAGGGACCAACTTGACACAATTGAAAGGTTAGGGACTAAATTGAAATATGATGTAAAGGATAGGGGCCAAATATGTAGTTTACCCTTTTTTTTTTTGAAAGTCATTTTCTAGATATTAGTTTTTTTTTTTTTTTTTTTAGAAGGCAAAGAATTTAATCATTCATTGATATGTAAAGAGTCATAGGACAAAGCATCTGCCGCAAGTGGTGGAGTATCTTCAATCCAATACATATCCTCAAGTAAATTCCTAGCATGTTTTGCTAATGAGTGAGCCACCATGTTTCCACCTCTTTTTACCCAATTGAAGGACAGAACCTGCATTTCTCTAAGGTTGCACTTGATGTCATCATAAATATGGCCAAGCAGTGATTTGTTCTCTGTAGGATTAGATAGAGCTCTCATAACATTCAGACTATCTCCTTCAATGATCAACCTAGAGAATCCTGCATCCTTGGAGAATTCAATAGCTCTTTGACATGCCATGACCTTAGCCTCTTCACTGCTGTGCGCATAGGGACCCTTAGCTGACATTCCTGCCATAACATCACCATTTGAGTTCCTAATAATTGCTCCAAAACCTGAGCATTGCAGGTCTAAGAAAACAACAGCATCAAAATTCAGTTTATACTCCTTTGAAGTTGGAGCTCGCCATACACATCTACTTGCTGGTGTGTTCGTAATCATTAGAGTATCTTGCGCTTTCTTATTCTCATCAAGGAATTCTTCAGCTCTCCTATTCAACCAGCTCGGTTCCTTCAATTGTCCACCACGTACCATTGCATTTCTTTGGTTCCATATAATCCACGCTTGCACAAGAAAATGCTTCAACTCTTCCCTCGGTAATCTGTTCATCAAGAACTCAAATAAATGCCTGAAATCAAGGCAATTTGTAGGCCCTTTTTGCAGCGAAGTGATGCTTCCAACCTAGACATCTTGCGCAGCTCCGCATTCCCAAATAGCATGGATGGAAGTCTTGGCAATTCTTTTGCAGCAATGGCACCTGTCATCAACTAGTATTTTTCGTTTTGCCAAGTTCACCCTAGTTGGAAGGATTTCATGTCAAGCTCTCCAACCAAAAACCTTTAACTTGCTAGGAACTTTCAATCTCCATAGTGCTTTCCACGTCTGCTGCCCCTCTGACTAATTCTTAGTTGTCACCACTTTCCTAGCAATGTGACAGCTTGACCAAACCGATTATGTGTCATTTTTAGTGTGCAACCAGATCACTGAATCTGCTACCCTCCTTCGACTTAATGGAATTTTGCAAATAGCATTTGCATCATCTCTTTGAAAGCTCGCCATGATTATGTCTCGCCTCCAACAATGTAAATCCAGATCTATAAGTTTTGAAACCACCCATTCCTCCCCTTCCTCAGCCACTGGGTGTAGCACCTTATTGGAGGGATAATTTGGGATCCATTTATCCTTCCTTACCCGAATATCTTCACCATTACCCACTCTCCAACAGTAGCCACTCTTTAAGATTGGCATGGCAGCCATGATACTCCTCCATACAAAGGAACTGTTAGGTGGAATAGTTGCATCTAGGAATTGGCAATGAGGGATATACTTAAAAAATACACATTAAGATATATATAGTATAATTTATATATATATATGTGTGTGTGTGTGTGTGTGTGAAATGATATATTGAAACTTATTTTCTAGATATTAGTTTAGTTTTAGCGTCTCATTCTCATTTTATACATGAATATACTTAAATATTATTAATAGTCATTCTTATATATATTTTTTAGCTCTTTAAAAAGTCGTGTAAAAATATTATTAGGTAGAAAATATAAATTGTCTATTTTTTAATTATAAACTCTTTGGTTTTTGTACACCATAACTCACTTGGATGGATATTTATAACTCTAAAAAACATATATATAATAATAGGTGAAAATGAAAGAAACTCAAATTAGAGTTCCAATTTTGCACCATGTGTCTTAAATTAATTATTCTTAAAGAATTTTATTTTTTAATTTTAGAATCAAATATGGAACTACGTCATAAATATTCATAAAAAATGTCTATTTTAGTTCTTGTACACTATAACTCACTTGGATGGATATTTATGATGTGGTCCCATATTTGACTCTAATATATATATATATATATATATAATAATAGGTGAAGCTGAAAAAAAAACTCAAATTAGAATTTCAAATTAGAGTTTTAATTTTGCGTCATGTGTCCTAAATTACTTAAAGAGTTTTATTTCTTAATTTTAGAATCAAATGTGAGACCACATCATAAATATTCATTCAAGTGAGTTATTAAGTACAAAAACCAAAGAGTCTAGAATAAATGAATCATAAGATAAAATAAAAAGTGCTTCACAATAAGTAATTTAGGACCACATCATAAACATTCATAAAAAATGACTATTTTGGTTCTTGCACACTATAACTCACTTGGATGGATATTTATGATGTGGTCCCACATTTGACTCTAAAATATATATATATATATATATATATATATATATATATATATATATAATAATAATAATAGGTGAAACTGGAAAAAAAACTCAAATTAGAATTTTAAATTAGAGTTCTAATTTTGCGTCATGTGTCCTAAATTACTTATTCTTAAAGAATTTTATTTCTTAATTTTAGAATCAAATGTGAGACCACATCATAAATATTCATTCAAATGAGTTATTAAGTACAAAAATCAAAGAGTTTAGAATAAATGAATCATAAGATAAAATAAAAAGTGCTTCACAATAAGTAATTTAGGACCACATCATAAATATTCATAAAAAATGTCTATTTTGGTTCTTGTACACCATAACTCACTTGGATGGATATTTATGATGTGGTCTTACATTTGACTCTAAAATATATATATATATATATATATATATATATAATAATAGGTGAAGCTGAAAAAAAAAAACTCAAATTAGAATTTCAAATTAGAGTTCTAATTTTGCGCCATGTGTCCTAAATTACTTATTCTTAAAGAGTTTTATTTCTTAATTTTAGAATCAAATGTGAGACCACATCATAAATATTCATCCAAGTGAGTTATCAAGTACAAAAACCAAAAAGTCTAGAATAAATGAATCATAAGATAAAATAAAAAGTGCTTCACAATAAGTAATTTAGGACCACATCATAAATATTCATAAAAAATGTCTATTTTCGTTCTTGTACACCATAACTCACTTGGATGAATATTTATGATGTGGTCTCACATTTGACTCTAAAATCTATATAATAATAATAATAATAATAATAATAATAATAATAATAATAATAATAGGTGAAGCTGAAAAAAAAAACTCAAATTAAAATTTCAAATTAGAGTTCTAATTTTGCGCCATGTGTCCTAAATTACTTATTTTTAAAGAGTTTTATTTCTTAATTTTAGAATCAAATGTGAGACCATATCATAAATATTCATCCAAATGAGTTATTAAGTACAAAAACCAAATAGTTTAGAATAAATGAATCATAAGATAAAATAAAAAGTGCTTCACAATAATTATAAAAAAAAAAAGACAATTTACATTTTATACCTAATAATATCTATACAAATTTTTTTAAAAAGTTAACAAAATATAAAAATGACTATCAATAGTATTTAAATTATATATGTAGGGACTCAAATTGGATTGGACCCAGAATAGGGATGGGTTTCCAACCCAACAAGCCCAAACAATAGATTTGTAGAGCGTAGGTGCAAGAACTAGTTCTACTACGTAGGAAAAAGTATCATAGTAACTGAGTCAAGAAGATTCAATGTCGACCAGCTGGTAAAATATTATCCTCGGCCTCTCCTTTTGAGAGTTTTTGGGATTTCTCTTTTATCTCTTAGGGTTCAAATATTTTTATCTTTCTTTTTTCTCCTTCTTTGTTTTTCAACCTCTTTCTTTTAGGCCACTTTCCTCCCTTATATATCACAACCCTGATCTCCTTTTCACCATACACGTGTAAGTTAACTTCAAGGAACTCTTTCCTGTCCCATCCAACACCTCCTAGAACCTTCAATCCGCGGCAATAAGGCTCCTTGATTACTGTTTAGGTATCACCTCCACATTAATGCGGCCAGAGAGTTAGCTGAGAAGCATTTAATGTGAAGGTAGCAGCTTTAGAAGATATTTGTTATCTCTCCCTGCTCTTCCTTTGTTCTATATTCACTTTTCAGTTCTAATACAACTTTGCGGGGTATCCTGAGTAGTAAGATAGTTACATATACCTCGGATCATGGTATCCGAGATGGATCTTATCCTCGGACGCGTTTTGGGCCATTATATATGATTTCCATCCCTTCTTCTTGTACTATTCCCACAATATCTTTCTTTAACCCTCCTCGGATAGATGAACGTCTTCGGACTGGGCCGTTGGGCCATAAGCCCATTTCCTACTATTTTAACATCACCTTTTGGATAACCGGCCCCACAATATATATAGGAATTATATTATGCATCTTATTGTATATCTTTAAGTGTATCTATGCATATGCATGGGGTTACAAGCTAGTTAAGAAATAAAATTTTCTCTAAAAATAAATAATTTAGGACATATAGCGCAAAATTGGATTTTAATTTTATACACGCACAAGAAGGGAGTCACCCAATACCAAATCCTTTGCAAACTGTAGACCGGCCAATAGTTTGTAATTCTATCATTTATTTAGTATATAAAGAACATAGCTCTTGTAATGTAATCTTATTCAATTAGCTTAACAAAGAATTAGTTTTTCCACATTTTCTCTTAAATTTTGTTACTATATAAACCCGTTTCATAAGATAATTATTTCAACATGAGATAAAAGATCAAAGGACCTAGATAGTAGGTTGATTTTACACATTGTGATTGTGGGTCCATAGCAAATCGTGTCGAAGTAGGATAATGTTTCCCTTTAATTGTGTTGAGTCAATGTGCTATGGAAGTTTGTTATTTTAACGTTCGTGTCTGAGCAGTAAGAGTGTTTGTAGTTCTTGGTAGTAGGAGTCCAATAGTTCATATTAGTTTAGTTGGGTCCTAGTTTTTAGGAGAAGATTATGTGAAATGTGAGTCCCATGATTAGTAGTTGTTGAGTGTAAGTGCTTAGAGGCTCTTTTAATTTTTTTGGGTAAAAGTTAATAATTTGCATCTATTATAATTTAGAAATATATATATATATTTTTTTCAAACAAATAAAAAGATAAACTTTAGAGATAAGTAGTAATTATAATTTTTTTTTTTGAACGTGAAGGAAAAAAAAAATCCTCAATTTTAGGATTTTTCTTTTTGAATTCAAAATAAAATTTAGTATATAAAGAACAGAGCTCTTGTAATGTAATCTTATTCAATTAGCTTAATATAGAATTAGTTTTTCCACATTTTCTCTTAAAGTTTGTTACTATATAAACCCGTTTCATAAGATAATTATTTCAACTTGAGATAAAAGATCAAAGGACCTGGATAGTAGGTTGATTTTACACATTGTGATTGTGGGTCCATAACAAATCATGTCGAAGTAGGATAATGTTTCCCTTTAATTGTGTTGAGTCAATGTGCTATGGAAGTTTGTTATTTTAACGTTCGTGTTTGAGTAATAAGAGTGTTTGTAGTTCCTATAAAAAAAAAAAGAGTGTTTGTAGTTCTTGGTAGTAGGAGTCCAATAGTTCATGTTAGTTTAGTTGGGTCCTAGTTTTTAGGAGAAGATTATGTGAAATGTGAGTCCTATGATTAGTAGTTGTTGAGTGTAAGTGGTTAGAGGCTCTTTTAATTTTTTTGGGTGAAGGTTAATAATTTGCATCTATTATAATTTAGAAATATATATTTTTTATTTTTCAAACAAATAAAAAGGATAAACTTTAGAGATAAGAATTTCTTTTTTGAACGTGAAGGAAAAAAAATGGCGAAACTAAACTATTGGTTCCTGAAGTTTGCCCTATGTGCACTATTGGTCTCTCAAGTTTGAAGAGAGCACAATTAGTCCCTTAAGTTTTAAAACTGAGTTGTATTGGTCTTTTTACTAACAGGTGTTAACAGTGTTACTTACGTGGCTAACGGAACAATGACTTGACACTTTTTTTTAATGATGTGGCATGTTTTTAATTAAAAAATTACTAACTAAATTTACATGTTCAAACCCATCGGGGCCACCACTGATGCAACAACGACTTTGAGCAAACAGGATGGAGCCATTGGAGATGATATGCGTCTCACAACGACTTTGCAACAAATCGGAAACGATGGCAAAGGCGCAGGACTTGCCTTTCCGTCGATTGAAACACATGAACTTTTATTGATGGTGGGATTTATCTGTGAATTCTCATGCCCGAAACTCACATCAAATCTGATCCAATTCTCCAAAACCACCATCTATTAAAATAAAAAGCATTATCAACCCATCAAACCACCCACAACGCATATTCATTCTACCCATATTCGCAAATCTACAGAAACCAAACCCACATTAAAAAAACCCAGCTTCTGCCGTTGAACCAAACGGCCCAACTTATTTAGTTTCGCTCTACCGCAAGCTCATCGGAGGACCTCCGTTTCGTGCGCCACTGCCGGACCTAGCTAGCCTCGACGGCGTCAATGCTCTAGCCACAACACTCACCGCCACATCAGTCCCAACTGCCACAACTTCTTGGGTGTGTCTCTCGCAGTCGCACGCAACCAAACTGCAACAAAAAATTTCCAGCATGTTTTGAACTGAACACCTCTGATGTTCAGACCATGACAGTGCTGACGGGAGAAAGAGGAAAAGAAGGGAAAAAGAGACAAAAAAAATTGAGAGAATGACATGGCATATTTTTAGCCTTTAGATTGTTTATCTGCCACGTGTCCTTCATCTATATTAAAATGGGAGAGAATGGGAGAGTTTTAAACGGGAGGGGAGCCTCTCCCAAAGAAATTAATGTCTGGATATTTTGAAATTTGACAGCTTTTCTATAATTTTTTTAATTAAAAACACGCCACATCATCAAAAAATATGCCACATCATTAAAAAAATTATCCAGTTATTGTTCTGTTAGTCACGTAAGTAACACCGTTAACACTCGTTAGTAAAAAGATCAATACAACTCAATTTTAAAATTTAAGGGACTAATTGTGCTCGCTTCAAACTTGAGGGACTAATTACACACATAGAGCAAACTTCAGGGACTAATAGTATAGTTTCGCCAAAAAAAATCCTAAATTTTATGAGTTTTCTTTTTGAATTCAAAATAAAATTTGTTATTTGACATTTATGACTCTATTTCTAAATGAAGTTACCCTTTATCATTGCACATGCAAAGTGCGTGTGATGAAGTTTTTTTTTTTTTTATTTGGTTTAGTGTCATAATTTAAAAAAAAAAAGAAGGATAAATTTGTTTTGAAGATATGGATTAGTAGTAGAGTATCTCCAGTTTCAGTTCTGCATCTTGATTCAAAGGTATGCGATTTGATTGATCATGAAAATCATACTTGGAAAAGAGAGCTGATTGCTCAGGAATTTCTGCCTCATGAAGCAAAAACCATTGCTGGACTACCTCTGAGTATTCAGGATGTACCTAATAAATTAGTGTGGTTACACTCTCCTCAAGGGGACTATACATCTAGATCAACCTACCAACTGATGGCGAAGACAGAGAGAAGCCAGCAACCGAGTTGTTCATCTGGGGTGAGAAGCGGCAAGATGTGGAAGGGAATCTGGAATTTACAGGTCCCCCAAAAAGTTAAACACATGCTTTGGAGAGCAGAAAATGAGGCCATCCCTACTCTTTATAATTTGATGTGTAGAAATGTCGTAAAATCTACATATTGTCCAAATTGTAAGGATGCCAATGAAGACACCATTCATGCTCGATGGGGTTGTCAGATGCTCATTGTGATTTAAGGAGCAGATGAGGAGTTGAAGAGATTGATCAAGTATAAATTTCATGCATTTGCAAATTTTTTGGAGTTGGCCTTTCTGATGAAGGACCGTATTGATGTTAATCTCCTAGCCATCACTTTTTGGCTTATCTAGAATAAGAGGAACAATGACAGATTATGCTCAACATTTTTGGACTTTCATTTGATCCAGGCAAAAGCTGAAATCCTCCTTCAAGATTTCCAATCTGCTCAAGAGAAAAAGAACAGTCTCCATAGCCAATGGCAAAGTTGTTAGATGGATTCCTCCCATCTCCCCTCATTATAGACTCAACTTCAATGGGGCAGTTTTCAATGAGCAGGGAGCTGCAGGATTAGGCATCGTGATTTAAGATTGTTTTGGTTATGTGATTGGAGCCTTATCAGAGGGAATTCCCATGTCAGTTTCTGCTGCTACAGTTGAAGCATTAGCTTGTTGAAGAGCAATGGTCTTTGCAAGGGAGGTTAGTGTGTTCGATATTGAAGTGGAAGGAGATGCAGAGGTCATTCTAAAATCGCTCTTGGCAAGTGATGTGAGTCACCGTGAATATGGTCATGTCCTAAGTGATATCCTTGTATTAGTTGCTGAGTTTCGTTTTTGTTGTTTTTCACATATTAAGCGTGTTGGCAACTCAGTTGCCCATTTCCTTGCCGAAAATTCTAAATTTGGCAATGAGCTGCAGGTGTGGATGGAATCTGTCCTTGAAGATATAGATCCACTTGTAATAAGGGATCATGTGTAATCTGTCTCATATTTTTTCAATAAATTTCTTTGACCGACTAGGCCGGATTCTCAAAAAAAAAAAAAAAAAAAAAAAAATCTAGAGTTACAATTAGCTTAATTAATAGAATTTATTGTCTACAAATAAGAGAATAAGTTGAAATTCTATGATATCTAAAAATGATAATAAGAAGGCTAAAATGTAAATTATACATTCTAAATTTGATTAAAATTCATTTTAGCTTTCTAACTTTACTTTTATTCAATTGAGTTCCTTAAATTTCAAATTTATTCAATTCAAGAGACGTGGTACTTGTGATCTTCTATTTTTTTCTCCTTCATGTAGGAGTTTTCCTTCTCACGAAGTGTGAGCCTTACTTCCTATCTTTTTCTTCCTAAAACGTGGGAAGTCCAAGATTGTGACCACTCGAGAGTTTGCTTGACTAGACTGCAAGGAGACAGGCGCTAGCTTTCACCATGGAATCAGAGGTTCTCAAACGTATATAGAACATGAAGCTCACTACGGATGAAGACGAGGCCATGTCAACCCGTTCAGTGAAGAGAGAAAAAATATTGGAGGAGTTTTCCCTA
The DNA here is from genome assembly GCA_032727855.1 of Quercus ilex subsp. ballota. Taxonomy (NCBI): domain Eukaryota; kingdom Viridiplantae; phylum Streptophyta; class Magnoliopsida; order Fagales; family Fagaceae; genus Quercus; species Quercus ilex. The sequence continues at coordinate 70,048,720 of CM064915.1, forward strand.
AGCCTCATAGGGCGATTCCTCACATCGAAGCAAATAAACATATGGGCTGCAAAAAATTTGTTGCGGTCTATGTGGAAGCTGGGAGACAACATGAAGGTCATTGAAGTGGGTGAGGGGCTATTACAATTCAAGTTCTTGTTGGAAAGCCAAATGATGTGGGTTTGGAACAAAGGGCCATGGTGCTTTGACAACCATCTCCTGGCCCTGCGATGATGGGGAGATAAACACCTTGGGGAGCTTCCTTGAGTAATTAATATAACATATAAAAACACACTTTAACCCAAAAGGCCTAAGCCCAATGGGTATGTGCTCAATTATGTTATATTAACTACTCATTCTTCTCATCTTTATTCAATATGGGACTTCACTCACACGTGTAACCCAACAATCTCCCCCTCACGTGTGAGTCTCTGCCACTCTGTGGGTTTCAAGACTTCTCTGTGAGCCATGAGCGCATCATCCATAGGTCTCTCGTACGCCATCCATGGGAACCACGTGTCAACCCCGCACGCACATCCATGGGAACTCCGCACGTCCATGTCCATGGGAACCTCGCACCTCATCATTGTTTAGCACCATTGTCTCTGCCACTCTGTGGGCTTTAAGACTTCTCTGTGGGCCATGAATAAGTCCTACTTGCTCCCCCTTGCTTAATGGGCTTTTTCACTTCATCAGCGCGTCATCCATGGGTCTCTCGTACGCCATCCATGGGAACAACGTGTCAACCCCGCACGCACATCCATGGGAACTCCGCACGTCCATGTCCATGGGAACCTCGCACCTCATCATTGTTTAGCACCATTTGCAATATTCCTTTGTTGGGATTTTCTTTTCTCCAGGATTTTTTGTGTGTGGGCCGTCTAGGCTTTTTCTGTCCCCGCTGGGTAGGGACCATGAACACATCACCACCTTCGCCGCACACCACCATGGGCTTTGATACCACTTGTTGGGGAGATAAACACCTTGGGGAGCTTCCTTGAGTAATTAATATAACATATAGAAACACACTTTAACCCAAAAGGCCTAAGCCCAATGGGTATGTGCTCAATTATGTTATATTAACTACTCATTCTTCTCATCTTTATTCAATATGGGACTTCACTCACACGTGTAACCCAACAAAAGGAATGTCAGCTAGGTCTGTCACATTCTCAAAACAACCATTCTGGATTCAAGTGTGGGGTTTGCTGTTCGACCTAATAAACGAGGAGGCAGGAAGTGACATTGGTAGAAGTATAGGGGAATTGGTGGAAGTAGATTGTAAGGCATTAAACTCAGACCAATCTAGATTCCTGAGGATACGAGTTGAGGTATAAACCTCTTCGGCATGAGGTCCGGTGATCAGCTCGGAAGGAGAGACATCTCGGGTCTCCTTCAGGTATGAACGGTTGGTTGGATGGTGCTTCAACTGTGGCTGAATAGGATATGATTAGAAAAAATGCATACTACCAATTAATGCCGAGAACAATGATTAACCTTACGGAGAGTGGCTTAAAGTTGGAATAAGGGGCAGGCTGACTAAAACGGATGGAGGACAGTACACTGCAAGTCGAAACCAAAGAGCTCCATGTGCACAAACCCAAACTCTGACAACCCCACCACCCCAAAACAGAATAACCCCACCACCGCCTGAAATTGATATGCCCATGGAGACCGAAACTGAAATATCGGCGAATCGGGAAAACTTTAATGCTAGCTTGAAGATTACAGAGATTCAGCCACGACCCAAAAAATCCCATAATGCATCAGTTACGTCACCACAACTGGACACAGTTAACATAGTGGTTTCAAAATCAAAACCACAGTAATCAAACACTATAACACCCCAGCCCCATAACGTCCCAATAATATAGTCACACATAGACATCCCAAATGCACCAGTTTCAGTCCAAAAACAATCAAAGAACCCATTAACTATCACTGAAAATCAAGGCAGCAACTTATTCTCGGTCCTAATTAGCTATGGCGCAAACCAAACACATCCCCAAACCCTAGACCCACCCTCACGTGACCAACTTAAAAAACCAAAAACAAAACATAGGCGGGAAAAAAAAAAAATCACACATTCCCCAGCCACACCTCAAACCAAGTCCTCACAGGCTAGCATATTGAAATTGTGCACGAAGAGACAGAATGAGACCTACAATCATGGGAATGATGAAGCAAAGCGGTTTAAGATCATGGACAGCAAGATACAAACTGGATTATCAATAGTAGAGGCTGATGCTTAGCCCTGTCGAGCATAATGATCGTCTTAAGTTGGAACTGTCGGGGGCTTGGGAACTACCAAGCAGTTGAAGTCCTTTCCGAATTGGTAAGGAAAAAAGCTCCCACAATTTTGTTCCTCATGGAAACAAAATTGTCTGTTCGAGAGATGGAACTGATTAAAATGGAGTTGGATTTTTTTGGTATGCTGGCTGTGTCTTGTGAAGGGCGTAGGGGATAACACTACTTTGGAAGGCAGATGTGACTGTAGACACACAAACCTATTCACCAAACTATATCGATGTGAGCGTACAAGCACAAAACTCATCTCTATGGAGATTAACAGGGATGTATGGCCACCTAGAGTAAGAACTCAAAGCGGAAACATGGAGACTCATGAGACACCTACATGCCTGAGCATCTCTTCCTTGGGTATGCTTAGGTGACTTCAATGAAATCTTGTCCTCTGACGAAAAAAATGGAGGCAACATGAGACCAATGGCTCCAATGGTTGAATTCCGACACACTCTCCTCCATTGTGGATTGGTTGACAAGGGATTCAATGGCTATCGATATACAAAGAGGAATAGTAGACAAGCGGCGGCTTTTGTTGAAGAAAGATTGGATAGGGCAATTGCAACAACGAAGTGGCGCGAGATGTTCCCAAGAACAAAAGTGAGCCATCTTTTAGTATCCTCTTCCGATCATGATCCTATTCTGATGGACATGGCTCCACCTATCCAACGCCATAGACGAAGACATAAAATCCAGCGATTTGAAGAGAAGTGGGTGGCTCACACTGATTGCGAGATGATAATTCGGGAATCATGGAATCAGATTCAACCACAGCAGCCCCATGTATTGCCTATTTGAGAAAATAAAAAAATGTAGAATGGACCTTACAGCTTGGAACCGTGTCACATTTGGGAATACTAGAACTCGGCTTGAGACTAAACAAGAGGAACTTACCACACTCATGGAATTAGGGTATAGGTAGAATGTGGAGAGGATTCATGGAGTGAAAAAGGAGATAAATGAGCTCTTACACCATGATGAGGTATTTTGGAGACAAAGGTTGAGATCCATATGGCTACCGGCGGGGGATAAAAATACAAAATTTTTCCACCAAAGAGCGACCTAGTGGAGAAGAAAAAACAACATTGTAGGGTTGTATGATAGGGACGAAGAGTGGCACACTGATGAGGATAAAATAGTCAGCATATCTAAGTATTACAATCAACTCTTTACATCTTCCACTCCATTGGATATGGATGACGTGATTGAATCAGTGGATTGGGTGGTGACGGAGGGTATAACACAATCTTTGACCCGCCCTTATACGGAAGAAGAAGTGAAAACCGCTCTTTTTCAGATGCACCCATCCAAATCACTGGGGCCTGATGGTATGTCGCCTTTCTTTTTTCAAAAATTCTGGCATATTTTTGGACATGATGTTACTACTGTTGTATTATCTGTTTTACACCCAGGGAGATACCTAAGAAAAATGAACTATGCACATATAGTTCTTATCCCAAAAATAAAGGATCCATAATATATTATGAAATTTCGCCCAATTTGTTTGGGTAATGTTGTATCCCGAATTATTTCTAAGGTCCTTGCAAACAGGATAAAGCCCATCTTACCCAATGTAATATTTGACTTATAAAGTGCTTTTGTGCATGATAGAATTTTAACAGATAATACTACAGTGGCTTTTGAAATGATTCATCATATGAGAAACAGGAGAAAATGAAAGAAGGGCCATATGGCGGTCAAACTCGACATCAGCAAGGCAGATGACAGAGTGAAGTGGGAGTTCCTCCAAAAGATAATGCTAAAAATTGACCTACCTGAGCAATGGGCCAACCTAGCCATGGAAATTGTGCGCATTGCATCATACTCGACCCTCATCAATGGAGAACCCAAAGGATACATCACACTGACCCGTGGCATAAAACAAGGAGACCCTTTGTCTCCTTACCTATTTCTATTATGTGCAGAGGGTCTCTCCTTTCTCATCTGTAGAGCCATGGAAAACCAACATTTGAAAGGTGTGTTGTCTTGTAATGGTGGGGTCAAGCTCTCACACTTATTATTTGTAGATGACAGCTTACGATTTTATGAGGCAACAACTATTGAATGTTGAAACCTGCTTGAGATACTAGAATTGTATGATAGAGCATCAGGTCAAGCTATAAACAGACAAAAAATCACACTCTTTTTCAGCCTAAACACAAGACCACAAGCGAAGCTAGCCATTCAAAACAAGCTGGGAGCACAGATCATGACCAATTGTGAGAGGTATCTTGGGTTACCTATGGTGGGAGGCAAATCAAAGGTGAGCACCTTCAGGCAGGTACAAGAGCGGGTAACAAAAAGAGTGATGGGATGGAAAGAAAAAAAAATCTCAAAGGCAGGAAGAATGGTGATAATCAAGAAGGTAGCACAAGTGATCCCAACCTACTCCATGAGCATGTTCAAAATACCAAAAAAGATTTGTGAAGACATAAACTCGACATTAGTAAAATATTGGTGGGGTCAAACACGAGATGAGAAGAAAATTCATTGGATTAAATGGAGCAAGTTGTGTAATTTGAAGGATAAAGGAGGAATGAGGTTTAGAGATATCCATGCATTTAATCTTGCCATACTAGCCAAACAAGCATGGCAGTTGATCCAAGAAAACCATATTTTTTTTCCAGAATATACAAGGCGCGTTACTTTCCTAATTGCTCATTTATGGAGGCAGATCTAGGGCACAACCCCTCATTTGTGTGGAGAAGTTTGCTTGAGACTAAGGACTTGATCCGGGCAGCCATAGTTCGGAAGGTGGGTGATGGAAGGAGTATCAAGATTGATGACCATAGGTGGTTACCACACCCCCCACAATTCAGACCTGATGCAGATAAAAATATGAGGGTGTGCGACCTCTTCAACCCAAACACAAGGCAGTGGCACTTGCAACTACTCCTCAATACCTTCAGGCCTACCACTGTGGCGAATATTCAACTTATCAATCTCGGTACAACAACTAGCATGAAGCAAGTAGAACAGGTGGAGCATTCCTCGGCACGGGTGGACAAGAAGATGTGGAACTGTATATGGCAGCTACATGTACCTCCAAAGGTTAGAAACTTTGTCTGGCGGGCGTGCTTTGATATACTCTCAACCCGCAAGAACCTATGTCGAAGGAAGGTCCCACTGGACCCAACCTGTGAAGTATGCTAGCAGCATGACGAGACATTGACTCATGCTCTCTGGGGATGCCTTATGGCCAGGAATGTATGGGTGATGGTGGCGGGGAAACTGCAGAAACGAAGCTCATCTGTAGAGGATATTTATATCTTGGTGTGAGAACTGATGACGATGCTTTCGCAGAGGCTGATTCATTTCCAATTTTGATACTTCCACTCTTTACCTCCCCCTTGTGCACGTATCTAGCCCAATATCTGAGACAATTCATTTTAGCCCATTAATCACCACAATTAAAAAGAATAAAAAAGTCTCTCTCATTTTCAATGTGGGATTAAACATTTTCACTAACTCCTCATCTTCCATATTCACTTCCACATCTTTAAATTTATATTATAACATTTATTCATTTTAATTATTTAATATTAAAATGCTCCAATAGGTACCACTTCGACAAAAAACAAACCCACCCTAGCGACATTCTACGAGGAGCAATGAATCTGTTGCAAGACTACCAGCGGCTCTGCCAATGAATATACAGCAGTGTTGTTTAGCAATGTTTTATCTGCACATACATACCCGTGCCTAGCCAAGTATTCATATGATGTATTAAGTTGGCCTGGCGTTGTTTTGTACCTCTCTATTCGTATCAATAAAATTCTATCTTTATTGTCAAAAAAAAAAAAAAATTTAATTCAATTCAAGCATTTTTGTCCAATTATGTTAAAAAATTACAGTCAAGTATGCAATTAACTAATAAAAAAATATTTTTTGAAAAAACAAATTTATCACATAAAAAATCTATAAAATATTTTTATTAATTTTATAGTTTTTTCTTTGTGAGAAAATTTTTTATTAATTAAATTGGAAAACTTGAATTGAATAAGTTTAAAACTTAAAAAGTAAAATTAGAGAACTAAAATAAATTTCAGTCAAATTTAAAGTTGGCCTGGCGTTGTTTTGTATGTCTCTATTCGTATCAATAAAATTCTATATTTATTGTAAAAAGAAAAGAAAAAAAAGATGCAATTTACATTTGAGCCTAATAATAATTTCTATCAAATAATAATAAGGGTCCGGTTAATGTGTGCCCTAAGGGCACACAATAAACTTTTCACTTTTGAAATTTTTTTTTTGAGAATTGAAAAAGTTGTCAATTATTGAGAAATTTTTTTTCAAAAATAAAAATTAATGTGTACTCTTAAAGCACACGTTAGTAAAATCCTACACACATTAGTAAAATCCTAATAATAATACGAAGGTTGTTTTTAGTTTTTATGTAAATTTTCCGAAATTTGAAATAAATGGACTTGTTAAGATAGGATTGGGGAAGTGTGAAGTAGTGTATGAAATAGCAGAGAGAAGTGAAAAGAAATGAGGAGCGTGGGAGTGGGGGTGGGGGTGTCCCGGTTTGAGGGCAAATTGAATTTGGTGTTGTCTCCTCATTTTCCCCATATTAACTTTTGTTCGCAGAAGAAGAAGAAGTTGAATTTGAAGATTCAGGGTTCTCGACTGCTTAAATCTCAGCCTCATGCTGCTTCTTCTTCTTCTTCTTCTCCTCTCACTTCCTCCGGTGCCCAATACTCTGGTATCTTTTATTTTATTTTATTTTATTTATTTATATTTCATTTACTACGCTGAATCCAGTTTTATTATTATACACAAGCTGGATTTGGTTCTCAATGGGAAAACCTTTAAAATTGATTATCCCTTCTTCTCTTTTCTCGATTCTATTCCCAATAATTTTTCAAATGAACGATTAATATGTTGCAGTTTAAAGGCTAATTCTAAGACTACTTTCTGTGTACCGTCAAATATCCAGAGCCATTGTTGGATACAAATACAAATAGAAAGAAGAGAATAGCTGGCATTGATCAAGATGAATTATTGGATCCATCACTTCTTGCTGATCCGGACAGTTGTTTTTGTGAATTTCAAGGTGTGCAGATACACCACAAGATATATGAATTCCAAGCTCCTAACTCTTTACAGAAGAATCACACACTTTCTCAACTTCCTATGATTTTACTTCATGGCTTCGGAGCCTCTGTGTTCTCATGGAATCGAGTTATGAAGCCTTTGGCAGAGCTTACCGGTTCCAAAGTTCTTGCTTTTGATAGACCAGCCTTTGGGTTGACATCAAGGCTAAATTTCTCCTCTCATTCATCTCCTGCTACTGGGAATAGAAGACCTCTGAATCCATACTCCATGGCATTTTCAGTGCTAGCAACCTTGTACTTCATTGATTTCTTAGCGGCTGAGAAGGCAATTTTGGTGGGGTATGTACATGTCTCATCTTTGTTTTTTTTTTTCTTTTTCTTTTTTTTGGTTAATTGCATCAATTTTGGTTGGAGCAGCCTACGTTAGGATGCAAATTCCGGCACATAGTCTAGCTGGTTTTTGAATTGGATAGGTTGGTAAATGGTTACGGTATACGTATATCCCACTTTTTGCTCAAAGATAGACTAATAAACACATCCATAATTAAACTTTTAACTTTTTGCCATATGGATGGTAGCCTAGCCTCCAATTTGGGCTTTTGGATTTTAGGTGCAAGCTGCATCTGCACTTCTTATATGTATAGTTCTTAGGCTATCCTTATTGTCTAGCAGATCAGTAATTACATTGCATCTCTCTGAACCTGTTGAAAGAATGACATGGCAGGCATTCAGCCGGTTCCCTTACAGCACTTAATTCTTACTTTGAAGCACCAGAACGTGTTGCTGCTCTGATCCTTGTTGCCCCAGCAATTTTGGCCCCACTTATTGTGCATAAGGCTCTTGAAGGAAACCAGTTGGGAAGAGAGAACCGGATGGAAAAAGACAGCTCTGATTCAAGCAGTCTCAGGAATCCATTTCTAAAGCTTTCCAAGATTTTGTTGAAGTTTGCTAAGCATGTTGCACAGGCAATTATGCAAATGGTGAAGGGGATGGCAGTTATGCTGAATTCTCTGTATAAAAAACTATTGTCAGCTATTTTGCGCTCAGCCTTTGCTGTGATGCTGGTAATGGATTTCTTTGCAGATGATTTAACACTGTACTTGGTTTATTTTTTTATTTATTTTTTTTTTCTCTCCATGTTGATTCAATTTGTTCTTTATGTCAGCCAAACCAAAATATCAAACGACTTTCTCTCTAAAATGTTCCAAGTTCTGGCTTGACATCTTTAGACATCACAAGTCACCCTGCCTAATCTTTAAATACTGCATGATAAAATAAAATTTTTAACTCAAACTCATTATTGTCTCTCCACCCCAATTTATTTTCACCAGTTTCAGGATTCATGGTGCCCATAATAGTAATCTTGTGCAGTATGTAAGATCAAATCTGATTAATCAGATATTTTCTTTTCTTTTTGTCTTTTTGGGAGGGGGGGTGGGGTGGGCACTGAAACTGAAACTGAAGTTAGGGATGGCTAAATAAACCCACCCTGCTAGCAAATGGGGTGTTGATGGGTGTTAACTCCTTCTCCCGAACCTGCCTGTTTATATTTATAAATTTAGAAAAATTTTAAAAAACTTTTTAGAATATTTTAATAGTTCTTTTAAAAAAAATATATAATAAGGCATATATATATTCTTTAACCTTTAAACTTAAATTTATGATATATTTTGTTGTTGTATTATTGAATTTATATTTTTATGTTTAAAATTTAAATTATTGTATTGTTATGTTTGAATTGTTTTTTAATACTTGAATTATTGTATTTTTATGCTTTTAGAAGGTTTTGTAATGTTACAAGTTACAACATAATCTTTGTGTTTGAACTTATAAAAAAAAAAACATAATCTTTGTGTTTGATTAGTTTTAGTTTAATCTATGATATATTTTAAATCAAATTTTAATAAATTATAAAACGAAAGGTTGACTGGGACGGGGAGGGGCAGGTACCTGCTAGAACTGTGTGGGAAAAAAAAAAAACCTTCCCAAAGTGAGGTGGGGCGGGGAATAGAAAACCCACCCCATACCTGCCCAGTTGCCATTCCTACCCCGCGTGTGGGGGTGGAAGAGGGGGTTGTTGACTATTGTCTGTTTTTGCCTATGTCAGATACTTTCTTTTTGGAATTTAACTGATAATGAAACATTTGGGAGCTACCCCTGATGGCCTATTTGATGTTGAAATGCCCTCATTATTCTCAGGTAAGGATGGTAATTGATAAATTTGGTATAGCTGCAATAAGGAATGCATGGTATAACTCAAGTCAGGTCACTGAACATATCCTATATGGTTATACTAAGGTAATTATATTAATATCTCCCTCTCTCTCTCTCTCTCTCTCTCTCTCTCCCCCCCCCCCCCCCACCCAAAAAAAAAAAAAAAAAATGGAATGGTTATTGCTCACCTGGATGTTAATATCAAATGCAGCCCTTGAGAACAAAGGGTTGGGACAGGGCACTGGTTGAATATACAGCAGCAATGCTTACAGATACAGAGACTGAGTCAAAGCCACCACTGGAAAAAAGACTCCACGAAATCTCATGTCCTGGTAATGCTGCTAACTTTATTGGTTATCCACTTGATGCTGTCCACGGTGGGACTAATGTCATATATCCTTAACTGAAACTACTCTATTGGATAGACAAGGGTGTTGAAATTTACCTGTGAGATGAAAGTCAGGAAAGGAATTGGCCATACTAAATAAGATGGGTAGTCTAGATTAAGACAAAATTTGGATCACTAACACAGTTACAAGTGAAGTTGGAACAGGTGTTGATTGCCTAGAAGAAATTGTCTATGAACTACAGGATTCTTTAATTAGCCCAATTATGATTTTTGCATATCACTTTTTTTTTTCTTTTTTGTGCTCATTAGTTCTCTCTCTCTCTCTCTCTCTCTCTAGGGTGCTGGCTAAATCATTGATCCAATACACATGTCTAAGTCATGTATCCAATAAAATTTGGTGTTAAATTACCAATTCTCTTAAAAGCTTAAGTTGGGAAATGGTAAATTTAATCATTTAAACACATAAATCTAACACTCCCTCTCACATGTGGGCTCAAACTACCTTTTAATAAGTGAGACCCAACACGTGGAATTTTAAATGGAAGATAAAGTGAAAACAGGAATGGAACTCATGACTTCTTGCTCTAATACAATGTTAAATTACTAATTGGATTGGTAATTTAAAATTTTTGAACATCATGGTTTTCACTTGTTGTTACTTGTTATTCCATGGCATGTCCTATTATTAAGTTGAATAGGAAGAATGTAATATTAATATTGGCATTGTTATCATGAAATGCAGTTCTGATTGTCACGGGTGATAGTGACCGGATTGTCCCCTCTTGGAATGCTCAGAGACTTGCACAAGCTATACCTGGATCCCACCTCGAAGTAATTAAGCATTGTGGGCATTTGCCCCATGAAGAAAAAGTGGAAGAGTTTGTTTCAGTTGTTGAAAAGTTTGTGCAAAGAGTTTTTGGTGAACCAGAGAAGCAGTGTCTGGAAGCTGTAACATGAAATATGTCTCATATACTTTGGAATTTTTCTTTCAAAATGCAGATTAGTGAGTTTGAATTGCAAGACTTAAAATTAGTCATATGTAAAAGTTACTGCTCTTAAACCCCATAATATCATCCATTAGGATACTGAAACATGGCTCAGCCAAGCAATTAAAAGATGCTCATAACGTTACTTCGATGTACAAGATAAGTTGCAATTTCACATTATACTATAATATTGTTATTGTTGATGATAATGATAATTTTACTATCTATCCTATTAATTCCTAGGCCTTACAATGATAATCATTATACTCCATACATCTAACTTAATTCGGGTTAATATGTATGAATATATATATATATATATATATATTTTAAGTTGTCTATATTAATGCTTTAAATTATACTACTAATTTTAGTTTTCTTGTCTAATTTTAATTATTTGGTTACTCTCTATTTTATCTTTTACTCCTTTTTTTTTTTATGATTTTTATCTTTTTATGAAATCTATTTTAGCTTTTACATAAAAAAAAAAAAAAAAACCAACAACAACTTTTATTGTGGATATGTTGTTACAAGTTGCAACTCCCTCTGTCCAGGTGTGACTAGTTTAGTGAGCATAACATTGGCAACTTGATATTCTAGCCTTCTGATTGCATCATTATGGAAATGGAATGGAAAGAAGCACATTACATATAGAGAACTTGCTGGGAGCATCTTTGGTTGGTATTTTCTAATTTCAATTCCACTTTTTAATGTTAATATTAATATAAGAAAAGAAACAACTGTGAGTGAGTGACATCAACAACAAGAATATTATAAAGAAAAGATAAAAACTTAAAATTGATTCAAGGTCAGCTTTATGTTTATGATAGACCACTACATAAATTTGTTGATTAGGACAACTCAGATCAGATATCCAAGAATTGAGAAAACTAGAAAAAGAAGGAATTCAGACTTAATTTTTCCCATTTCAGCTGTAATTTAGAGTGGCATAACTGACTGGTTTGAGCTTATCATACTTGTTTGCTTGTTAGATGTCTGCTATTGTAGCTTGAAAGTTTTCTTGTCTTTGATTGTTAGATGCCTGCTATTGTCACAACATCTGAGAAAACTATTATTAATTATATAGGGTGAAGATGAAGTTACTCCTGATGAAAATTGTATACTCCTTTGTCCTTCTAATTCTTCTATATAGAACCTTTGTATTAAAGCTTTCTTGGGTACATTTCTGAGCATTAGAACATTACCACTTGATTCCAAATCCTATTCCCTACCTGAAACGTAAGGCACAACTTGTTTGAACTTGATACCTACCATTTCTCACTTGATGAGCTATAGTGCTTGTGGTCATTTGTTTTAAAATATGGCAATTATTTTCCTGAGTTACGTGTGATGCACTTGTTTTTCCAACTACAGTGCTTACATACAGTTAAAATATCTCGGTATTTAGAATCTGAACCTGTGTTTTAAGTTGGATCTTTTAACTGTTTTAGCTTGTATCGCTTTCTCACCATATGTATTTCTGCTTCTGGAATTTTTCCCTGATTCTTGAAGGATTCTGGGGTTATTGGTCTGTTGCACTTTTTCAGCAGGTGCCAGTCTTAAAATGATAGATTAATTATGATATGCGTTCCTCCTTATTTCTTATTGTTTATTTCTTTCTTCTTCTTTTTTGTGGTTTTGGGGGGGGGGGGGGGGGGTTGTTGTTGTTTGGGGGGTAGTGTTCTGTTCCATCTATATACGCAGGCAGTTTACAAATACTTTCTTGAGGATGGTTCCTTAACCTTGCAGCATTTCATTATGTTCTTTGGAGCCTTTGAACTTGTTCTCTCTCAGCTTCCTGATATCCACTCATTGAGATGGGTAAATGCATTGTGCAATTTCAGCATGATTGGATTTGCAGCTACAACCATTGGTGTGACAATTTATGATGGTGGGCTTGTGATGTTTTCCTTTGCCTGCTGCATCATAGCTTTATTGCTTGAACCAGTATTTTCCATAAAATTTAGTCTATTCATAGCTTCATCTCTGGCTTTATTTGACTTCATGTCCTTCTAGGTAAGAAGACTGACAGAAACTCAATAAGTTACAGTTTGCAAGGAAGCTCCTCTTGTAAGACCTTTAGAGCCTTTAATGCTCTTGGGATAATTGCGTTTTCTTTTGGAGATGCAATGCTTCCTGAAATACAGGTCACATGTCGTAAAAGGTATTTTATAAATTCAGGGGTTTTCATTCTTATTCTTACATTGATTTTTTTTTTCCATCTATTAAAAGTCAAATTTTATTTTGGGTAAAATGCAAAACTAACCCTCGAAGTTTCTTCAGATTTCATTTCAGACCTCTAACTTTTAAGTTTATTGAATTAAGGCTTTTCCATCAACTTTTGTTATATGTTGTGGTTAATTTTTCAATTTTATAAAATTTTCTTCAAATTTTTTAAATTAAATTGACAAATATTTTCCAGATTTTTTTTTTTTCAAAAAATTTTAACAAAAGTTAATGGAAATGCCTTAATTGAAAAAATCTAAAACTTAGAGGACTAAAATGAACGAAAGTAAAGTTAGAGGACTGAAATGAAATCTGAAAAAAGTTAGAGGATCGGTTTTGCATTTTATCCTTTTATTTTTTGTTTGGCTTTCGTATACTGGTAGATGAACTAAGGGATAATATTTTTGAACAATACACATTCTTAACAATCAATATGGTGACTATAAACAACCATTTGCTTTCCAGAATACCATGAGAGAACCTGCAAGGAAGAATATGTATAAGGGTGTATCAGCAGCATACAGTGTCATTATCCTGAGTTACTGGCAACTGGCCTCCTGTGGATACTGGGCTTTTGGATCAGAAGTTCAGCCTTACATATTATCTTCTCTAAGCGTTCCTGAATGGACAATTGTTATGGCAAATCTCTTTGCTGTGATACAAATATCTGGATGCTATCAGGTACTCTTTTTAAGGTTTTATAAATGAAGAGTTGCATTTAATGTAACACGCTTGGCCATTGTAGGTTTACATAATAGGTCTTTGTTTCTTGCTCTCTTTCTTCTTCTTCGTTATTTTTTTCTTTTATTATTTTTATTCTCAGGACAGAAATATAATTTAATTTTAGCTATAAAACGAAAAGAAGGGTGTGTTATAGATTTCAGAATACACTTGATGCAAACATCTGAAAACTTCATTAACACCAATGCAATGTGACAAATCTTTCTCAGTATTAAGTATCTATAAATAAATCCCTAAAAATGAGAAATTTAATAACCAAATATTCTTTGATTTTACACCATAGAAATCAGCAATTTGTGAAGTACAGATCAAATTGCAAAAATAGGAAAATGGAGAATAGCCATATGATCATTCAAATACATGCCGTCTTGGAAAAAGTGAGCAGTCAACAGAACACAAACTTTCTTAATCATGACTTCTTGTACTCTCTCATTTATTCGTTAATGGTCTTTTCTTAAGTGATGCATCACCATTACATCATAATTTGAATTTCAAACTTCTTTCTTTGTCAAGCAAAATTCTTGCAATGTCATGTTTTTATACTGGCATCTTCCCACATTTTTATGATTACTTCCTCTCTTGGTTCTGCATTAGTCATTTTTTAACGATTATGAATTCAATGCCTCTTTTAATTGAATTTTTTCTTTTAGATATATTGCAGGCCAACATATGCCTACTTTGAGGAAAAAAATGCTGTCCAGCAAAGCTACTGGCCATTTCCCCCTGAGAAAATACCTTGTCCGACTTATTTTCACTTCCATTTACATGGCTCTTACTACTCTTATTGCCGCGGCTGTGCCCTTTTTTGGGGACTTTGTGTCCATCTGTGGCGCAATTGGGTTCACTCCACTGGATTTTGTCTTCCCTTCTGTGGTATATTTCAAAGTGGGAAGAATGCCCAAGGACGCCAAATGTCGCCTTTCAATGCAGCTCCTTAATTTTGCAATAGCTACCTGGTTCTCTGTCATTGCAGTGTTGGGTTGCATTGGTGCAGTCCAGTTTATCATAGAAGATATCAAAACCTACAAGTTCTTTCATGATATGTAAGCATTTACATTGTTATAATTTATAATTTGCTTTGTAATCATTGTATTCTCTTACATTGTTGTATCTCTAGATGTTTTATGTTTCAATGAGTTATGTAAGTCAAAATAAATATCATAATTTCAAGAATTAACAGTGGAAGAGGAGGGGGAGAGGGGGTGTTTGATATTTTGAATTTCACCACAGTAGCGGAATATGTCTCACTTAGAAAAAATACAAATAAAGGGAAAAGAACATTTCCCACTATTCATGCAGTTAAAGACCATGGTAAGTGTTCTTTTCAATTTCAAAAGATCCTTATGAATTATTACTTTCATAGTCCAAAGAAGGATGATATGACTGCAAACACAACAAACACTGACATAGGCATGGCACGGCACGGGTGACCAACGCCACACAACCAGCCTTTGGGCAACAAAACAAAGTACAACCGCTCCTAAATGATCACACAGCAGCCTATATATTCTATCTCTCTTTCAATAGAAAAGGAAAAAAAAAAAAAAATATTCCATCTGCTACATAAAATTCTATTACAAAGAGGGTTAGAGACAATTTTGCAGCTACCAGCATGATGTCTTACATTGCTTCATTCTTGATCTGCTACGGCATAGCCTACTCTGATAATACTTAGCCACCAAACAGTAAGCACTCTTGCATTTCTCAAAATGAGGAGTTGCATTTGGGATGTTGCAATGAAGTACTAAATTGATCAACTGATCTGCCTCCTTAGGTCAAATACTAATTCCGTTGTTGCATGCTTCTATGGAAATTGTAGTCATGAACCATCAATTCTATAAAAACCCTGTAATTTAACTGATTAAAGTACCTTCTTCATTACAGTTTAGGCTACGGCCTACTGAGGTTTGAGCTCTTAAAATTTGCACAAAAACAGACATGGAATCCTTTATGAATGTATAACTAATGTCTCAGATAGGATAATGAGCTTCAAATGGACTGTGTAAATTGGGTTTAAATGAATGGTTACTTCACATTTGTGACGAGATGAGGTTGAAACCACATATCATAATGCTCTAATTTCTAGCAAAGCAAGGTGTGATTGTTAACGTTGCTTTTCCGAATATTGATGCCCCATTACTTTTTTGATAAGCTGATGCTCTAACACTTTAATTTTCCTTTTCATGTGAAACCTCATTTATTTTGTGACACGCACTCTGCTGATTACCTGGACAAATTTGATTGATATTCATATTCTGTTCCAACTAAAATCCGAAAAAATTAATAATAATTATAATAATATAGTGATGTAAGAACATAATCTATGATAAGTAATGTATTCAATAAGGTAGAAGTGGTTTGTTGTTGAAGTATCATTAATCAAATTTGTTGTTACATCAATATTTTAACTAAATTATTATGTATGGTGGGTTCCAATTAGCTTAACTGGTAAAATCTCTAATAGTTGAATGAGAGATTATTACAATAATATAATATAGAGCCATAAATACACCAAAAAAGGAAAACAAAAAAGAACTACCTCTAAAATTACATCTCTCCCCTCAAAAAAAATACGTGCGGAAAAAGAAGAATCCAAAAGAACATGTATAACTCAAATACCAGCTTTGCAAGTAAGACAAGCTATTGTGAATCAAAGATGACAATGGTGCACACCAAACATACCAAAGTGGAATTATGATTGAAAACAACCAAATGAATGATGCTTTACTAAAGAAAATGTATAGCAATATGTTTATTTTCTTATAGAGGTTAAGAATGTTTACATTATCAAATATTGGAAAGTTACGACATAGTAGCACGTATAGGATAACGCCGCAACTCCAAACATCTACGTGAGGCCCCTTATAGAATTCTCCCAAAAGTACCTAAAGAAAAATAAATAGAGATAGTAACTCATGAGATTGAGATCATGAAAAATTTACCTAAATTTTCTATGAAAAAAGCCACAGATACATACCTCTGGGGCAACATAGTTTGGACTTCCACACATTGTATTAAACCCTTGACCATCAGTCATTATATTGCATAAACCAAAATCAGTAATCTTCACATTCCATTCGGAATCCAAAAGCAAATTGTCAGGGTTAAGGTCTCTATGAACCATCATATTCTCGAAACAATACTCCACACTAGAGACTATCCGTTTCAAGGCACAGGAATTAGCAATTAAAGTAACTAAGAGTTGGAGGAAACTGAAAAATATTTGCGAATCCTACCTGCTGAAAATTTTTACGAGCTTCTTCCTCCTGCAATTTTCTCATATATCTAAACAGATCTCCATACTTGGTATACTCCATCACAAGATAGATTTCTGTTGGGGTGTCTATAATCTCATAAAGTCTAATTATATGAGTATGCCTCAACAATCTAAATATTTTGATTTCTCTACTTACTACACCAATTTAAAGGAATTAAAAATAAATGAATGAAAATTTTAAGGTAAATAAAAAGAATAAGCAAACATTTTATATCTATAGGTAAACTAAAGTAACCATAAGCATGGAAAACAAAGTTAGAAAACCTTAAAAAAGGATTTTCTTCCCAAAAAAGAAAATAAAAGAAAAAAATATATAGAAACATATTTTTTTAGAAGAAGAAAAAAATAGTGTGTTAAAAAAAAAAATAAAATAAAATAAAAGTGATAGTTGTGGAAGGGGGTATAATCATTTTTCAGAAAAAAGGAAAGGCATATGATAATTTTTATCATCCAAGTTTGTATAAAAAAAAGAGACATCCAGTGTAGCGCTACGGTACTTGTGCGTATTTTAGTTTGTTCAATCCCCACGGTTACACTTGCCTTCTTCTGCTTTATTTATACTATTATTTAAGGGTTTTCTCTGTTTAGGATCGTTATTTTATTTGTTCAAAAATGCTGCTACACCCTTATGTTTAAGTAAAGACAAAACTAAAGGACAATCCAGTAAAAATACAACTCTAACTCCTTCTAAAACATTGCCTAAAAAATAGGGTCACTTACCTGTTGATTTTCAAATTATTTTATCTACTTATAAATTAGATTCTCAAAATGAGAATTATATATAAAAAATATAGACACAGTTTTTTTTTTTGTTGGTTTTTTTTGGTTTTTTTTTGCTATAAAATATGACTACTAAGCACAACGTTTTCACTTTTTTTCTTCTTCTCTTTTTTCTCGTTTATCAAGACTTAAACGATTATCTCTCTCTCTCTCTCTCTCTCTCTCTCTCTCCTTTCTTCTAAATTCTAATCCCACTTTTTTTTTTTTTTTTTCCAAATCTCTTCTTCTTCATTTCTGAATTATTAAAAAAAATTCATTTTTAATGTACTCCATTTTTTTTTCTTTTTAATGATTTATTTATTTATTTATGTTGGTGTTTGAATTGTTTTCTCTTCACATCTGTTTATACTACCTTTTTTTTTTTTCATTTTAATGAATGTGTTTTCTATGTTTAAAATAAAAATTTCTATGCATGTAGTTTAATTGGATAGAAAAGAGAAACGTCTTAAATTGAGATTAATGGAAAATTATAAAACTAAACCAGAAAAAGCCTCATCGCACATGCGAAGTGTGTGTGATGAGGCTAGTTTTTTTTTTTTTTTTGAACTTGTTTATATAATAATAAAAAAATATTAACACAATAAATTGCCACGATATTTTCACAATTGTTGAGGTTTTAATTCCTTATATGTAATAATAAAATATCATATTGGAACCAACCACAACTAAAAATAAAGGTATAGTGAAAAAAAAAAGTTCTGCATCTACAACATTTTCATGATACATCTTTGGTGGTAAATTGTTATTCTAATTTAAACTTACAAATAAAATTACTTTTTTACCCACCAATAACCAATGGCAGAGCCAGAAATTTTTGTTTGGGAGGCCAAGTTACAGCACTAAAATATTTATCAAGATAACTCCCCACACACACGTATATACACACGTTTTTTTATTATTATATACACACACTTTTTTATTTGATAAGTTATACATATACACACACCAAAAAAAAAACTTTATTATTTTCAATCACAATTATGTTTGATGCCAATCTTTCATAAAATAAAAAGTTTCATTTTTTCAATTCAGTTTTACCATTTTTATAGTAAAATTCTTAAAATGTTTCATTTTTATGCAAATTATCAAATTTTATATTAAAGTAAGTAAAAAATCTTTCAATTGAACTAATAAAATTTTTAAAAACATGAATGATCCAAAACTTGGAGGATGAATTTAAGCTCCAAACATATTTGAATCTATTTTGCTCTAACCCATTATGTGACAACTAAATAGACATTTCATGTGTAGGTTTAGTGACAATATTTTTTTAATGAATCAATGACTTGCTAATTGCCACATAATAGGTTGAAAAAGATATAAATTCAAACATGTTTGGTGCCAAATTTTATCAAATATTTATACAGATATAAGAGTACATTTTACAATAAAAAATAGAATTGCGAAAAATAATGTTGTCTCTATAACTATTAGACCAATTATTTTTTTTAAGATCATCATTGGACTAAATCAAATATTTGGGGGGGCCAACTCTTATTTTTGTAGACTAAATTTTGAAAACATTAAAATAATTATATATATTTTTTAAATTTTCAAAATTTTGGGGGGGGGGGCCTATGGCCCCCCACTCTTACACATAGCTACGCCCCTGCCAATAACAACCCGTAACAACCTGCTTATGATTTGTAATGAAAATGTAATGGACATAGCATTTCTCTAGTGAAAATTTCAAGATATTTTATTGTCATCATAATATTTTCACAACTGCTGAGGTGTCAATTATTTACAAATCAAAGTAAAATATAACAAAGTTATAAAGATATTATGAAAATGTTGTGCATTCTTTGTGTTTCTAGAATTTTTTTTAATTAGTTAATTTTTGTTGAGCCAAAATTCACTGTTTCATATACAATTTTCTTAAGTTGAATTTTTGTATTTGGTTTTGTATTTTTTTTTATGCAAAATTTTAAGTAAAAACACATAGTTTTACACACAAAAAAAAAAAAAAAAAAAAAAAACTTAGGATTAAAACATTTTTCATCCTTTATGTTTGGAGTAGTTCACAATTATTCCTTAAACTTTAAAATCAAGCAATTTCCCCCTTAATATTTTGGAAAAAAGCAAATATGTTGTATTGTAAGTCTCTCAATTAAACCCTAATGAAAACTTAGGATTCTTAAAATATTCAATTGTGCAAGATTCTTCAAGTATTTTGAGTTTTAGATGGTAGTAATGCTCAGAAGTTATAAGGTGATTTGTTACCTAGAGAACATTGATTTTCTAAGTTTAAATCTTTGAAACTTATAATATATCTAATGGAAAATTCAATGACACATGCCTTTTGTTATATATTTTTTTCTTGCCTAAAAAGTGGTGTTCATTAAAAACTAATTAAGCTAAAGATTGCACCTAAACTCATGTAAAATGATAAATAAGAAAGTATGAATGACAAAATGTTCATTGTGTACGGTTGAAGGTGTTTGATGAAGAATTTCAATTGTAGCATATGAAATCATTTATTGTGAAAATTTAAATATTGTAACTAGGTTTTAACAAAACTCAATTGTTTATTGTTGGAAGATGATGATATTCATTACCGTTCTTAGAAATTTTTAATGAGTATATATTATCTTTAGTAAATAGGTATCAAAATTCTTATACGAATGAAATTAACTTTATATGACATATATTTTTTTATGTATATAATTTCGTACCTTTTCAAATAAAAATTCTATTTTAATTTTCTTACTCAGGATATATATAGCACATGCCTAATAAAAAATATAGTAAAATGAAATAGCATAGACATGCATGGGAGTGGGAAGGTGAGATGGTAGGTATAGAAATAGGAATAGGTGGCAGCTGCCAACTAGCAAATCAAATCCGAAATTGAAGATGAAGAGACATGGGGCACGTGGGAGTAGGGGTGTGTAGCCAACCCGCCAAACCTGATCCGACCCAAGCCAACCCGCCTAGTTGGGTCAATTTTTAGGGCTTGGTGGGTTGGGTTGGGTTACAAAATTGTTTTTGATAGCGGGTCGGGTTAGGTTCGGGTCATAAAATTTCAAACATGCCAAACCCAACCAACCTGACCCACCCATATATTTAATATATATTTAAAATATATTATATATTATATAATTAATAAATTTTTTTTAAATAACCAGCTCTTTCTATCTTATATCAAAGCCAATTAGTTCACACAAACCCTAGAACCATTTCTCTTAATGTGCCGCCTCCCACTCCCCTCTCCCTCTTCACTCCCTCTGCTGAGCCACTACTGTTCATCATTGCCTCGGCGACAATTCTATCTTTCTAGTGGTAGCTCTCTCTTTCAGTGTTAGGTAAAGTTTCTCACTAGCTCTCTCTTTCAGTGTTAGGTAAAGTTTCTCAATGTTCTCTCTCTCTCTCTCTCTCTCTCTCCGTGGTGGATCAGTATTTATTTTTTTCTTTGTTGATTTCTTAGTTTTCTTTTTATTGATTTTTAAATAATTTTGCATTGTCTCAACCATAGGTCTCTTTCTTACTCTGGTGGTTCTCTCTTCCGATGTCAGCAGGGGCGGCGTTAAATGTTGTTCAGGGGGTTCAAATGAACCCCCTGACTTGAAAATAAAAATATTATATATAAAAAAATATTTTTTTTATTAGCTTACTTTACTTTAAGAAAAAAAAAAAATTTTGAACACCCTGACTTAAATTTTGCACACCCTAGTCACAGATAAGTCCAACTCAAAACAAAATAATAACACAAGTCAACCCAGTCTAAAACTAAAACAACACAGATCAACTCATCCTAAAACTAAACAACAACACAAATCATATAGATCTCTTTCTCATGAATCTCATCTCATCTCAGTTAATTATCTTACTATCTTGGTATCTCCAACTCTAAGAATAAAGTGTGAATATTTGTGAGTTGCGAGTGTCTATTTTATTACAAATTTATATTATATTTGTGAGTGTGTTTTATACTGATTATGAATTTTTTTTTGTGTGAATTGCGATGTGTGCGAATGTATGCATGCATAATATAAACATGATATAACTTTATAAAATTTAATTTTTAGGAAATACAGAGGGTTTGTAATTATTCAAAATATGAAAACTCATAGAAATAAATTGTGAAACTTTATGCATTTACGTGTTTTTTTATTGGTAACTCGATATAGTCAAGTTTTATTTTAATTAAATTTTGTTTTAACTTATATTTCTTAATGAACCCTTTCGATAAAATTTCTAGAGCTACTACTGGGTGTTAGGTGCATGTACTTAGGTTTCTTTCTTTTGCCATATTTCTCTTTTTCTGGCTTCTCTCTGTCCTCTGTCTCGCTCTATTTGCTTATCTCTCTTGCGTGGTGGATTAATGTTTAGCTTTTGCTTTGTTGATTTCTTGGTTTTCTTTTGGCTGATTTTTAAATGTTTTTGCTTTGTCTCAACTTACAAGTCTATTTCTTACTCACAATATTTTCTCTTGCCGACTTGCTGTGTCCCTTTAAACCGACCCATGCACACCCCTACGTGGGAGTATTAAGTCCATACCACTACCAACACCAACATGTCATTTTAGTTTTTGTACTACTCCCTAGTTTTAAGTATTTCTTCTTCTTTGGCGCGCTGCTTCATTTTATCCTCATTTCATTTCATAAATCACATACGATGTTTTTTTGGTTTTTTTTTTTTTTTTGAAAAAAGCTAATAATTTGTATCCATTATAATTTGAGATTATTATATTTCTAACCACAAAATACTTAGAGGTGTGAAGAAAAAAAATATTTCATCCACAAACGCATAAAAAATATTTTTTAGCACATTTTTGAATAATTATTAATCTTTTGTTTGGTATATTAGAGGTACATCACATGCAAACACTTATAATGAATGCAAATTATTAACTAAGTATTTTACTGTTTTTATGTCACATGTTTAGTTTTTTTTTTTTTTTTTTTTTTTTTTTTGAGTAAATGTCACACGTTTAGTTATGTTTACATTCACTCACCGTTTGATTTCCTCTCCCTCTCTCTCTTAATTAATTAATGGATATGTATTTAATTTTTACTGTATCTTTTATATAAATTTGGATTCTGCAGTTTATTCACTTTTTTTTTTTTTTTTTTCACACTTTAAATTTCTGGACACATGTATTCTCTCGACTATTTTTATCGAAATCCTTTTTCTTTTGAAAGTTTCTTTTCATTTTATCTATTATTATTTGTGTGTACTAGTGTTTATATGCATAATGATTTGTCATGCGGTTCCAGGCCATCCTGAACTTGATCCTGTGGTTGATGCTGTTGTTTATGCCGCTAACTCTGGAAATCTCATACCCCTCAAGAGTATAATAATAATAATCTCTCCTGCTTTTTTCCAAAAAAAAAAAAAAAAAAACTCTCTCTGCATACTTTTATATTACTTTCCATGTTTCTTTTCTTTCAATTCTCACTCTAAACACACTTATTACTTCCTTTTTACAGTTTAACAATCTTTGTGTTGCTTTCCAAGCATCATTTCTTAAAGACTTGTTATTTTAATTACAGTTCCAACAATGATTTAGTATTGTGTTCTTGCAATCTTGCTTCATTTCCTTGGCATGTTCTAGAAGGATTGGATAAAGGGTTGCTGAAAATGGCAGCGTGTATCCAGGATTCGGAGGGTCGAACCCTTTTCCATTATGCAGCTGCTACAGGAAATACCCATGTGTCCAAGTATTTTATGAAGCAAGTGAAAGTTGATGATGTCAATATGAAAGATGGGCGGGGTATTATTACTGCCCTTATTCTGCAAATTTATTTGAATGCAATACAAACAAAGAGATCATTGAAGTTTTTAAAGCTATGAAAGTTTTTTCAGGATGAAAAGAACACACACACGTATATATAATGGGATCTTAATTACTTTGATATTGAGGTGATTTAAGATGAAAAAAGAATACAAGTATGTGAACAACGGGTTTCGTGTAGTCCTTACTTTAATTCAATTGGTGTTTGGTGCAAGCCCCTAAGTCTGCCTAGGGGTACATAAATTTTGGGGGAGTGCCTAAATGATTGGTCTATATGTATTTAGGGTTCTGCTACCTTTTGGTTTGGTTTAAGGTCATATTATCTGCCCCAACATTCTGCTCATGCACTGATTTTGTTCTTACTACATACTTTCATTAATGGTTCAATCATAGTATCTTGATACCTAAGAGTCTCTTTATTATTACTTGCATACAGATGGTTTTTGTGAGTAAAACTAAAAAAATTCCAAATAAATAGTTTGATTTGTGTGATACATAGACTATAGGATTATGTCATAAGTTGTGAAATTTTGCAACATTTTATTAGGACCTCCTTGTAGTTGCAGAACTAAGAACATTTCTACATAGTGATTCAAATGTGTTAAGGTAGGTTTTGTCAAAGTGTGCATTTTCATCTTGGACAATGGACTTCCTTTAGGCGTATTATATGTACAATGTGATACTTATTACCTCATTTGGTGGCAGAATGTATTATATGGTGCATGGTAAGCTATATTCAGGAAATAGTAGGAATTTGTTTGAATGCGGTTTATAGTTTCTGAAGTATCATAAATTTTAATCTTAGAACTTTGATTATTTTTGTTTGAAATATTAAAATGGGGTGTTTTGTTACCCCCAAGCCCTGTAATTGATTGAGGTGATTTTGCTTTGTCAGTTTTAGTTTAAATGATATGTCATTAGCTATTCGTGTTTTGTGTACAGGCATTTTAAAGCTTATAAATGGTGTGTGGGAAACACATCTGGATTGCTCAAATACACCTTAAATTATTAACAATATTCACCTTTCTTGTGATGCATCTGATTGCTGTGTTCATTGTTGGTTGCAATTATTGCTAAAATTCCCGAGACCTCTCATTTAGCTCTGTTTATAAGGAACGTGGAGCTTGGCAATTTTTTCTCACCTAAATATGCTGTGGATGGTATAGTGAAAGATGCATTATGGCAATGGGCTCTTTACAGGTCAAACTCCTTTACACCATGCAATTCTAGGACACTATTATCACACTGCTGCTTATCTTCTTGAGAACGGTGCGGATCCTTTGCAAAAAGGAAAACTGGTCTCCTTCACCCTCAAAAACTTTTCTCTTAGTCAGTTTTGGATCCAGATGTCAATCAGTTAATGAGTATTAGAATTTATACATTTCTGTTTTGCTTGGCTATAATAGAAAAATTAATTTGGATGCTTGTTGAATGTTGATCGGATGTAATGAGCTTTAGCTCAAATGGCATTTATCCCATAAGAATGGGTGGAGGTTGCAATCATGGATTCACAACCCACTGGGTGTGTATGTAACTTACCAATAAATAAAAAAATTTATATCCACAACTCTTTAGTATATTCACTTGTTAATTTGCATGAGTATACGAAAAAGAATTCAAAAACTATTAGTTTACATAAAATAACATGTTTGGAAGGATGATAGGTTTGGGACAAAAGTTTAACTAGAAACTGGATATGCTTTATTATCTTTCTATCTAATGCATTTGCATTTGGTTATTGCTTTTCCTGGGGATAGAACTTCCATGTCAATATATATAAGCAATTGTAGTTATTGTGGCTCTACCATTATGGTCGCCAAGTGCAGTTTTTTTGCTCCCTTAAATTGTCATAAGTGTTTTGATTTGTTCATTTGATGGGATCTCTAATGCAGAAATTGCTTGTTGTCATTCAAATTTCTTTCTAATGGCCAGGAACCTAGTAGCTCAATTGGCACCTCATGTTTCTAACAAAGACATCGAGGGTTCAAATCCCCCCTCCCCATTGTAAATATTGAATTGTCAAAAAAGAAAAAAAAAAATTCTAAAGCTACATGAATAATTAATATGTTAAGGGAATTTACAAAATTTCAACTGCCTCATTATAAATTACTTTTTGTGGAGCTTCTTCAATGTTAAATAATTACAAGGTGCTACCTAAAATTATGAATAAGAATAATACCTTCAACAAATTGAGTATTATGTTGCATAACAAGTATCCACAAATTTAATGAAATGGTTTCCTCCGGTGATGGAAACCAGACTACAATATTAATGGTAGTGAGGGAAAAATTCAAAGTAATAAATAAATAATGGGAAGATAAATAGATTGAATAGATGGATTAATAAAGATGCAGGATGGTTAGTAGAGACTGTGGCAGCTCCAAGAATTTTGTTTAGGGGGATCATTAAAAAATTTTAACAAAAAAAGAACTTGAATATATCGAGTTACCAACCAAAAAAATAAAATAAATAATGGACACAGATTTCCTCAAAACAAGTTTGGAGGAAATCCTACATACAGGGGCAGGTGTCATTTAAAAGGAGAGACACCTCAGCTTAGAGTCATGTGCAACGCACATGACCCATTTAGCTGTGGAAGAGCTATTAACCCTAACAGCGTTAGCCTCTTTCTTCTCAAACACACGTTCAACCTCTTTCTTCTTCTCAAACACACCCACACAGCCTCACGCCTCTCTCTCACAGCCTCAACCTTCGTTTTCTGAGCAAACTCAGACCGGCAAGAGAATTCGATCCAACTGGACAGCCCCTCTCTCTCTCTCTCCCCTCAAACTCCTCAAACCCGCGTCTCAACCTGAGGTTCTGAGATTCTGACCGGCAAGAGCTTGTGAGGCGGAATGGACGGCGGCCACATGCAGCAGCCGCCGATCTCACCGGACCAACTGGACAGCCCTCCTCTTCATCCGCTTCCCCCTTCACTGATTCTGCCTTATTCAGTTTCTCACTCAGCTAATGCCGCTCCCATAAATTTGCCGCCAAGGACCACCGCTCCTACCACTCCATCGTATCTCGGCATTCTCCCTGACAGTGACAAATGCAATGGTTCTCAATTTGTTCAGGTCTGATTTTCTTTTTTTTTTAAAACATTGTTTTTTTTAAAGATAATTATTTCCTCAAATTGGTTTCTCAAATTGCATTATATTTGAAGTTTGAATATTTGTCCTTATGATTACGGACATAGATGAGTTCTGTAGCTTAAGAGTTTTTTAGTATAATTTCTGTTGAATAGGATGTTTAGGTATTTTGAGTTCTGAATATTGTTGTTGTTGTTGTTGTTGATTGTGACTGTTTGTAAGACTATAAGCAACTACGGTTTATTAATTTCTGTTGATTGTGACTGTTGTTGTTGTTGCTGATTTTGAGATCTGAATATTTTTTGCTGTGTTTATTAAAAAAATTGAATATTATTTTTCATATTGAATATTCTTAACACTATTGCTTTTTATTGGTTTTTGGATTTAGGAAGAAGCTCAACCTATTGATGGCAGTCCAAACACCCACAGTAAACACAATAAGGAAATTAAGGCACCAATGATTGGAATGAAATTTGATTGTGATGATAGTGCATATGAGTTTTACGAACAATATGCTCATAGAATGGACTTCAGTGTAAGGAAACAATATGTTAGGCGAGGAAGTGTTGGACATATTAAGAGGAGAACATTTTGTTGTTCAAAAGAAGGTGAACGAGCTATTGACAAACATCGTGAACAGGTATCTTTTCATCACCCAATTTCACGAATTGGTTGTTTAGCACAAATGACTTGTCAACTTCAAAAGGATGGTATGTTAGAAGTTGTTTCTTTTCACGAACAACATAATCATGAGTTTGCTCCTTCTCCAATGAAACACATGTTAAGATCAAATAGGAAAATAAGGATCTTTGGTTGGCAGAAAATAAGGATCTTTAAGATTTAGGAATTTTAAACTTAGATATAGATTTGGTTGGCAGAAAACATTCAGGTGAAACAAATATAGCTTGAATTGCGGAAGAAAGCAGCAACTTTTGTAATAAAAAGCAACTTGGTTGGCTGGTTGAAACATGCAGAAGTTTGCAACTTGGTTTGCTGGATGAAACAAATATCTCCAAGTATCTTTATAATTGAACTATGCAAAAGTTTGCAATGAAACATGCAAGTTCAGTCTTGAAAGAATAAGAACTCGTAGTGTTTTCTCTTTTTTCTTTTTTTTTCTTTGTCCTCTTTTGTATATACCATTTGATGGCTGGATGCAATTGAAATCATTTTAGAGTCTGAGCCAAAAAAGGATCTTTGGTAACGTTGGGTCTTAGATGCTCATATATCTGTAAGGCAGGACACATCACACATTGATTGATATAGTACCCATTGGTGCTATTAGTACTGTATGTTAAAAGAAATGTGTAGTAATGGCCAAATTGACAGCCTCTATATAAAACTCAGGGCCTGAGATTCCCTTCTATTTGGATAATCTCGCAATTACATGACACCAATTGGTTCAATTTTCATAAAAGAAAATAAAAAAATGGAGGATGTGGTTACGTGAGAACATCACCTACAAATTCAATAAGAGAGCTGATTTGATTCTCTTTTGCTGGAGTACTTTAAGAGAAAAAAAAAAAAGAATAAGTTTGGGTCCAAAAAGGCTCATTGTTTGTTTAAAAAGGCTCATTTGCCTCACAATAATAACATATTTGAAGCTTGAAAAATACATGATCAATAACACTTTCCATTCATTACATCACCAAAGAAAATCTGCTGAAAAACATCAATGCAACCATGCACTTGTACAGAAATCACCAACTAAGTGCCACTGGTTACGCAAAAGAGGAAAAAAAAGCCAATTTTTATAGAATAATAATAACAATAACTGAGGGAAGCCAAGACTACAATTTCCAATCAATTTTCTACACTTCTGCTTTTAGTTTCACCTCATCTGCAAGTCATGGTATACTTTACAAATTTTTCTACTTCACTCTCAAAGTGCTAGTAGCACAAACTCAATTTGACCACAAGTATGGTGAAATGCCAGAGAAAAGACGGGATACACTGGCTATAGCACAAACTCAAAAAGGCTCATTGGCTGCTCCAACTACTACCATCACATAAATTTTGTCAAATGTAGGACCCAATGAAGACAGGGGCATATTCCAGCCACTCATCAATCTGAGAAGAAGCAACAGCAGGATTAGAATGAAGTAAAACATTAACAGAAAACAACTTAAAAAAAGATTCCAAAGAAAATAACCTGGCCAGATTCATATGCATTCTGTCCATAGAAATTGGGAAGGCTAGCAACACGAGCAATATAGCGAAGAAGCACATATGTTCCATGTAATTTATGCCTACAATGCAGAGGTTGAGTTTGAGTACTGTAGAATCTCTAAAATCTCTCACAGTGCTTACATTACATATGGATAAAAGACAGCATCTTTGGGTTTTAACTTGAGAACCCATAAAGGGGGTACACTGATTGAATAAAGAACATAGATAGATGGAAGTGGAATCCCTATAAGTCGTGGAAGCAATAGAAATATATAATTACATCAAAGACAAAATAGAGAAACAAAACCCAATACATCAATTCAACTAAGACCCATATAAGTAAAAATTAAAACAGATACACTCCCATAAAAAAAAAAAAAAAAAAAAACAGAAACACAAAATCTAAGCTTTAGGAAGAAAAAACAAATCTTTATCGAAAAAGAAGAAGAATGAATACCCATTAGAGAAGAGAAGCGTGGGAGCAGAGTTAGGAGGTAGGGAAGTGAAGCATCACAAGATCGGCGGCTGCTAATGTCCAGTGAGATCGGTGAGGAGGTAGGGGCTGTCCAGTTGTCCGGTGAGATCGGCGGCTCCTGCACGTGGCCGCCGTTGATTTCGCCTCACAAGATCTCGTCGGTCTGAGTTTCTTAGAAAACAAAGGTGGAGGAGATGAGAGAGAGGCGTGAGGCTGGGCTCTGTGTGTTTGAGAAGAGAAGTTGAGACACGGGTTTGAGGAGTTTGAGGGGAGAGAGAGAGGGGATGTCCAGTTGGACCGGATTCTTTTGCCGGTCTGAGTTTGCTCAGAAAACGAAGGTTGAGGCTGTGAGAGAGAGGCGTGAGGCTGTGTGGGTGTGTTTGAGAAGAAGAAAGAGGCTGAACGTGTGTTTGAGAAGAAAGAGGCTAACGCTGTTAGGGTTAACAGCTCTTCCACAGCTAAATGGGTCATGTGCGTTGCACATGACTCCAAGTTGAGGTGTCTCTCCTTTTAAATGACACCTGCCCCTGTATGTAGGATTTCCTCAAACTTGTTTGGAGGAAATCCGTGTCCATAAATAATATATGAAGTTTTACAATTTCCTTCTACAAGTATTCAAACTTTTATTAATTTGTTATATGATAGTTCATTATAAGTATCTATTGCCAATGTGGGTAGCTATGTGCCTTTAATCATTTTATTTTGTTAAGTTTATATAACATTTTTATTTTTATGCAGTTTTTATTATCTATTTGTTATTGCTTTTATAAAAATATTTTAAACTAAATGACTAAACTAAACTCATTGGCTTTGTATTAATTATTGACGTACACAACCACACTCATTCATACATAAAATTATACACTAGTGTCTACTTAACCAATCAAATACTTGGACAATCACTAACTTTACGTTTTTTTTTTCTTGAATTTTACTAACTTTATAACAAAAAGTTATTATAACATGATAACAATATACACACATGTAACAAACCATATCTATTTCCTAATTATTAAAAAATATATATTCATATTATAATGTACACACAAACATCCACACACATCATAATTCACACAAATAATATTATAACAAAAAATAATGCACACAATCAATATTAGACACACTCACACACATAGTATCCATTTGGATACAAATTATTCCAGTGTCTGCGTTTCTCTTTTGCGTTTTCCTTTTTTTTTTTTTTTTTTTTTTTTTGCATGCGTTTCCGGAGACAAAGGCTACTGTTCATACACTGTGCATGAATAGTAGCTGAAAATTTTGACTTTTCAGCCCTTGTTCAGCACATAAGTGGGTCCTGTTTACTGTTTATGGGACCCACAAATTTCACTTTTCAACAACTTTTTCATTAAAAATGGGTCTCTCGGTACTATTCATACATTTAAAAATTATTTTGCTACAGTGTTTTCAGTTTTCAGTTTTAGTAAAATAAGTTCTATCCAAACGGACCCATAATATAAATTTTAAAAAAAATAATGACACTTACTTTTTATTCTTAGAGTTAGAAAAACTTGTAATAAGGGTGTGTAAAATTTAAGTCAGGGTGTGTAAATATAATTTTAAGAAAAAAATTGTAGTATTAAACTAACAAAAAAAAAATATTTTATATATATATATATATATATATATTTTTGGGAAGTCAGGGGGCTCAGATTAAAAGTGTAGCGCCGCCCATGAGTAGAGAGTGTTAAAAGTATGTGAGGGAGAAAGAGGAGCTTTATTTTTCAGATTAAGCTATAATCAGAGAGATGGTGCATAGGGTAATTCTTGTCACTATTTATCATTCTGCCTAATATGGAAATGTCATTGATTGTGTTCTGACTATTCTCCTTGTTTCTATATATAGCTTTTGGTTTAATTATGCTTTTTTTTTATCACTTTTATAGTTACACGGTTGCAGGGATTAAGAGAATTTTACGCCTTCTGATTTCACACCATTACATAATGCGGCAGCTCACGGCAAGAAAGATTCTATCAGAACTATTAATTATAACCTGTGTATTGTTGTTGGGACTTCAAAAAATGATGGATTGGAAAAATATTATATAAAACCTAGCATATAACACTTGTCCTAACCTTGACAATCTATGAGAATACTTGTTAGCTTAAATTAGGATTGGATAACCACTATTAGAAATAATATTTCCTATTTGTGTTAAATAAATTGCATATGCTATCAATCCATAGGTAGTAGCAAATTCTCAAGTAAGTTTAGGTGCTGGCCTTTATTTTCTGTAATTCAATTTTGTTTTTGCATTGTTTTGTTTTTGTTGTGTCATTTATGATGTACACGTCTTACTTTTGGAGTCGTACTGAAGATTCTATCTTTTGTCACAGTATGGTTTGACACCAATAGAAATTGCAGCATTGCAATGTGATTATCAGGGTGTCGTGATACTCTTTCCAGTTACCTCTCGTATTCCAGCTATTCCAGACTGGAGTACTGTTGGAATAATGAAGTATATTCACTCTGAAGAAGCTACACGATAGGTAATTAAATGTAATCCACCATTAAGATCATGAGATTTTGAGGGAAATCTTTTAGGATTAGATGAAAACATACTGAAGGCAACCAAAAGTTATTAAACCCATGGTTGCTCTCCATTATTTTGACCTTAGAGCTATAGGATGTACACAATCTTGTATGATTGATAGAAAACACACTTCGTAGAATTCTCATTTGGATGCCTTCCCTGTAGTTATTTATGTCATCTTCAAATATTTTTTTTTGGGTGTAATGTGATTATTACAATGGTCTGTATAAGATCTTTGGTTGAATAGGCTATTATGAGGGTTAAGTCTACTTGGCCATAGGCAATCAAAATCAGTTAAAATTATTATGTGCATTGCTCGACTCCTATACTAAACTTTTATGTCCAACTTTTTTTTTCTTGACTTTCACTTGATTTCTTGCAGATGAACCATGTTAAGAATACAAAGTAAGAGAGAAAGACTGAATAGTCTGTATATTCTGTGTAAATAATAATGTACAATAGAGAGCCTTATATAGGCTAGGTATGTGTGCAGTACAAGTAATATGAGTAAACTACAAGTACAGTATACTGGGCTAAGCCCAATGGGCTAATCTAGTCTAAACTATACACTAACATCCCCCCTCAAACTTGAGGTGGCAAGGAGGAAGCCAATTGGAGTTTGGATATAAGATCTAGAAGACGACCAGGCGGGTGAGTCTTGGTGAAGATATCAGCAGGCTAGTCAGTAGAGGAGATGGAGAACAACTTGAGATTGCCTTTCTTGAGATGCTGGCGAGTAATGTGGCAGTCGATCTCAATGTGCTTGGTGTGTTCATGGAAAACATCATTATGAGCAATGTAGATAGCACTACAATTGTCACAATAAAGAGGAGTGGCAGTGGGCTGTGAAGCATCCATGTCAGCCAAGACCCAGTGAAGCCAAACAAGCTCGTAGCTAGTGTTGGCAAGGGCACGATACTCAACCTTAGCACTGGAATGGGAAACTACATCCTGCTTCTTCCTACGCCATGAGATAAAAGTAGTACCCAATAGGAAACAAAAACCTGTGATAAAGCGTCGATCAGCCGGATCACCTGTCTAGTCCGCATTTGAATAAGCATGAAACTCAAGAGAAGACATAGAGGAGTAGTGGAGTCCATGATAAAGTGTGCCCTTGACATATCGGAGAATCCGAAGAACAGCAGCATAGTGGACAGAAAGAGGGGCATCCATGAACTTACTGACCATACCCACGACATGTGAAATATCCGGACAAGTAACAGTAAGATAGATCAGACTACCAACCAACTAGCGATAGCGAGTAGCATCGGATATAGATTCACCATCCAAGGGTGTGACCTTTGCATTGTATTCCAAGGGAGTGGAAACAGTCTTGTTGTTGGTGATACTGGCTTTGGAGAGAAGATCAGAAGCATATTTAGCTTGGGAAAGATAGTATCCATCAGAGGATGAGATAGACTCAAGCCCAAGAAAATAGCTGAGAGTGCCCAGATCTTTCATCTCAAAATGTTGACTAAGGAAGTGTTGAAGAGAGCGGATACCTATAGAATCAACTCTAGTAATAATCATATCATCAACATAAAGAAGAATAAGAGCGATACCAGCAGAGGATCTTCGAACAAAGAGAGCAGTGTCGTGAGGACTCGAAGTGAAACCCTACTGAGCAACAACTAAGCTAAACTTTTCAAATCAAGCTCGAGGAGCCTGCTTGAGGCTATAAAGAGCACGACGAAGGTGACAACTTGACTACCTGAGTGTGGATAACCAGGGGGTGGCTACATGTACACTTCTTCTTGGAGATCTCTATTAAGGAAATCATTCTTCACATCCATTTGATAAAGAGCAAACCGACGAACAGCAGCCACAGCAATAAGACATCTAACAGATGTAAGGCGAGCAACATGAGCAAATGTTTCTTCATAGTCAATGCCATACTCCTAAGTAAAGCCTTTGGCAACTAGGCTAGCCTTGTACCGTTCAACAGATCCATCAGCCTTGGTCTTGATCTTGTAAACCCACCTACAACCTACTACAAACTGACCATGAGGTAAATCAACCATATCCCAAGTGTGATTCTTATGAAGGGCATCTAGTTCTTCATTCATAGCTTGCTGCCAAAGAGGGCCAGTATGGGCCTCACAATTGGTGTGAAGTTCATAGAGGGTGGCAAGAGCAAAAGAGCAGTGATAATCAGTGAGATAAAGGGGAGGAATGCTTACCCGAGTGGAATAACGAAGTTTAGGACAAATAGGAGACTCAAGAGAGGGTGGTGCCACAGGATCTAAGACGGGTGGGTCATATGCCGAGAACAGAATTGGAGATGAGTTGTCTGGAGAGGCAGCTGATATTGAAGAATCCTCCACAAGTTCAGGATAGAGAGGGAGGAAAAGATCAGTAAAAATGGGAGACTCTGAGGAAGAGGACTCAGGAAACTGCTGAAGACTCATGAAAGGACGATGTTCCCAAAACTCAACATGACGGGAGACACAAAGGCGATGAGAAATGGGATCATAGCAGTGAAACCCCTTTTGTGATACACCATAACCAAGGAAACAATAGAGACAAGCACGAGGCTAGCACTTTTTTCGTTCATGAAGAGGAAGAGAGACAAAGCAAGCATAACCAAAAACCCGAAGAAAGGAGTAGTCAGGAGTTTGACCATAGAGAAGCTCGAATGGAGATTTGTTGTGTGTAGTTGGTGAAAGAATACGATTAATGGTGTACACAACAATGAGTGCGGCCGCACCCCAAAAGCGCTCAGGAAGAGAGGCGGAAATGAGAAGGGTGTGGACATCATCAAGAATGTGACGATGTTTTCATTTTGCATGACCATTTTGTTGAGAGGTGTAAGGGCAAGACCACTGAGGAAGGGTACCATGACTGTCTAAAAAGGATAGGAAAGATTTATCATTATATTCTTCAGCATTATCTGATCGAAAGACTTTGACAGTGCGATTGAACTGTGTTTCAATCATTTTATGAAATGTTTGGTAAATAGACACAAGTTCAAACCTATGGTGAAGCAAATAAATCCAAGTATATCGAGAAAAATCATCCACAAATATGACAAGATATCTAGATCCCCCTTCAGTGGGAACAGGTGCAGGACCCCAAATATCAGAATGTATAAAATCAAAATTCGTAGAAGAAAATGAGTCACTATTATTAAAGGGCAATTTTGTTTGTTTGCCAAAATGACAGGAAGTACAATCAAAATTTTGAAACTGAATGAACTTAAATGACCTTGAGAAGCTAACAACTGAAAACGAGATAAGGATGGATGACCAAGACGAGCATGCCATAGATCAGGTGAGGGGGTGGCAATGGTAGTAGCTGCAGAAACAACTTGTGAAGGAATCTTTAAGTCATGAACCTCAAACATGCGACCAACCTTACGGCCTGTCCCAAGCACTTGACCCATGTAGGGATCTTGCACATCCACACCATGATTAGTGAATAGAAGATCTATGCCTAATTCACAAAGTTGACCAACAGAAAGCAAATTGAGGGATAACTTTGGGATATGAAAAGTGTCACTAAGGCATAAGCAAGGAGAAAAGATTGTTCCTTTATGACTAACATGCATAGGAGTTCCATTAGCAGTGTAAATGGTGATTGGATGTTCTAAGGGTGCCTTATTAGAAAATTGGGATTCATTAGGAGTCATTTGGTTACAACATGTAGTATTAAAAAACCAAGGTTGTTTACCTGAGGTGACAGAAAGGGCAGTGGAAGTGCGGGATAAAACCTATTGAACTACTGCCTCAATATCAGCTGTAGTAAGTAAGGAAGCCAAAGACGGACCTATAGGAATTGATGGATCTGAAGGACATACAGCAGCTGCCCGAGGAAGAGAAGCTTTATTCTACTCTTGCATAAATTTCTACAGTTTGCGACAAATTAAGATGTCATGGCCTTTGGCACAGCAAAACTCATAGCGAGTACCTTTGGAAGACTGAGAGGTAGGATGCCCAGAGTTTATTCGTGGAGGAGCAGTGAATGCAGCAATGGGAGGCTGTGGAGATGGTGTAGCCAATACATGATCAGATGATGACATGTGATGAGTAAGCCGACGATTCTCCTTAGAAATGAGCTCCTTAACTGCAGCATTAAGAGAAGGAGTAGGAGATCAGCTAAGTAGAGAAGTCATAGTAGGCTCAAAATCCTCACGTAAACCCATCATAAAGTGCATAAATTTACAATGATCCCGATATTTGACAAAGAGCTCAATGTCTTTAGAACACAGTAGTGGAGGATCTACAGCATAGAGTTGTTCCCACATAGTAGAAGTCTGAGAATAAAAATCAGAAATAGACTATGTTAGGTTCTAAAGACTTAGGATTTGATGTATTTAGAACTCTAATGTATAATGTTGGCAAACCATGATCAAAACAATATGTTTAGTCTTGTTTAGGCTTGCTCAAAGTTGTGTAATTCATGTAAAGTTGGAATCGAGAGGCTGCAGATGTATTAGTACATTTCGGCTGGCTCGATCAATCGAAAGTCCGCCAGAATGTTTTTTCTGCAAAATTTCCAACTCAGCTATATCTCATTAAACATTTAGGGTTTTATGTTTTTGCCCTAGGTATATAAGGCAAAACTCTAGCCACGTTTTGAGAGTTTCTCTAGTTGTATTGTTGCTCATATTTTGCGGTTTATGTGAATCTCTTATGAGATCTTTGAGGAGCTTTCCTTCACTTAAACTTAGGGTTTTCAAGGTAGAGATTACTTCAACACCTTGATGATCAACTCAGTTGCTACCATTAGAGCTTAAAGAAATGCAAGCAGGAGTGCTTGTACTTACTGGAGAATCCAATAAAGAAGGAGTCCGTGATCTCGGAGCTTGCACGTGGTCATGTTAGTAAGTTCTACTAGTGGGTAGCATTAGGAAATCGAGCGTGGGTGCTTGTAAGTCCTTTTGTATGAACTTCGATTCTTTTATATAGTGGATTCAAGTTTACCTTGAGGATAGCTAGGTTAAATCCTCCCTAGGTTTTTTACCGGTTTGGTTTTCTTGGGTGATCATATCTTTGTGTTCTTTATATTTCCACTGCTTTATATCTTGATATGATTATTTGATTGTATTAACTTAGATTGCATAATTTGACTAAGTTAATCACTTGGCTAATAAACTAGGTTAATCCAATTGTTGTGTTTTAAGGGGTCTAAAAACCTAACAGACTAACCTGTCTCTTGGCGCATTTGATAAAGCTTTGATTCAATGTGGAACTCCGGGCTTGAATCATTAGTACAATTATAGTGATTGGCCAAAAATTTCCAAGCAGCCTCAGCAGTTTCAAGACGAGGAAGAAGATTATGAATGGAGGGAATAAAGGTATTGATAAACCAAGACAAGATCTTACTTTGAATACTCTCCCATTCCTCTAGGCATTCTTCATAATCATCCGTGGTAACATCAGTCTTGGAGGCATCTTCAACAGCTGTGGCTTTGGACTTAGGGTTTGGTACTGGCTTAGGAATTGAACCAATCACATATCCCCACAGTTTACGACCCTTGAGAAAGACAGTCATATTCCGAGACCATGCATGATAGCTACTAGGACCATCCAACATAATGGTGATAGGACGAATGATATCTTGTTTGTTTTGTTGAGCCATAATGAAGAAAATGACCAAAAAATGGGATTTAGAGACCTCAAATGAAGAAATGGAGCCCAAAATCAGAATCTACGCGAAAAACTGAGTAAGACAGGGCCCTTCGAAAAATTTTGACCTTGGTCAACGGCGGCGGTCAAAGTCAACGGATGTTGATGTCACTAGGGCGGACATCACAGGGATGACGTGTGCTGACGTCACTAGGGCTGACGTGGCAACACAGCAATGAATGGCATGTATAGCGCGTGAAGGCGCGTAAGATTACGAGACTGAACCTTCTGGTGGCGCGTGGGAGCATGTGCGATTCCGGATGGAGTTAATTCGGGTTGGGTTTTTCTCAGAATTGTGCGATCTATAAATTTGTGCTCTCAGTTTGGCGGGGTGATGGACAGAAAGAATGGATCCGAGAGTTTTTGGTGCTATGGGTCTGATGGCGGTAACTTGCTTTTGACTGTGGGCACTGGACGAAGGCAAGGGCAGCGGAAAGACGCCAGAAAAGACCACAGGTGCCAGAAGTCAGAGCATTGGCTTTGATACCATGTTAAGAACATAAAGTGAGAGAGAAAGACTGAATAGTCTGTATATTTTGTGTAAATAATAATGTACAATAGAGAGCCTTATATGAGCTAGATATGTATGCAATACAAGTAATATGAGTAAACTACAAGTACAATATACTGGGCTAAGTCCAATAGGCTAATCTAGTCTAAGCTATACACTAACAAACTGAAAGTTAAAGGAGAACTTTTTGACCTTAAAATCCAGGGGAGAAGATGCTTCTAAGAGAAAGGATATCTTGGTGCGATTTGTTGGTATACAGAGGTAAGCAGAGACCTGTACTTAATTTAAAGGGAAACAATAAAATAATAGATTTCCAATTGATCTCTTGGAAAATTGTAGGCAATAAACGCAGACCCCTCTGATGCTACTGTATTATCGAACCAAAGTTTGTGTTGGACTTGCTTTAATGAAGGAAGTCGTGCTTTATCTGATGTTGAGGCTTGTATTAAAAGAATGTGAATATTTTCTTTTTTGTTAATTCCAAGTTTATCCTGCTCAAAATTGATATTTCATGATCTGATGATGACTGTCATTTTACGATGTTGCAGGATTTTGTCAAATCTGCATATTCGTTTAATGAGGCATTAGAGCTGGATCCCAATAATAAGGAGCTTTTTTTTTTTTAGGCCAATAAGAAGTATTTGAATATTTGGGGGTTTGTCTGTAAACTTTTTTTAAAAATTATGACCAAATAAAATATATATATATATATATATATGTGTGTGTGTGTGTGTGTGTGGATGTATATAAAGTTTGAGGGGACCATTGTGCACCCTCCAACCACATATTGAGCCCTGCCTCTGTTATGGGAGTCCAAATTTTCTGTCTTATTTTTCCTGCTCCACTCTATACTCCACCAATAAATACTTGTCACGCGTTCACCTAATTAATTAAATACTATCATTATTGACTTATTAATACTACAGTTATTAATTAATAGTAATATTTAATTAATTAGGTAAACATGTGGCAAGTATTTATTAGTGGAGTATAGAGTGGAGTAGGAAAAGTGGGATAGAAGATTTGGACTCCTGTTATGGGCCCAAAGCTTG
Organism: Quercus ilex subsp. ballota; assembly: GCA_032727855.1. Lineage (NCBI taxonomy): Eukaryota > Viridiplantae > Streptophyta > Magnoliopsida > Fagales > Fagaceae > Quercus > Quercus ilex. Next base: position 70,087,845 of record CM064915.1, read on the forward strand.
CAATGATGTTGTCGCAATTGTAAATGAGTATGATGTGATGTGAATTTCATGCTGAATAGAGTCAGTCATTAGATTATTATTATATGGTATATGACCATCTTCTTTGGTTCAAAACATTCTTCTGGGTTAGTACAGTAAACTCAAGTACCATAAAAAAATTTTCAAAGTATATTTTTTCAAAAAACTCGAGTTTTTGGAACTTAAGTTTCACAAACTCAAGTTTCAAAAAAGTGGTAAATCCCTATATATTTTCAAAACAGTAGTAAATTGTTAATTTTTTTGCTAAATAGTGGTAGTGGGCCATTTTTGCCTCTAAAAGCTACTTGAATGCTAACTGTTTTGTTCATTCCGTTCTTGAAACAGGGAAGTTGTTGGGTTTGTGATTAGGTAAAGTATGTGTATGTGGGGGGAGGAAATTACACAGTTCGAGTTTTGGTATGTTCTGCTAAAATTCCACATTGGGTTGTGATGAAGTGGGAGAGCTCTCGCAGTAGGAAATTATCTTTTTCTTTTTCTTTTTTGGTTGGGGGGGGGGGGGGGGTTGGGTTTACAAATGCTAGCAGCTAATTCAGTAACTTAACATTTAGAATCTCACTTGAGTTTGATAGTAAACAAAGTAGTTTACCACATTGCTTAATTATCCATCCTACATTGTTCAGTGTTGGTGTATTTTAATATTAAAAATGATAAATAAATTGTAACTAAAAGGCACTGTCATGAGAGATTAGTAGGATTTGATAAATAAATACGTGAGTTTTAATTTGTTAAATGGAGAGTGAGTGGCTTGTATTTTAACTCCCAATCTTTAATTTTACAAACTAACTGCATGGCAATATATGATATTAATATGACCAAAAATAAGTTATAATTCCAATCACAAAGGTACTGTCTTGAGAGAACATAAGGAAAAAGTATAATCTGAAATGACAAAGTCATTGATTGGCAAGACCATATCTACTGTGGGTGCCCGAGGACCGAGGAAGAAGTTGAAGAGTTGCAACATTAGTGTGGGAATACCGCGAGCCATAGGCCTGAGGAGGAAAGCCGCCTGAGGAAAGGAAGAAGTGAGTTAAGGTACTCTAAGGCATTTTAAGTGGGAGCTAGAATCTGAAGAGAGAGAGAGAGAGAGTTAGTGGACATTAGGGAAACTTCTAGTCTGGTATAGCCTGTTGCATCCGCATTAAATGGTGGGCAACAACTTTATCACCTGCATTGATGAGAAAGTGACCTGAACAGTGTAAGTCACAGCTAAGCAGATTCCTTCCACCATCTTCTTCAGATGTTAAAAGCGACAAGTGTCATGAGAGGAGGGAGGTTAGGTGAGAATGGATGGTTGAGATATGATAGAGGTAGAAGTATATAAGGAAAACAATGTGCATTGAGAAATGGGGAGAGACACAAGTATTAAAAAAGAGAAAAGAGATAAGAAGAACACAGAGAGGAGAGAGTGAACAGTGCCATTATTCTGTATAGCATTGACCTCCTCGGGCTAACTTAGAGAGGAGATTAGCTCATCTATTCAATAATATAAGCCCTTTCCCCCTTATTTTCATCCTCGGGCAGAGCCCCCTCTTGTTGTTTGTTTCCCTCTTTTACAAATTTATTGATTTGGGCCAAGGCTAGATTGTACAACTCACTGCTTAAAGTGGGCTTGGGCCGTTGGATCTTTTGGTCCTTACAATTTGCGCCGTCTATGGGGACAACAGAGTGTGCTGGATTTGATCTGAGTGTTCATGGCTAACGTAGGCCAAGATAGGGAGGAATCAGTTGGTTTGCAAGGGGAGAACCAGTTTATTAACCTAAAACGAAGAAGACATAGGCAACATACACCAAGCGTTATGGTAGAGTCTTACCATACTGAGCGCACTAAATGGAGTCATTCAAGGCCTAGGAGCCAGGTCTCGCATGATCAGGAGACAAGGAAATTGCAGCTAGAAATTAATCACCTGCGCAGAGGGCTAAAACGCAGGGAACGTGTTAGAAGGATTCCATCCTCCCCACCAAGTGATGGTTCTAGGGGAAGCAGAGACAGTTCATATCATCGCAAGTCTAGAACTCCATCTAGTGAGTCTTACTCAACTTCTTCACGCCGTGACAAGTTGGACAAGAGTAGTAATAAACGCGAGAAAAGGTCTTCCCACCATGGCATGGGAAACGATGCAATGAGTAAAGCCCTACGATAGATTTCTAGGTCACCCTTCGTCAGGAGGATTAAAAAGGCAAAACTTCCTCAACATTTTTCTTAGCTGACATTTACCATTTATAATGGGAGAACCAATCCCGTGGAGCATGTAAGCCACTTTAATCCAAAAATGGCGGTCCACGCCAACAATGAGGCCTTTATGTGCAAAGTGTTCCCCTCCAATCTCAAACTCGTAGCAAGGCGCTGGTTTGACGCCTTTAAGGAAAGGTTAATGGGGTCTTTCAAGAAGCTGACAAGGGCGTTTGGGGCTAGATTTATAACATACAGTAGGGTCCCTAAACCGTTAGACTTGTTGCTGTCTATGTCAATGAGGGAAGGAGAGACCTTTAAGACTTACTCGGATAGATATTGGGAAACATATAATAAAGTTAATGGAACCCTTGAGGATGTGGCCGTGAGGACTTTTAAGGTTGGCCTCCCCGCCAGGCACGAGTTGAGGAAGTCATTGACGATAAAATCCGTTTCGAACATGCACCAACTCATGGATCGCATAGATAAGTATAAGCGGGTGGAGAAGGACTAGGTAGAGGGAAAAGGGAAGGGTAAGATGTTCCCGGAGAAGAGGGATCCCCAGGGAGGGGGATACCAGGTTAATCACCCCCGAATGGAGTTTTCTAATCAAACGTCACCCTCGGGAACTCAGTTGATCAACTCATTGTTTAAAGGGCTAGTGTATCAGATACTGGAGAAAATCAAGAGTGAGCCTTATTTTAAATGTCCTAATAAGATGGGCAAAGACTCATCCAGGAAAAACCAAAGCCTCTATTGCCACTACCACCAAGATCGAGGGCATACTACAGAGGATTGTAGAACCTTGCGGGACTACTTGGGCTAATTGATAAAGGTCAGGAAGCTCAACCGGTTTCTACATCAGCCTCTTGGACAATTCAGTCACTCGGCAACTAAGTTTCATAGGGATAGCGCTTATCGGCCAGTGTTGGGTACTATCAGCGTGATCTTTGCCAAGCTAGGGAATAGTGGGAGCTCAGGTGTTGGGGTTATGTCCGTGAATGGGGGTTATGACTAGGAGGTCGGTGCTCGAGCTCCTAAAAGGGCTAGGCTGGTGGTCACCCCTACCCTAGGCTTCTCGAAGGAGGATAAGGAGGGAACCCTCTAACCACATAATGACCCTCTGGTGGTTACCATTAGGATTGGGGACTATGATGTAAAGAGGGTGTTAGTTGATCAGGGAAGCAGAGCAGAGATTATGTACCTTGATTTGTACAAAGAACTAAACCTGAAGCCCGAGGATCTGGAAAGGTATGACTCATGTTGATGGGCTTTGATGGTAGGATGGTGGTTCCCCAAGGAATGATAAGGTTACTCGTATGAGCCGGGGATGAGGAAGTGCAAGTTGGCTTCATTGTGGTAGAGGCATTTTCCCCATACATGGTTATCTTGGCTAGACCCTGGCTTCATGCTATAGGTGCTGTATCCTCGACCCTACATTTGAAGATTAAATGTCCTACTTAGGGGAGAGTGGGAGAGTTGGTAGGTAGCCAAGCTACAGCTAGGTAGTGTTTGGTGTCAGTGATCACGCGACAACCTTTAGATCCTACTACAGTGATGAAAGATCCAACCCCGTAGCAACTAAAAGGGCCCTGCAAGGGGGCAGCAGACCGGGTCATCGAAGGAGTTGTCCGAGGGGTTGGAGAAAGTGATAATAGGACGGGGTCAGGAGCAATATTTTCAGGTGGGATCCCAGTTGCAACCCTTGAAAAAATCAGAGTTGGTGAAGTTTCTGAAGGCTAACCTTGATGTCTTCACATGGAGTACTTATGATGTTCCTAGGATTGATCCGGGGTTTATATGTCACAAACTGAATGTTAATCCCGGAGCTTTGCCACGTAAACAGCCTCTTTAGTGATCATCCAAAGACCATGCAGAGGCAGTAAGGATAGAGGTAAACAAGTTAAAGCAAGCTAGAGCCACTAAGGAGATCTTCTATCCCGAGTGGTTGGCCAACACCGTGGTGGTTAAGAAGAAAAGTGGGAAGTGGCGAGTCTGAGTGGACTTCACAGATTTAAATAAAGTTTGCCCAAAAGACCCCTTCCCCATTCCTAGAATTGATTAGCTGGTGGATGCCACGATGGGACACCCTCGAATGAGTTTCTTGGATGCCTTTCAGCGTTACCATCAGATACCCCTATCATTGCCTGATCAGGAAAAGATGGCCTTTCGTGCCCCCAATGGGAATTATCATTATCGGGTCATGCCCTTTGGCCTAAAAAATGCAGGATCCACATCCGACAAATGGTGACATGAATATTCGAGTCACAGATTAGGAAGAATATGGAGGCTTACATTGATGACATGGTAATAAAAAGCAGGCAGGTGGAGGAGCGTTTGGCCGACTTAGGGGAGACATTCTCAGTCCTGAGAAAGCATAAGCTACGCCTTAATGCTGCCAAGTGTTCTTTTGGAGTGAGCTCGGGCAAATTTCTAGGTTACATGATCACTCACTACGGAATTGAGGTCAACCCCAAGCAAATCAAGGCTATTAACAGCTTGCACCCTCCTCGAAACCCAAAGGAGGTGCAGAAGCTGACTGGAATGGCTGCAACTTTGAACATGTTCATCTCCCGGTCTGCGAACAGGTGTCGTCCCTTTTTCCAACTCCTCTACAAGTGGAAAGATTTTCATTGGAGCCAAGAGTGTGTAATATCTTTCGAGGTCCTTAAATAGTATTTGTCCAATCCACCAATACTTTCTAGGCCCAAGAAGGAGGAAGTGTTGTATGCATAACAGCAGTCACGGACTACGCTGTTAGCCTCGTCCTGGTAAAAAACGAGGACGCAATACAAAGGCTCGTCTACTATGTTAGCAAATCCTTACAGGAGGCGGTGTTGGCCATAGTGCATGCCACTAGGAAGCTTCCTCATTACTTTCAAGCCTACGCTGTAGTGGTGCTCACCCAGCTCCCTTTACAAGCTCTATTGAGGAAATCAAATTATACTGGCAAGATTGCTAAATTGGGAACTAAGCTAGAAACCTATGATGTCAAGTACATGTCGCGAACCACCATAAAAGGAAAGATCCTAGCAGACTTTGTAGCAGAGTTCATTGAGGGTACCCCCGAGAAGGAAGAGGCAGTTATGGGGATATTGATCATGTCAGCCACTATTGTTCCCCCGTGAGAAGTTTACACGGATGGAGCTTCAAATCGAAAAGGAGCAGGAATAGGGATTGTGTTGGTCACTCCTGAGAAACTGATAGTGGAGAAATCGTTACGACTGGGATTCTTAGCCACCAATAATGAGGCCGAGTACGAGGCCTTGTTAGCAGGAGTAGCCATGGCTAAACAGTTAGGTGGAAAGGTGATGGAGTTGTACTATGATTCTAGACTGGTCGTGGGCCAAGTCAATGGAGACTTTGAAGCTCGGGATAAGAGGATGTAGGGGTATCTAGCTAAGGTGCAGAGTGCCCGGGCCCAATTTAAGGGTTTTGTATTAAAGCAAATCCCCAGGGGCCACAACTCTCATGCAGACTCTCTGGCAATGTTGGCCACTTTGCTAGAGTCAAGTCTTCCTCAAGTTGTTATTGTCGAGGATATGTACAGCTCAAGTCTTACAATGGTACCTTTGGTAGGGGTGTACAACCTCCATGTAGGGCCGAGCTGGATGGACCCCATAGTAACTTTTTTGAAGCGGGGATTGTTGCCTGAAGACAAATGTGAGGCAGAGAAGGTACGTAGAAGTGCCCCTTGCTACTGGCTATCTAAGGAGCAGAAGTTGTACAAGCGCTCTTACTCAGGACCGTATTAATTGTGTGTACATCTAGAAGCAGTGGAGCCTTTATTTGAAGAGTTACATGAAGGAATATGTGGGAGTCATATAGGAGGAAGGTCTTTAGCGAATAGGGCCCTCACCTAGGGGTACTAGTGACCTAACATGCGAAAAACCTCTCAGGATTATACGAAGAAGTGTGACCAATGTCAGAGATATGCCCCAAATATTCATCAGTCAGGGGAAATACTAAATCCATTGTCTAGCCCTTAGCCGTTCGCTCAGTGGGGCTTAGATATAGTGGGACCCTATTCCCGAGTTATAGGGAACCGAAGATGGCTCCTTGTCGGCATAGACTACTTTACCAAGTGGGTGGAAGTAGAGCCTCTTGCCAATATCAAGGACGTGGACGCTAAGAGGTTCATTTTGAGGAACATTGTCACCAGGTTTAGAGTTCCTTACACTCTGATCTCAGATAATGGTCTTCAATTTGATAGTAAAGCCTTCCGAAGATATTCCAAGGAGTTAGGGATTAGGAACGGGTATTCTATGCCTACTTATCCCCAGGGGAATGGGCAGGCTGAGGCCACCAATAAGGTTATAGTGTCTAAGCTGAAGAAAAGGTTAGATGACGCTAAAGGAAAATGGGTGGATGAACTGCCCCACGTGTTGTGGACCTATCGTACCACACCCCGAAGATTAACGGGGAAGACCCCTTTTTCAATGAATTATGGGGCAGAGGTAGTAATTCCCCTTGAATCTGGATTCCCAACTCTGAGAATTGATCAGTTTAATGTTGAAGAAAACAACTTAAGCAAAGGTATGATAAAGGGGTGAAGTCCAGCCATTGGCTCCAAGAGACCTGGTCTTGAGGAAAGTGGTGGGGACGGCCTAGAATCCTGCTTGGGGCAAGCTTGGCCTTAACTGGGAAGGGCCATATAGGATCACTTCCATTCCTGGCATTAGAGCCTACTACTTGCAAGATTTGGATGAAAATGTAATTCCTCACCCTTGGAATGTAAAAAATCTACGACGTTATTATTATTAATAATTTCTGTTACCATTCATATCTTGCTTGGTTATATCTTTTTATGGATGTGTTTGCTGAGACAATTGGTCTGTTAAATATTCTAAGTGTTAAACAGAACCTAGACCTTGTCTGGCTTCTCGGGACACAAGTCTAGGGTAAATTAACATTGCAGTAAATATTCTAAGTGTTAAACAGAACTTAGGCCTTGTTTGGCTCCTCAGGTCACAAGCTTAGGGTAAATTAACATTGCAGAAAATGCTCTAAGTGTTAAACAGAACCTAGATCTTGTCTGGCTCCTTGGGTCACAAGCCTTGGGTAAATTAACATTGTAAAAAATGCTCTAAACGTTAAACAGAATCTAGGCCTTGTCTGGCTCCCCAGGTCACAAGCCTAGGGTAAATTAACATTTTTTGGGAAACATTTTAAGTGTTGAGCAAAAATTAAGTCTTAAGTATCTCCTCAGGTTTTGGTACCCTTTCTAATGGTTTCGTTGTGGGATTCCAAGTCCAAGTTAAGGTAAGAATTAGTTGAAATTCTTCCTAAAGTTCTATGAATCAGTCTTTTAATTGTAGTTCAAATCATTCCAGATTATATAGAGGGATACAGAAATTCCCCGAATAACTCATAAGTTAGTATGTTGATATTGTTATTAAGAAAAGGCAGTTATGTAAGATATAAATTGACAAGTATGAATTGACTAATTAAAGAAACAGTAAATAAATTCTAAATCCTCTTCATTAATTTGCAAAGAATTAAGTACAAAATGGGAGGCATCCGATGCACTTGAGCCTATTACAAAATTGACTATGTATTTCCTAGTCTAAGGCTAAGCTACGCGGAGGGCTACTTTTCCTTCACTCCCTTTTTCTCCTATTCCCTCTCCCTCTTCTTCCTCTTCAGTTGTGACATTTCGACCACTTCTTCTTCGGTCTCCACGACCAGCGCCTTAATTGGAGGTGGCAGTTCTTTTTCCTATTCTTTGCCCTTAGCTGGAGTGGAAAAGGGAATAAGGCAAGCTGGTCCAAGGAGATGGGGGGAGCAGAGCTGGGATCTGCTGGAGGCAGTTGGGAAATGGGTGCCAAACGCAGTGCCAGGGGGTAATAAACCTTATTCGGAGCCCTGAGCTCAAATTCGGTATTGACCCCAGTGGCGTTCAGAGCTTGGCCCCACACCTCCAAGCAGAAGGCTCGAGCAACATCCCTGAGTTGGGCAGTTAGACTTTTAGCTGTCTTAGTCATGCCCGCATCATAGGCTACCTACTCGGCCTTGGCCATTTCCAGTCCGGGCTTCTTTAGCTGGAGGCTGATGGGAGGATTGTGTAACCCCTCCTTCCTCGCCAGCCTCGACGTTCTTACCTCCCTGGGCCCTCTTCCTTTTCTTGTCCCTGGCGTCAGCGGAAGATGTGTGCATAACAGCCGGGGTGGGTGGTTGGGGCACCGCCACCATGGCTGGGGAAGAGCCCCCAGCGTAGGCCATAAGCAAGGCAAGCAGGTTTAGGTTCTTCTCTTCGAAACCATGTCTTCTGAGGTACGAGCTTGTGATGAGCTAAGAGCCTCTTTGTGGTAGAAAACCTCGAAGTCTTTGTCTGTCACTTCTTAAACAGACTTGGGCGTGGACTCCTTGTCTTCGCTATCCAATGGGAGAGTTGGCTCTTGGGAGTAGAGGAGTCTGGCAACTAGGAGGGTTGGAATCTTGGTGTCTTAAGTCCTTTCCGGAGGAGGTTCAGACAGCAAGAATCCTGGGATTGCTACGTCAATTAAAGCCAAGCGAGGGTCCCTGGCTTTAATGATATTCTTCGGACTTTGGAAGCATTTAGTGGACGGCTTGTAACCAAGGATGACGTGAGCTGCCCGAAGTTGTCCGTCCTTGTGTAGGAAGATCTCTACCTTGAGAATTCTATTTAAGTCCTTAAAATTCACCAAGTTTTTGGCTGGGGTAGTGTGGTACTCGTTTGCCAGATAAGACAAGAGGGGTTGTTAGTAAAAAACAAAGAAGAAAGAAAGAAAACGTTAACACTAATAAAGATGTGTAAAATCCTATGTGTGACCCCGGTCCTTGGGAACACTACCTGGTTCCCTTTCCTGGGTAGGGCAGTGCATTCCATTGTGCTAGTCTCTCGAGATAATGAGAAAATCCTCGTCCATGCCTTTACTTGAGTCAGGCAGGCAGGAGATTAATCTAACGGTGGGAATCCTACACTTTATGTAGTATTTGGTTTTTTCCCCTTTCTGGCAGTTGTATACCCAGTTTACATCGTGCCAAGTGAGGTTAGTCCCTATTCTCCAGTTTAATGCATCTACACACCCGAGAATCCTAAAGATATTTGGGGAACATTGGGTCGGGGTTAACCTATAGTTTGTTAGATAGTCCCTAGTAACCCTTCCCATGGGAAGTTCCATCCCACCTTCGATGAAGGCGATTATAGGAATGACCATGGATTCGGGAGGTCTGTTTAAGACCAACCACTCACCCTCTTTGTAGTGTTGGATTTCAACACTATTGGGAATCCTGTATTGTGCCCTAAAGACTGCCCTAGCCTCGGTAGTGTCAACTAACTTAGCGTATCTACCCATGGAGTTTTGTGGTGTGAAATGTTAAACTTGTGAAAAAGAAGAAACGGGGAAATCAACACACCTATGAGTAAACACGAAAAGTGCTCCTCGGGAGGTTTCTTCAACTTAGATTGCCAGAATGTTCAACATGAACCTTATAGGAGTGAAAAAGTGAGCGGTAAATTTCCCACCCATAAATGAGGGGGAATAAGGATCGTAGGATCTTGATCGAGCCGTAGAACGTGGGGAGACAAGCAGCCGCCTAACGCCATAAATGTAAGTTGTGGATTCTGAAGCATCAGGAGCGTGCAGAAGACAGGTGAAAGGATGTTAATACGTGGGAACACATATGGCATGTGCATAGTTTACTTGTTAGACTAAAACTTTGCTTTTGTCTCATAAACAAATAGCGAACGTTTTAGAGGGCTATTGTGGGTGCCCAAGGATCGAGGAAGAAGTTGAAGAGTTGCAACATTGGTGTGGGAATGCCGCGGGCCACGGGCCTAAGGAGGAAAGCCGCCTGAGGAAAGGAAGAAGTGAGTCAAGGTACTCTAAGGCATTTTAAGTGGGAGCTAGAATCTGAAGAGAGAGAGTCAGTGGACATCAGGGAAGCTTTTGGTCTGGTATAACCTGTTGCATCCGCATTAAATGGTGGGCAACAACTTTATCACCCGTATTGATAAGGAAGTGACCTGAACAGTGTAAGTCATAGCTAAGCAAATTCCTTCCACCATCTTCTTCAGATGTTAAAAGCAACAAGTGTCATGAGAGGAGGGAGTTTAGGTGAGAATGGATGGTTGAGATATGATAGAGGTAGAAGTATATAAGGAAAAGAAGGTGCATTGAGAAATGGGGAGAGACATAAGAATCAAAAAAGAGAAAAGAGATAAGAAGAACACATAGAGGAGAGAGTGAATAGTGCCATTATTCTGTATAGCATTGACCTCCTTGGGCTAACTTAGAGGAGGAGATTAGCTCATCTATTCAATAATATAAGCCCTTTGTCCCTTATTTTCATCATCGGTCAGAGCCCCCTCTTGTTGTTTGTTTCCCTCTCTTACAAATTTATTGATTTGGGCCAAGGTTGGACTGTACAACTCACTGCTCAAAGTAGGCTTGGGTTGTTGGATCTTTTGGTCCTTACACCTACTTATAAAAATAAATAAATAAATAAAATAAACCTATAGAATATAGGGACATATTACTATACAACTACAAAAGTAAGCTCTATATACCATTTTCAATAGAAAATTATTGAAGGAATCGTTCATAATTCCACATTTGAAGCATTCTCTAGAAGAAGAAGAGGTAGATTTCTAAATGTTAGATTCATAAAACAACTCCAACTAGGGTTCATAACATTAATCAAGGGAAAGGCAGAGTACCAACATCCACATATAAGAACCAATTCAGTCAATTGGCTCATACCAAGCAAGCATTGCCTTATAATAAAAGAGTAGGAAGAATAACAAAAGAAAAAAGAAAAAACTGGTAATATAATTAAATACAAGGATTACGAGACCAGAAATATTAAACATTAAATATCCAATAATGGATTGCTAATTATTCCTTCACGAGGACTAGGGACACCTAGAATCCACCTGCACTTCATGCTCTGGTTCCCACCTCGAAGTAATTAAGCATTGTGGGCATTTGCCCCATGAAGAAAAAGTGGAAGAGTTTGTTTCAGTTGTTGAAAAGTTTGTGCAGAGAGTTTTTAGTGAACCAGAGAAGCAATGTCTGGAATCTGTAACATGAAATATGTCTCATATACTTTGGAATTTTTCTTTCAAAATGCAGATTAGTGAGTTTGAAATGCAAGACTTAAAATTACTCATATGTAAAATTTACTGCTCTTAAACCCCATAATATCACCCAGATACGGAAACATGGCTCAGCCAAGCAATTAAAAGATGTTCATAACATTACTTCGATGTACAAGATAAGTTGGATATTCAAAGGTTGTTGTACACTTATACTAATAAATCTGACTCATGCAATTAGTGTCTCTTCAGGGATATTTGATTAAATTGGGACTATTGTAGTTTTTTTCCAGAGGAGTGCAATATTTAGATAGAATATGATAGGCAGTGAGATGTTTCATGTGTTCTGAGATGTGTTTTCACAGGCTAATGAACCAAAACATTTAGAATTATTCTCTGTTATTGGAAGAAACCTTTCACCAATAAATAAAGTAGTTGAACAATACAGAACAGAAGAATTAAATCACTGCATTTGAAGTTTTAAACATATTACAGAAGTTTCTGCTTGTCAGAACGGAGGATCGGTTGATATAATAAGACTAGCATCTTGGAAACCTCCTCCAGGAACATCAAATCCTGACATAAAGTCATCGCCAAAGATCACGGCACCTGCAGCCAGTGCTCCTGCACCTAGGCCCATTCCAAAACCAGGTCCCCCACCACGACCACGACCAGATGGTGGCATATTTATGTAAGACTGATCAGTTCTAGGGAGAAAAGTGGGCATGTAACCAACATTAGAAGGTGGGGGAGGCGGTGGAGGAGTTCTAGGTGGTCGGTAGCTTGGTCCAACTGCTGGTGGTGGATAGCTTGGTCCATCTACAGATACGGATGGATTGGAATAGTTTGGAGGAAATGGCATTGGATTTGGATAGGTGTATGGGAAATTTGTCTGTAAATGATTTCCTGGTCGATGGGATGGAACTATAGCTGGTTTCGGTCTATCTTCAGTAGCCAAGGTGATATTGTTGTTGTGATCTGTGAGCATAAATCCTTCCTCATTACCTACCCAAAAGTAAAAAGATATTTGAAATCAACCATGAGATACTAAAAATTCAACTAAATCCATTATATTTATATATATATATATATATATATATATAATGATTAATGAATATACCTTACCTATATATGAACTTGAACTTGGCTCTTCCCTTTCCTCAGAAATACGAATTGAAATATCAACAAATCCTTGAGGTTTGCTGGAATTCTTTTTCCGCAATTGATAGCTCCCTACTTCTTCTTGTTCTTCAGTTACTGACCTTGAAGTTGAACCCTCCTCATGATTAATATTATTCTTGGCTTGCTTAGCCAAAAATTCTTTCAAGACGACGCTTGCTGTGCCCTGAAGCCTTTCTCTAAGGAAAATGGGCTCTCTACTGTAAACTTCAACGTGCAAGGTGGGCTGTGACTGTGGCCGTGAGTCATCGACCAAGACAGCAAACTTGGTTTTCCAGACGGGATTTGCATTGCCGGAAGCATCGATCTTGGTGCAATATTTATTATTAGGATCAATCCACCCAACAGCAAACCATTGGAGCTTCCACAGTGAAGAAGAACGCCGGAGACCCCTAGCAGATATCAGGCAGACTTCAACCCAAAATTTCCCCATAATACTATACTATTCAACTGATGAGATGAAAAGGGAGATGGTGATGCTGAGTGATATTTGTATACCATCTGAAAGAAAGTCTTTCCCTGTTTAAAGTGGAAATGGGAAAAAGGGAAAAAGGTAAAAGAAGCTGTTAAGCATTATCTATGACTATGATTGTAAGGCTACTTTACTTTTGATAGAAGAAAATTCTTATACCTCAGCACCATTTGAGGGTCATCTATTGCCACCTTTTCCCCACTAAAGTGCATCACAGAATGGTAGGAATCTCATCTGCCTGGCCAAAGTCTCAAAATCCCAAAACTAGGCTTCCTAATTCTCGTCTATCTATAATTCTATATCTGTATAATATCCAAAAGTCAAAATGTAGTATTTAGTGTTGTTACGCCCGCTGTTAAGTCATATCATCAGCCAAATCATTATTTTCTTTTTTATTTATCTATTCTTCTAATTTTTTGAAGCAAGAGTGGGGAAGAAAAAAAAATTGTAGAAGGAGTTCTTTCAAAATTTAAGTAAATGTATGTGTAAAGGCAAAGTATATGTGAATGGCAAAATATATGTAAAGCCAATCAATTAAAGGAACAAATCAATAAATAAATAAAAATGGTGATGTGGCCAATTATTAGGTCCAATTTAGTCCATTTGTTTCTCTTCGGTTCATTTAGTCTCCTTCAGTTCGCTCAGCCTATTGCAATCCATTATGGTTCAATTCGGTTAATTTGGTCCATTTTAGTGCACTTAATTAAAAATGGAAAAAAGACAAGTTTGGTTTGAGATAACCTATTCTAAATTCAAAATTATTAAATATATAGCTGATAAAAATTGGGAGAGGGGAGAAACAAAACAAGGAATTTTGTCTTGGAATGGAGAGTGGTGCAACAAGCACACTCTTAGCAGAGGTAATGGCCAGGCAACCAATGGGTTAGTGGGCAAGCTTGGAGAAATGCTCACAAGGAACCAAAAACGGTTGGTGAAGCCCTAAGGACAAAAGGGAGAAATCCCATAGAATTAAAAGGTATAAAAAGGAGGAGAGGTAGCCAGGAAGGGACAACAACAGAGAGGGGAGATAGAGAGAAGAGTAAGGAAGAAACTAAGAACTAGAGAACAGAAAGAAAACTAAGTGGTAAAAAAAGAAGGAAAAGAGAAAACACGGCAGAAATAGGGGCATGCATCAGTAGACCACCTTTTCTCTCCCTCATGACATTCCCACCCTCTAAGACTCTGTGAATTGGAACCCAAAACCATTTAGGCCCTTTCTCCAACACGGGTAACTTCAATGGCAGAAGTCTGTAACGATCTTATCCGTATTGGGTTTTGGTTCCCTTTTTGGACCTGTTCCTACTAAACAAATCAGCCCAGTATTGGGAAAGCAAGTCATTTCCATTACAGTTACTTAGAACCGTTGTTACTACTCGGTGGTGGTGATTTTTAGTTTCTTCAACACTTTCGTTGTTATTCTTTTCCTTTTTCTGTAGTAGAGTTTTATATTATTAACCATTCTGCTGTGATATCTTTTGCTCATTCTGTTGTATCAGTTGCTCAGTTGTAACCCTCTTTTATTTAATCTGTGGTATTAGTTATTCTACTGTACTAGTTATTTTATTTGCAGTATTAGTTATTTTCTGTTGTATTAGATATTCTGCTGTAATCCTTTCACTTAGCATATTTTATTGTAGAAGTCATTCTACTGTAGAATCCCTCGCTGTGCTAGACAATTACTCCATCACGACCATATCTGCGCTGCCCAACCTGTCACACCCTTCCTGAGCTGTCTCAACATTGGGCATGCTTGGCTTGCGCACAAGCTAGCCTACGGTATAACTCCCAAGGGGCCAGTCCCGACTCCCTTACCCATCAACTCATAAGCCTTGGTGTAGCAGACAGGCCCAAGCCCATCAACGTAGAAATGCCCCCACATGCGAAAAGAGGAGTCATTTTGTTGGCAATTATGTCATATTTTCAGTGTAACGTTGATATATTTTTATAAAATTACATTGTTCTTGTTAGGACATATATGTTTTAACTTGTTTAAGAACATATGTCACTTAGTTATGTAAATTGGCTAATCCTTTGACAAAACGCACTCTGCTTGTAATTGGGTAGTTCTAGGTGTTTTTAATACTTCAAGAAACAATGTTTCAAGGTCAAGTGTTGAAGTCATCAAGTCTGTCCAAGAAAAAGCAAGCTGAAGTGTAAAGTTTTTAAAGCTCGACACCTCTCGACAGCTACCTCGACACCTGCTATCTGTCGAGATTTAAAAAGTCAGAATTCCAATCTGATTTTCTTGGGATCCGTGAATATGTTTTTGGGCCTTCTTTTCTTCTAACCCTAAACATATAAAAGGATTATTTTAAGAGCCGTTTTGTGTGACACAAGTTGCATTATCATTGAGCAATCTCTGTTTAAGCAAATTGTGATCAACAGACGAAGTTCTTGACCTAGTTCATCTTCCATCAAGAAGTTGCTGTGTATTTGCACCATAGGGTTTTGTAACCAAGCATCTTCCTGCTATTCATCAAGTGGATGAACTGAAGAACTTTGCAGCCAACCATTCTTCCTCAGTTGGTGTTCTGAAGTCGCGTACTTGGATCCGCGCATTGGTTAGTCACGTACTTGGGAGCCGTGCATCAAAGGTGGAGACTGTCACTACAGATCAAGTCCAATTAGGTATTGGGGTAAGGGTTCAACTGTAGGTTAGTAAGGTACTTGGGATTCCTTTACTTGTAACCGCTTGATTTGATAATAGTGGAGTTTCGGGAGTGGTGACTTGAAAATCACCCGGTGGAGTTTTTGCCATTAGGGTTTTCTCCATTCGTAAACAAATCACCGTGTTATTTATTTTCCGCTGCATATTTAGTTGATTGGTGATTTGTTTGTGCTTCCATAAAATTGCATGATTAATTGATTAATTAATTACTTGGCTAAATTAATTAATTAGGGTTAATCACAAGGGGTCATTCAGATTGTGGCCTATCAAGTGGTATCAGAGCAGGCACACTTTGATTAGGATTTAATCTTTGCTGTGTTGATCCATTGACCCCTATTTGTCATGGATAGAGGACAATCTTTAATTATACCTCCTTTATTTGATGGCACTAACTATGCATACTGGAAAGTACGCATGAGAGCGTTCTTGCAGTCTTTAGATGAAAAAGTGTGGCAAGCTGTAGAGATTGGCTGGACTAAGCCAACAGAAGATCCGGCCGATTGGGATGATGCTAAGATCAAGGCGGCTAACTTCAACAGCAGAGCGTTAAATGCCCTATTTAGCGCAGTCACCAATGAGGAGTTCAAGAAGATATCCTCAACTGAAACTGCTAAGGAGGCTTGGACCATCCTCCAGACAACCTATGAAGGAACAAAGGCTGTCAAAGATTCAAAGCTTCAGAGGCTCATTACAAGCTTTGAAGAAATTAAGATGGAGGAGGATGAGTCTTTTGATGAGTTCTATGCCAAGCTCAAGGACATAGTGAACTCAGCCTTCAATCTTGGGGAAACCATTCCTGAACCCAAGATTGTAAGGAAGGTGCTCAGATCTCTACCTGAGAGATTTCATGCCAAGATTACGGCAATTGAGGAATCAAAGGATATAGACAAGATTCCTTTGACTGAGCTGGTTGGAAACTTGCAGACCTATGAGATAGGGTTATCTAGGATTGGCAAGTCTAATAAAGGCAAAAGCATGGCCTTGAAGGCGAAGAGCAGTGATACAGATGAGTCTTCTGATGATGAAGATTCCAAGAAGAAGTCCTATATTACTCGGCAGTTCAAAAAGTTTATGAAGAATGCCAATGGAAGGAGCTTTGACAAGGACCGCAGGCAGTTCAGTTCTTCTCAGTTCAAAAGCCAAGACAAAGGGAAGAAGGATGCTAAGGAGGGCGGTCAATATACTATTCCCGCAGGACCAAAGTGCTTTGGGTGTCATGGGTTCGGACACATGAAACATGAGTGTCCTACATATCTGAAGAGCATTGGGAAAAGCAAGGCCCTTGCTGTAACCCTAAGTGACACTGAGCCTGAAGATGATTCCGACAATGAGGATGACGGAATCTTAAATGCCTTCACCGCCACAGTCAATCCTACTGAAGGGATTGTTGAAGAAGTGGATGAAGAAGAAGAACTGGTGGAATCAAAATTTGAGAAGATGGATGATCAAGATGATATCCATTCAGCCTATGAGAAGCTTTACAAGCTCTCTAAAAAGCATGAGAAATTATATAGGCTGGCCACCAAGAAGCTCAGTGATGTGGAACTCGATCGTGAAGAGTTGTCCACAAAGTTTGATGAGGTGAATCAAACTATTGGAGCACTGAGATTTGAGAACAACTTTTTGGCTGAAAAGACCAAGAAGCTTGAAGCGGAGCTGTTTCAAGTCAGAGCTCAACTGGAGAGGACCTCAAGTGCAAAGCTTGATGAGATGCTTAGCAATCAAAAACCTGCTTCGGATCGAACTGGTTTGGGGTATGGTATTTCTTTCTCTAATACTGCTTCTACTAGCAATACTGTTTTTGTTCCTCCTGCTAATAACATTGAAATTGAGAACATTGATGTTAAAACTAAATTAGCTAGTGAGAACTTAGACAAGGGAAAATCTATCTTAGGAGCACCCCCTAAGCTAGATAAGAATACTGCTAAAAACCCTAGGGCTAAGAAGGCTAACTCTCAAAAGCCTAAACAAAAGAAGCAGCATCTCTGTCATTATTGTGGAGCTGCCGGTCACACTCGACCAAATTGCTATAAGTGGTTAGCCACTCAACAGAGCAATGGCATGATAGCATCTGGAAGCCAAAATCAGCTTCAATCATCTCTTGCTCCTCTTGGAGATCTTCTGAAAGCCCTCATGTTCCTTTCAAACTTGAACGGTTTAAATTCTTCCCCCTCACCACCTGTTCAAGGATTCTATCAAAGGAAAGGTTCTTCCAAGGTGTGGAAGAAAAAGGACTCCAAGTGATTTCATCACTTTCTTCTCCCTTCTTGTTTTTCTTGTTTGTTGCATTGCTTGTGTGTTTTTCTTTTCTGCTGAGTCAGTCTAGTTTTTGCTTTGCTTTGATAACATGTTTTTGTTTGTTTATTTTCAGTTTTGCTTATTTTGTTTTTAATATAAAAATAAAAAATTTTGAAAAATACAAAAACAGTGTGTGTTTTGTGTACTTTGGTACTTGTGTACCTTGGATGGCCAATGAAACAAAGTTTTCTAAACTTTGTATCTCTTGTAGCTTAGATGAGCATCTCTATGCACAACTAAGCAAGTGAGCTTTGTGGCTTTTGTTTGTGATGAGTAAGATTAGGTTATCTCTTAAAACTTAACACTCATATCACTCTTTTTGACGGGTAGGACTAGAAAATCCTAAGAGAAAGGCATAAATAACCATCTCACCACTGTTGCCCGCCAATCATAATATGACACCTGTATGCTTCGGCATAGCAAAAGTGCAGTGTCAAAGACATTCGTATGCTTCGGCATAGCAAAAGTGCGATGTCAAATGCTTAACATCTTGGGTATTTCTTTTCTCTCTTTTATATACCCATGTATGATATGCTAAAATAAAAGAAAATATGCAAAAAAAATAAAAAGCAAAAAGATTAAAAATGCTTAAATATGGTTGCAAGCGTGTATTCTATGAGATGTGGGAGTTATAGGATGTACCTCGAAGGTGATAGTCCCCATCAAACAGTTATGATTGTGTGTGAGTTAAAAGTTATTTTCTCATATCTCAGATCGTCATAACATCTATACACATATGCAATCTTGCAATGTTTTTCACACACAACACGCAATATTCTTTGCTACTTTTGATACATGTGCAGGTACAATGTGATTTGGCCATCACAAAGGTTTTACATGTGCTAATGTATGCTCACTAAACTGTCATAACTTGTTTTTGAAATATAAAATTGGTTAGACTTGTTTAGTGTGTGTGTGTGTTTTGCATGATCCTTGTGCTTATTTTCTTGTTGAGAGATGTTTTTGAGAGGTTTAAATGTTGAGTGGATCTTTGGTAGAGATGTGTGTTGGATTGCATTCATGTCTGTGTTTTTCCCTTCTCGAAAAACTGCCTTTTTCTGCTGGCTCGACACCTTCCTCGACACCTCCTCGATACCTGGTCATCTGTCGAGCTTCTCAAGTTGTTTCTTATCGCAATCTCGACACCTCCTCGACACCTGATGGATCGATCGAGAAAGTCTCTGTCCTCTCGATAGATTCTCGACACCTGTTGGATCGATCGAGATTCACTTATGCTGTTTGAGTCTTCTTTCTCGACACCTGTCTCGATACCTTGTGGATCGATCGAGATTTCTTCTGTCTCCTCGATACCTTCTCGACACCTTCGCGATCGATCGAGCTTCTCGTATCTGAATCTCTCCTTGCATCTCGATACCTCTCGATACCTTTATCTGTCGAAGGCTAATTCCTCGATACCTTCCTCGATACCTCTCGACACCTCAGCTGTCGAGATTTACTGAGGTGCCTATTTAAGGATCTGTCGCAATTTTCTTCATTTCTCTCTCGATCTCTCTCGATCTGTCCGTGGCTTTTCCTCTCCCAAACTTGATTTCTCACTCAAATCTTCAACCCCACTTGGATCTTGCTCATTCCTTGCTTCAATCTCTTGGTAAGATCACTATTCTCTTCCTTTTTCATGCATTTCATGTTTTAAAACCTAGGTTTTGGGAATTTTTTGAAATTTTTGGGGTTTTTCAAAATTGTTGAGTTTTTCTTCAAATTTTGGTTTGGGTTTGTACTTAGATGATTTCAAAATGTCATACATTGCATTTCATTTGCATTATAATGATATTTACATGCATTTAGATGTGTGCTTTATGTTTGTGTGCTGCTAGGATTGGATTGGGCTGAGCCCATGAAGTTTTTTTCCTTTGCATGTCACATGCTCATGCATTCCCATGCATACGTACTTGTTGTTCAACATATTTGATATATTTGAACTGTGTTGGGACTTTTCTGAGTGTCTCTCTCTCTTTTTCTCTCATTCTTTTACATTAGTAGTGTCTATGGCACCCAAACGTAAATCCACTCCTGCTCGGAACCCTCTGCGTTCTGGAGCTTCTACCTCTCGATCATGGGTGGATTTGCTCCAGAGGCTACTCCTTCACCATCTACTCCAGCAGCGTCAGATTCTGAAGATGATGAGGATGATGATGATGATGATGGGGATGCTAGCTCTGCCGATGAGATGTCTACATGACACTCTACCCTTTGTCACTCGTGACAAAAAGGGGGAGTAGTTTTGGGCTATGAGAGTAGTCATCTTAGGGGGAGAGTTAGTATAGGACATTTTTGATAGGGGGAGTGTTGTCATTTTTTGAGGGATGTAGTGAGGCTATATGTATTTTTTTCTTATCTCTTAGATACATTGGTCTTGTATATGAGGTCCTTTGACCATTTTTACATACATTGTACTTATCTTATCTCTTATATATGTTGATGTATGTTTCTTTCACCTCTCTCTTCATGTGTTATTTCTTTTCTATCTTTATACACATGTTCTTTATACTTGTATGCAATCTATTTATTTCTGTTTCACACAAGATGCCTTGATGAGTTTTGTTTAAAGTGTTTCAGAAATACAGGTTGTCAAAGTCTACTTATCATAAGCTCTCTTCTTGCAAAGTTTTTCAAGAGTTTGTGTTAGGATAGATTTTATTGTAATCAACAAGTGAATATGAGTTGAGTGATTTATGACTTCTCTCATATGCTCATTTGTTTGTTGTAGTTTTGTCACGGATTGCCAAAGGGGGAGATTGTTAGGACATATATGTTTTAACTTGTTTAAGAACATATGTCACTTAGTTATGTAAATTGGCTAATCCTTTGACAAAACGCACTCTGCTTGTAATTGGGTAGTTCTAGGTGTTTTTAATACTTCAAGAAACAATGTTTCAAGGTCAAGTGTTGAAGTCATCAAGTCTGTCCAAGAAAAAGCAAGCTGAAGTGCAAAGTTTTTAAAACTCGACACCTCTCGACAGCTACCTCGACACCTGCTATCTGTCGAGATTTAAAAAGTTAGAATTTCAATCTGATTTTCTTGGGATCCGTGAATATGTTTTTGGGCCTTCTTTTCTTCTAACCCTAAACATATAAAAGGATTATTTTAAGAGCCGTTTTGTGTGACACAAGTTGCATTATCATTGAGCAATCTCTGTTTAAGCAAATTGTGATCAACAGACGAAGTTCTTGACCTAGTTCATCTTCCATCAAAAAGTTGCTGTGTATTTGCACCATAGGGTTTTGTAACCAAGCATCTTCCTGCTATTCATCAAATGGATGAACTGAAGAACTTTGCAGCCAACCATTCTTCCTCAGTTGGTGTTCTGAAGTCGCGTACTTGGATCCGCGCATTGGTTAGTCACGTACTTGGGAGCCGTGCATCAAAGGTGGAGACTGTCACTACAGATCAAGTCCAATTGGGTATTGGGGTAAGGGTTCAACTGTAGGTTGGTAAGGTACTTGGGATTCCTTTACTTGTAACCACTTGATTTGATAATAGTGGAGTTTCGGGAGTGGTGACCTGAAAATCACCCGGTGGGGTTTTTGCCATTAGGGTTTTCCCCATTCGTAAACAAATCACCGTGTTATTTATTTTTCGCTGCATATTTAGTTGATTGGTGATTTGTTTGTGCTTCCATAAAATTGCATGATTAATTGATTAATTAATTACTTGGCTAAATTAATTAATTAGGGTTAATCACAAGGGGTCATTCAGATTGTGGCCTATCAGTTCTTATGCTATTAAAATCTTGTATTTTTTTCTCTCTAATATAAGTGATGGATTTACTTATATATCCTTCATCTTTAGGTTATTTAAGACGTATAAAGAATACACCATTTGTAAGGATCACTAGAAACAAATTCCAATCACACACTACATTATTTACAAAATATCTCACCTTATATAATAATTAAATGTAAAATGCATTATGTTTCCAAAAAAAAAAAAAATACCTTACAAAATTTAAAACACTTTCTGATAACAAATACAAATAGCTTTGTGGGGCCTGTGGGCCTGGTGACCTCGGCCCACTTTACATCTGGCCCAGGGCCCATGCCGAGGAAGAAGGATCATCCGAGGACGATATATGAAGGTCTGAGCTTTAAAAATCCCCGCCGAGGATAATCCTGTCCTCGGTGGACCAAGACTAACTCCAGGAGGGGGAACAGGCCCAGGACAGGTTGTCACCTTCATACTAAATGCGCTCACCTAACCCTCTAGCCGCACTAATGGAAATGTGACTCTTGAACAGGGCTACCTTGGTTATTGCAAATCACTTGAGTACTGATAATGCAGCTGATGGGACGGGCGGTTAGAGGGAAAGCGCATGAATGATCAACAGATGGAAGAAAGAGATGGGAGAAGGAGGATTATATAAGAGGAACCAACAGAACAGTTGAGGGGGGGGGGGAGGAAAAAGAAAAGAGAAAAAGAGAAAGAGAAGGAGAAAGAGAAAAAGGAGAAAAAGAGAGAAGGTGGACAAAGATCAACCTCCTCGGATCAGTGCCGAGGAGCAGCATTAAAGTAGAACTTGCATGCTCTAGCTTTCAACGGTGGCGAATTCATCATTTGGGCTCCGTTCGTTTGCAAAGGCTAATTTCTTTAACCCACTCTCTAAAAATGTATTGTTTAGAGCTTTTACAAAATTGAGTCCCTATAATTGGCTCCGTCTGTGGGAAGAATTTGTGCACTAGCGGGTGCAACGGACAATCGGTCCTAATTAGCTAGTTTACGGAAGGTCAACAACAACGCATTTGCAAAAAAAAAAAAAAAAAAAAAAAATGCAGAAAATTAGAAGATTCAAAGGAAAAGAGAAGAAACATCGCAGTATTTTATTGAATGAAAAGGAAATGCAGGATACAAATAGAGGCTTAGACAGGCTTGTTTTAAAGCCAATTCTACAAACAGAGGCCCAGACGGGCTTGTTCTAAAGCTAACTAAAGGGAAGGGGGCTGAGGCAGGCCTGTTTTAAGGCTACCAACAACGCCCAAGCCGGTGCGGTGGTGTTGGCACGAAGAGAGGAGCAGATGCAAGGGCGCCTGACGGCCTTTCCCCACGATGTTCCCTTGATTCTCTTCTAGCCCCATGGTGGTTGACCGTTGGAGACGGCAACACTCGGGCACCAGACATGACGTAATCTTGCACACCTCCACCGATATGGGGGCGCCCCGGAGAAGAGCGTTATGTACTTCAGGGACCTCCCTCTTGGCCGCTATGCACGGCACCATCAGGATGACGCCCAAACTTTGCCGCGCTGGAGATCTGACGCGGGCTATAGCCACAATGGCTCTCGGTCGAGGGAGGAGGATTGTTGGCCTATGTGCCCTCACTCCCATCCAAGGCCGTTCCATTTCTCCAAACTCTTATCACAATTTTGGCAGGATTATTGAGGGGGCTCTGGAGGTTGAGGGGACATGTTTCCTGTTTTGTTAGAGGGTTCGTGGAGCGTAGAAGGACATTTCCTCCCATATAGTCTTAAATAGAGGATGGAGATTGATGGGAACTGATCTACGCAGAATTCGAAGTAAGGATTATCGGCGACATTAATCCTGACCAAATTCCAAGGCGGCTGTCAACCGTTCGATCTGCATCAATCCACGAGGATATTAATGAG
The DNA here is from genome assembly GCA_032727855.1 of Quercus ilex subsp. ballota. Classification (NCBI taxonomy): domain Eukaryota; kingdom Viridiplantae; phylum Streptophyta; class Magnoliopsida; order Fagales; family Fagaceae; genus Quercus; species Quercus ilex. The sequence continues at coordinate 70,111,353 of CM064915.1, forward strand.
AGCGCGCCTCGCGTGTCGAAACGCCAAGCGCGGAACGCGAACACTCAGGAGGTGCCTCGTAACTGAAGAGGGCAGAAACTTGAATTGAAGGTGGGGTTACTGCCACGCGTAAAGTTAGAGTCCCAAACCAACCTTGCCCAGGGCACTGCGGGGTCAAGGGTCCGGTCCACAGGATGGCCCACTTCTGACGAAGCAAGGCCGAGGCCATCATCACTCCAAAACTAATATTCCCAACGCCGAGGACAATCTCCTTTACCCCATACAGAAGTACTAGACAGAACCAAGGTCTTGCATGGTCCTCGGACTCAAACCTATGGGGAAACAAACTACTTACAAAAGAACAGAAGTATTAGACAGAACCAAGGTCTTGCATGGTCCTCGAACTCAAACCTATAGGAAAACTAACCACTCAAATATACCTGGGTACTAGACAGAACCAAGGTCTTGCATGGTTTTCGGACTCAAACCTATGGGGAAAATAGCTACTTACAGAAAAGCAGAAGTGTTAGACAGAACCAAGGTCTTGCATGGTCCTCGGACTCAAACCCATGGGAAAACTAACCACTCAAATATACCTGGGTACTAAACAAAACCAAGGTTTTGCATGGTCCTCGGACTCAAACCTATGGGGAAACTAGCTACTTAGAGAAAAGCAAAAGTGTTAGACAGAACCAAGGTCTTGCATGGTCCTCGGACTCAAACCTATGGGAAATTAGCTACTTACAGAAGAACAGAAGTGTTAGACAGAACCAAGGTCTTGCATGGTCCTCGGACTCAAACCTATGGGAAACTAGCTACTTACAGAAGAACAGAAGTGTTAGACAGAACCAAGGTCTTGCATGGTCCTCGGACTCAAACCTATGGGGAAACTAACTACTTACAGAAGAGCAGAAGTGTTAGACAGAACCAAGGTCTTGCATGGTCCTCAGACTCAAACCTATGGGAAAACTAACCACTCAAATACACCTGAGTACTAGACAGAACCAAGATCTTGCATGGTCCTCGGACTCAAACCTATGGGGAAACTAACTACTTATAGAAGAGCAGAAGTGTTAGACAGAACCAAGGTCTTGCATGGTCCTCGGGCTCAAATCTATGGGGAAACTAGTTACTTACAGAAGAACAGAAGTGCTAGACAGAACCAAGGTCTTGCATAGTCCTCGGACTCAAACCTATGGGAAAACTAACCACTCAAATATACCTGGGTACTAGACAGAACCAAGGTCTTGCATGGTCCTAGGACTCAAACCTATGGAGAAACTAGCTACTTACAGAAGAGCAGAAGTGTTAGACAGAACCAAGGTCTTGCATGGTCCTCGAACTCAAACCTATGGGAAAACTAACCACTCAAATATACCTGAGTACTAGACAGAACCAAGGTCTTGCATGGTCCTCGGACCTAAACCTATGAGAAAACTAGCTACTTACAGAAGAACAGAAGTGTTAGACCGAACCAAAGTCTTGCATGGTCCTCGGACTCAGACCTATGGGAAAGTTAGCTATTTGCAGAAAAATAAAAGCGTTAGATGGAACCGAGTTGTGGTACGGTCCTCGGATACAAACTTGAAGGACAGCTAATCGTCTCATGAGACTAAGTCCAGAACGGAACCAAGGTATTGAGTAAAATATTAAAGTATAATAAGTCAAAGGAAGCATCAATTAAAGAACCAAAAGCAAACTATTGAATATATATTTCAAATAGAAAATATATAGTTTCGTTACAATGTCGCCAAGGCAAAAAGCAAAATGAAATGAAAAAGAAAACGAATAAGAATGTCCCATGCCATCGAAACGGGGTGGCCCAACGAAATGGCTTACTCCCCCAACTCGGTGGGCAGCTTATCTTGAGGAGCCTATTGAAAGGCTTCGAATAACTCCTATGGACCTTGACTCGGAGGGGCTACTTCAGGGGATCCTTCAACGGTAGGAAGGATCTGGGGGATAGTGAGTGCGGCTTGGGAGTCAGCAGGAAGCCTTACCACATGTTGGGGCACTTCTTGACTGTCGGTTCCAGCCCCTTCCAACACTCCACGGGGCTCAGCCTCCTCAAAAGGTTTGTCAGCTAAAGATGTGTCCTCGGCAATTTTGGTTTGACTTTCACCTGCCGCTGGTAATGTAGACTCTTCCTCGGAAGTAATGGGGATAACCTCGCGAATTGCGGGGGGGTAATATACTCTCGCTGCCCTCCTAAGGTCAGACGAGGCATCAACTCCCGCTTGGTTGAGGGCTTCATTCCAGGTCTGGGAGCAAAAGCACCTGCACACTTCAGGGACTTGAGCCTTGAAGGTAGCTTCAGTCTTGGCCACCCCCTTAGCAAAGGCCTCCTCCTTCGCCTATTCTACGAAATGCTCAGCGTCTATTCTCGCAAACTCAGCCAGTTCTTTGGCCCTCACGGCCTCGTCCCTGGCATACTCGGCAATACCCCTCGCCTAGACCGCCTCGGCCAACTTTTTCTTCAGGTCGGCGATGTCCTCTTGGGTAACCCGTAGTTGGCCTTCGACCTCTTGCAAGCGCTTTGTCTGATCCTCGACCTGCTTCGTAGCCGCGGCTAGGTCAGAGGCCGCACTATCTCTAGCCTTTGTCATCTCCTCCAGATTTTCAATAGCCTTCTTGAGATCTGCTTCAGATCTCTTAAGGGTACTTGTAGCCTTCAAGAACTTGTCGCGCTCCTTCGCCAGAGCGTTACTCTAGCCGTCGACCTCCTCATCTAGCCTGAAAACAGCCTAGATAGCCTGCTAGCCAAAACATATACGCCGTAAAGGGGAGGGGAGGTGCTAGGCAGTAAAATTCAAACGAAATAAACAAGTACCAGAGGTCTTACCATGCCCAGGTATCTCTTGAGGATGCCGGCAATCTCTGGCCCCCTCATGCTCCCAAGCTCAGCCATGTCAACGGATAGGAGAAAGGACCTCTCCAGGGCATCGACTACACGAGCCCCCTCACCTCCTCGGAAATCCCGGATAGTAGCGTTATCCATCAAAGGTTTTCCATGGAGCATGGCAGCGGACAGCCAGGCCTGGAGCTCGGACTGTTGAACGATTTCTTTCCCTTTTCGTTGACCACCCAGCCTCAGTTGTTTAGAAGGTCGTCGGGCTTCGTCGTCCTCTGGAGAAGGGTGGGATCTGTCTCCATCCACTGGGTCTTTGCCCTTGGAAGGCCTCTTCCTTTTTGGTTCGGGGGACTCAGGCCGAGATTCTGAGATTGGGGGGATGTATGAAGACCTGGTCTGCGCAGGCGAAGGCTGAGAGCCGGGTGGAGGAGGCTTGGGTTGTGACTCCCTCGGCACCCCTCTCCCAGACTTGCCCTCAAGCAAGTCAAGAAGGCTGATTGGGGGCTGTCTCCTAGGGCCCATCTCAGCTTGAGTACCAGCCCTTGGGGGCTGAAGATCGGCTTCGGACAGGTGGGGGTCCCCTAGATCACCGGAGGGATCCTCGGGTTGATCAGCTCGGTCAAATACATTGAATTCGTCCTCAGACGAGCTTAGTTCGACCACTTCCTCTCCTTCCTCCGAGCTCCCTTCCTCGGCCTCTGCCGCTTTATGGGACGAGGAAGAGCCTGCCAACGGAGTGCCTTCCGGAATAGAAGATCCTTCGGAAAGCGCAAAACCGTCCTCTACCACTGTGATTTGCCTAAGCCGAGGATCATGAGCCCTGATAACATGCTTTGGGATCAGGAATGACCTCTGGGTTGGATTGCATCCGAGGATCTTGTGGATGGCTCTAATCTAGTTGTCGGCCTCGTTCAGAAAAAGCTACGCCCTAAGAACGGTTTCCAAATCCTCTTAGTTGACCAGATGAAAATGACGCGCAAAGGCGTGCGGATCTACAGAAAGATAAACAAAACTCCCATAATTAGCAATGAACTTCTCCATCATCTCTTCAGACTCAACTAACTTCTTAAACTTACCCATTCCTAGCAATGTCTAAAGGACCCGAGAGAGGGAAAGAGAGAAAGAAACCAAAGAAAATTTTGTGCTACAGAGAGAAGAAGACTTACAGAAATGGGGAGATTCTCCTTGGGCAAGCTTTTTACGCTGGAAATGGGCGCTTGTCAGTGTGGAAATTGGACCAAATTCAGAGTATATGTACTGAAATTCGTAAGTGCGCAAATGAGGAGGCCAAGCGGTTCAAACGAATATTTATATCCCCAATTAAAGTTAATCAAGCATACCTTCCCGCCCATAAAAGCGGGAAATCCCCGCCAAGCGATCACCATCACACTGTTGGAAATGGGAAACGTGGAGCCGCTAAAATTTAATGCGAACGCGCACTGGGTCTCGAAGCACCAGAAACGTACCTTGGGCAGGCGAAAAGACTCCAACGCTGACATGGACCGAGGTTGGTGAATCATGTAGAGGGCCCGAGGATATCAAAATCCTCCTCCACGTCCGAGGATACGGACAGCAGGATTTTGAGGGGCTATTGTGGGGCCTGGTGACCTCGGCCCACTTTACATCCGGCCTAGGGCCCATGCTGAGAAAGAAGGATCGTCCGAGGACGATATATGAAAGCCTGAACTTTAAAAATCCCCGCCGAGGATAACCCTGTCCTCGGTGGACTGAGACTAACTCCAGGTGGGGGAACAGGCCCAGGACAGGTTGTCACCTCCACACTAAATGTGCTCACCTAACCCTCTGGCCGCACTAATGGAGATGTGACTCTTGAACAGGGCTACCTTGGTTATTGCAAATCACTTGAGTACTGATAATGCAGCTGATGGGACGGGCGGTTAGAGGGAAAGCGCATGAATGATCAACAGATGGAAGAAAGAGATGGGAGGAGGAGGATTATATAAGAGGAACCAACAGAACAGTTGAGCGGGGGGGGGGGGGAGAGGAAAAAGAAAAGAGAAAAAGAGAAAGAGAAGGAGAAAGGGAAAAAGGAGAAAAGGAGAGAAGGTGGACAAAGATCAACCTCCTCGGATCAGTGCCGAGGAGCAGCATTAAAGTAGAACTTGTATGCTCTAGCCTTCAATGGTGGCGAATTCATCATTTGGGCTCCGTTCGTCTGCAAGGGCCAATTTCTTTAACCCACTCTCTAAAAATGTATTATTTGGGGCCTTTACAAAATTGAGTCCCTACAAGCTTAATTTAGAAAATAATCAAAATATAATATATTGTACCAAATGTACTTTGTTAGAAAATAATGACATCATTTGCGAAGAATTTGGGATTAACACTAATTAGAAAATAATCACATCATATAATAAGTCTAGTCTACTGTTTTTTTTATAGGATACTATTTTCATTCTTTACTTAGAAAAAAAAAAAAAAAACAAATCCTTAAATTTTTGTACATCATCCAAGTTAGCGACTAGTGTAATTAATTTTTATAGAAGCCCCCAACTCCCAAGCACATTAAGAAAAAGAATACTTGCTCATTCTCTAGTTCTAGTAGTCATAATAATAGAAATGAATACAATTCGATACAAATTCCCGAGTGCTTTAATTTGATAACATGAACTTGATTTTTAACAAATATACTTTGTTAGAAAATAATCACATCATATAATAAGTCTAGTCTGCTATTTTTTAACATGAACTTGATTGTATCAAATATACTTTTCTTTTCTTTTTTTGAGAAATCTATCAAATATACTTTGTTAGAAAATAATCACATCATATGATAAGTTTAGTCTACTATTTTTTTTGTTTATAGGATACTATTTTCATTTTTTACTAAACCAAAAAAAAACAAATCCTTAAATTCTTTGTACATCATCCAGGTTTGCGACTAGTGTAATTAAGTTTTATGGAAGCCCCAACTCCCAAGCACATTAAGAAAAAGAATACTTGCTCATTCTCAAGTTCTAGTAGTCATAATAATAGAAATGAATACAATTCGATACAAATTCCCGAGTACTTTAATTTGATAACATGAACTTGATTTTTAACAATCTGACACATGAACTTTGTTTCAACAATTTCATGCACGAGCTTAATTTCTAACAAATATTTTGTTTGACTTTGTGAATTTGACGAGGCAGATCTCTCAAGTCTAAATTTACAAACAGAACATTCACATTCAGACTCTTTCAGTATTTCTAATATATCCAACAAAACTCTTGTCTTCTACGCGTACTAATGCATGAACTGAGGCTAGTGTGTGGCTCGACTTCATGAATTCTTAGCCTTCAGAGATGCAGAGGTTTCTTTAAGCGCTGGAGCTAACAGGAGCTTTCGACCTGCACGTATAACTAGTTGATCGCCTTCATCATAAGTTGAAACCTTCCTTGAATACATCATTGTAGTGGAGCCCAAAATGTCATCTCCAAATCCACATGCTTTGAAAAACATCCTGACAAAAAATTTCGGGAAATCACCAACACCAGCCAAAAGTTTTTAAGTTCTATGTCAAAGTAGAACTATGTAATATCATGTGCATTTTTATTCCTTTCTTATATACAGCACATTCCCAGTGGCATTATGGATATGGAAGTGACCTACAGCCTGAGAGGGATACTGCCCAAGTTCAACATGACATGGTAACCTAACCATTTCCTATGTTAAACTTATTTTTTTTTTTAACTTTCAAGATATAACAAATTTTCTAAATACCTTTGTTTTTGGATAAGTCAGTTTTCTAACTACTTACTGCTTGGAGTAGGTAACAAGCGGCAAGATTGACATAGATAACAAAAATACGTCCAATTATTGCACTGGTGAGAAATTATGATTTAATTATAGTTAACAATGGAAATGAATATATGTCAATAGTCCTAATTAATCAGGATTTAGGCTTAATTGAGTCAACCTGATTAAATAAGCCAAATGCTTAAATCAATGTCAAAATTTGAGGATGGTTGTAACCTTCACACTTGGGCTTTTATTAATTTTTTTCCCTCCATCCAAGAGAGAGAGACGGTGGAGAAGAGAGAAAAATAAGGAAATTTTTTTGTTGATAATTTGATAGTTGGGGGAGAAGGGATTCAAACCCTAAATGTCTTTATTGTAAACATCAAGAAATGCCAATTGAGCTACAAGGCACTTGGCAAAAAAATAAAAATAAAAATGAGGGCCATAATTAAAAAGAAATTTCCACTTTCAACAATTAATCTTGAAAATTATTTATAACAAACTTCTCTAACTTATTTGGGTATGCGTGGATAAGTCAGAGAATCTAAAAGATAAAAATTGATAAGATTTCTAAAGGACACTAAGATATTCAATCCGATATTAAGGGGAAGTTTATAAAATTAAAAAGGGCAAATTTTGACCCAAGCCTTGAGATTTATTAAATTCAAGCAGAGTAGTATATAAGTACCTCTCTTTCTCTGAGCAAACCGCTGCTATGTCATATATGTCTCTACTTGCAAGCATCCTAGAAGAAGGTGAATGTTACACTTAGAGATATTATATTTTATAAATAAAGATCATACAATTATATGAATTGGATCCTCCAGCAATCACTGGTATAAAGATCACCAAAAGTTGGATGAACTGGATTAAAGTAACTTACCAAATAAATGATTCAGAAGGAAAGAAAAGAAACTCACAAGAGATCAAAATTCCTCCTTTTTATTTTTTTGATAAATAATATCACAAGAGTTCAAAGTACTATTAACTCAATGTGAGAAGTGTGATATCAAATGAAGCAAATCAGAATGTTTACTAACCCCAAATTTGCCGGTTAGTAGGCTACCTTAAACCTATGATCAGTTATGGGAAATTGTACTGACTGACCTTACAATTCTTTTAAGAATCATTCTGCCTATTCCCATTCCTCGTAATGAAGGGATAACCTGGGAAACACTGAAGCACAATTATAAATATATATACATGCTCACTATCTAGTTAAGGTAAAAATGATAATTGAAAAGCAGAGAAGAATAATATCTTCGTAACTAAAACAAAAAGAAATTGATAGTTATATTTTTTCAGTTCAGTAGAGATGTAATGACTATCCTGAAAGATACTAACACAGCATTTCAGTAGCTTAACCAGTTAACCCCATGTAGTCATTGTGGAAATTGAATAAAATCAGACAAAAAACATGTGCATGCAATGTGACTTTTAACACTTGAATTATACAAGCCTAGAAAATTCATGTTTCACAGCAATTCAAGGACTATGACAATCTTGTCCCTTGCACTTTGCAGACGACTGGTGGACCAATTTCCCAAGTGTGGGTCTTGTTGTGTGTACCAAAGCAAATGGAACTAACAAAAAACGAAAAAAAATATCCATGACTGAAAAACAAAGGCCTAGAATTATCTCCAGAAAAGACAGGATTTGGGGCAGAGCATTCCAGTCCAGTGAGCCATGATTGGGAAAACATGATGAGGAAGTAAGTAAATTCAAAATTGAACATCTTAATATGTGACTTTGCTTACTAAACTTGGAAGATCCTCAGAGTGGAATGCATCATCACTCTGGTTTAGTAATTGAATCCACCGACATATGGATGGAGAGATGCAGTCGTTGGTCCTAATGCCTAGCAATTCTAAGCTACTAAAAATAAAATTGAATCATTTAATTTATGAAATCTTGTTAAAGTAGACATTAAATTAATCCATATCTATATTCATTATTAAAAAAATTCCATCAATAATAAGATGGGGCAATTCAAGAATGGCATCCGTCATCACAAAAATGTTTGGAAGGCAATCTGCTACACCCCTACACGTACGTACACTACATTTCATAATAATAACAAAGAAGAATAATTCAAAGATGAGGGAAGGATATGCAAATTATTAAAAAGGTACTGACATAATAGATGATATGAAACAGAAGAAATGGATAGAGTAGAGTGTGGTACGTATACCATGACATCGTAGATGGAAGCAGTCAATCCAAAATCGGAAACGGCGCGGCCAAAACCCACCAACTGGGCGTTGAATGGCGTGACAGGCATGAGTTGCTGGAACAAATCTTTAAGACCCAGACCCAGACCCTGATTACTCTCTGATGAAGATTTAGTGGTAAATAATAAAACATCAGTGGGTTTGCAGAAGACGGAGACGACGAGAGAGCTGTGGGAGAGAGCAGTGCGGAGCTTGTGAATATCGACCGCTTCCACAACATCAGTATCACAGTCCAGATACTTAGGGAATCGGTGGCAAGAGTGATTGCAGGCACTATAGAGGTCTCTCAGCTCCTCGGAATTTATGTGGGATGGGTTTGTAGATATGTATATTGGCACTTTTTCTTTTTTATTCTTTACCGACACTCTCTTTCCCTTCTCCCCTTTGGCTTTGCTTCTAATATTTCTGCTTACCCATCTTAATTCCATGCACTTCCCTGGATAACCCCCTAGTATCTGTCGTGTGCTACCGCCAACAACAGCAACCTCCATCTCTCTCTGCACAGTCCATCCTTGTAGACAAATTAAAATATATAAATAATAATAATAATAATAATAAACAGAGGAAAGGTTCTCAATTCTGTGCGTCGTAAACACTTTTTTTTTTCTTTTCTTAAAAAAAAAAAAAATTGCAATATCTAATTAAACCAATTATTCATCAATCATGACACATCAACAATTATATATATAATTTCAAAAAAAAATTATAAAAATTTTCGTGTCAAACACAAACCTATTGATTTGTTTTTAAAAAGAGAAAGTTAAAAACGTCACGTGACAACTAAAGCAAAAACAAAAAATCAAAATAAGTTAAATTAAAAATGGCTAAATAAAAAAAGAGAGAAAAAAGGGAAATTATAATTATTAAATAAAAAATACTAGGACTATAACTTTGGACACGTCTTTGCCACAACTTGTCCATGTGACGAGTTGTAAACAGTTGTAGCAGTATTAGGCCTAGAGGTCCATTACACATGTTGTATAAATGGACCTAAGGCCCAAGCCGAGGATGAAATATGTCCGAGAAGGGGGTAAACGTCGCCAAAAGGGACCATATCAACAAACAAAGAAGTTGATTTAGATCATGACGACCTAAGGGGTCGTGCCGAGAATAAGATTCACCTCGGCTGATCGAGGTCGTGGCCCGTAGAGATGGTCTGTTATCCGAAGAAACGTCACAGAAATACTTAACTGATACAGATAAGTATTATGGAAGCTCACGACATGGAAAGATCCTAGAATATCCAAGGAAAAAGTTGCTACCTCTGCATTAAATGTTCTGCAGCTAACTCCCTAGCCGCATTAATGTGGAGGTGATACCTGAACAATAGTTTTCAGCCTTACAACTACTACATGAAGACTTATGGGAGGTGTTGATGGGACAAGTATCAAGATCCACCATCTGGCATGCACATGGAAGATAGGGATGAAAAGTAGAAAGAGTATAAAAGGAAGGAGAACAAGCACAGAAAAGAGGATCAGAAAAAGAAGGGAAAAACACTGTACCCACCTAGAACCAAATTTGTAACTCTCTTGAAAGATCATTACATAAGAATCAGTTTACTCGGATATTGCCGAGGACGTTTATTGCTCATTCTATAATCGTCCATCTTCTATCTTTCACCATGAATCTACTTAATTTGTTGTTTGATTAATTAAAAGCCCAATTTCCTAACCCATCTCTCTACAAATTCATTGTTTTGTGCTTTTTGGGTCGAAGTCCATTCACACCTTTCGGCTAGGACTCCAAATTGGTCCTTACAATTGGTGCTGTCTGTAGGAAATTGGAGTTTTCAGTTAATTTCACTGACAAAAATGGTAGGATCAGGTCCACATCAGGTGGAATCCATGGGGTCTCAACGTCAAGATTGCTTCCGTGATCTTGAGCGGCAACAAGACCGGGAGGGAAGTGTACATACTACCCGTACTAGTAGGAGCCAGGCTAAGGGTAAAAGCCATATCTCTCAGGAAGAAAATGCTAGGAACATGCAAAAGGAAATTGATCACCAAAGGAGAAGCTTGCGCCATGAACAACGTAGGCGAACCTCACCAGATCCTGATTTTTCTCCTAATGGTGAGAAAGATGTTAGCTATAGACGTAGGTCGAGAACTCCTCCTAGCGAGACCTTTTCTTACGAAGAAGACTATCATTATGAGCGAAGAGACAAAAGGTCATCCTCGGATGGCCTAAAAAACGATGCCATGAGTAGAGCACTTAATCAGATTGCGAAGTCTGATTGAAAGAGGGAGACTCCCTCAGAGATTCTCCTAACCTGCGTTCACCATATATAATGGAAGAACGGATCTTGTGGAGCATGTTAGTCACTTTAATCAAAGAATGATTGTACATTCCAAAAATGAGCCTTTGATGTGCAAAGTGTTCCCGTCCAGTTTAGGGCCGGTGGCGATTAGGTGGTTTGATAGTTTGAGGGCAGGTTCCATTGATTCTTTCAAGGAGCTTACTCAAGCATTTGGATCCAGATTTGTCACGTGTAGAAGGGCTCCTCGACCTTTGGCTTCTTTGCTGTCCTTGTCCATGAGAGAATGAGAGACCTTGAAGACATATTTAGACAGATATTGGGAGATGTTCAATGAGATAGATGGTGATTTTGATCATATTGCCATTAGTACTTTTAAGCTCGGCCTGCCTACTGAGCATGGTTTAAGAAAATCTTTGACCGGTAAACCCGTCACCAATGTATGTTAACTCATGGATCGAATTGACAAATACAAGAGGGTAGAGGAAGATCAGCAGCAAGATAAGGGCAAGGGCAAGGGCAAGGTCATCCCTCAGGAGATGAGGGATTTCAGGTCGGACCGTTACAATAATAACAGACCCTGGAGAGATTTTGCTGGGCAGTCTTTACCTGCGGCTCCTCAGATTGTAAACACTGTGTTTAGAGAGCAAGTGCATCAAGTTTTGGAGAAAATAAAAAGAGAACCTTACTTCAAATGGCTGAGTAAGATGAGTGGAGATCCTTTAAAGCGTAACCAGAGCCTCCATTGTCAGTATCACCAGGAACGAGGACATACTACTGAGGATTGTCGGACACTGTGGAATCATCTAAAGCAATTAGTCAGGGAAGGGAAATTACAGCATCTCCTATATCGCCCTATTGGACAAGATGACCAGCCGAGGTCTGGTACTCAGGGAAATGTTTCTTCTAGACCCCTAATAGGCACTATTAATGTTATCTTTGCTGCACCTGGGAGGACCGGTTCGCAGCCCTCCAGGGTGATGTCAGTAGATCGATTTTCGGCTGAGGACGCAAATTTCAGGCCGAAGAGGGCCAGAGTAGGAATTCGGCCGGCGTTAAGTTTCTCGGATAAAGATAAGGCAAGAACCATCCAACTGCATGATGATGCTTTGGTGGTAACGCTTAGAATAGATGGCTATGATGTAAGAAGGGTGATGGTAGACCAGGGTAGTTGTGTAGAAATCATGTACCTAGATCTATATAAAGGACTGCACTTGAAACCCAAGAATCTTACTGCCTATGATTCTCCTTTGGTTAGTTTTGATGGGAAGGTAGTTGTTTCAAAGGGCCAGATCAGATTACCAGTGCAGGTAGGCTTAGAAGTGGTAAATGTGGACTTTATAGTGGTGGATTCATACTCCCCCTACACGGTCATCATGGCCAGGCCTTGGCTTCACACCCTAGGGGCTGTTTCTTCAACTCTACATCAAAAGGTAAAGTATCCGTTAGGAGATCAAATCGAGGAACTGATAGGGGACCAATCTGTAGCTCGACAGTGCCTTGTGTCCGCCATCTCGCATCAGTCAACAATTGAGTCTTCGGCCTCAGTGAATGAAGGTTTATAGCAGTCAAAGTCTACAGTCCTACCTGATAAAGAGCCAGCCGAGGAGGCTAACTGTGAAGATCTAGAGAAATTCATCATTGGGAACGATCCAGAGAAGTTTTTTCTGGTTGGAATCCAGCTACCTCCTCAGGAAAAACAAGAGTTGGTGGAGTTTCTTAAGAAAAATGTTGATGTATTCGCCTGGGATGCCTACAAAGCTCCGGGGGTGAATCCGGACTTTATCTGCCATCATTTGAATGTCAATCCAGCCACTATCCCAAAGAAACAGCCTCCTCGGCGCTCATCCAGGGAACATTCTGATGCTGTGAAAGACGAAGTAGTGAAACTTAAACGAGCTAGGGCTATTAAAGAAGTCTTTTATCCAGAATGGTTGGCTAACACAGTAGTGGTAAAAAAGAAAAATGGAAAATGGCGAGTATGCGTATATTTCACGACTTGAATAAGGTCTGCCCAAAAGATTCTTTCCCTATGCCTCGGATTGATCAGCTTGTAGATGCAATTGTATGCCATCCTCGGATGAGTTTCCTGGATGCCTTCCAAGGATACCACCAGATACCTCTGGCTGTGGACGACCAGGAAAAGACGGCTTTTGTCACCCCTACTAGAAATTACCATTATAAGGTGATGCATTTTGGTTTGAAAAATGCAAAGGCTACCTATCAAAGAATGATGACGATGATGTTTGAACCTCAACTCGGAAAGAATATGGAAATTTACATCGATGACATGGTGGTAAAAAGCCAAATGAAGTCAGACCATATTGTTGATCTCGAAAATACTTTTGATACCTTAAGGAAGCACAACTTGCGTCTTAACACTTCTAAATATTCATTTTGGAGTTGAATCAGGAAAATTCTTGGGCTACATGATTACTCACCGTGGAATTGAGGTCAACCTTCACCAAATTAAGGCAATAAACAACCTGCAGCCACCTCGGAATCCCAAAAAAGTTTAGAAGCTTACAGGAATGACTACTACTCTAAATCGGTTCATCTCACAGTCAGTTGATAGGTGTAGACCTTTCTTTCAGTTATTAAATAGGTGGAAGGGGTTTGAATGGACTGAGGAGTGCATCGTGGCTTTCCAATAGTTGAAAGAATATCTGTCTCGACCTCCTATTATGTCCAGACCCAAGGTGGACGAGGTGTTGTTTGCCTATATCGCTATAGCCACCCACGCAGTGAGTCTGGTGCTAATCTGTGTTGACGAGGGTTACAGAGGCCAGTTTACTACGTAAGTAAGTCATTACATGAGGCCAAGGTTCGTTACTTACCTTTAGAGATGGCGATTTTGGCTGTAGTGCATGCTACACGCAAACTTCCCCATTATTTTTCAGTCACACACGGTTGTTATCTTGACCCAACTCCCGCTTAAGTCTCTGCTATGGAGTGCTGATTACACAGGAAGAGTAGCTAAGTGGGGTACGATTCTAGGGGCTTTTGACATCAAGTACATGCCACGCACTTCTGTCAAAGGTCAGGTTTTGGCCAACCTGGTTGCTGAATTTGCTGAATCCTTGGAAGAAGAGAAAATAGAAGAGCAAACCATGGATGGAAAATCGGTTGGAATGATCTCCGTGCAAGGGCCTGTCCCCTAGAAAGTTTATGTTGATGGTGCAGCGAACCATAAGGGATCTGGCATGGGGCTAGTTTTGATATCACCAGAGGGCATTACGATTGAAAAATCTTTAAGATTGGGATTCTCGGCTACAAACAATGAAGCTGAATATGAAACTTTGCTGGAAGGAATGATCATGGTACAAAAAATGGGTGGGAAAGCGGTTGAGTTGATCTCTAATTCAAGATTGGTCGTTGGCCAAATCCTCGAGGAGTTAGAAGCCAGAGATTCTAGAATGCAAGGATACTTAAGCCAGGTTAGACATTTATAGTCTAAATTCGAATCTTTCAATTTATTGCAAGTCCCTAGAAGTAAAACTACACATGCGGACTCTTTTGCTACATTGGCAACATCCTCGGCACAAAATCTACCTCGGATAATTTGATGGATATAAAGATAAATGCAGCAGAAAATAAGTTTTAAACGGATCTACTTCATTCGATATTGATAACACGTACAAAGTAAATTTCAGAATTAGAGAAACAAGAGATCGTACCTTGAAGCGGTGAATTTCAAAACTGAAGATTGAAGCACTTGGGACTACTTTTAATCTTCACTCCAATTCCACTAACGCCCAAGATGTGTGGTCTCTCGATTGGTAACAAAGGGATGACTTGTGAGTGACAAAAACTCACATGCACACCATTTCAATGATGTTTTTCTCACTCATATATTTCTGTACGTTTTTTTTCTTTGTATCTAACCAATTTATCTAATTGGGCCGGCCTTTTGGGTCTTACCAATTGGGCTGAAGTGTGTGGCTTGGAGTGGGACCAAAAGGGACCAATAAGACACTAGCTCCAATGGGCCTTGGGCTTTTCTGTCAACTCTTGACAAGTCCAAAGTTACCATTAACTATTTTTAATACCACTATATAAAAATAGTTGCACTCTAGGTCTTATCTATAAATTATATCCCAAGACTTTATTATACATGCAACCCCTTCATAAAATATTCGTAGTAATACAAAGTCATTAATGTAGACTACCACTTTGTAAATTACTACATCTTAATCCTTGAGTACCCGGTTTAATCCTTTAATGTTATTCATTATATATTTATGAAATCCAATTCCATAAATATATACTTTAGTCTTACTAAAGTGGTTAGGCCTAACTCTCTGAATAACAAACCCATTAAACTTATCTCAAGGGAATATTTTATATCTCCGTTAAGAGATTATGAATTCCATCTTGAGAATACATGTTCCATCAACACTAAATGTGGCTGCCCAACATACTGAGATTTTGACCATTACTATAGATCTCACACCTGATATATCAAAGCAACCTACATCTCATGATCAGGTTCATTATTCTCTCAGGATTAAGAGTTCATGCAAATACAAGTCGTGAGATTTATTATTCATTTGACAGTCTTTAGGAGAATAATAAATCTCACAGCGGTCCAGTTCAATATGTCTTAACTCTTAAAACATATTAACACATCAACTAGAAGTATCCACTTCCATGATCAAGACAAATCATCGTAGTTGATATGTTATAGTCTTCGCAGATGAAATGCCCAATTTCATCACCGACTACGAACTATAATTCTGAGTTTACAAAGAACTTGTGATTTATATCTTCTGTGACTCTTCACATAAATCACATACTATGCATCTCATGGACTATATGATAATGTCTGAATATTCATGTTACCATTATTTCAGATAATAATAAAACAAATTTATTAAACATAATATTAAGTCATACATAATGTCAAACACAATGTCACACTTAATATTATACATAGCATCTTACAATAGGATTTAAGGGCACCAATCCTAACATAATTCTCATAGAAGATTTATGTAAACCTACCGAGGTAGGAAAGGCCATGACCTACGTTCATCAAGTAAGAGTAGCTCCTAGCTGGATAGACCCCATTATATGGTGCCTTAAGGAAGATATTTTACCAGAATATAAGTCCGAAGCTAATAAGTTACGAAGAAAAGCCCCTCGGTTTTGGCTGTCCGAGGATCAGAAATTGTATAAAAGGTCTTTTTCTGGATCGTATCTACTTTGTGTATATCCGGAAGGAGTTGAGATCATTTTAGAAGAATTGCATGAAGGAATTTGTGGAAGCCATACATGGGGAAGATCTTTATCACATAGGGCTCTTACGCAAGGCTATTAGTGGCCGAAGATGCAAAAAAAAGCGGAGGACTATGTAAAGAAATGCGACCAATGTTAGAGGTTTGCTCCAAACATTCACCAACCTGGTGGAGTCCTTAATCATCTTTCCAGTCCTTGGCCTTTCGCTCA
Source organism: Quercus ilex subsp. ballota (assembly GCA_032727855.1). NCBI lineage: Eukaryota > Viridiplantae > Streptophyta > Magnoliopsida > Fagales > Fagaceae > Quercus > Quercus ilex. Next base: position 70,127,863 of record CM064915.1, read on the forward strand.
GTGGGGCTTGGATATTATTGGACCTTTCCCTAAGGCAGCAGGAATAAGAGGTATTTATTGCTCGGCACAGACTACTTCACCAAGTGGGTTGAAGCAGAACCATTGTCTAACATCAGGGACGTAGATGCCAAATGCTTTATTTGGAAAAATATAATAACAAGGTTCGGAATCCCTCGCATTCTCATCTCGGATAACCGTTTACAGTTTGATAGCAAAGCATTCAGGTGGTATTGCTGTGACCTGGGCATAACAAATAGATATTCTACTCTGGCATATCCACAGGGGAATGGGCAGACTGAAGCTGTTAATAAAGTCATAGTAAGTGGACTCAAGAAGAAACTGGATGATGCAAAGGGGAGATGGGTCGAAGAGTTATCACACGTCCTATGGACTTATCGGACCACGCCACGAAGGTCCACAGGAGAGACGCCTTTTTCAATGACGTATGGGGCCGAGGCCGTTATTCCACTGGAAACTGGATTCTCTACTCTAAGAACAAGTTCTTTTACTCCAAGCAATAATGATGAACTATTAGAAAGGAGTTTAGATTTAGTTGAAGAACGAAGAGAAAATGTCATGGTTCAATTGACTTATTATCAGCACAAACTGAAGCAAAGGTATGACGCCAACATAAAGCTCAGACCACTGGCGGTGGGGGATTTGGTCTTAAGAAAGGTTATGGGAGCCGCCAAGAACCCAGCATGGGGAAAGCTAGGACCCAATTGGGAGGGTCCATATCGTATCACATCAGTGGCTGGGATTGGCGCGTATTATCTTGAAGATCTAGAAGAAAAAGCTATACCTCGTCCTTGGAATACGAATAATCTTAGAAGATATTATTATTAATGCAAGTTTTTCTTCATCTTCTCTGGATCTGCTATATTCCTCATCTCATATCTTTGACATCATTTTAAGTATCAAACAGAATCTCGGTCATGCCTGGATCCTCGGATCACATACCTAGGGAAAATTGATATCTTTTGATTAATTTTCTAAGTGTTAAATAGAACCTAAGCTATGTCTGGTTCCTCGGACCATCTGCTTTGGGAAAATTAACACGTTATGATATCATTTTAAGTATCAAACAGAACCTCGGTCATGCTTGGATCCTCGGACCACACACCTAGGGAAAATTGATATCTTTTAATTAATTTTCTAAGTGTTAAACAGAACCTAAGCTATGTTTGGTTCCTCAGACCATCTGCTTTGGGAAAATTAACACGTTGTGATATCATTTTAAGTATCAAACAGAACCTCCGTCATGCCTAGATCCACGGACCACATACCTAGGGAAAATTGATATCTTTTAATTAATTTTCTAAGTGTTAAACAGAACCTAAGCTATGTCTGGTTCCTCGGACCATCTGCTTTGAAAAAATTAACACATTATGATATCATTTTAAATATCAAACAGAACCTCGGTCATGCTGGATCCTCGGACAACATACCTAGGAAAAATTGATATCTTTTAATTAATTTCCTAAGTGTTAAACAGAACCTAAGTTATGTCTGGTTCCTTGGATCACCTGCTTTGGGAAAATTAACATGTTATAATATCTATGAGAATTTCAAACAAATCCTTGGTCATTCCTGGCTCTTCGGACCATATACCTTGAGAAAAATAATATCTTTGTTGATCTTCTAAGTGTCAAACAGAAACTGAAACGTATCAAGTTCTTCGGACCATAAATTCAGTATTAATTAAAACACTAAGGTATTTGTTGAAGTGTTGGAAAGGCATTAGCCCAAGCGTTAGAAAGAAATAAACTTCAGATTCCCTCCTTCGGTCAAATGGTTTGTCTTCATTCAATATGGATGTAAATCAAAGTCCATGAGCATCACTTAAAGCATTTTAGGGTGCCTCGGACTTAATTGTTACTTGATCAGTTCTTGAATATCTTACTTAATGTCAGAAAATTTATTAAAACTTTGTAAATCCAAGGTATGCATTGGCAATATTGTGAATTTACTAGTTTTCATCTACTCTGATTCTCAGTTAGAAATATGTGAAAATCACATTTTTCCCTTACATAAACAATCACACATTTTTATAGACATGATTTGCATAAATATGCACAAGTAATCAGAATAGTCAGAATAATCAGGATAAAGTTTGCAAAAGTAAAGAAAATAAGAAGGGGAATTACATTATAAATATTGCAATTTCATTACAAAAATAAGAATTCAACGTTTTAGTTTTATCTGAAGCCCAGCCTTGGAGGTCTTGTCAACTTGGTTAGCTGTTTCAGCAAGAGTCACTCTCTCTTTATCCTTAGGATCTTCCTTGGCAAGCATGGTGACTGAAGCTAGGACCATTTCAAAGCTTTGAGAAGCTGCCCCACCTTGTGGAATTTCTATGTCTTTTTCCAAAGGTTTATCCACTTCGGAGGAGTTCTTCCTAGGAACTTCGGATTCTTTTGCTAGCTCTGGCTGGGTAGGAAGAGGAGGATCTTGAGGTTGTGTCTCTCCTACTGGATCAGCAATTGTAGAGGCTGCTTCATCTTGGGTGGAAGGGAGGTCTGAGGCTCGAATAGCTGGGGGGTAGTATACTCTCTCTGGTTTTCTCAGCTCAGAAAAAGCCTCAACCCCAGCTTGATTGAGGGCTTCATCCCAAGTCTGAGCGTAATAAGTTTGGCACACAGCTGGGATCTCTGCCCTGAGGGTTTCCTCGATCTCAGCCACCCCTAAGTCATAACCACGCTGCTCAGCCCCATCCATAGCCTTCTCGACCTCCCTCTTTGCTTTTTCAACCTCATCTTTGGCTTTCATAGACTGGTCCAGATGCTTTTGAATTTCAGCTAACTTCTTCTCAAGGGTTGCCACTTTCTCTTTAGAAGAAGCCAACTGTTCCTTAGCATCACGCATAAGCAGCCTTTGATCTTCGGCTTGTTTTTATGCACTCTCCAGAGCAGAGTCAGCACTCTTCCTTGCTCGCTCTTCCTCAATCAGCTTTTTCCTTAAGTCCTTGTTGGACTGATCAGCGATATTGAATGAATTCACAGCTGCCACGCGCTTGGATTTCTCCTCATTCAGCTGCTGGATGCAGGAGTTAGTTATCTCCTCAACCCTGAAAGTGGCTTGGACAGCCTAACAGAAAAGGGTGGTCAACTTTAGAAGTTAAATAAAAATAAAATAAAATAAAATATATAGAAAAGAAAAAAGAAATGAATTGCATACCATGCCTAGGTATTGTTTAAGGTTGAGGAAAACCTCTGGCCTCTTGATAGACCACAGCTGCTATATCAGTTAGGAGTAGCAGAGCCTCTTCCAAAGCAGAGGCCACATGGCATCCGGTGCCTCCATGGAAGTCCCTGATTGATGCATCATCCCTCAAGGGCTCACCATTGATCATCGGAGCTGGAAGCCAAGCCTGTGGTTCAGGTGGCTGACTGTCTCTTCTTTCTGAGACTCTTGGCCCTCCATATTCAGTTCTTTGCTGCTTTGTAGAATGTTGGGGCTCTTTTTCTGGTGAAGGACGAGATCTCCCAGCATCGACCACATCCTTACCTTTTTGCTTTCTTCTTCTCTTCGGATCAGAAGGCTTAAGCCTAGGTGGCTGAGGTGGTTGAGGAGGAGGAAGAGAAAGCTTGGGAGGGGGAAGAGGAAGTTTAGGCTGAGCTGACCCCCCAGGTACATCCTTCCCGGGGTGGGATTCTATTAATTCCATCAAACTTCTCTTAGACTTCCTTTAGATACCCATCTTACTTAAACTAGCTGAGGTACTCTCGAGAGATGGAGACCGGTTGAACACCTAAAAGTCTTCTGGAGAGTCTGACAAGTTTATTACCTTCTTTCTTTGCAATGGAATGAGATGAGGATGCTTATGCTGAGGAGATACCCACGAAAAGTGGTTGGGTAATGGGTGTGCCCTATGGGATTGGAATGCCTTCAGGAACAACAAATCCTTCGTAGGTAACACTAATATGTTGAAGGCGAGGGTCTTTGGCTTTTATTACACACTTTAGAGCTTGAAATGCGCATGAAATAGGCTTGTATCCGAGGATTATGTGGGCTGCTCGCAATTGGCCGTCTGCTTCATTCACATACACCTCGGATCATAAGATCTTGTCTAGGCTTGCTTTGTTGACTAGGTTGAACCGAGGTATGGTAGAATGTCTGTCTACAAAATCATTAAAATAGAAGGAAAAACTGGTCAGAAACCGAGGTAGTAAGAAATATAACGGAAATATAAGCCAAGGTGTACAGATTTATGATTAGACCCCCACCTGGTTTTCCCTCTCTAGTCGGACAGGGTAGGCCGTCATGCCATTCCCCAAAAAAGATTAAAAAATCCTCCTTTAATCCTTTGTTTGATGTAGGGAGGCATTGGATTAGCCTTACTTCGGGATACCTTGACTTAAGGTAATATCCCTGCCCATTCAATTGGTGTAGATTGTATATCCAATTGACATCATGGTGTGTCAAATTCAGGTTCATTCTCTCATTTAGGGCTTCTATACTCCCTAATACTCTGAACATATTTGGGGCACATTGTGTGGGGGATAATCTAAAGAACCTAAAGAAGCTCCTAGTAAGATTACCCATGGGGATGGTCATCCCTCCCTCTATGAAGGTGATCATTGGGATGACCACCTCTCCCTATTTCCTATCGTCATACCATGCCCCTTGGGCAGCGTATCTAACGCCCACTGTTGGTGGGATCCTATACTCAGCTCTAAATCTCTCCATATCCTCCTCTGATTCAACTAAACGCTTGAATCTACCCATTTTATAAAGAAGTTGTGAAAAGAAATCAACAAGTTCGAAATGAAAAATGGAACCGAAAAGAGAAAAGGGTGATGAAAAGAGAATATGTGGAAAGAAATGAAGCTAAAAGGGTTTGAGGAAACTTACAGGTTTTGAAAAGATGGTCCTCGGACAAGTTTTTTGTATTTGTAGGCGCACGAAGAAGTGAAAGAAGGTGGCAGGTTCAATGTATGAGCTCTAGAATTATGTGATTGATGGAAGTAATGAAAGGAATTGATTTCTGAGACTATTTATAATGACAGAAAAGTTACAAGCGGGAAAATTCCCTCTCGAAACCCTAGAAAAATCTTCACCGTAGGTTTTGCATCGTGCCGTTGAATGTGGGGAACAAAAGCACCGTCAGAATTTAATAAGGGCGTGCTTTGGACGCCCAAGCGTCAGGGGCGTGTCTTGGGCAGTTAAAACGGACAGTTGTACTAGTAGAGGACAAGACATGAGAAGCCCAAAAATTCCCGAGGATATCAAAATCCTTCTTTCTGCCCGAGGTGCTAAAAGTAGAATTTTGAGGGGCTATTGTAGCGGTATTGGGCCTAGAGGTCCATTACACATGTTGTATAAATAGACCTAAGGCCCAAGCCGAGGATGAAATGTGCCCGAGAAGGTGGTAAACGTCGCCAAAAGGGACCAAATCAACAAACAAAGAAGTTGATTTAGATCATTACGACCTAAGGGGTCGTGCCGAGAATAAGATTCACCTCGGCTGACTGAGGTTGTGGCCTGTAGAGATGGTCTGTTATCCGAAGAAACGTCACAGAAATACTTAACTGATACAGATAAGTATTATGGAAGCTCACGACATGGAAAGATCCTAGAATATCCAAGGAAAAAGCTGCTACCTCCGCATTAAATGTTTTGCAGCTAACTCCCTGGCCGCATTAATGTGGAGGTGATACCTGAACAGTAATTTTCAGCCTTACAAGTACTACATGAAGACTTATGGGAGGTGTTGATGGGACAAGTATCAAGATCCACCATTTGGCATGCACGTGGAAGATAGGGATGAAAAGGAGAAAGAGTATAAAAGGAAGGAGAAGAAGCACGGAAAAGAGGATCGGAAAAAGAAGGGAAAAACACTGTACCCACCTTGAACCAAATTTGTAACTTTCTTGAAAGATCATTACATAAGAATCAGTTTACTCGGATATTGCCGAGGACGTTTATTGCTCATTCTATAATCATCCATCTTCTGTCTTTCACCATGAATCTACTTAATTTTGTTGTTTGATTAATTAAAGCCCAATTTCCTAACCCATCTCTCTACAAATTCATTGGTTTGGGTTTTTTGGGTCGAAGTCCATTCACACCTTTGGGCTAGGACTCCAAATTGGTCCTTACAACAGTAAAATTGTGGCCCTAGCATTTTTGTTATTAACTTAATACTAATTCATTCAATATTCAAAGTTGAGCTTGAATAGTTGGAGAGTTGAGGTATTTTAAAAATAAAATAATAAAAATACATTATTGGCCCTTAAATTAAAGTTTGCGTACTAAATATTTTTGGTTCTTGAAGTTTGTTCTAAGGGAAATAGGCATCAACGTGCTTACTAGTGAAGGTTAAGGAGATTTAAATCCAAGAACAAAGTCTTGTTAGCCCAAGACTTGGCCACTAGACCACTTGCCATGTCGACTGGTTCTTGAAGTTTCAACTTCCAAATAAGTGTTATTAATCCTTTAAGTTTAAAAAAATGAAGCATTGATGTGACAACCTTCTTATTATTAAAAAATTACACAATATATTTTACACATTTTGAGTTTTTCCCCAAATCAAATTTGTGGAGAATATATACCGCATATTGAGCATATGTATTAATTCTCTCATAAGATAAGTGTCTATATATTACGGAGTCCACATATTTTATGAGATAAGTTTTATATAAATTAGATATAGAAGATAATTATTAGAGCAGTTGTTAATAGTTATTACTCATTATCAAACAATTTTAATTTTTAAACGAAAAATCAGTCGTATCATTTTTTTTTTCTCTACAAGCTCTTGGCAACCTAGTTGATGTATATCAAATTCCCATTATAGTTTTCTAGTCATATTTATATTTACACCTTGGTTATTTGAGTTTGGGTCTTATTATAATATGAGATAGGTGGTAGGGATTTAATATGTGATCCATAATGAGTAGATATTGCTGGGAAATTTTAAATTCTAATTGTGAAATTTAATTGGATTTTCCTATTGATGAAAGAAAAATTCATTTGATTAACCTTTAGGAATTTTTCTTTTAAAATAATTAATTGGGATTCCTTGTCAAAAAAAAAAATGCATTTCTTGCTCAAAAAGAAATACAAAAATTAAGGTTTTATAAACAAACAGTGTTGCAAAAGATTTGATGGCTTTGGCCCAGGGGCCTCGCCTGAGGGGAGAAGAGAAGAATTTCAAAATTAAGCGTGATACCAAGAGAGAAAAATAAAGGATTTTTCTCTATTTTTATAAGGTGAATATATTAAAAAGAATTTGTGTGGCTTGGATTAATGTTGTGAAGTAAGAAAAAGAGAGAGTGTCATCTGTGTAAAAAAAAAAAAGATAGTGTAACAATGTGAGCACAATGCTAAGAAAAACAAGGTACAATACATCCTAGAAAGAAAATATTATTATAGTTGGTATGAATGTTAAGTTATACATAAACTTGAGAAAGTATCATGATTGATTTAATAATATTGGATTTAACAACAAATTCAACAATGGTTGAGTAGTACCCCAATATCTGAAATGATTATACCACTGAAATTTCTAAAATACCCCAATATCTACATCCATACGTTTCTAAGAGTTGAGTATGGTGATCATATGATTTTTCAGTGGTAACTCATAACTGAAGGAAGGGGTGGCAATTCGTGTTCGTGGGTCGGGTTCATGTCATGTCAAGCCATGAGTATTCGGCTAAATGGGTTGACCCGAACCCGACATGTTTAGTAAACATGTCAGGAGTCCTCAACCTGAACACGACCTGTTTATTAAACAGGTCGATCCGACCAGACACATTTAACTCATTTAATTGACAAGTCATATAAAAGTCAATACAAATAACCCGTTTAATAATCTATTTGATTAATAGGTCATACCTAACCTATATAATTTTTATCAATTTCCATATATCTAAAATTAAAATACAATTACAACCATAAATATAGTAATAAACATATAAAAACAACCATAAATTAAGAAATAATATAAAATAAAAAAACTAATAACTTAATAAGCTAAACAGGTCAGATGGGTTCGCATGTTGAACATGAACCCGACCTGTTTATTAAACGGGTTAGCCGTGTCAACCCGAATATGACCCGAACCCGTTTTGCCTCAACCCATGACCTGTTTATAAACAGGTTAGTCATATCTGGTTCGTGGGTTGTGTCAGATTTTGCCACCCCTAACTGAAGGTAACTTATAAAAGAGAGCATTTATCTTGTTGGGTTCAGGTTATGTAATGTGGCAGCTCATGAGGCTACTAAATTTGCACTACTCACCCATCAATCTTTTTTTTTCAATAATGGTAATCTCACACCAGTGTAAGGCAACTTACCCTCCCTGTGTTCTACTCTCTGTTGTTTAATGTCATTGTCATTGCAGCTTATCAAAAAATAAATAAAAATAAAAGAGAACATCTTAATTGTTTAATTGTCAACTTGTTTTCAAAATAATGGTTCAAAAGGGCTACATAATCCTCGGAAAAAATTGCCAAATGCCCTTTTTGGGCAAACTAAGCAGTGTTTTGCCCTATTTTTCAAACTAATTAGGGAAATGCCCCTCTTTTGAAAATCGATTTTCTCAAAATCGAGTTAGGCCCTATTGCGGTGTTTTTAAGAGCCTATAATGACGTTTTCAGGACCTATAGTGGCGTTTTGTAACTCGATTTATATGAAATTGAGTTATAGGTAAAAAAAAAAATTTGCCTATAACTCGATTTAATGAAAGTCGAGTTACAAAACGTCACTATAGATTCTGAAAATGTCACTATAGGTCCTTAAAAACGCCGCTATAGGGCTCCAGAAATTTTTTTTTTATAACTCGATTTTGAGAAAATCGATTTCCAAAAGAGGGGCATTTCCCTAATTAATTTGAAAAATATGGCAAAACGCTGCTTAGTTTGTCCAAAAATGGCATTTAGCAATTTTGTCCCATAATCCTCTAACATGTTTTGCAAATTGAGCTAATGACTTCATCTATCCATCTCTTTCTCCGTAATTGCTAAGATTTTTTTTTTTTTTTTTTTTTCATCTCTTAATGAATCACTCTGTCTCTAGTATCGTGATTTTTTCCTTTTTTTTTTATCTTTTTTTTTTTAAGTTAATCATTTATATATACAAGCATTAGAAGAAGGATTAGCACTGTCTTTGTGTAAGACGAGACTCCCAAACCCGAAGAACGAGATAAAGTAAATACTAAATAGATGAAAGAAGTACAGATTGGGAATATGTACAAATACATCGATCCATTGCATGCACTAGAAAGTAGAAACAGCAAGAGTTTCACTTTGCCTAGCTAGTACTATTAGAAAGGAAAGTTGTTCAAATTGGAGGAAAAGAAGAGATAGGCGAGGCCTATATATAAGTGTTATTCATTGGTGGAAGTTAAACTTAAATCCTTTTGATGAGGATATGAACACCGTTTCCGGGCTCTACAATCATTTTATAAGCAGGAGAATGTTGGTACGTGGGAGATAGGGAGAAAGCAAAGTTGGAGACAATGAGAGAGAGGAGAACCTTCAATTGAACCATAGCGAAGTTTTTCCCCAAGCACAAGCGAGGACCCAGTCCAAAGGGGATATAGGCTTGGGGAAATTTGCAAGCCTTGGAGACACCGTCGGTGAATCTGTCTGGTCTGAAATCGTTGACGTCCGGTCCCCAAATATTGGGATCCCTGTGCAGTGTTGGAATGAGAGTCCACAAGCATACACCCTTGGGGATGACAATGTTTCCAACTTGGGTCTCTTCAAGGGCCTCTCTTGACACGAAGGCTGCTGGTGGGTATAAACGCAACACTTCTTGAATCACAATAGTCACCTGTACAGTACGTACGTACGTTGAAATTAAATTTTCTTTATTATAAATATACGCTAGATAGAGAGATTTTTATTACTTATTAAACTCTAAACTAATGTATATATATACCGTTTTCAAGTTCATGACTGAATTTACATCTGGCAGGCCATTGGGGCAAACTTGAGCGACCTCCTTCCTTATACGATCTTGCCACTCTGGATGTATAGCCAGTAGCAGCAAACACCAGGAGGCCGCAACAGCAGTGGATTCGTGCCCGGCAAAGTATATGTTCTTGCAATTATCAACTATGAAGCGCTTGGACTTGGCTGAATCCTTGCCCAGACTTTGATCAGTCATGGCTGCCTCCATTATCAACTGCAATAGATCCTTTTCAGATGAACATGTCTCTAAGCATTCTTGTTCTCGTTCTTTCACCACCTTCCAGATCAATGACTCGATCTCTCTCTCCAAATTGCTAATCTCCTTTTGCTTCCCCGTTTGAAGAAACCTGCCACTTCATTAATTGTCAAGTGTCTTGCCAAGATCCATCGAATTACACGTTTTTTTTTTTTTTTCTTTAATATTATGAATCTGCATCCATAGATGGGAAAGGAGCCTACAACTGCAAGTCTTATAATTGCATCGTTACAACACATATATTCAATTGTCATATTTTGTTAACTCTTAACTCAAAATCAACTGTACGTACGGATGATAAACACGTACATAAGATTTGTGAATAACATATTTTTAGTGAATTATTAATAAGAGGACCATATATATATTCATATTTATAACCTACCCGAAACTTGTGACCCCCAAAAGAAAGCCTTGCTGGGAAATAGCTTTCTGAAGGCTTCTAAGCTTTAAGAAAATTTCTTTGCCTTTGAAATAGGAGCTCCCAAAACAAGCCCTTGAGATCACATCTGCTGATACACCCTTTAAATCCTCATCCACTTGAATGTCTGCTGTCACACCACCTTGATCTTCGATGTAGTCTTCCCATTTTCTTAACAATGGTTGTGACGATTCAAGCATTAGCCCCACCATACCCTGCCAATATTTAATGTTATCACTTGTCCTAAAAGTTATGATGGTGATACTTGAAATTCAAACAATTGTACATCTTTTATTACAAATTAAAATTGAGTAATTCTGATGTCACACCCAAAATCACAACTTTGTTCACAACTCACCTATGTGGCGAGTTATAGTCAGTGAAGAGGTGATGGTAGGTCCATGTGCGGGTAAAGTTGTGGTTTTAGGTGTGGTATCAAAATTTTTCATTAAAATTTTCATAAAATGGATCACACTTATTAAAGAGAAATTTGGTCTCATTAAAAGTAAAGAGTGTTAGAATAATGGTAAAATGCTCTTTCGCAAGAGATCAACCTTTTAGAACTGGCAGTGATTTATCATTATACATTATAAATGTGCATACGGGAAAATTATATTTTGTGCTGACTCAACTCTCTCAAGCGTTATTTAGCCCCACCATTCCCTACGGCCGTCCGACTAGATCCTATTAGATTAATTTAAATTTAAAGTATGGAGAAACCCCACATAAATTGAGAGATCCACTACCTTAACTTTGTCCATGAAGAACTCTGGTGCAACAATTTTCCTCTGTTGTGCCCAAATAAGGCCGTTGGACCTCAAAATGCCATTGCCGAGCATGGGTGCAAGTCGCTTTGTCACATAATAAGGCTTACCTAAGGCCAAAGTGATACACTGGTTCATTTCCTTCACTAGCTCCGGCTGGTTTACATACAAGTGTTGCCTCATCCCCGTCGAATAAGTATATATCAGACCTGCATGCACCGTAAATATATAACAAATTAAATTTGACGTTAGGCAAAAGGCCACCAATTGAAGCGAGTGGCAATAAATCAAGAATCCATAATTTAACAGACCACAACCAATCCATCTAGTTTTGGACTTGAGCGCAATCATTGCCAGCTCCATACCAGGCCCACTTTCTATAAAAATTATAATAATAATAAATAAATAATATATATATATATATATATATATACAGCATATTTCGTTTGGGTTTTTAATTATATGACTTATAATTCATACCTCCTCATGCACAAAATATTTAGGAGTTTAAGGGAGAAAGAATTCGAATTGCGAATTAGCAACATATTATAATCATCTAAATAAAAATTTAAGATCATTTTCAAGGATTTTAATTGCTACTATTTTATTATGATATTTATTCTGATATATATTATATAATGACTATTGATCTTTGACCTAAAAATGAAAACAAGTATAGATCTTTCAATAAACTACTATGTTGTTATAAAAAAATAAAAATAAAAACCTACTACATTTATTGTGTTACCCAATATTATAGTTGAAAAATATTAGTCATTGTCTTAGTCTATTAAAAAAATTACTATAAGAGAATTCCGGTGCAAATTGCCGACTTTAATTAATATATTTGAAATCACTGGAGGGTGAGGATGAGGATGTACCCAAAATTGTTGCTTTTGCTAATGGTAATTGTCGAACTCGACAAGTCGACGACATCTGCATTCTAGATCTAAAATAAAAAAATAAATTTTGTATTTCGAATGATAATGGCCCGTTTCCTCGGGGGTCGGGCCCTAGAGGCTAGAAGTTAGAAGTGAGCTGGGGAGGGCCAGGCCAACCAGAGTGGACTTCCCCCTTAAAATCTGATTCTGATAGATGGTAAACAAAACTGAACTTCAACAAATTTATAAAAGTTGGAATCAGCACCAAACTAGTTCCAGATACAACAAAAACAGTTAATTTCCTTCTTCTGTCAAGATCTTAGAAAAAATAAATAAAATAAAATAAAAGCACCAAACTACACTTCAATTGGCTGTAACTGGAAGACGTTAATTGTTTTTGTTGGGTTTTGACTTGGAACTGTATCCTCTTTAGCATTTCAATTTCACAAGGACTATCAAAAATGAAAAGGAAATAAAAGCGAAGAATGGCATTTGCCCTTTTACAAGGAATGCTTAATTTATTAATCAGTTACCTTTAATTACCTGTGCTGAGCTGAGATATATATACATATACAGGTGAAATTATAGTGAAACCAATTAACAAACTGATTAGTACCATATATGGATTTAAACTTTAGACTACAGTGTAAAGAACACAAATCAAGTGAGCTTTCGATATGTCTTAAGCTAGCATATCAATAATATATCATGCCATGAATCATGAATGGTATTATATATAATTTATTACTACGACAAACAGAGGTGGACCGACGGAAAGAAAATTAGAAAGTGGAAAAGAAAGAAGTACATATTTATTCATACCGTATTCTTTTCTCCAATGTTCAAAATATGGGAAGAGGGTAGAAGTGTAGTCGTGGGCTAGAATCTGATCAGCATGATTTGAGGCTGCTTTGGTGGCCTGGAATTGGATCTTGTGCATCTCAGTAAGATTCCCATGTAAGAAAGAAGGTGGAGGCCCTTTGATACCTTGCATTTGTAGCTTCTTCCTGATCTTTTTGGACTTAAGCCACACACGGTTGAAAAGATGAAATAACAAGCCAGACAATCCCATAAGAGCTACCCAAAAAATGGTCCTCAAAACAAGGGGAACGACCTTCATCATCTCCTCCATTCTTTCCATTCGATCACACTCCTCTCTCTTCGACTTATTATTATTGTGTGGATGCCACTTGCAACTATTATGTGCATATATATATTGGTAAGAGAGGTCCCAGGTGATGACATACGAACTATTTCGGAAAGAGAGAGAAAAAAAACCCAGGTGATGGATAGAAATATATAATTAAGAATATAAGTTTTTGAGGTTAATTATAAACTGTCCACTATATTTTATGGAGTCATTTATAATGTTCATTTCAAACTATTAAATTTTGAATTAAACATCATAATTCAAGTTAAATGTGTAATGTTTCTCAACCAAAAAAAAAAATTTTATGTGTAATGTGCATCTCACCAAATACCCTCATTAGTAATTAGAGTCAAAATTAACAAATTAGTGGAGGAAGGATGGCGTTAACATTATTTACTAATAGCATTCACATTGGAAATATCATATGTCATATGTAGGCAAAATTTAGCATAAAGGCTCAAAAAACCTCTCACATCCGGACTTGTAAAAAGCAAGTATTGCAAAAAAATTTGCAATACTGCTACAGTGCAGAATTGCACTGTAGCACCCAAAAAAAAAAAAAACTAATATTTTATTCGGTTTTCACTTTGTCAATTCCTCTCTCTCTCTCACCAGTCACACTCTCATCTCCTCTCTCTAGCTTTTTTTCTTTTTCTTCTTTTTCAGTTCACTCATTCACAAACGACGTGGAGCTATGAGCGTTAACAGTAGATTGGATCGGAGGGGAGGTGGAGAAGCACCAAGCCACAAATGAAGAGAGCGATGAGAGCGGGTTTTGCAGTGATGTTGGTGGCGTTTTTTTTTTTTTTTTTTTTTTTCGCCGATCTAGGTTGATATGGATGATGGAGAATAAAGGAATGGAGTTGTGTGGAAGAAGGTGAAAAGTAAAGTTAATGGAGGAGTCTGGAAGGTAGCGTGTGGAGGAGAAAATTGGGAAAAAACAACAAAAGAAAAAATATATTTTATTATGTAGATATATTATTTTAATGAGTAGAATAAGAAAATAAAAATTATAATGCTGGATGTATTATAAAATGATATTGTATAATTGATAAAGTGGGTTTTTGAGATGGTAAAATAGAATATAATAAAATTTGTTGATGTGAATGCTCTAAGGGTAAAAAAAAAAAAAAAAAAAGAATGGAGTGAGTCAATGAACATATATTCAACATTGTAAATTAATATGAATATGCATCAATCTTTTAATATTGACATATCAATGCATCCCACTGCCGAATGCACCCATTGATTTGTTAATATTTTTTTATTTTTTTTTTTGGTAAAAAGGGTATTTGTTAATGTTGACATTAATTTTGACGGTGCAAACTGCAAATTAATCTCGAATTACGCTTTAGATTCCACATATTTATAATCTAAAGAGGACATTACAAATGACGTCATAGTTTCTACCGAACATGCAATTAACCTATATGTAAAGAGGACATTACAAATGACGTCAAATTTTCTACCGAACATGCAATTAACCGATATGTTTGTTGTTTCTCAAAAAAAAAAAAAAAAAAAAAAATTGTAATAAGATAAACTGCACCCACACATAAGAAATAAATAAATAAATAAATAAAAAACTGCACCCACACCCTCTATGGTTTAATATAATTTTTGTGCTCATCAAAAAAACAAAATATATATATATATATATATATATATATATATAAAATATTTGTGACAGAATGCTTTATATAATTTTTAGGATAAATTACAAAGTATTCTTCTAAAATTTGGGATTATTTGAATTTTACATACTCAAGTTTACCTCTATTAACAAAAGTAACATCTCCATTAGTGGACTTGCCTACATGATGGCCATTAAGTGACATGCTGGTGCCTGATGTATAATTTTTTTGCCATGTAGGCAGGGTACTTTTGCTAGTAGAGGTAAACTTTAAGATGTAAAATTCAAGCAAACTCAAACTTTAAGTCTCATTTGGGAGGAGAGCATGGAATGAAATGGAATGGAAATGAATGAAAAGAATAATTTTATAATATCCTTCCCTTCTCTTGTTTGAGAGTTTTAATGGAGAGAATGAAATGTCTATTTTCTTGTTTGGGAGTTTAAGTGGGAGAGAATGGAATGGATAGGAGGGAACACCCATTCCTATCTATTCTCTTAAAATCTCATATTTTCATTCCCCCCGAAATTGGGAGGAATGGGAGGGAATAGAATTAGATTTAATGAATTTTTTACTAAAACTCCCAAAATACCCCTATATAGTCAACCCTTTATTTTAAAATAGAGGTCTAATAGTAATATTTTCATAAAATGATTCCATTACATTCCCTCCATATTACTTCCAAACAAGATTACTTACATTCCATTCATTTTCATTCATTTCTATTCCTTTCCCTTACTTAAATACATTCCATTCATTTCCATTCTTTTATGATTATTCCATTTCATTCCCTTATAAACTCCCAAACGAATTAGGGATATACTTTGCAACTTAGCATTTAAAGTACAAAAAACTTGAAATTACACATGAGATAATTATTGATATTTGATAGTATTAAAATTTTGCATGCATGACAAGTATAAGGAGAGAATGTAATTCTATATTGAATTTTTTTTTTTTTTTTTAAATTTATTGAGTTGTGTAATGTTGCAAAATATTAACACAGGTATAACTTAAATTTCATGTTGATTTGTTGAAATATTCCTTAAAAGAAAAAAAAAAAGAATGATGTAACATTAACACATAAAAGATTAGACCAAATGTAACTTAAATTTATCATTTTTCCCATAAAGTGTAAATTACAAAGTACACTCCTAAAGTTTGAGATAATTTAGATTTTACACCCTAAAATTTGCCTCCATTTGTAAAAACAGCCCCTCCGTTAGTGGACTCGCTTACATGGTCATCAAGTGACACGCTAGCTTCTAAAGTGTCTTTTTTTTTTGTTGCCGTGTAGGTGAGTCCACTAGCGAAAAGGGTTGCTTTTGCTAATGGAGGTAGCACAAAATGTACACCCTTTATGTTTTAATGCAATTCTAACAAGATAGTGGTAGAAGCTATAACCCCTTCTTCTCTCCCCTATTTGTTTTGTTTCTATAAAAAGATTTATAAAAAAAAAAAAAAAAAATATCTCCTTGCTTTTAAAATTTCTAATTACCAATGCACACCCTTAGTGCGATGGTCACTCCACAAGTATATGTGCTTATGGGGTATGGGGGGCAAAGATCGAGGTTCAAGTCTCCAAGAGGGAATTTCACACACGTATACACTTAGATTAGGCTAGAGTAGAATTTCTATCTTATATTGAAAAAATATATATAATTAAACTCTCTATTGTATCTGATTGTCATAAACAACTACTTCTATCCACTTTCAATTTGAATCATTAATAAAATTTAAGTCACATTAGAGCATTCTCGTTTGATTTTGCATATCTCATCAAAATACAAAATAGATGATACTTTTCACTAAAATTGCACACAAAAAAACTCCCCACATCCAGTGTGTCCTTTTACACAAGCAAAATAGCAACATATATATATATATATATATATATATCTCTTTTATTCTCTCTCTCTCTCTCTCTCTCTCTCTCTCATCGGGTTGCAGTGTATTGGTTGTGGATTGCAATGGTCACAAATCGATGCGTTGGTTGTGGGCCTCATTGTTATTGGTGGCAATTATGTATCAGCCTGGGCGATTGAGTTTTGTGATGTTGGTGGTGGTTGAGTGGCTAGTTTTGGCCATTGAATTTGGTGGTTGTCGTGGCCAGATTTTGGCCGTGGGTTTTGGTAATGTGGGTTTAATATATTATTTTAATGGGGTATGTGAAAGTTGTTGTGTGATTGTGTGTGATGATTGAATGATGAGCAGAAGCATGAAAGAGAGAGCACATATAAAGGTTTACATGGTTTGGCCTACGTCCACTATGAGAAAGCCCTTGACATTTACATATTATATTAATAATTGTGTTACAATGTACCCAATATAGAGTTTATATACTAGAGAATATTTGACTAACCCTAGGCTAACCATAGACTAACCTAAGGTTAATATGCTTATGATTCAAAATTACATGAGCCTATAATTGGTTTGGGCCACTTTGGCCATAATGTGTCTAACATGATGAATTGTAAAATAAAGGTTGGGATGTGGGGTGTATTGTCAAGTGGGAATGTAAAAAAAAAAAATATTTGGGGAGTTAAATGGTGTTTTGAGGAGATGAAATGTATATTTTTTGCATTCATGGATGGGAATGCTCTAAGGTACTCTTGAAATTGAACATATGAAGTCAACATTTAGTGGTAAGAATCACTATTAGTTTGGAGTGATGCACAAGTATGGGATTCAAAAGGGGTTAGCTTAGTGATTCCTAAAACTTCATGGTATTTATAAAATATTGGATTCGAAACCTCTTAACAGCATCTTGAGGCTACCCTCGAGAAATTCTCCCTGTAATTATATGGTGTATGTGGGACAAGGGGACTGTATACACTTGGAAGAATAGTCAAATACTCGAAAAGATCTAAATACCCTTATTTTAAAAAAATGATTAAAAAAACACTTGTATCCCTGTTGAACTGCCCTAGTAAAAGGTGTTCATAAAAAATTAGAATTAATAAATCCTTATTCTTGTAACATTAAGAAAAAAAAATAACTGTTCAATAATAAATGTTTGTGATTTATTATTAGAATTAATTTTAATTATCAACCAATGATAATCTATATATGATCTAATACAAGAAAGCCTAAGCACATAAGACATGATGGGGTTGGTGGGTTAGGGCACTAGCAGAACGCAATTCACGTCTCGTGAATTTACCATGGTCCATGGAGGTGAGGTGACGGCTCCCTATTTTAAACAAGATGGAGAGAGGGAGCAAGTTGATGATAAGAAAGTGAATTTGGAATGAAAAATAAATACCATTCATTAGAGCATGCCAACAGAATAGCAATGTATCATTTTGTCTAAATTTTGGAGAGTGACACCCAAAAATTCATCCCAACATATTAACATATTAAGGGTACGTTTGGTTCACTGAATGTAAATTACACTAAGAATAATAATCTTTATTACTAGAAATAAAAGACATTGTAATGGAATAACTATTACTATCCATAAGTTTAGTTGTTACATATGGAAATCTTATAAAAGATGATATATAAAGAAATATTATATTTTGGAAAATATATTAATTTTAAAACCTATTATATACACTAAAATTCATCCCCTACATATTAATATATTAAGGGTACGCTTGGTTCATTGAATGTAAATTATACTAAGAATAATAATCTTTATTACTGGGAATAAAAGATGTTAGAGGACTTTCGTCTCGGCCCCCAATCAAGTATTGTCCCCTTTGGAAATGGCATTGAGCCTTAGTCCTCAAGAATTTGCTCAATCCCACATCGGAGAGAGACGCCTCTCATCCTTAGACCAAAGGCTTATAAGGCATGGGTGGGAGGCGTCTCTCTCCGATGTGGGATTGAACAAATCCTTGAGGACGAAGACTCAACGCTATTTCCAAAGAGGACAATACCTGATTGGGGGCCTAGACGAAAGTCTTCCCACAGAAAACATTGTAATGAAATAACTATTACTATCCATAAATTTAGTTATTATATATGGAAATCATATAAAAGGTGATTGTAAGGACCAGGTTGGAGATCCCAGCCCACTACACGGGTGGACTTAGGCCTAAAAAGCCCAAAACAATGAATTTGTAGAGAAATGGGTTGGAAAACTAGGCTTTAGTTGATCAAACAAATGTTGGAATAGATTCAAATGATAAAAGAATGAAAAGAAATAAGGTTGTATTGAAGAAAAATCATCCTCGGCAAGGTCCGAGGTGATCTGTTCTTGTATTTTATTCTCAAATCAAGTTATAAGTTTGGTTCCTGAACGCTACAGTGTTTCTTCCTCCCCCTCTCCTCCTTTTTTCTTGTTGCCACAATCTTCTTTTATACTCTCCTCTCTTTTTCCTTCCCACCTTACACGTGCATGCCAGAAGGTTGGTGTTGATACTTATCCCATCAACCCATCTTCTAAGTCATGATGCAGTAGCTGTAAGGCTAAAACATACTGTTCAGGTATCATCTCCACATTAATGTGGCCAGAGAGTTAGCTGCAGTGCATTTAATGTGGAGGTAGCAGCTTTCCCTGGAGATACTACATGATCACGTTTTGTCCTATTCACCTGTAGTACTTATCTTCTCATATGAAATGGTATGAAAGGTTGCCTTTGTCGGTAAAACACTTCTTAGTACCTCGGCCTTGGTTAATCAAGGAAGGGTTCGTCCTCGGTGTAGTTTTTTGGACTGTTACGATCAACACTGTCTTCTTTGCCTACAACTGTAGGCCTCTATGACACCACGTGTTTGTCCTCGGACATGTCCTCATCCTCGGTTTGGGCCTCGGGCCCGATACATATGTGGATGAGTATCTTTGGACCCTCCGCCCCACAATGATGTATAAAGAAATATTATATTTTGGAAATATATTAATTTTAAAACCTATTATATGCACTAAGGAATAACTATTATATCCATTTTAAAGAGAAATAGTTATTCTTCAATTTAAAGAATAGTTATTCCAATGTAATAACTAATCCATGTAATAAAGATGCAACCAAATAACCGAATTGCTATTACACATGAATAACTATTCTAGTATAGGAGCTATTACAGCATACCAAACATACTTTAAGTATATGTTTGAGATTTGCTTAAAAATTTTTGTTTTTAGTTTTTGTCTTAGGGTTTTTGAAAATAATATAATTTTTAGTTTTTTTGTGATATAAGTTTTGTTTTTTCCTTTCACTCTAAATAAATTAATTTTTAGTTTTTTTTAAATAAACTAATTTTTAGGTTTTTGTATCAAAATTAACATAAAAGTTACCATAAAATATATATTTTGATAAACATTGTGCAAAAAACTACAAAAAAATAAGCAAAAGTAAACAACACTAAGTATTCTATTTGGGTTATATATATATATATATATATATATATATATATTCACAGGACTCTTCACACCTAGAATGTCACTTAGATGAGCATTAAATTTTGTCCAAATAAATAATTGAGACAACTTGATAAAATATTTAGTTATTACTTATTAGTAAACTCATTTTCGCATCTCTCTCTCTCTCTCTCTCTCTCTCTCTCTCATTGCTCACACCCCGTCCAATCTACTGTTCACACTCGGCCCTAAATAAACCTTTATATATATATATATATATATATATATATATTAACAGGACTCTTCACACCTAGAATGTCACTTAGATTAGCATATATATATATATATATTAACAGGACTCTTCACACCTAGAATGTCACTTAGATTAGCATTAAATTTTGTCCAAATAAATAATTGAGACAACTTGATAAAATATTTAGTTATTAGTAAACTCATTTTCGCATCTCTCACTCTCTCACTCTCTCATTGCTCACACCCCGTCCAATCTACTGTTCACACTCGGCCCTAAACAAACCTTTATTTGCTGCTCTTGCCTCCTCGATCCTCACCATTCAATATAACGTATTTAAGGCTCTCGTGACTTTCTTAATAGGTCTCTATTCGACTCAACGACCAGTATGAGTCACGTATGCTAACAATTTTTGAGAACTTATCTGCTTGAGAGTTGAGATTCGCAAGCATATTTGAGAAAGGCAATGTCTAAGCGATACATTTTAGTGCATTTAGTATGCGTTTGGCTCTAAATTAAAAAATCAGTTTATTTTACTATTCAACTTTCTTTTCCTACTATTTATGGGTTTCACTGCACTTTTTGGTACTATTCATGGGTCCTACTATACTATTTCAGCTAACTTTTACCTTTATTTACAGTACTTTTACTTTTATCTACAGTACTTTTAGCAAAAAATTTTCAATTTTAGCAAAATAAGTAAATCCCAAACAGATCCTTAATATATATTGTGGGGCCAGTTAGCCAGACAGTCCTGGCCCACTTCGTACTGGGCCTAAGGCCCACGCCGAGGAGGTATTCCCGTGGGCCCATGCCGAGGAGGTATTGAGGATCCGAGGATGAAAGTAAGAAGCCCACTTGCCCAAGAAGTATCGCCGAGGACGATTCTGTCCTCGGACAGTCGAGACCATTAAAGGGAGGAGCAATACACCATCAAGGGGAGTCTCCAGAGCGTCTCAAGAGAAAGAAACGGTATAGCGTGGCAGCCACAGAAGCAGGTTGAAGGAGCAGTTCAGGGAGGAACTGTCACCTCCGCATTAAATGACCACAACTAACGTTCTGGCCGCATTAATGAGGAAAAGACCCCTGAACAATGCAGCCTTGGTTGCTGCAACCCATAGAAAGAATGGGAAAACGGCTGATGGGACAAGCACTCAAGTGATGGCCTGCTTGATTAATAAATGGAGGGCTACGATCAACTAAAAGGGGATATATAATGTAAGAAGTCCTTCTCGAATGGGGGATGGAGAACATCAGAGCAACTGGTATGACCATAAAAAGTCTTAGTAACAAAGAGCAAAGGAGATAAAAGCTACCACCCCTGAAGTGGAGGGCCGAGGACAGATTTTCACACTTTAGTCCACTTGTAACCATGTTTAGTTGCTATAATCCTCACTAGGGCCTAATTCTTCTACCCACGCTCTACAAATTTATTGTATTGGGCTAATCGGGTTAGAATCCATTCACCCA
Organism: Quercus ilex subsp. ballota; assembly: GCA_032727855.1. Classification (NCBI taxonomy): domain Eukaryota; kingdom Viridiplantae; phylum Streptophyta; class Magnoliopsida; order Fagales; family Fagaceae; genus Quercus; species Quercus ilex. Next base: position 70,149,914 of record CM064915.1, read on the forward strand.
ATAATGACTGTGCTCAAATCCGGTCCCTACATATATATATATATATATATATATATCAATTAATTATGATTTATTCAACTAACTATATTATATTTTTTTGGGTTCATAAACCGTTCGTTTTGTTTTTTGATACGCAAAATTGCTTATTAAATTTTTGTATTTATATTTAATTAACATCTCTTTAATAGGTTGTTAGAAAAATTCATTGTCAATGCTTATTTGGCATACTTATAATTTTTTTTAATTAAATTGTTCATGATTTCAATTGGGTTGGATTTCTATTGGCTCTATATTTTAGGAACATTTTTAAAGGTGGGGGAAAGAATGAAAACCCTATATATATATATATATATATATATTTTTTTTTTTTCCTTTTAAAATAATTAATTATCATTTTACGATTTGGAAAATTTTTGTATGATTTTGGGGGCCTTGGGACCCTTTGTAAATTTTATGGACATGTGAGGCCTTAGGCCTAGGCCTAGAGATGGCCATGGAGAAAAGAGAACCTCTTTTGGTGTTTGACCATTGGATAGATAGAATAAAGAGTGAATGAATAAAGAATATTTAAATAGAATAGACAAAGAATTGAGAGTCTATGAAAAATTATATATATATATATATATATATATATATATATATATATATATATATATATTATGAACTAAAAAATGGGTAGAGAGTGGCAACTTAAGTTGGCGTCTTCCACCTGAACATGGCTATAGTGACACTCTACCTGCTAGGTCCAGGCCTGCAGGAGCAGAGGATCCGGGTGAGAATTTAGAAGCTTAGTGTGGGGCCTGTGGGCCTGATGACCTCGACCCACTTTACATCCGGCCCAGGGCCCATGCCGAGGAAGAAGGATCTTCCGAGGACGATGTATGAAGGCCTAAGCTTTAGAAATCCCCGCCGAGGATAACTCTGTCCTCAGTGGACTGAGACTAACTCCAGGTGGGGGAACAGGCCCAGGACAGGTTGTCACCTCCACACTAAATGTGCTCACCTAACTCTCTGGCCGCACTAATGGAGATGTGACTCGTGAACAGGGCAACCTTGGTTATTACAAATCACTTGAGTATTGATGATGCAGCTGATGGGACGGACAGTCAGAAGGGAAAGTGCATGGATGATCAACAGATGGAAGAAAGAGATAGGGAGAGGAGGACTATATAAGATGAACCAACAGAGCAGTTAAGGAGGGGGGAAAAAAGAGAGAAAAATGAGAAAGGAAGGACAAATATTAACCTCCTCGGATCAATGCCAAAGAGCAGTAATCAAGTGGAACTTGGATGCTCCGGCCTTCAGCGGTGATGAGTACATCATTTGGGCTCCGTTCGTCTGCAAGAGCCAATTTCTTCAACCCACTCTCTAGAAATGTATTGTTTGGGGCTTATTGGGTCATTTTCCTTCTGATTTCAGATGGGCCTTTCCAAATTGAGTCCCTACAATTGGTGCCGTCTGTGGGAAAGAAATTTATGCACTAGCAGGCGCAACGGACAATCGTTCCTAAGTAGCTAGTTTACGGAAAGTTTGCAACAACGCGTTTGTAAAAAAAAAAAAAAAAAAACCATTGCAGAAAAGTAGAAGATTCAAAGGAAAAGAGAAGAAAACTGGCAGTATTTTATTAAATGAAAAGGAAATACAAGATACAAACAAAGGCTCAGACAGGCTTGTTTTAAAGCCAATTCTACAAACAAAGGCCCGGACGAGCTTGTTCTAAAGCTAACTAAAGGGAAGGGGGCTGAGGCAGGCCTGTTTTAAGGCTACCAACAACGCCCAAGCCAGTGCGGTGATGCTGGCACGAAGAGAGGAGCAGATGCAAGGGCGCCTGACGGCCCTTCCCTACGATGTTCCTTGATTCTCTTCCAGCCCCACGGTGGTTGACCGTTGGAGACGGCAACACTCGGGCACCAGACATGACGTAATCTTGCACACCTCCACCGATGTGGGTGCGCCTCGCGGAAGAGCGTTATGTACTTCAGGGACCTGCCTTTTGGCCGCTATGCGCGGCACCATCAGGATGACGCCCAAACTTTGCCGCGCCGGAGATCTGACAAGGGCTATAGCCACAACGGCTCTCGATCGAGGGAAGAGGACCTTTGGCCTGTGTGCCCTCACTCTCATCCAAGGCCGTTCCATTTCTCCAAACTCTTATCACAATTCTGGCAGGGTTATAGAGGGGGCTCTGAAAGGTCAGGAGACATGTTTCGTGGTGTGTTAGTGGGTTCGTGGAGCGTAGAAGGACATTTCCCCCCATATAGCCTTAAATAGAGGGTGAAGATTGATAGGAATTGATCTACGCAGAATCCGAAATAAGGATTATCGGCGACATTAGACAGAACCAAGGTCTTGCATGGTCCTCGGACCCAAACCTATGGGGAAACTAGCTACTTGCAGAAGAACAAAAGTGTTAGACAGAACCAAGGTCTTGCATGGTCTTCAGACTTAAACCTATGAGGAAACTAACCACTCAAATATACCTGGGTACTAGACAGAACCAAGGTCTTGCATGATCCTCAGACCCAAACCTATGGAGAAACTAGCTACTTACAGAAGAACAGAAGTGTTAGACAGAACCAAGGTCTTGCATGGTCCTCGGACTCAAACCTATAGGGAAACTAACCACTCATATATACCTAGGTACTAGACAGAACAAGGTCTTGCATGGTCCTCGGACCCAAACCTATGGGGAAACTAGCTACTTACAGAAGAACAAAAGTGTTAAACAGAACCAAGGTCTTGCATGGTCTTCAGACTCAAACCTATGGGGAAACTAACCACTCAAATATACCTGGGTACTAGACAGAACCAAGGTCTTGCATGGTCCTCGGACCCAAACCTATGGGGAAACTAGTTACTTACAGAAGAACAAAAGTGTTAGACAGAACCAAGGTCTTGCATGGTCCTCGGACTCAAACCTATGGGGAAACTAATTATTCAAATATACCTGGGTACTAGACAGAACCAAGGTCTTGCATGGTCCTCGGACCCAAACCTATGGGGAAACTAGCTACTTACAGAAAAACAGAAGTGTTAGACAGAACCAAGGTCTTGCATGGTCCTCGGACTCAAACCTATGGGAAAACTAACCACTCAAAATATACTTGGGTACTAGACAGAACCAAGGTCTTGCATGGTCCTCGGACCCAAACCTATGGGGAAACTAGCTACTTACAGAAGAACAGAAGTGTTAGACAGAACCAAGGTCTTGCATGGTCCTCGGACTCAAACCTATGGGGAAACTAACCACTCATATATACCTGGGTACTAGACAGAACCAAGGTCTTGCATGGTCCTCGGACCCAAACCTATGGGGAAACTAGTTACTTACAGAAGAACAGAAGTGTTAGACAGAACCAAGGTCTTGCATGGTCCTCGGACTCAAACCTATGGGGAAACTAACTACTCAAATATACCTGGGTACTAGACAGAACCAAGGTCTTGCATGGTCCTCGGACCCAAACCTATGAGGAAACTAGCTACTTACAGAAAAACAGAAGTGTTAGACAGAACCAAGGTCTTGCATGGTCCTCGGACTCAAACCTATGGGGAAACTAACCACTCAAAATATACTTAGGTACTAGACAGAACCAAGGTCTTGCATGGTCCTCGGAGCCAAACCTATGGGGAAACTAGCTACTTACAGAAGAACAGAAGTGTTAGACAGAACCAAGGTCTTGCATGGTCCTCAGACTCAAACCTATGGGGAAACTAACCACTCAAATATACCTAGGTACTAGACAAAACCAAGGTCTTGCATGGTCTTCGGACCCAAACCTATGGGAAAACTAGCTTCTTACGGAAGAACAGAAGTGTTAGACTGAACCAAGGTCTTGTATGGTCCTCGGACTCAGACCTATGGGAAAGTTAGCTATTTGCAGAAGAATAAAAGCGTTAGATGGAACCGAGTTGTGGTATGGTCCTTAGATACAAACTTGAAGGACAGCTGATTGTCTCATGAGACTAAATCCAGAACGGAACCAAGGTATTGAGCAAAACATTAAAGTATAATGAGTCAAAGGAAGCACCAGTCAAAGAAACAAAAGAAAACTATTGAATATATATTTCAAATAGAAAATATGTAGTTTCGTTACAATGTCGCCATGGCAAAAAAAAAAAAAAAAAAAAACGAATAAGCGTGTCCCATGCCATCGAAACGGGGTGGCCCAACGAAATGGCTTACTCCCCCAACTCGGTGGGCAGCTTATCTTGAGGAGCCTATTGAAAGGCTTCGACTAACTCCTAGGGACCCTGACTCTAAGGGGCTACTTCAGAGGACCCTTCCACGGTAGGAGGGATCTGGGGGGCAGTGAGTGTGGCTTGGGAGTCAGCAGGAAGCCTCATCGCATATTGGGGCACTTCTTGACTGCCAGTTCCAACGCTCTACGGGGCTCAGCCTCCTCAAAAGGTCTGTCAGCTGAAGATGTGTCCTCGGCAGTTTTGGTCAGACTTTCACTTGCCGCTGCTAATGCAGACTCTTCCTCGGAAGTAGTGGGGACAACCTCGCGAATTGCGGGGGGGTAATATACTCTCGCGGCCCTCCTAAGGTCAGACGAGGCATCAACTCCCGCTTGGTTGAGGGCTTCATTCCAGGTCTGGGAACAAAAGCGCCTGCACACTTCAAGGACTTGAGCCTTGAAGGTAGCTTCAGTCTTGGCCACCCCCTCAGCAAAGGCCTCCTCCTCCGCCTGTTCTACGGAACGCTCAGCGTCTGTTCTCGCAAACTCAGCCAGTTCTTTGGCCCTCACGGCCTCGTCCCTGGCATACTCGGTAATACCCTTTGTCCAGACCGCCTCGGCCAACTTTTTCTTCAGGTCGGCGATATCCTCTTTGGCAGCCCGCAATTGGCCCTCGACATCCTGCAAGCGCTTTGTCTGATCCTCGGCCTGCCCAGTAGCCGCGGCTAGGTCAGAGGCCGCACTATCTCTAGCCTTTGTCATCTCCTCCAGATTTTCAATAGCCTTCTTGAGATCTGCCTCAGATCTCTTAAGGGTACTTGCAGCCTTCAAGAACTTGTCGCGCTCCGTCGCCAGAGCGTTACTCTAGCCGTCGACCTCCTCATCCAGCCTGAAAACAGCCTGGATAGCCTGCCAACCAAAACAGATACGCCGTAAAGGGGAGGGGAGGTGCTAGGCAATAAAATTCAAACGAAATAAACAAGTACCAGAGGTCCTACCATGCCCAGGTATCTCTTGATGATGCTGGCAACCTCTGATCCCCTCATACTCCTAAGCTCAGCCATGTCAACGGGAAGGAGAAGGGACCTCTCCAGGGTATCGGCTATACGAGCCCCCTCACCTCCTCGGAAATCCCGGATAGTAGCGTCATCCATCAAAGGTTTTCCATGGAGCATGGCAGCGGGTAGCCAGGCCTGGGGCTAGGACTGTTGAACGATTTCTTTCCCTTTTTGCTGACCACCCAGCCTCAGTTGTTTAGAGGGTCGTCGGGCTTCATCCTCCTCTGGAGAAGGATGGGATCTGTCCCCATCCACTGGGTCTTTGCCCTTGGGAGGCCTCTTCCTTTTCGGCTCGGGGGACTCAGGCCGGGATTTCGAGATTGGCGGGATGTATGAAGACCTGGTCTGCGCAGAGGAAGGCTGAGAGCCGGGTAGAGGAGGCTTAGGTTGTGACGCCCTCGGCACCCCTTTCCCAGACTTGCCCTCAAGCAAGTCAAGAAGGCTGATTGGGGGCTGTCTCCTAGGACCCATCTCAGCTTGGGTACCAACCCTCGGGGGCTGAAGATCGGCTTCGGACAAGTGGGGGTCCCCTAGATCACCGGAGGGATCCTCGGGTTGATCAGCTCGGTCAAATACACTGAATTCGTCCTCAGACGAGCTTAGTTCAACCACTTCCTCTCTTTCCTCTGAGCTCCCTTCCTCGGCCTCTGCCGCTTTATGGGACGAGGAAGAGCCTGCCAACGGAATGCCTTCCGGAGTAGAAGATCCTTCGAAAAACGCAAAACCGTCCTCTACCACAGTGATTTGCCTAAGCCGAGGATCACGAGCTCTGATAACATGCTTTGGAATCAGGAATGACTTATGGGCTGGACTGCATCCGAGGATCTTGTGGGCGGCTCTAATCTGGTTATCAGCCTCGTTCAGAAAAAGCTCCGCCCTAAGAACGGTTTCCAAATCCTCCTTATTGACCAGATGAAAATGACGCGCGAAGACGTGCGGATCTGCAGAAAGATAAACCAAACTCCTATGATCAACCAGCCAAAGAAGATATACGACAAAGAAAAAATAAAGGTTTCTGGACGGCCTCCTACTTCGGATACCCTACCTGGCCCTCCCTCTACTGTTGGGCAGTGGAGACCGTCATGCCATTCCCCCGACACAATGAGAAAATCTTGGGTCAACCCCTTACTAGAATCGGGGAGGCACTAGATAAGCCGGACCCTATCATCCTTCGTTTTCATATAATACGATTTACCCTTTAGGTGCTGAAGATTGTAACACCAATTTACATCATGGTGGGTTAATTTCAACCCCATCTTCTCATTCAATGCGTCTACGCACCCTAATATCCTAAATACATTAATGGCACACTGGGTAGGAGCCAGCCGAAAATGCCTAAGGTAACCGCTCGTCACTGGCCCCATAGGGATTCTCATGCCTCCCTCTACGAAGGCGACTATGGGAATCACAACTTCACCTTTGTTCCTCTTAATATACCACTCTCCCTCCTCGCAATACCTTAGACCCACATTACGGGGTATCCCATAATCAACAATGAACTTCTCCATCATTTCTTTAGACTCAACTAATTTCTTAAATTTACCCATTCCTAGGGATTGCTAAAGGACCCAAGAAAGGGAAGGAGAGAAAGGAACCAAAGAAAATTCAGTGCTACAGAGAGAAGAAGACTTACGGAAATGGTGAGACTCTTCTCGGGCAAACTTTTTACGCTGGAAAGGGGCGCTTGTCAATGTGGAAACATGACCAAATTCAGAATATATGCACCGAAGTTCGTAAGCACGCAAATGAGGAGGCCAAGCGGTTCAAACGAATATTTATATCCCCAATTAAAGTTAACCAAGTGTAACTTCCTGCCCATAAAAGCAGGAAATCCCTGCCAAGTGATTACCATCACACTGTTGGAAGTGGGAAACATGGAGCCGCTAAAATTTAATGCAAACGCGCACTGAGTCTCGAAGCTCCAGAAACTTACATTGGGTAGGCAAAAAGACTCCAACGCTGACGTGGACCGAGGTTGGGTGAATTATGTAGAGGGCCCTGGGATATCAAAACCCTCCTCCCCGTCCGAAGATACGGACAGCAAGGTTTTGAGGGGCTATTGTGGGGCCTGTGGGCCTGGTGACCTTGGCCCACTTTACATCCGGCCCAAGACCCATGCCGAGGAAAAAGGATCGTCCGAGGACGATGTATGAAGGCCTAAGCTTTAGAAATCCCTAACTCTGTCCTCGGTGGACTGAGACTAACTCTAGGTGGGGGAACAGGCCCAGGACAGGTTGTCACCTCCACACTAAATGCACTCACCTAACTCTCTGGCCGCACTAATGGAGATGTGACTCGTGAACAGGGCAACCTTGGTTATTACAAATCACTTGAGTACTGATGATGCAGCTGATGAGACGGACAGTCAGAAGGGAAAGCGCATGGATGATCAACAGATGGAAGAAAGAGATAGGGAGAGGAGGACTATATAAGACAGAGCAGTTAAGGAGGGGGGGGGGAAAGAGAGAAAAAGGAGAAAGGAGGGACAAATATTAACCTAGTCGGATCAATGCCGAGGAGCAATAATCAAGTGGAACTTGGATGCTCCGGCCTTCAGCGGTGATGAGTACATCATTTGGGCTTCGTTCGTCTGCAAGGGCCAATTTCTTCAACCCACTCTCTAGAAATGTATTGTTTGGGACTTATTGGGTCATTTTCCTTCTGATTTCAGATGGGCCTTTCCAAATTGAGTCCCTACACTTAGGTAGATAAAAAGTGTGATTTTAGAAGCTTAGGTATATTTATTTAAAGCTTAGGTAGATAGAAAGTGTGATTTTAGATAAAATTGGGTAAAATTTTAAAGATGTTGTAAGAAAAATCCATGTAAAGCATATACATCTCACTCTATAAATCATCATTTTAGTTGAGTTATAGTTAGTCACATCCAAAATTGCTTCTAAAGCTAGTCACTCTTTCAATCTCTTTTTTTTCCCCACTAATATTCCACCTCAGCTCTGCCCAACAGATTTAAAAAAAAAAACAAAAACAAAAACAAAAAAACAAAAACACAAAAACAAAAACAAAAAACAAACAAACAAAGAAAACAACAACAACAACACAATTACTAATTTAAAAAATCCTCTCCCCATCTCTACTTCTCTCCTCGTCTTATCTTCATCTCAACTCCAATAAGTTCTTAAACGCTCAAAACAACATCATAGCAATGGAGCTCATGAATAGACGGGTGTAGCTCGGATGATAGAATTGCGAACGAATCTAAAGTCGAAAATGAAGTAATTTCTAATTTTTCTAAAGTAGTCAATAAAATTAAAAAAACAAAACAAAAAATTTACTTTATGTCGCCTTAAAATATTTAAATTATAAAATAAACGTTTATCCCTAATTAATGTGCAAATTTTATTTACTAAGCTAAGGCAAAAGGGGGAGGGTATTTGGTGTATAATCTCTTTAAAAAATCAAGGCTCACATAGAATTTTGTAAATTTTTAAATATATTATCATACTCTTAATATTTCTTTTTCTTTTTCTCTCTCTCATTTTACTCTTGAGTTATATATCTTATAATAATAATAATAATAATTATATATATATATATATATATTTACTTGTTTGAAACATGTGTTTAGTAACTCAAAATTATGAAGTATTTTGAACATAACAATAATTATATTAAATTTCAATTCTAACACTATGCACCAAAAATTATATTAATAGTTATAATATACATTCATATTATATTTTCTGTGTCAATTTTTTTCTTTTTTACTTGCAGCACAATCTATTTTTTTAATTAATTTTGTCATCAAAAATTTTTTTTTTGAATTTTTTTCCTTGAACTAAAATTCGTTTTTTTTTTCTTATATATATATAAAAATAAAAAATAAATAAAAACTAGTCTTTCATGTTAGTCTCCACGGGTAATCACTCTCTTACCCTTTTATTAATAAAAGGATATATTGATTAACAAAATAATATTCCTAAAAAAAGGAGAATAATAAAACTAGTACTTAATATATAAAATAATCCATCTCAAAAAAGAAAATATATAAAAAAAATAAAACTTGTACCTAAAATTAAAATAAATAAATAAAACTCTTAAAACAAGTCAAAATGAACACAGTTATAAGATAAATAAAAACATACATATCTATGCCAAGCAATAGTGGAGTGCAGAAGTCTTCCCCATGGGAATTGGTAACTCAATGCCGACAAGTAGGGTCAAGAGTCTTTTAGGTGATGTCAGTTTTAACGGGATCGGCCGATTGGGTTTTTCTCTCTTTCTTTCTCAATGAATTTAGGAGTGGTCCCTGGCCTCCTGGCCTAGAGTAGCACAGTAAAAAAAAAAAAAAAAAAAAAAGGAGGATAGGAAAGATGCTGGGATGAGACCCTCTGAGTCTGGGGTGAGTCAATAATAAAAGATTTAAAAATGGCTAGCTGGCGTGGCTAGTTGTTAAATTAAGGAGTGAGGACCACCTCTATGTTCCTCCCTCTCAAGAAGAAAAGGATAGCTAGCTGTTTTTGAACTGTCAGGATATATGATGAGTTTGGGCTGGGCGCGACCATGGGCCATGGGTGTGGACTGGTGAGCATAAGATCAAAGTACGGAGGAGTTGAAGACCACCGAAAACATATCAAATACTTTGTAGCAAATCAAATAAAGTTTAGACCAAGTACACTTCCAGCTAGCTCTCTCTCTCGGTAGCCTTATCATGCTTCCTGCTAAACACTACAAACTATGCTCATATAATTGGATGTACCACAAAAGGGGCCGCGCCGTCCTTTAGCCATACCACACCCGCGTGCTTCTTTTTAGTTTTCCTTACATAATGCAACCCAAGAATCCCTTTTGTCAATAGCTGTGTACAGCTTTTAAAGCCTCACCTTTTCAAATGTATAGCCTTCTTTCTTTCTTTCTTTCTTTCTTTTTATACAAATCTTCTACCAACAATTATTATTAGTAACAAGTCAATTAAATTGGTGCCAAACGGACATAAAATTGTCATCTCTTTCGCTTGCTTTAAGTTTGAAATTCCAAGTTTTAGTGTCAAAACTCTTAAATGAATTATTTCAACGGCCGGTGAAGTATCAAATTTAGGTTCAATAACTTTTTTTTTTTTTTTTGAGAAAGTTTTAACCTATGGCGTCCGTTCCTGATAATAACTCTTTATTATCAGACTAAGATACCAATTATCAGTAACTTAGATGTAGTACATTAAACTTTTTAATTAAAGTCAATAATTTTTTAACTCAACTCCCTCCCCTAACTATCAATTTATCCACTTCGAATACTTTATTGTATTGATTCTCCAAAAAAAAAAACTTTATTGTATTAACCAATAAAACACAAAATTTTTTTTTCAATGACAATTAAATTCAAAACAATTAATTGTTTGTAAATTTAATTGAGAAATCCTATATATTGCAATTACCCGTTAATAAAACAACATAAATGTGCTTGTTTATTTTTCAAAATAACACCCAAATGAGTGAAATGGAGAGACTGTGTTATAAAAATAACAAAAAGGGTAAACTACATATTTGGTCCCTAATCTTTATATTAAATGCCAATTTGGTCCTTAACCTTTCAAATATGTCAATTTGGTCCATAACCTTTTGGTATTGTGTCAAAAAAGTCCCTACTGTTAAGTAGTAGATGGGGAATACTGAAGTGGCTAACGGTTAAAATAAAATATTGATTTTAGGCCACCTAAGATTGCCATTTGGACTGCCATGTCAACCTAAATAAATAAATAACGCTAGGCTTGCTAATCTCTTTTTTATTTTTGCTAATTGTCCTTTTTATACTTTAGTGTTGTTGCAGTTCTATTTTCTAAAAACATCATTTTATTTTTATTTTTATTTTTGGTTTGGTTCTAATCGACATGCCTTGATTAATTGAAGTCCAAAGACTGGGTTTGTTCTTCAACAACCATGAATTCTTAAAACAATCCAATAGCTATGTCGCCACCAAGAAATCGTATTAACCCCATAAATTCCAAAGCCCACAACTATAATCCCCAAAATTTGCTGCCTAATCCTCAAATCCAACCAAAAATTACCCTTCGCCGCCACTCAAACCACTGCTACAAAACCCCGTCAAACCCACAAAGAAACCCCAACTGATACGTGCCCATGACTCTTTATTCCATTAGAATCACCCAAATCTTCCATCCTATCTTGAGTCTATGCTAGCAATTAAAGCAGCAGAGTCCAAGAGGAGAATAGATTTAGAGAGAGAGAGAGAATAAGCGAGATGGTTTTCACCGTTTGGCCGCTTTCTCTCTCTTTTGCTGTTTGGTCTTCTTCTCCACCTTTTTCTCTCTCTGGCAACAAGGCTCGCCTCTCAATTTTGCCATTTGGCCGCCACAACCATCTCCTTGAATCAACCAGATGGTTTTCATTCTCTGGCCACTTGGTTGTCGTCCATGGTTGTTTGGTCATTTGGTTGCTTATTTATTATTTGGAAGAGAGGTGGAGGAGTTGATCTGGGTTGTTTGGCTCAGTTTAAGTTTTGCTGATGTTGATTTGGGCTGTATCATCATCATGTATGTGAAGAGGTTGATTTTGGAGAAAGAGCAAGGAAGGCAAAAAATTAGTGGGACGATCTAGGTTGAAAGGAACATAAACAAAGGAAGAAAAATAGTAAAGGCATAGTTGATTTGGGTCGGAGATGAACACCGAACAAATGAAGAAAAAATAATAAATAATGAACAAAATAATAATTCAAAAGTTGAAATATTGAGTTTTCTAAACTGGTGTTTTTTTTATTATTATTTTTTTTTTATGTTAGGTTGAGGTAGTAATCCAAGTGGCAGTCTTATGTGGCCTAAAATCAATATTTTATATTAAACATTAGTCATGTCAGCATTTTCCATCTATTATTTAACGGTAGGGACCATTTTACACAATGCCAAAAGGTTAGGGACCAAATTGACATATTTGAAAGGTTAGGGACCAAATTGACATTCAACATAAAGATTAGGGATCAAATATGTAGTTTACCCTAACAAAAATAACACAACTATTGATCATTAAGTAAATTAATTAGATTCTTTTCTTTTTTTTTGTTTTTAATTTGATAGTTGGGGATGAAATGTTTTGAACCCTAAATGTTTCCATTGAAAACATTAGAAGACACTAATCAATTGAGGTATAAAGCTTTTCTCAATAATAATAATAATAATAATAATAATAATAATAATAATAATAATAATGAGCTATAAAACACTTGAAAATTAAATTAATTATATTCAATTATGAAAAGTATGAAACATTTTTATTATGTCATATTTTGTCAGCCCTTGTGTGGGGGTACAAGGATCCAAAGCAGTAATAAAGTGGGCAAGGTTGTTTCCGAGGAGGAGAATTTCATGAGGAGTCTTTGGAGAAGAACTATATTTCTAATAAAGGAGTTCGGGATATTGCCGTTGAGAAAAAATACCGAGGACCGAGGACTCCATATTAACCTCGGAAGGTCGAGAATCAGGCATGTAGGGAGCATGGTGCAATCCCAAGGGAGATAAAGGTAACTTGATATAAAACAAGGAATAGAAGAAAAAGGAAGGACAAGACAACCATCCCCTTCACATTAAATGCACTACAACCACTTAGCTGGCCACATTAATGAGAAAATGACCCTGAACTGTGTCCCACACAGCTCATCTTATGGTGTAAAAACCTTCTAGCAAGGCCTTGATGAGACAATTGTCAAGAGAGTTTAATCATAGCCCTCCAAATGTAAGATCTAGATGCGTTCTTGCTGAGTTATATAAAGCCAAGAAGCGCTTGGATCAAAGGGAGTGAGTAAGATTTTAGTAGAAGAAAAAAAGGAGAGAGAATAGAAATAGCCATTGTATCTTCTTCCTCGGTCAAAACCCAAGGACTAACACTTAATCAACTCTCAATCTATTTAGTTAATTTTCAAGCTCCAGGATTGTCAACGCTTGTTACAAAAAGGGGTATTTAACGTTGATCTTGTGTCCCATCTCTAAAAATTTATTGTGTGGGTAGGATAGTTGCCTTCTTTTCTTTTTCTGGCCGCCACACCTTGCATCTATTTTTTTTTTTTTTTAATCAATTTAGTTACCAAATAGGTGTAACAACTTTAAAGCACTTTATCACTATAATTGGTCAACGTTGCTTTAAAGATTAAAATTTTAGTTCCTACACCAATTTCAAATAGATACTTAGAGTGGATCATTAGACATCACAAGTCCAAATCTTCTGTTATTGACGGCTCTAGAATTTTTTTTAGGGTGGTTACTAAAAAACTTAAATTATACAAAATTTAAAAAAGAAATAAATTAAATATATCAAGGTCAAAAAAAAAAAAAAAAACACCTAAAGTCATGAAGTATTACAATTTCGTTTTACTAGCAAAGAGAAAAAGGAAAAAAAAAATTGATAAGAGATAAAGTAGGAACTAAGAATGTTGATATGAGAATAATATAGTGAGAAAAAGTCTAAAATGATAATAAAGAAGAGAAAAACGGAGAGGGAGAGAGAGAATAATATTTGCTAAAACTATGAGCAGAGTTACTAAGAAGAGCAAAATTGTTGAGTTTGCAAAACCAAAGAAAGCATAACTGTTGGCACAACCAATGAGAACTCACGACCACAATATTTTTATTGGTATCGTTTTCTAAGTAAAAATGAAATTAAAGATTATTTTTAAGTAATGGGTTGAATGAGATACAAATTTGAATAATTAGAGTTTTTTTTATTATTTTTAAATTGGCTTTTTTTTGAATAATTTGTATGCTTGTTGTTGTTTGGTCTAGTCTTATTTTTGTGGTCACTTGGGCTAATTTTTATCGTTGTTATTTAAGATTTTTTTTTTTTTTTTTAGAAGGGCTAAGAATTATGTTTAGGCGGCGCCGGGGGGGGGGGGGGGGGGGGGGCGCATAATTATTTTTGGAGAAATGTTATTTCCACAATATTTTTATAACAAATCTTATGCGACAAGCTATTATTGGTGGGTAAAAATGTGATGTTAGTATTGGACTCAAATTAGAATCAGTATCAGCTTACTGCATAGGATTTTTTGTAAAATTACTATAAAAATATTGTGAATGTAGTATTACACTTATTTTTGTTGAACCAAAATTATTGTCATTTTCAAGGCAGGGTATTCAATATTTTTTTAGGTTGGTCACACTAGGTTAGTTTAGTATATAAATTTTTTTTGCAAGTCAGGGTGGTCTTGTGAGTTGCGACCACCCTGACATCAATGCCGAGCTGCCATTATCTTCTGTCCTATTTTTCTTGTTGCACTCTATACTCTACCAATAAAAACTTACCGCATGTACAACTATTTTTTTTAAATCTAATTATTTTCCTTTAATTGTTTCAGTTTCCTAAAATAAATAATTAAAAAACCCAAACCATCTCCATTGACCACAACCAGCAACCTTCGCCAACGCCACTAGGAAGAGATCGTCGACGTCATCAACAACCAACCACCACCTTTGGCCAGCCATCCACCACTTACAACTAGTGGCCAAACATAAATAATTTTCTTTATAAAAAAAAAAGGAAAAAAAAAAAAAAAAAAAAAAAAAAAAAACCAACACATCCCCACCAATCACCACTACCCTTCTCTAGCGCCACTGGGAAGAGATCCCTGAGATTTGTGATTTTTTTTTTTTTTTTTTTTTGGTTTCCCTCTTGCATTTGTTGTCAATGGCAGCGTGGACAGAGGCAACATTGTGACTTGGCGGTAGAGAGGAGAAAGGGTGAAAGAGGAGAGAGACAGAGAGGGATGCATTTTTACTTGATATTGTAGCAAGTTTTATAATTTGCAATATGAATAAATAACCGGATGTGGGAGCATTTTTTTTTTTTTCTAATTGAGCTACAAAGTTATTTATTTTACATTTTAGAGGATTTTGTATTCTCATCTAATAATCAATTTGACCTCAGATTCTATCATTTTTTTACTCAAATTTATCGAGGGCGTCACACGACTCACATCATTCCTCTTGTTTTCATTTTTCCTTTTTTTCCACAGAGAGAGAGAGAGAGAGAGAGAGAGAGAGAGAGATTTCTTGGAGCAAATAAAAAAATTGTAAGAATTTACTTAGCAAAGCTATAGTGCCTTTCCAATTGAAGTATTGTAGCTTCCACTAATTTTGTTGTGCAACTGACGATTTGTTACAATTATGATTTTTGGGGTTTGGCTAAAAAAAAAAAAACGTTTGGAACATTGCAAATATTATGGATGCATAGTGTCTGTTTGGCACGATTAATTTTGCTAATTTATTTTACTATTTAGTTTATTTTTACTACTATTCATGAGTCTCACTACACTTTTTGATACTATTCATGAATCCCACTATACTATTTTAACTAATTTTTATCTTTATCTAAAATACTTTTAGCAAAATAAGCAGATCATAAACAAACACATAACATTTGTTCTACTATAATAATTTAAAAGTTATTATTAAGAGAGGAAACTTCTATATGTTTCGGGTGTATGTTTTTTCACCCTCATGTGAGGGTGAAGAAACATACACCCGAAACATATAATACCATCTCCATTAAGAGGGTAACCAATCTTGTTGGGACCAAGGGAGTGAATTTCGTACCGTTCCGGTCGGTACAGCCGGTATATACCGTACCGACCAGTAAACCGGTACAGATACACCCCTTATTTCGTACCGGAAAAAATACCGGACGTACTGGTCGCTTACCGGCCGTACCGGTGAAATCCGGCTGTTCCGGCCGGTAAATGCATACCGGACCGAAACAAGAAAAGGAAGAAGAAAAAAATTTTGAATTTTCACTCAATAATCAAAACGAACAAATCTATTCTTGATCTTTTCTCTCAAAGATCTCCAAACTCAGTCTCAATCAAAATACAAACTCAAATCACAATTTTAAAACTAATCAAATTAGAACAAAAAAAAAAAAAAAAAAGGCAAAGCTGACCCATCTGAGCCTCGGTGGGGAGGAGGATATGCGGTGGTGGGAGAAGGACAAGCGGACGATCTTCATGTGTGAGAGAGAGCTCCAACCGAAGTGCTGCTAAGTGCTCCAGCCGAAGTGAAGAAAAGAAAAAATGAAAAGTGCTCCCAGAGCTCCAGCCGAAGAAGAAAAGAAAAGGAGAAGAAAAGAAAAAAAAAGGTAAAAGAAAAGAGGGCTCCAGAAAGTGCTAGAAAAGATAAAGATAAAGGGAAAGTGTGGTGGAGAAAAAAAGAGAAAAAAATAAACGTGTGGAACATTTAAAGCACCTATTTTTAAGCCCTCTTTTAGTTTACGTGTGAAAGCAAAAAGGCTTAGTATTCTAAATTTAACTTGATTTTTAATTCTTTTTACAGATATAGATGTATAGACTTGGGCTTGAACTTGGGCTTGTGTGGGATTTAAGAATACAAATTAGTCTAATTTATGAATTTATATATATATATATATATATATATATATATAGCGGTAAACCCGAAACGGTACACCGGTATTGACCGGTATCCGAAATATATCGTACCGCTGGTCAAACCGGTACAGTCTCCGGTACGGTATTGACTTCCTTGATTGAGACACGGCTTATATTCAGTGAAAATTTTCACTGGACACGTATCCAAAAGTATACACATATCCACGATCAAATGTGTCCAGTAAAAACTTCCAGTTGAGACAAATCAGACCCATCTGACAGAGACATAGAGTTCTCATTAAAAAAATAATAATAAATCTTATTGATAGAGTTACTGACAGTGCAACAATTATTTATTTATTACCTCTAGTTAAATCAGTGTTCATTTAACTGTGTCACATCATTGTGTGTACGAACAAAATTTTTTTTTTTTGTTGATAACATTGTGTGTACGAACATAATACTTACTTTAAGATGATACACGATATGCATCATTTGATATATATTAAATCATAGTTAAAAAAAAAAAAAAAGTCATATTGTATAGTGTTTACTAGGTAGACTCATGATTGACACAATACAAATATACTTATCGTATTGATCATATTAAATCAGTGAATTGAACATATTGTATTATACATAAACAAGTATGCTTATATTGAGATTTTGCAATATATTTGAGATTTGATTAAAGTCCAATGATTAATTTTAATGCAAGTTTTTTAGGTCACTCGATTTAACCCAATAAATCATTCACATCCTCTCTCTCTCTCTCTCTCTCTCTCTCTCTCTGTGGGATCCCACATACTTTTCAATATCAAGTTGGATTTTCTTCCTTGTAGTCTCTCCAACTCATAAAATCCTCATTTTTTTCATCTCTCTTTCACTCATCATCCTTTTGGTCTCCTAACTTGTCCGCCCACCCCTGTCCCCCCTTCTAATCCACGGAACCATAAGAGTCACTTTTGGTGGCTAGTGGATTCTCTTTGAGCTTTTGGTTTAGAATCTTTAGATTAACAATATTCTTTCTTAAATCTATTAGTAATTTTGATTTGCTCATTTTCAAATTTACAATATATGCATCGAATTACTTTGTGATAATGGATGTGCATTATCTATTATAGGGAAATATTTTATGGCAATATGAATGTTCTAACAAATTAATCTAGTATTTTATTTTTGTCGTACTATTTTTTTTAAGGATCACCATTCTAGCGTGTATATATATATATATATATATATATATATATATATAACCGAAACTTTTGACTTTTTATTGACCTCTCCAGAGCTTGCCACATTATTATAATTTTTTTTATATAAAATTATTTTTGTTTAGTCCAAACTTAACAACGAGTGAAACTCAATCTCTTTAACAAGTCGAACTTAAACTCAAACTCATCATTATCATTTTTTTTAAACATTTTTTTTTTTGTTTAGTCCAAACTTAATAAGGAGTGAAACTCTATCCCTCTAACAAGTCTAACTTAAACTCAAACTCAAACGTTGATAATTTATCTCCAAATTTGCGTGGTTAATCATGAACACTATAAAAGCAGTGCAAACTCCAATATATTTTTTTTAAGCCAAGTAGAGGTACAAACTCTTCTTCTGTTATTTTCTTCTCCTTTACTTTGTTTTTAAAAAAAAAAAATTATTTTATGATTTTTCATGTATTTTTTAAAAAGTAATTTTTATACATGAACCACCAAACTCTCTTTAGCCTTTTTTACCAGATAAAAAAGCTTGCAATAATTGAAATTTAAGGTTACTGCTATTGCATATGTCTTTACTTCACCTAACGATATGAAAGTATGTTAATTTCTTGGGCAGAAAGCTTATATACAATATATTAAGAGGAGGTATGGTTTTCATTATTTCAAGGTGGGCTCTTGCTCAACATTTTTTAGCGTGGGCCATGTTCTAATAAGGTTCATTTAAAGTTTAGACCCGTTAAAATTTATTGCTTTATGGGTTCGTGTACTTTTTTCTTTTTCTTATATTTCTTTTTTGAATAGTCATATATTTTTTGAATTGTTTCAATAACTTATTCTTTAATTATATATCTTTTTTGGCATTTTAGAAGTTTTAACATTTGAATTTGTGTAGTCACACACACACACACACACACACACACACACACACGCACGCACACATATTATCTATAATTTATAGGCTCTAAATCTTTTGATTCCTTTCAATAGCTATTGTAGGGTTGATAGGTCTAAGAATATATGTTGGGACTTGAGCCTTGTTCGAGGACGCTTAGTGGTCCGAGGATGGATAAATAGTAATGAAGATGTGAGACTTAGAACTCCATGAGCAAGCTATGAATGGGAAGGCTGGGGAAGATAGGCTGAGGAGGAGGATCTCCTCAGCTAAACGAAGTAGAGGTCAGAAAGTCTATTCTGTAATCCAGAGTGATGTTCTAAGAAGTTCTATTGATAAGGATATACATTGTGAATGTACATGACAAATGGGAGCTGGGAAATATCTAAAGAAAAGCTGCTATCATCTCATTAAATGCTCTACAGCTAACTCTCTGGCTGCATTAATGAGAAAGTGATACCTGAACAGTAGTTTTCAGCCTTACAGCTACTCCCCAAAGACTTCAGGAAGGTGTTGATGTGACAAGGATCAAGACAAACAATCTAATTTACACGTGGAAGGCAGAGATGAAAGAGAAAAGATAATATAAAATAGAAGGAAGACCTTGAGAGAGAGGGATCGAAAAATTGAGAAAGAAATACTATAACAATAAGAGCTATACGTGTAATCAAATTCAAGAAATATATATATATATATATATATATATATGAACTGATCTCCTCGGACTATGCCGATGACTATTTTCTTTAGAGAAAATCAGTCTATCTTTACCTTATTGTCATTTGGATCCACTATAATTACTATCCAACTCATTATAGCCTAGTTTTCCAACCCACTCTCTACAAATTCATTGTATTGGGCTCTTTGGACCTAGATCCTTTTAACTTTTGAGCTTAGGACTCAAATTGCGTCCTTATTACTATAGTCATGGATTATTTTTTTGAATGTAACTCATTGTGGTGGGCCTTTTTACGTTGTTGGGCCTCAATCCCTCCTGCTGCACTACGGCCCGTAGGTTTGAGGTAAAAGAGTTGGGACTAGCCTAAATGAGGCTACACTTTAGGTCAGCTTGTGCACAAGTTGAGCCATCCCAATATAGATGCGTTCTGATAGGAGCATCGTGGGCTAGGCGTATGGCATGGCCATGGCAGGAATAACTGTTATAGATGTTATGGTAGAAATACAATACAATAGAATAACTACAATACTAACGAAATGAATAAGAATAACACCAAGAAGGAAAACAGCTAATAAAGTTATGGTAGAATAATACAACAAATAGAAATAACGCTACTGCAAACAACTTAATAACTGAATAGTAGACGAATCACCCAATAAGCATGGACAGTAAAAGAAAACTTATCTGCTAGAAAGTAGGCTTAGCTTTTCAGCAGAAGCAGACCCAAGAAGGGAGCCAATCTCCAACGTGAGTAACATCAAGGAAGGCTTCTGCCGTAGAAGTTACACACTTTGGAAAAAGGACCTAAATGGTTTAAGTTTCGATTCTCAATTCCTCAAAGAGTGGGTCTGTCAAGAGAGAGAAAAAAAGTGGTCTATTAATGCATGCCTCTATTCCTACTTCTTATATCTCTCTGGTTTTTCTGTGTGTTCTTTATTTTTCTTTATTCTTTCTATCTACCCCTCCTTCCTTTTGTTCTATTCATCCCCCCTCCCCCTTTATTCACTGTTCACAGCTACCTCTTTTTATACCATATGTTATGGTGGAATTAACCATTTTTATCCCTCAACTGCTTTTGGCTCCTTGTGGGTGTCCTTCCAGGACTGCCGACTAGCCTGCTGGCTGCCCAGCCACTACCTCTGTTCAGAGTATGTTGGTTCCATCACTCTCCATTTCCAGACAAAATTGCTAGTCTTGTTTCTTACCTCTCTCTGTTTTCACTTCACTCATTCAGATAAAGATTAAGCTACCTCATCACCTACCTCTATGGCATGCATTAAGTGGTCCCAGTCCATACTTACCTCTTTTGGGTGAAATGCCATCCCAACAGGACATTTTTTCCAAAGAAGCTTCAGCAGGCACCCTAGAATATACCATTTTTTCTCCCTATCGCTAAATCACACCCTCTGAAAGCCTTGACCTGTGGCCCACCTCTCATGTATTGGTTGGGTACAAGTAGATGGTGTCATGGCCTTTTGTGCATGCTCCACTCCATTTGAATTTGTTTCTTTTTGGCCTTCACACCATTTATGTTGCCTCTGTGTTTGTTTGATTCTACTATACATCTTAGCTGATGTTTATCTTTTGTGGTGTGAAGGATGTGTGGACTTTTGGGTTCATATTTTCTGCCTTTACCCCTTCTTGGACTGGGTATTGTTTGGGCAAAAGCCTTCATCTCCCTACCGAGCCTGTGCTTTTCCTTCTCTATGACCATGGGCCTTTTGGCCACTGATCCTATCATGTGACTTCATCGTGCCTGCTATAACTTTACATTTCTTTTTATTACTTGTTACCCTGCGAGTTTGTGGACTGATGCTCCTGTCGTGTCAGTCCACTTCTTCATTAATCTTTTGCTCAGGGCTTCCTTGGCTCACTTTCCACATCTTTACCTCTTTTAGGCTATGTTGGCCAACATTCCTGCTGTGTCAGCTCATTTCACTACCTCATTCCTTGGGCTTCCTCGGCCTATTTAGCTCTTTTACTCCCATGGACTTTTTGCTAAATTCTCTGGGCTTCTTCAGCCCAATTACTATATTTTTACCTCTTATCACTTTTCGGGCTTATTGGCCTTCAAGCCAATTCATTGAGTTTACTAATTCATTTCCCAGGCTTTCCAGACCCATTTACTTCCTCTTTACCTCTTATTATTCCCATGGACTTACTACTTCATTCCTTGGGCTTCCTTAACCCATTTACTTCTTCTTTACCTTTTTTTATTCTTCTGGGCCTGTTGGCCATCAATCCTGCCGTTTCAACCCACCGAGTATGTTTTCTTATTTCTTTACCCTTTTTTTCCTTCTCACATTCTCTATTGTTGGGCTTCTTCTACTGTTGGGTCCTTTTGTCAAAAATGGGCATTAACACCTATCTTTTTCTTATATTTCTCTATTATTTAGTCATATATATTTTGTTTTATTTCAATAATTTCTAAGCAGTGAATCATCTGATTCTTTAATATTTTTTGGTCTTTCAGAAGTTTTAATATCTGAATTTTTGAGTTATTTTTTTGCAGTATCTGAAACTGTCTGACAATTTTTTTGTAAGCCATTGCACATTCAAGCAATGACTTTTTCATCAAATTGTAACACAAATTGAAGTCATACAAGAGCATCAAGCAATGGTGTAGTTTCTTAATCAATTTAAGATTTTATAAAATTATTTTAATCTACCTCACAAATAGGTAGGTTCCTGTGAATAGCACGGGTTAGCGACTAGTTTAATATAACTATATGACTTATAAAAAATTAGTTTGATATAAGCGTATGTAATGAAGATATTATAAATTTATCCTAATATATAAGTGTTATATATAGTTTTCAAATAAAAATGTTATTATATATATATATATATATATTAATGTGAATAAATGTTATATTATTATTATATTTATTTAGAGTTAGCTTATTATATACATAAGTGTTGATTAAAACGGTCATTGATTGAATACATCCCAAGTTTATAATAAATATATACATTTTATATACAAAATATATCTATAATATTGAGGGGAAACGTTTGACTTTTTGTTGACTATGTGGCTATATAAATTTATGCCACATATACATTTAAAAATACTAAACAATTGTGCCTTTTCATTTTGCCTGTTAAGTTTCAGTATCTACTTCACATAAGATGTCTGTATTAAAACAAAAAACTACCATTGAGAAGAAAATCATTGGTAAAGCGTAGCGAAGAGAATGAGAAATCTAAGAAGAATAGCATTTGTAAGGCGTGTAAAGAAATCGTATAATATTATTGTTGCTACCATTGGTATGACTTGATTCTTGGACCTTTTCACTATTTAACAAAAAAAAAAAAAAAAACCAACTTACAAATAGTAATTTTGGAGAAAATCCAAAGATTTCTTGTGTTTTTAAGAAAGATAAAAGAGAAGAAGTTACCAAATAAAAAATCGTTCAATATTATTGTTACTACCGTTGGTGTGGCTTGATTCTTGGATCTTTTCACTATTTAATAATAAAAAAACGACTTACAAATAGCAATTTTAGAGAAGATCCACAAGTTTCTTGGGTTTATAAGAGATATGAAAGAGAGTAAGTTTTTTTGAGATATGAAAGAGGGTAAGTTAAGAAGAAGTTACCAAATGAATAAAACAACATTACTTTTTTTTTTTTTTTTTTTGAAACTCATACAATAACTATTCCCATGCATCGGAATTGTTAGCGATTCACTAATTAGCGTGTGGACTAGAAGATAGCAGCTGAAGTAAGAGCAGGCCCAAAAGTAGAGTCCAGTTTCTCTATGGTCCATATTCCATAAAGTGATAGAACAAAATGTGAAAGTCCATTGGAAAGCTATTTGTCGTGAAGATCCAAATCCGGAATTTGAAAAGAAATCGGACCCGCACACAAATTGAATTGAAATCAGACATAGACACGCACATAATTGATAATTCTAATCTCTCTCTTTTTTTTTTTTTCTTTTTTTTTAAAATATTTTTTTTATCCTTACCTTTTCAGAGATTGAGAGATACAGCTCCAGATTGCAGTGGTTTGGGTATTTTCTTCTGGGAAACGGCCAGGTTTAGAATTTTGTTGTTCTATTTTAAAAATATACAATAATATTTTAGGGGTTTTGGATGATAGGGAGGGGAGGGGAGGGAGAAGTTGAAGTTGAAGTTGAAGTTAGGGTTTAATGATCTGGGAAGCTGAAAGATAAAAGATTTAAAAAAAAAAAAAAAATTTAAAATTAGCAATTGCGGAAAGGAAACAGATTGATAGTAAATGTTGTTATTGTGGGTGGTTGATTAGGTTGTCAATTTTTTTTTTTTTTTTTTAAATTTATTTTTGGAGTTAGGAGAGATGGAAGGCGGTAGGAGGATATCGGTGAGTCCTCGGCCTTGCAGTGGAAGGCGGGTAGTGGCAAAGAAGCGAGCACGCGGAAGCGGTGTGGATGGTTTCGTCAACAGCGTTAAGAAGCTTCAGAGACGGGAAATCAGTTCCAAGCGTGACCGTGCTTTCAGTATGAGCGACGCCCAGGAACGCTTCCGTAACATCCGTTTGCAGGTAGGTACCTCATCTCTTCTTTTTATTTTTATGTTCAATTTTATATCAACCAATTCTTCTTCAAACTTCAAACTTCAAACCCACTTCATTTATCCATGGGTCTGCTCTTCATTATTTATATTTATTTCTCATTTGATTTATTCATGTGTAGGAGGAATATGATACCCATGATCCAAAAGGTCATTGTTCCATGGGACTGCCTTTTCTAAGAAAGAGGTCAAAGATAATTGAGATTGTAGCAGCACGTGACATTGTGTTTGCTCTTGCTCATTCTGGTGTTTGTGCAGCATTTAGCCGAGGTATATATATAGCTGCATTATTCTTTCTTTTTTGATATTCTGTTTGCATCTGATAGTAGAATCACTATGAGGGGATTATTATATCGGTTTCCCTTGTTGGATGCAGAGACTAATCAGAGGATATGCTTTCTCAATGTCAGTCCTGATGAAGTTATACGAAGTCTGTTTTATAATAAAAACAATGACTCACTCATCACAGTTTCTGTATATGCTTCAGACAATTTCAGTTCTTTGAAATGCAGAAGCACAAGAATTGAGTATGTTCATCTTTTAACTCCACAGCCCTCTCCCCCCCCCCCCCCCCCCCCCCCTCTCAAAAAAAAAGAAGAGAAACTCCAAAAAGATTGAAAGAATCTCAAACTATATGACTACCTGTCCCAATTTCCTTTTGTCTGCTTGTACTTCATTTTGAAATTGTTGTCTGTTCATATGTTTTAGATATATAAGGAGGGGTAAACCAGATGCTGGCTTTGCCCTTTTTGAATCTGAGTCACTGAAATGGCCTGGTTTCGTAGAGTTTGACGATGTCAATGGGAAGGTACTCACTTATTCTGCACAGGATAGGTAATACATCATTATATGAATATTCTTTTCTGCTAAGATATGATTATCTATTACACAATTAGCTTATTGATTTTGATATGATTTTTCCTTTTCACTCTTGTGCTAGCATTTACAAAGTATTTGACCTGAAAAACTATACAATGCTGTACTCCATATCGGATAAACATGTTCAAGAGATTAAGATCAGGTAATGAATCTGTATGTGCTTATACATTTGCATGATAGTGGTTGTTCATGTTGCACATTCTTTTTGGAATGAACATGTTGCATCTGCTGTTCTTTTTAATACTGCTAAATCAGTATTTGTAATTGGTTCCTTTTTCCCACTTTCATATTCACTTATGTTTCTTTTCTTTGATGGTTTTTCCTGAACAGTCCAGGGATCATGTTGTTGATTTTTACCAAAGCAATTAGCCATGTTCCCCTTAAGATTCTTTCAATAGAAGATGGAACTGTTCTCAAGTCTTTCAACCATCTTCTTCACCGGAATAAGAAGGTGGATTTCATTGAACAGTTTAATGAAAAGCTACTAGTAAAGCAAGAAAATGAGAATCTACAGATTCTTGATGTAAGGGTCTCTATTGATATCTTTTAATGGTATTTGTTCATTTTGATTTAGACATCTGACTGCTATTATACATAGGTCCGCAATTTTGAGCTGACAGAAGTTAGCAGAACTGAATTCATGACACCATCAGCATTTATATTTCTGTATGAGAATCAGTTATTCCTGACATTTAGGGACCGAACAGTGGCTGTTTGGAACTTCCGTGGGGAGCTTGTAACTTCATTTGAGGATCACCTTTTGTGGCATCCCGACTGCAACACGAATAACATATACATCACAAGTGATCAGGATCTTATTATCTCTTACTGCAAGGCTGATTCTGATGATCCACTGTCTGAAGGAAATGGTATTTTTTTTAAAGAAAAAAAAATTCAATAGTAGTTATGTTTGTGATTTCCACTATTATTGTATTACAAAGATTCAACTTTGTGGTATTCACTTGTGGGGAAAGTTCTACAGTGACTACAAATTTTAAACTGTTACAAACAGACGTGGCGATGAATATGATTTTTGGATTTAAAAATATTATAAATGAATCTATGATATACTTTTTCCTGATTGGTTTACACATCATTTTGTAAAAGTAATCCAGTAAAATTTGTAGTATCTCTAGTATTACCCTACTTGTGTTTTCATAGGGGCAGTATTTTAAAACTTCATAAATTAGGGTGGTGATTAAATCGTCTGAACAGAGATAACAGAATGAGAGAAGAATGTGGATATTGAATGGTGTGGTTTGCTTTTACAATGTTTGTGGGTGTTTTGTTTCGCATTTCAGTTTTGGGGAGAGAAAAAGGGGGGGGGGGGGGGGGTGGGTTGGGGGTGGGGGTGGGTTTGTATGTGGATGTTTGCTATAAATTATTTTCTTATTTATACAAAAAATAGTCTATATTTTGTTATTCTCTTCAATTGTACAAGAAGTTGAAGCATCTCTTCTTTGAAAACGCATGACTATCAGCAATATTAATAGTCTTTGCATCACTAATGCAGCAGGATCCATCAATATCAGCAATATTTTGACTGGGAAATGCCTCGCTAAGATTAGAGCAAGCAATAGCTTCCCCATGGAAAATGAATGCAGTTGCAGTGGCAATTGTTGTGGTAGCAGTTGCGCTTTAAAGAAGCAGAGTCCTGCCTCCAGAATTAGGAGCACGGTTGCAGAAGCCTTGGAAGATATTACTGCTCTCTTTTATGATGAGGAGCGGAATGAAATATATACTGGTAATAGGCATGGTCTAGTTCATGTATGGTCCAACTGATGGTTTCTGTATTTGTTCCTAGTTATCTTTAGATTTATTTTACCTCTTTTCTATCGTTGAATTGATTGTTCTGCTGCGCCATGAGAATGGGAACTGTACCATTTAATGTTATCATACCAATTCTTTTTTTCTTTGTTTATTAGTTGAATCTCTTCTATATTAGGATCAAGTTAAACTTTACATAATTTTAAACAACATTTTGTCACCTAAATTCTTTTTTTAGATTAATATTTTGAAAATCCCGACTATTGTTTCAATAACGGGGAAGGTGTTGAATGATGTTGGGTTGGCCAACCAATATCCTGGTGGGCTGGCTCTGCCTTCCTCTTTTCTTGGGTGGACATTTTTCTGGTAAAGTTTCTTCACATGGATCAAGGGGCACGATCTCTATGATGATTACGAACACTCAACTCAAGGCATGAGTAGAGTGATCCCTTTACGATTTTCCAACTCCCGTCTTGCTTGTGCTCCAAGCAATATCTGATGTTGCCCTTGCTACAAGTTTATAGTAACGCTGTGACCACAAGAGGAAACAAGTTGAATGCTTCATCTTTAGTATCAAATAGGATTGTTAAAATTGGGATTCTATGTAGGTTGGTGAAGGTGCTTAACGAATCTGATCTTAGAATCGTGTTGAGAACTATAAGATTCTTCTTTTATTTAAAAATAAAAAGTGTTAAATTTAAATAATCATTAGAATTATCCGTTAAAAAAATGTTAAATTTCAATATAGTGTAATTTTTATACCATATATGACTACATCCCTATAAACTAAAGAGATATGTTTTGTTTTGTATTGTTTTTTTTTTTTAAAACGAAAACAATCCTAAAGTTCATCAGTTAGCAACCATGTTTTTTTTTTTTTTTGTTTGAGAAAGAGCAACCATGTATTAAATTACGTTTTATCAAAAAAAAAAAAAAAGTATTTAATTATGAATACATGAGGAAAATGTTTTTCAAGTTCCAAATTGTTACAATTTGATATCGTCAGTGCATTGATTGTCCACACACGTGCTAATTGAAGTACCTGAAGAACAAAAAACAAAGAACCTACTAAGAGTACCGGTGGGGTGTCAGCCAAAGGCCTTCCGAATGTAAAGTTAGTGATAGAAGAATCTCTAAGAACTCAGTAATGTGAAAGTAAGAATTATTTTCTAGAGCTTGACTAAGTTCCCTTGAATATAGGAGAATTCCTTGTGAAGAAGATCTGGAGTTAAGGCTTCGAGATCTTAGGGTTTCTCTTCCTATATGGGGAAGACATGAACGTGTAGTTGGATCTTTGGACGTGGTGTGCAAGTTATTTCCATGTAGGGACACATGAGTGGGGAATACGTAAATGTTTGTGAGACCTAATAGGTTCAATCGTCGGTGTGCCCATCCATTCGTTGGGATGATGAACCATCTTTTGGTATCTGAGAAAAGGATAAAGTGTAGGCCACTCGTCAGGTATATACACGAGCTACTCGACAGGTTTTCGAGTGGGTGGCTAACTTGTCGGGATGATGAGGCATTTGAATATTTTATCCCAACGGGTCCTTGGTTGTAATCCCATTGGGAGTGACCCTGACGGGTCAAAATGTGTTGACAACCATTATGGACAAAAATACCCCTATCACACTTGATGATGGAGTTGATTACAAGGTTGATCTTGATCCACAAATACTTGCTAGAGAATGAAAAACACTGGGTGAGCTGTTGGGGGACTCTTCTTAGCCTAATTCAGATAGGCATCTCACAAAATTCTTATTAAAAACATGCCTATTTTACTAGTTTTTGGGATGAGCCATGAGTGTTTCTTTTCCTACCTTTCCCTCGTCAATTGTCTTCCATTTATCCTCACTGTGAGAGAAACTTCCTCTATGATTCTAGCTCAAATCTTGAAATTTGGATTCGAGTGTGATATCTAACTTTCCCTACTTAAAACTCGTGGGGGGTTTGTTGTTTTTTTTGTCAAAGTAGCTCAAAATGGCTGAGCTTACTTATTGAGTTACGAATGGTTGAGTTACCACTTTATTATGGTGATGTTGCCAACTAGATTACACTAAGGTTCCACGTTAATGATGCACAGTAAGTAAATAGCTAAAACATAAAATTATAAAACTTATATAGAGCCACAAACAAATAAACTTATATTATAGGTTAGTAATAATTTTGGTCCTCAAGCATTTCTTTATGTTTCAAAATGGTTTATAACCTTTTAAATATTTTAGTTTAGTGCTTATACATTTAATTTTGTGTCAAAGGGTCCCTGCTGCTAATTATTGGATGAAAAATGGGTGGCATAGCAAATGGAAAGGGATTCACTTTTTTTTTTTTTTTTTTTCTTTTGATCTTGAAAGGGATTCACTTGAGCGAGATATATTTATAATTTTTTTTAGTATATTTCAAATTGAGATTGTTTAATAAAATACCAAAATATTTTAATACCAATAAAGGAGGGTTTAAAGCTTGCACTGGGGGACTCAAACCTCGAGAGGCAAATGAATTCAAATCAAATTTATCAAATAAAGAGGTAAATGAATGAAAGCATTTGCAATTTCAATAGAAAGCAATAATAAGAACATAGTAGGGGTGGAAGTTGGGGAGTTTTAAAACTTGAGAGAATGATGGTAAAAATTATATTGGCGAAAATTTTTAAACATTTTTCATTTGTAGACTTGGTTGGTAATTATATTTTATATATTTTTAGATGTAAAATTTACTTTCTTTGATTTTTATTTTTTCTCTAAAAAAATTTAAAAGTATAAAGATTAAATTGAAACATTTGGAAGAGTAGGGATCATTTGAAATCATGATGTAAAGAATGTAGAGCAAAAGTGTAATATTTATATTCTACATTCATTTAACTAGAAAATTTTGGACAAAGGCTTATTAATTCAAGCATGAGAGAATTGTGATAAAAAGGGTTAACTGGAACGTTTTTAAAAATTTTGAGATTTTAAAAAGTAAATTAGCTAGAAGGATAAAAAAGGAAAAGGAAAAGGAAAAGGAAAAAGAAAAGAAAAAGAGTACCGACACAAGAGGAGTTGGGGGAGCGTTTAGAACACGCGTCTGAAACTGAAAGCATAATAGTCAATGAGTAGTGCATTAATATCATCTGGTTATGCTTTTGCAAGCAAGCAAACCAACGCGCTATACACTCCTTTTTTACTGTCTGTCTCTCTCTCTCTCTCTCTACTCCTCTTACTCTTTCCCCTTTCTCATCATCTAGCTCGTTTTCTTCTTCTTCTTCTGGCAGCTTTGTACATGAATTTTTGAGTTCTCATTCAAACAAAGATCTATCTCTCTCCTACATTGTAAAGAGAGCCATAATTTCAGATCTCTGATATAAGGTAAACAAAAAAAAAAAAAAAAAAAAAATCTAGCTTTTTCGTTTTCGTACTTTTACTTTGGATATTTGGAGATTTATTCGCATATCTCTTTGCTTTTGGGTTTTCTAATACTGCATTATTATTATTATTATTAGGATTAGTTCCACTTTGCATTTCTTTTTATTTTCAAGCAAAACTCAAACTTTAACTAATTACTACAACACTACTACTACTGTTTAATTACTCTCTTACTGCTTTGTATTCTTTTCATTATGCTCATGGTTTCTCAGATCTGAGTGCAATGCGCTTAATTATTTTTGATGTTTTATAAATGTCTCATTCTGAATCTAGGCAGGCATTATTCAATTTCAAACAATTCAAAATAAACAACAAAATGAAGTAGATTTCTTTCATTCTTTTTTTTTTTTTGGAGGATGTAAAACATAAGAAACTACGTGAATTGCTTGACGAATTTTGTTTGAGGAGGAGAGAGTGTATATATATATATATATATATATATATAATAGCATTCTGGAATTCCAACAAAGATCCTACAACTACAAGGTTAGGTACTGTGCTTTGAGACGATTCGTTCTTGCTCAAATAAGCTAGTATTCTTAACAGCTTCAAGCATCATCCAATCCAATCTTGGACTAGTCTCTTTAATCTCTATTTTCATTCTAATTATAGTCCTGAACTTTTCTCTACCTTAGGCCATCCTCCAAACACCCAAATAGTTATTGTCTATAGTATATGATATATCTCACTCTTAAACTCCAAAACTATAAATTTCTTTTTTCTTACATGAATCCTCTGCAGTAGCATGCCAACGCTATCTGAAATAAGAGGAATTTGAATTAGAGGAGATAAGCTTGTAGTAGATTAGGCAGTTGTCTCCTTGAGATGGATCTCTATTTAATCTACTTAACCTTCAGATAACTTATATAAATATTCCTGAATATATTTTTCAGTTCCAATAAAAACCTCCCCGTGTAATAGTAAGGTGGAGGGTGAGGTTGTGGGTTCAAGACCCATTGGATGCGTGTGTAACTTACCAATATATCAGGCATGCAAATTATCAGGCATCTAGCTGCCCTTGACACTTTCAGTTTTTCTCTGGTTATATATACATTTGGAGTTGCATATAAAACATCCACAAACTCAGATTCGTTTTTGAGTTAATATATACCTTTTCTTTCCTGCTTATTCAGGCTCCTTTGCTTCTACAGAAAGCTGGTTAAAAATGGAGGGCGGAATAGATGCTGATGCACCTTTAGATTATGCTGCGATTCAAATTTTGCCTAATCAAAACAGGTAAAAAATTTTCTGTAGATTATCTGAAATTTGTTGGCGGAGGTGGAGCTGACAAAAGTAGTTCACTTATTACACTTCATACATGTTAGTGAAGAATATTTAGAGAGTTCAAAAGGAGGAGCTGAAAATATTTCATCAGCCTATATAACTTCAAAATTGCAGATCGAAAAAAAAAAAAAATCCAAATATCCAAAAAAACATTGGAAAATTAAAAACTCATCAGATGGCTACCAAAAATTATGAAAAATCATCATAATTGCCAGGGATGTTGACAACTTAGATCATGTGGTTGTCAGAATCTAGTGACTATGTCGGTGCTGACTTAGCGATGGTGTTCTTGTACAGGTGTTGATGTCAGCACCCTACTCTATAGGGTTGGATTAGTATGCTTTGATTCCAAGTGGAGTTTGTGAAACATGAGATATTAGGGTTAAATGAGAGAAAAAAGATGAGGACAGAGAGAGAGATTTGAGAAAAATTTTAGGCTACAGTATCAACACTTCACCTTAGCAAATATTTATGTTATTCTTCGCTGCATGATTATAAGAATACCCTTAACACGCTAATTCAAAAAAAACAATTAACTGGAAATAACTCTAACAAATATCAATATAATATTTATTTATATTGTGATATTAGCTCTGTTGTGATTTTTTTTTTGTCTTGGAAAATTATGTTAGCTGTCTGTTTTGGCTTCACACACAGTCCCTCAAAAATTTTCTACTGATGACATGGTTATTAAAGAGGATTATATATATCAAGACTTTAATGAAATTTTAAGAATAACCTTCCAATTTTGCATTGTTTTGGAATATTGATGGCTTAACCTTTCTGTATACCATATAGTCTTTTGTTTCATCATAAATTTCGATGGATATTGAGGTTTTGCCTTTTTGTTTCAATTTTGACTTGGATTAGATTAATGCTGAAACATCTGGGTAAATATAGAATCTAGGGGTGTCCATGGATCGGGTTTGGATTTATAAATAGCTCACCCATTGTCAACCGCCAATGCTCGGGTTTTAGACTGGCCAGTTCCGGATACGGTTGGTTTTGCTGATGTGGCGCAGTGACAACAAGGAGCTACCAGTGGCTATTTGGGGGAATGGAGATCTCTAGATCTGCACTAGAGCTGGGTGGAGATCTCTAGATCTCCATTCCCCTTTGATGATTCTAGAAGCCCTTCAAATTCACCGTCAGATGGGTTGGATGTGTTGGATTTTTATGTGGGAAACCTGACACTCTACCTGGAAAAAAAAAGGATTTGAGGAGTTTGACTTGCCGTTGACCACCACATGCATTGAAATCGGCCAAAACTCACTGGGTTGACTTGAGTTGGATGGGTGGTTTGGGTTTTGTGGGTGTTTGGACAGTCCTAATAGAATCAAATAAATCCTTCAAGATGGAATGAAGAGAACTTGGATTTGAGCCAGACCTATTGAGCTTATTTGAGTTGAAATGTCAAAATATTGGCCACATGTATCTATGTTTCTGTTAGTTATAATAAACTTATCTAAAATGTTTGGTGTCAGGGATGGGGGTGTTAGGTACGAGGCATTGATTTACAGTGACAACAAAGTAGAAAAACTGGCAACTGGGCTTCTTGAACAATTGTTGGCGCATGTACCAAAAGTAAATGACTTGTATGCTAAAGGTTCTGATGGTAGCTTTAAACTTCAACTTCCAGAAAACCTCAACAGTGTTGCATGGTTCACAAAATCAACTTTGAACAGGTTCTTATAATTTAAGTTTCTTGTCCTATTTTATTATTTGGATGTTTTCTCTTGTATATTTTTTGTGTACTAGGATTGGGCCCCTCACTTTGTTCTTTTTATTTAAATATCTAATTATAAAAAAATGTCTCTCATTTGATTTATTTATTTTTAACGAAAATGTTGGTATCTATTTCTCTTAATAGTACATATCTTATTCTTTCTTCTCAGATTCCTATGTATTATTGGTTCAGCGGATTTACTAGAGGTCACTAAAGCTATTGAAGATGAGATGATTCAATTGGAGGAAGCCAAAAAATTTCATCTCTCTTTATACAGCCAGGTGTATTTTCTGTCCTTATATAAACTAATATTTTAATGTGTATGGTTGTTCACCAACAAAAATTTTCCTCCTCAGGACTGTCATGATCAATTTGGAAGTTCAGAAGCAGGTAATTTTTACCAAAGTGTTATCATTCGAGAAAATTTGGTGTATTAAACACAGTTGTGTTATTCTCACATGTTTTTGTTATTATAAACTCCTGTCCCCTTTTTAATATCTTTGTAATGCGGTAATTATAGAAAATTGTACTTAGAAAATTAAATTAATTAACCCTAATACATATGTATTATTTATAGTTTGAGGATAAAATATAATGTTATCAAAATACCCTCACTACTTTTACAATATTACTCATAACACTCCTTGATGACATCCTCACAATAAACAAATAGGTGCATTTAGTTTTCCAAAACTTAATGAATGCAAATGTGTTGGTTTAATTGAATGTGTTGAGTAAACGTGTGTTTAGGGTTTCTTAGTCAGCCTCCTAACACACAAAAATATTATATATGCCCCGGACATATATACTAATCCATAACACTTCCCCTCAAGCTGGAGAGTGTATCATATAATCCCAGCTTGTTACATAATAAATCCAAATGATTATTACATCAAGCTGTGTTAAACATATCAGCAATTTGGACTCTCTTAGAAACATATGGAGTAGTAATTACACCATTTTCTACTTTTTGCCGAGTAATGTGACAATCTACTTCTATATGCTTAGTTCACTCATGGAACATAGGATTGGAGGCCATGCGAATTGTTGCTTGATTATCACAATGCATAGTCATTGGCAACTTCACATCAAGTTTTTATTCCTCAAGTAAATGCTTAATCCACATAAGCTTACATGATGTGTGTGCCATGGCTCTATACTCAGCCTCTGCACTAGATCTGGCTACAACAATTTGTTTCTTACTTTTCCAAGTAATCAGGTTTGCTCCTAGAAAAGCGCAATATCCAGTAGTGGATTTTCTGTTTGAAGGTGGCTCTATCCAATCTGCACCTATAAAGGCTTCTACCTGTAGGTGACCATTAGCTTTATACAAGAGACCATAGCCTTGATGTGCTTTAAGGTACCTCACAATCTGAATAACTGCCTCTCAATGTGGAAGACGAGGAGCTTTCATGTACTGGCTCTCAACACTAACTGCAAATGATATATCTGGGTGACAAATATATCCTTTTGGATATTATCAAAATACTCTCACTACCTTGCCAAGCTTGCAGCTTGGCAAGGTGCTCTCAATAAACATCATAACATATCATTTTGGAGGGCTGTACCACATTGCATCATGTGGTGTGCCGAGAACGGACAGTTTTGACTTTTGAGGGATGTGAACACTCTATCCTTGAAATTAAATCCTTCTTATTTTGTACATTACAGGATTGGAGTTTGGCTTTCATTGTGTTCCTTGCTTCTCTTTTTTAGATTTGCTTGAGCATTGTAATTTGTAACTCTGTTCGTACTGCTCCCTGTGTACACCCCTGGTGTACTTGGGTTTCTTTTCCTATTTCAATAAAATCTTTTTGTTACTTGTTAAAATAAAAACTAAAAAAACACTCCTTGAAACTAGGGCATATGTGTCATGAGTCCCAGTTTGTTACATAACAAATCTAAACGAGTCTTGCACACTGGTTTGTGAAAAAAATAAAAAATTTGAGCCCCTATAAAGACATATGGAGTAGCAGTCACACCACTTTCCAGTTTCCACTCTTTCTCAGACTAAGTGACAACCCACCTCTATATGTTTGGTTCAATCATGGAACACTGGGTTGGAAGTGATATGAATTGCTATGTGATTATCATAATATAGTGATGGTAGCTTCACATCAAACTTCAACACCTCTAGAAGATGTTTAATCCACATAAGCTTACATGACATATGACCCAACCTCTGCACTTGAATGCGAGACAACACTCTGTTTTTACTCGTCCAAGTAATCAAGTTCCTTCCTAGGAAAGAGCAATTATGCTGCTTACTTGTCCAAGTAATAATTTTCCTCCGAAGAAAAAGTAAAATCATGTAGTAGGTCTCCTATCTGAGGGTTATCCTAGTAAAACAAAGAGAGAATAAAAAAGAAATAAAGAAGGTAGTATTGATCAAGACTAGAGTCAAATCAAATCCCTTGCTCTGATACCATGTTAGTGAAAAGGAAGATTTAAATAAGGAGAAAAGTATGAGAGAGAAGTGGCTGTTTCTATATTTCAGCCCTTACCCAATCCATTTCATATATAAATGAGAAAATTTACAAAATATTACAAAGAATATTGTGATGGTGACATTTGGTAGGGAGACCTCAACAGTAGTTTTTTCTATAGAAGAAGGCATTTCTCTCTTTTTCAAAGAATACCCAAAAAGTAACATAACTTTCCCAGATCTTTAGTCCAAAACAAAGTATGAAGAAATACCTTTAACTCAGCAATTTCCTTCTGGTTGTCACTAGTCTCCAAGGCTGTCCAAACTTCCCAAAGCCATAAAACATATCAACTTTAACAAATCAACAAAGAAGTTTTTTAAAAAGCAATTTGTGTAGGGATGAGTCTCTCAAAATTCACAAAACCCAAGAGTTCAAAAAAAGGGTAGAAGAAGACCGAAAATAACATTAGTTGAAGTAACCAAAAAGGACATGTCAATTAAGGAGGTAATATAGCGTATGACTTTGGATAGAGTAGAATGAGGAAAACGAATACATGTGGCTAACCTTGATTAGTTTGTTGAGGATTCATAACAGATCCCAAAATTTTGACTGTAATGATTGTGGTTCTCAATGGGGCATACTAGAGTTTGTAATGGTGGAGGGGTGGGCTTAAGTGTATTATATATCATACCACAAATTTGAATTTTATATAATAGAATTAATCATTTAATGGCTACAATTATCATTTGTTTTTGCTTTGTAAAACCCCCAAAAAGTGTGCATTGAGCTTATTGAAAAGCTCCAAAAAGTGCACCATAGTGCTTCTTCAAATGTGCCTCAATTTGGAAGTGAAAATGGCAGAAGCTTTGGCCTGCGCTTCGTGCTTAAGCGCACTTTTACCAACATTGATTTTGAGACTAAGACTTGGTTGTTGTTGTATTAAGTGAAATCTTTGACTTCCAGGGTTTAGTAAATGTTAATGGTTGTAGCTTTTCCACTTTTGACAGATAGCTGTAACTCTATGGATGTGGAACCAAGATCCAAAGTAATTGCTCTTCCCTTTGTTCTTTTTTTTTTTTTTAGTTTGATTTTGCTGTTTAGATATTTAGAAGTTCATTTTGTTCATTTATCCATATAATCATATTACATTTACTATGAGCGGTTGACAATTTGTTGCATGTGAACAGCCTGAAGTTAAGATTGCACCATCAGATGTTTCAAAGTATGTCCTGTTCTTTGTTATGTTTCATTTAGCAGTTTTATATATATTTATTTATTTTGCATCACCACTGAGCTATTGAAAATTATCCTTGCAGAAATGAACTGTTGCGAGCTATGGACTTAAGGCTCACAGCATTAAGAGGGGACTTAGCTGCTGCTTTTAACAAGGCTGTTGGTGCTACCTGCTCCTATAAAGAAATCACTGATTTAGCACAATTTTTAGAACATTTTGGAGCAACAGCTTTGAAGTAAGTTGCCTACCAAAGTAAAGGTTGCAATGTTGATTGCACAATGTGGTTCTACATAATTTATGGTCATATGGTAAATGAAATTCCTTTGGAACTGAATAAGATTACAATCCATGGCAGGAAATCTTTTTTCAAATTTGTAGAACTGAATGAGGAGAGCCAGAGTGCTGGTCCTCTAAATGATGACAAGTCCTCGTTCACACACAATTCAAGGAATGACAATGTAAACAAGAAAGATGGGAGTACTTGGACATCAAAACCTGTACATTCAGTTATACCAATAAAATATGGTGTTTCACCAGCAAAAGTTGCCCAGATTGAGCGAGAGGGCTCAATAGAAAGCGAGGAGTTTTCTGACTCAAGTGATGAGTATCAAACATCTGCTGAAAGAAGTCGAACTCTTATAAGGTCTGCATCACCCAGGCGGTCAGCATCTCCGATGCGGAGGATTCAAATAGGAAGAACTGGATCACGGAGGGCTACTGCATTAACGATTAAGAGCCTCAATTGTTTTCCTGCTAGAGAGCGGGCATTGTCTCATAGAGACATAGCTACAAACAATAGTGAAGACGAAGGATTTGAGCAACCCATTAAGAAACCTGAGATAAATGTGCAAAGAATCAGTGTTCAAGATGCCATAAATCTTTTTGAAAGCAAACAGAGGGATCATGCTACAGATATTCAGAAACGGAGGTCATTAACAAATATCTCTATCTGTGCAAATAAATCTGTATTGAGAAGATGGAGTTCAGGTATGGGTGAAGCTTCCTCCCAATGTCTGCCAGAAATTGTTTCTGAAGACTCTTTTCCAGAGACTCCCAATAACGTCGCAGATGGTGAGATTTCAATGTCTTCAGTAGGAGTGACATTAGAGTCAGAATGTATATCTAGAGGTCACAATCTTGTTGAGACATCTGAAGTAGATGTAGGGCTAGAAAAGGGGGAAGAAAAAGTATATGATCCAATAGATATTCAAGCAGACATGAATGTTTTGGCAACTGATGCTAAAGAAATCCAAGGAGAAGAAATTATTGGAAAATTAACAGCCTCAAATGAATGGAATCGACAAAAGGAAGCAGAGTTAAGTCAGATGTTGATGAAAATAACCGAAAATAAGCCTGTTAGATATGCTAAGCCTCAAACTAGCAGAAATAAAAAGGTTTCTTCTGAGAAGAGAGGTGGGTTTTATGACCACTACAGGGAGAAGAGGGATGAAAAACTTCGAGGTGAGAATGCTAAAAGGCGAGCAGAGAAAGAAGTGCAATTTAGAGAAATGCAGCAAATTCTTAATGAGAGAAAAGCTGAAATGGCCTCCACAAATGGGAATGATGTTGGTAAAAAACATGCTATGCGCAAACCCCAAAAACCACATAAAAGTTCATCTCAACCTGTAAATGCCAGAAAAGAAACCTCGAAGCCATCTGTTACAAAGAAGGTTTCATCTAAAGCATCACCCCTGCCTGCTACACGCAAATCATGGCCGTCAACACCATTGCCAAGAGCCACAGGGGCATCACCAGGTAAAATCATATGTTCCGTTGGCACTACACCAGCACGTCAGAAATTCAACCCAGCACCATCACTCCCTCGACTGAGCCCTAGAGTGGAAAAATCTCAGCTGGGGCAGAGAAATGTGAAGGATACACGAAGTGATCATGACAGGAACGTAAAGGGTGTGAATGAGAAAAGGCAGGAAAGGGTGACAAACTCTTACAAAACAACCAAAACGAAAGTCGTGAGAGTTTCTGGAGATTGTTCTAGTAAAGATTC
This sequence comes from Quercus ilex subsp. ballota, assembly GCA_032727855.1. NCBI lineage: Eukaryota > Viridiplantae > Streptophyta > Magnoliopsida > Fagales > Fagaceae > Quercus > Quercus ilex. Next base: position 70,188,552 of record CM064915.1, read on the forward strand.
CACAAAGCCTAGTTTCTATAACAAAATCACCAGGAAAAGCAGTGTAGTCCCACTGGAATCAAAACCTTTTCTCCGTAAGGGTTCTCGGAGTGCCCCTGCTATTGGTCCTGTTAACAAGAAAAAGCATTCTCCTCAGGTGGAGGAATGTCTGACAAACTGTCAAAATTTAGTGGAAGCTCAAGAAAGTGAGGTAATTATTAATGCTTCAGATCTGGTCAGTCAGCATCAAGAGGGAGATGTTGTGTCATTGGGTCTTCATGATGTTATACAATCAGAAACTCAGGTAAATAGTGACTGGCAATGTGGTGAGACTGAGAACTTTAAACCACTTGCTGCTGATGGAGATAATGTCTTCAAAATTCAGGAAGTTTCTTCATTGAAATCTCAAGTTGAGGAGGAATCAATTGTTTCCCCCATGGCGTGGGTGGAAATAGAAGAGCATCAGGAACTGCCCATTCCATGTAATGTCAGCACATCTCAACTTGCATCTCCAGCCAATGTTGAACCTGTTGGATTGTCAATACGTGTACGTCATTCTTTGTCCCAGATGCTGCAAGAAGAAAGTAGTGAACCTGATACTATTGAGTGGGGAAATGCTGAAAATCCTCCCATCATGGTCTGCCAAAAAGATGCCCCAAAAGGATTGAAAAGGCTCTTGAATTTTGCTCGGAAGAGCAAAGGGGATGCCAGTAGTACCGGTTGGTCTAGTCCATCTGTCTTTTCTGAAGGAGAGGATGATGCTGAGGAATCTAAACCTCTAAGTAAGAGAAATGCTGACAATTTTCTTAGAAAGGCTGCTCTTCAAGCAAAGAACTTTGCACAGCAAAAGACTTCATTATGTGAAAGCTTTGAAAGAAATTTGGATGCTCGTGAACTACTCCCTGGTATATTTTCCTCTTTCCCTTTTCTATATATATATATATTTTTTTTTTTAGTTTTTAGTTTATTTCATCCTTGTTGGTCCTAACATTACATCCTGATCTTCTTGAACTCCCCACATTTGGGAGTATTGCTTGCTAAAATAGTTTGATATGTTTCTATTTGAGTCTAATGCTTTATACCATGGCTATTTTGCATGCAGCTCAATCAAATTTAAGCAAAGTGAATGACCCCTTTTCTTCTCAAAAGTTGCAAGAGAGCTGTGACTCAGCTGTGGTCCCCATAACTAAAGGTAAGTGTTCATCTATGATCTGGAGTATTGTACATCCTTATCAAATTCCTGTATGCTTTGGTGTTATACAGGTTCTTTCCATTTCTCACTCTAGTGTTATATTTTACTAATGTTTATTGATCCTAATATTCCAGTTTTTTTTTTTTTTTTAATGTTTCAGCCACAAGGTCATTCTTCTCTCTTTCAGCATTTAGGGGCAGTAAACCAAGTGAGACAAAGCTACGGTAATGCGAAGGATGATTGTATAATGAGCCGTGTTTATTTACCTTCTCTCCCATGCCATATGCAGGTGAAATTGGATCAAAGCAAATTTATCATGCTTTTGCGATGCGATTGCATGTACTAGATATTGTGCTCTACATGCACAGATCAGGGAGTCATCCCTATGCTTCTGCAGGTCAGGTTGGTTAAAGTGGGGCTCTGTAAATTCAGAAGTATCATTATGTTTGATTTTGCATCCGGCTGAACATTTGGTTGCTTCCTTGTAAAGCTTTGATGTCAAACGTTAATCAAATTATAATTAGTGTACTTTTAGAATTTCACCATACATTAGAATACTGTACGTACAATAACAACAAAATAATTAGGCTTTGCTTAGGTTTGAGTCGTGCATATGGCTTGGTTCATTTATTGCTACATAATATGCTCGCTCCATAGGGAACCATAGGGGAGCATGTTTTCCGGAACAAAGGAATCAGTTGTGGCTTGAGTTGTCGATCTTAAAGTTCTGGCTCTCCTTAGGCATTCACCTTAAGGTCCTGTTCTAACTTCTAAACCCCCTCCTTAGCCAAAAAAAAAAAAAGTGTACAAATTCCTTCTGCCTAACTAGTTTGGTTATTCCTTCAAAAAAATTAAAAGGTGGTTATTCTAGTGCGGAAGGAAAAGAAAAGAAAACTATTTCTTCTTTTGACCAGAAAAGAAAACTAATTTGGTTGTTGGCAGTAAGAGCAACTAGTGCTTGTCAATTTAGTTTCAATAAAATGCGAGGCCTTGTAAACCAGTAAACATATATTGTACACCAAAAAACGAACTACTGCCTGAATAAGAATAAGCAAATCATAAAAATAAAAAGATGATAAAGGCAAGCTATCTTAAATGATTGTAAGCTAAAAAGATAGTAGAATCGATCGTAATATGAACGAAACTCCGCCCTCGATTAATAAACTTTGTTATTAAGAGAATGACATTAGCTTGTTATTCCCATATCTGTTTCGAGTGGTAGGATAAAGAAAAGATTGAGCACGCGTTGTTGAAGAAACATTTTTAGTCGAAATCTATTTTAAGAATTGAATTCTATCAACTCTTCACCCTATAAATAGCACAAACGCGTTTACGAGATTTGATATTTTGAAACGTGGTTTGGATAGGTCTCCACTCCTTATTTCGAGGATCTGACTTGCTCATTGTTATCGGGTACAATAAAAGTTTGGATAGTTGAATCGATCGTCCTCTGAACGAAACTTCTACCTTAATTGATAAACTTTGTTATTATTATGAATAAAAATTTTTATCGTTCTGTAGATAAATTTCGTTTTAAAATATTTTTCCTATAGCGCAAGATCAATCCAGACGAAATCAATTTTTTGGTAAAATATATGTTAATAGCTAGTTATTCACAATACTTAATTGCTTTGAAAATGTGCTGAAAAATGACATTTGTTCACCGTTTTGACAATAACTTTTGAACTGTAAAGAATTTGTAGACGCGGTATTAATCTTTTAGAAAGTAGACATCCCGAGCTTGAATTTGAACATAAATTTTGAATTTTTTCGACACAAATAAAGAGAATTATTGTTGTTTGAATATGGCCAATCGAGATACTCGAAATTCGGATTCCACCTATGTGCCGATAGAAGAGCGTAAAAATGGAAGTCTAACATTCTGTTGACATATTTGGCTTTAAAATATTTTTCCTATAGCGCGAGATCAATCCACAAAAAGTCAAATTTTTGGTAAAATATATATTAGTAGCTAGTTATTCATGAGACTTAATAGCTTTGAAAATGTGTTGAAAAGTGATCTTTGTTCACTGTTTTGACAATAAATTTTGAATGGGAAGGAATTCGTTGACGCGGTCTGAATCTTTCAGAAAGGGGATATCCCCGGCTTGAATTTGAACAAAAATTTTGAATTTTTTTGACAAAAATCAAAAGTGTTATTGTCGTTTGAATATGGCCCATTGAGATACCTGAAATTCGGATTCCACTTATGTGCTGATAGAAGGGTGTAAAAATGGAAGTTTAACGTTCCGTTGACAAATTCGGTTTTAAATTTTTTTTCCTATAGCGCGGGATCAATCTATACAAAATCAATTTTTGGGTAAAATATATGTTAGTAGCAAGTTATTCACGAGACTTAATCGCTTTAAGAATGTGCTAAAAAGTGTCATTTGTTCACCGTTTTGACAATAACTTTTGAATAGTAAGGAATTTTAAGACGCAGTTTGAATATTTTAGAAAGTAGACATCTCAAGCTTGAATTTGAACACAAATTTTGAATTTTTTCAACAATAGTCAAGGGAGTTATTGTTATTTGAATATAGCCCATCGAGTTACCCGAAATTTGGATTCCACATATGTGCCGATAGAAGGGTGTAATACTGGAAGTCTAATGTTCCGTTGACAAACTCGGTTTTAAAATATTTTTCCTATAGTGCGAGATCAATTCATACAAAATCAAATTTTGGGTAAAACACATGTTAGTAGCGAGTTATTCACGAGACTTAATAGCATTGAAAATATGCTGAAAAGTGACATTTGTTCACCGTTTTGACAATAACTTTTGAACGGTAAGGAATTCACGGACGTGGTCTGAATCGTTTAGAAAGTAGATATCCTAAGCTTGAATTTGAACACAAATTTTGAATTTTTTCGACAAAAATAAGGAGAGTTATTGTCATTTGAATATGACCCTTTCCCAATATTCGGATTCAACATATGTGCTGATAGAAGGGCGTAAAACTGGAAATCTAACGTTCAGTTGAAAATTTTAGTTTTAAAATATTTTTCCTATATCATGAGATCAATCCACAAAAAATCAAATTTTTGGTAAACTATATGTTAGTGGCTAGTTATTCACAAGACTTAATCGCTTTGAAAATGTGTTGAAATGTGACCTTTGTTCACCGTTTTGACAATAACTTTTGAACTGGAAGGAATTCGTAAATGTCATCTGAATATTTTAGAAAGTAGACATTCCGAGCTTGAATTTGAACACAAATTTTGAATTTTTTCGACAAAAATCAAGAGAATTATTGTCGTTTGAATATGGCCCATCAATATATTTGAAATTCGGATTCCATCTATGTGCCGATTGTATGACTACTCTTATATCAAAACTACTCCTCCTTTTTTTCACAAGTGACAAAGGGTAAGTACATCAAGTAGACATCTCATCATCACTGGGCGAGCTAGCACCATCGTCCTCATTAGCATCATCACTGCCAGAACCATCGTCACTCTCATCCTCGGAGGCTGGTGGAGAGGGAGAAGAAGCAACAGTGAAACCACCCATGACAGCCTGTTGTCGTGCGATACGGCCAACACGGGTGTTCACGTGACACAACTCATCACTAAGAGTGTCAAGGCCAGCATCCATGAGCACAAGCTGTGCCATGATGGCCTCAAGAGTCACTCCACCCGCAGAAGACAAAGGAGCAGATGGAGTGGTAGAAGCTGGAGGAGTAGCTGTTTCGGTCTGAGTTCGCCTCGAGCGAAGCTATGCATCACTCAGCTTAATGGTAGTGGCGTTAATGGCATTTATAATAGGAAAGTGATCAAAATCGGGAAAGGAAACCAAAAAATGGTGAAGGATCCTCGTGATAGCCGAAGGAAAAATGAGCTTATCACAGGTCGCCGTATCCATATAGACATCTATAAGGGATAGGATGAAGTGAGAGGGGAAGTTGATAGAGATATCCTCTAAGAGGGATAACAAAAATCGAGCACGTGGCTCTGTGATAGTGTTATAGTGAGACAATGGATGGAGAACGAATGTCATCACCATGTTTAGGAATCTTGAACCTTTAGCAAAGGCCGAGCAAGGGATGTTTTGACGGTCACCCCAAGAAGGTGTCTCACAAAATAGAGACGAGAGTTCGTCTTTGGACCCAGTCCTCAGACGCTCGTAGCCAGGGTAGTCAGGATGCGCTCCCTTAGGAATGTGTAGTACCTCGGAGACAATCTTGGGAGTAACTACAATGTGCGTACCTCGAACGCGAGAGAAGAAATGAGGTACAGAAGTATCAAATCTGTGCTTGTTGGAGACAGAAGGGCACGTGACCGGGGCGCCACACAATGACTTCCAACCCCGATTGTAGATGATAGTGGGTAGGTCAGTATTGGAAAAATCCGATAGGATGACTTGGCGTTCTGTATGAATGCCTCGTCAAGAAAAGTTCTCTGAAAAGTCCTTTCGGGCTTTATCATCACGGAACCAAACATGGGAAGGAGTAGGATCAGAGGAAGAGGATGCCCCAGAACGAAAAGGGCTCTGGGACGGAGTAGATTTGCATTTGGGTGCCATGAAGCAACTAACGCAAGAAAGAGAGATAGAGGGAGAGAGAGAGATAATCAGAAAATCACCAACAAGACACAATATACAAAAATATAAAAACTTGAAGGTACGTATGCATAAAAATGCATGAGTATGTGACATGCAAACTTAAATACATCATGGGCTCAGCCCAATCCAAACCTACCGGCACATAACATTGCAACAAAGTAAACACATCTAAAATGCATGAAACATTGTTATAATGCAAATGTGATGCAATGCATGAACATATAGGATCATTTACACAAAACCCATCCCAAAAATTTCACAAAAACTTCATCAATTTTGAAAAACCCCAAAATTTTTTCAAAATCCCAAAACCTAGATCTAAATGCATGAAGAATAAGAGATAAAGAGATCGTACCAAGTGATTTGAGACAAGAAAAGGCCGAAAATCACATGGGTTGAAGGTTTTAAGAGAGAAAAGTGTGTTTGGGAGGTGAAACGACTGAAAACAATCGAGAGAGATCGAGAAAAGTGAAGCTAAAATCGTGCTGGCCCTTTAAATAGAAGCTTCATAATGCTCGATGGATCGAGAGCTATCGTGAGCTATTGAGATTTAAAAACGCGCTTTTAAGCTGTCGAAGATCTATCAAGTATCTAACGAGAGGTGTCCACAACAAAGATTCTCAATGGATTGAGGTAGCTATTGAGCATCTAGAAAGTTTCTCGATGGATCGAAGTAGCTATCGAGAGCTATTGAGGATGCAATAAAAAGCAGCTGAAGGGTCTCGATAGATAGCCTAGCTGTCGAGAGGTATCGAGATAGCTATCAAGATTGCTTAAAAACAATTTTTCAAGAAGAGAAAAACACAAATATGAATGCAATCAAGCATGCTACACAACTAAAGATCCAATCAACATTTTAAGCTCTCAAAATCATCTTTCAACAATAAAAACATGTCAAGCACATAGATCCAGAAACACACACACACACACTAAACAAGTCTAACCAATTTTATATTTCAAAAATAAGTTAAGACAGTTTAGTGAGCATACATTAACACAAGTATTTCTTGTGATGGCCAAATCACATTATACCTGCACATGTATCAAAAGTAGCAATGAATTTTGTGTGTTGTGTGTGAAGAACATCGCAAGATTGCATAAGTGTCTTCATGTTATGACGATTTGAGATATGAGAAAATCACTTTAACTCACACACAATTATAACTATTTGATGGGGACTATCACCTTCGAGGTACATCCTATAACTCCCACATCTCCTAGAATACACGCTTGCAATCATATATAAATCATTTGATTCTTTTTGCTATTTATTTTTTTTTTGCATATTTTTCTTTTAAGCAAATCATGCATGGGCATATAAGAGATAGAAAAGAATTACCCAATGATGTTAAGCTTTTGACATTCCACTTTTGCTATGCCGAAGCATACAAATGTCATTTCATGATTGGCGGGCAACAGTGATGAGATAGTTATTTATGCATTTCTCTTAGGATTTTCTAGTCCTTCCCGTCAAAAAGTGTGATACGAGTGTTAAGTATAAGAGATTACTTAACCTTACTCATCACAAGCACAAGCCACAAAGCTCACTTGCTTAGTTGTGCATAGAGATGCTCATCTAAGCTACAAATGATACAAAGTTTAGAAAACTTTGTTTCAATGGCCATCCAAGGTACACAAGTACTAATGTACACAAACACACACTGTTTTTGTATTTTTTTTTTCAATTTTTATTTTATTTTATATGAAAAACAAAATAAAGCAAAACTGAAAAGTAAGTAAACAAAAACATGTTAAACAAAGCAATACATAAAATTAGACTGACTCAAAACATGAAAGCAAGACACACAAGTAATGCAAAAACAAAAACAAGAAGGGGAGAGAGATAAAAAGTGACAGAATCACTTGAAGCCTTTTTCCTTGCACACCTTGAAAGAACTTTTCTGTTTAGCAAACCCTTGATTCGGCGATAAGGGGGAAGAATTTAAACCGTTCAAGTTCGAAAGGAACATGAGGGCTTTAAGAAGATCTCCAAAAGGAGCAAAGGAGGATGAAATCTGATTCTGGTTTCCTGACGCCATCATACTGTTGCTCTGTTAAGTGGCTAACCACTTATAGCAATTAGGTCGAGTGTATCCAGCTGCTCCGCAGTGATGACAGAAATGTTACTTTTTCTATTTGGGCTTTTGAGTATTTCCCTTCTTAGCCTTAGGGTTCTTAATCTCTTTCTTATCAAGCTTAGGAGGTGCTCCTAAGATAGATTTACCTTTGTCTATGTTCTCACTAGCTAATTCGTTTTTAACATCATTGTTCTCAGTTTCAATATTATTAGCAGGAGGAACAAAAATAGTAGAACTAGAAGTAGCAATACTAGGAGAAGAGAAATCATACCCTAAACCAGTTCGATCGAAAGCAGATTTCTAAAGACAAAGCATCTCATCAAGCTTTGCACTTGAAGTTCTTTCCAACTGGGCTCTAACTTGGAACAATTCTGCCTCAAGTTTCTTAGTCTTTTCAGCAAAGAAATTATTCTCAAATCTCAGTGCTCCAATGGTCTGATTTGCTTCATCTAACTTTGTGGAAATTTCTTCTTGTTCATGCTCCATTTCACTAAGCTTCTTGGTGGCCAACCTATACAACTTTTCATGCTTTTTCGAGACCTTTTATAACTTTGCATAAGCTGTGTGGATGTCATCTTGTTCATCCATCTTTTCAAACTTAGACTCCACCAATTCCTCTTCTTCATCCACATCTTCAACAATCCCCTCAGTAGGATTTATAGTGGCAGTGAAGCCATTTAGGATTCCATCATCGTCATTATCAGAATCATCCTTAGGCTTAGTGTCGCTCAACGTAGCAGCAAGTGCCTTACTCTTCCTAATAGTCTTGAGATACGTAGGGCACTCTTGTTTCATGTGATCGAAGCCTTAACACCCAAAGCATTTTAGTCCTGAGGGAACAGTGTACTGACCACCATTCCTAGTATCCTTCTTTCTTTTGTCTTGGCTTTTGAACTGCGAAGAACTCGATTGCCCACGGTCCTTGTCAAAGCCCTTCCCATTTGCATTCTTCATGAACTTCTTGAATTGCCTTGTAATGTAGGACTTCATTTTGGAAACTTCATTGTTTGAAGACTCATCTGTGTCATCGCTCTTGGCCTTCAGTGCCATGCTCTTGCTCTTGCTTGATTTCCCTATCCTTGTCAAACCTAGCTCATAGGTCTGTAGATTTCCAACCAACTCTGTCAAAGGAATTTTATCAATATCCTTTGATTCCTCAATTGCGGTGATCTTGGCATGAAATCTCTCGGGTAGAGATCTGAGCACTTTTCTCACAATCTTGGGTTCAAGAATAGTTTCTCCAAGATTAAAGGCGGAGTTCACTATGTCCTTGAGCTTGGCATAGAACTCATCGAATGACTCATCCTCCATCTTAATCTCTTCAAAGCTTGTAGTAAGGCTCTGAAGCTTTGAATCCCTGACAGCCTTGGTTCCTTCATAGGTTGTCTGGAGAATAGTCCACAATTCCTTAGCAGTTTCAGAAGAGGATATCTTCTTGAATTCCTCATTCGTGACTCCATTGAATAGAGCATTTAATGCCCTGTTGTTGAAGTTTGCTGCCTTGATCTTAGCATCATCCCAGTCGTTCGGTGCTTCCATAGGCTTGGTCCAACCTATCTCCACAGCTTGTCACACTCTTTCATCTAATGACTGTAAGAAAGCTCTCATCCGTACTTTTCAGTATGCATAGTTAGTGTCATCAAATAAAGGAGGTATAATAAGAGACTGTTCTCTATCCATGACAAACAGGAGTCAGTGGATCACACAATAAAGATTAAAACCTAATCAGAGCGTGCCTGTTCTGATACCACTTGAAAGGCCAAGAATGTATTAATCCCTTGTGATAAATTAACCAATTTATTTAGCCAAGTTAATTAATTAATTTAATTAATATGCAAAACGCGTGGTAGTACAAACAAATCACTAATTAACTAAAGTGCAATGGAAATTAAATTGACACGGTGATTTGTTTACGAATAGGGAAAACCTATATGGCAAAAACCCTACCGGGTGATTTTAAGGTCACAATTTATGAGAATCCACCATTATCAAAACAAACGGTTACAAGTAAAGGAATTCCAGTACCTTATACCAACCTACAATTGAACCCTTACCCCAATACCCAATTGGACTTGTTATATAGTGACAATCTCTCACTTTTTAATGCACGGCTCCCAGTATGTGACTAACCAATAGATGCGCGGATCCCAGTATGTGACTTAATCACCAACTTGAGAAAGATGGTGGCTGCAAAGTTCTTCAGTTCATCACACGATGAAGATCAAGAAGTTCCTTGGTCACAAAACCCTACGGTGTACAAACACAGCAGCTTCTTCAAGAGAAAGATGAACTAAGGAAAATTCTGTCTCCGATCACAATTTGCATGAACAAAACTTTGCTTTACACTCGTGCAACTTGTGTCCCCTTTGACGGCCCTTAAAATAATCCTTATATATGTTTAGGGTTGTGAGAAAAGAAAGCCTAAACACATACTCACGGATTGGATGCAAAACATAACTGAAAATCTGTTTTTCATAAATCTCGACAGATACCTATCTATCGAGTAGTTGTCGAGCTTGGGGCTGAAACAACTCTTTAAGCCTCGATAGATACTAGTTGTCGGGCTTTAATGAACAACACTTCTTCACTTATTTCTTGGACAGACTTGTATGGTTTTAACACTTGAACTTGAAACCTTGTTTCTTGAAGCATTAAACACATCCTAGATCTACCCAATTACAAGTAAAGTAAGTTTTATCAAAGGATTAGCCAATTACATAAAATATTGACATATGTTCCTAACATGATTCACATATGTCCTAACACTGTTGACAAATTTGGTTTTAAAATATTTTTCCTATACCTCGAGATCAATCCACACAAAATCAAAGTTTTGGTAAAAAATACGTTAGTGGCAAGTTATTCACGAGATAAAATCACATTAAAAACGTGTTGAAAAGTGACATTTGGTCCCCGTTTTGACAATAACTTTTGAACGGTATGGAATTCTTTGACATGGCCTAAATGTTTTAGAAATTAGACTTTCCGAGCTTGAATTTCAATACAAATTTTGAAAATTTTCTGCTCAGATCAAAAGAATTATTGTTGTTTGAATATGGCCTATCAAGTTACCTGAAATTCAGAATCCAACAATGTGCCGATAGAAGGGCATAAAAATGAAAGTTTAATGTTCCGTTAACGAATTTGGTTTTAAAATATTTTTCCTATACCTCGAGATTAATCCACACAAAATCAAATTTCTAGTAAAAAATACATTAGTGGCTAGTTATTCACGAGATGAATCGCTTTGAAAATGTGTTGAAAAGTGACATTTGGTCACCGTTTTGACAATAATATTTGAACGGTAAGGAATTCTTAGACGCGGTGTACATGTTTTAGAAAGTAGACATTTTAAGATTGAATCTCAACAAAATTTTGAATTTTTTTGGTGCAAATAAAGAGAGTTATAGTCTTTTGAATTTGGCCCAACGAGTTTCCCGAAATTCGGATTCCAAATATGTGCCGATAGATGAGCGTAAAAATGGAGGTCTAACGTTCCCTTAACGAATTTGGTTTTAAAATATTTTTCCTATACCTCAAGATCAGTTCACACAAAATCAAAGGTTTGGTAAAAAACATGATAGTGGCTAGTTATTCACGAGACTAAATCACTTTTAAAATGTGTTGAAAACTGACCTTTGGTTACCGTATAGACAATAACTTTTGAACAGTAAGGAATTCTTAGATGCAGACTAAATGTTTTAGAAAGTAGACATTCCGAATTTGAATTTAACTGCAAACTTTGAATTTTTTGGGCTCAAATCAAGAGAGTTATTGTGATTTGAATATGGACCACCGAGTTACCCAAAATTCGGATTCCAACAATATGCCGATAGAAGGGCATAAAAATGGAAGTCTAACGTTCCGTTGACGAATTTGGTTTTAAAATATTTTTCCTATACCTCGAGATCAATCCTTTTTCCCACACAAAATCAAAATTTTGGAAAAAAATACGTTAGTGGCTAGTTATTCACGAGACTAAATCGCATTGAAAATGTGTTGAAGAGTGATCTTTGGTCACCTTCTTGACAATAACATTTGAATGGTAAGGAATTCTTAGATGCTGTCTACATGTTTTAGAAAGTAGACATTCCGAGCTTGAATTTCAACACAAATTTTGTACTCTTTCGGTGCAAATCAAGAGAGTTATTGACGTTTGAATATGACCCACGGAGTTACCCGAAAGTCAAATTCCAAATATGGGCCGGTAGATGCGTGTAAAAATGGAAGTTTAACGTTTCGTTGATGAATTTGGTTTTAAAATCTCTTTCCTATATCTCAAGATCAATCCATACAAAATCAAATTTTTATGTTAGTGGCTAGTTATTCATGAGAGTAAATCGCTTTGAAAACGTGTTGAAAAGTGACCTTTGGTCACTGTTTTTACAATAACTTTTGAACGGTTAGGAATTCATTGACGCAACTTGAATGTTTTAGAAATTAGACATTCCGAGCTTGAATTTCAACCCAAATTTTGAATTTTTTCGACAAAAATCATGAGAGTTATTTTCATTTGAAAAATGACCCACCAAGTTACCCGAAATTCGGATTCCAACTATATGCCGATAGAAGGGCGTAAAAATGGAAGTCGAACCTTTTTTTCATGGATTTAGTTTCAAAATATTATACCTATACCTCGAGAACAATCCACCCAAAATCAAACTTTTGGAAAAAAAATATGTTAGTGGCAAGTTATTCACGAGACTAAATCGCTCTGAAAATGTGTTGGAAAGTGACCTTTGGTCACTGTTTTGACAATAACTTTGGAACGGTAAGGAATTCTTGGCGTGGTCTTAATATTTTAGAAAGTAAACATTCCGAGCTAGAATTTCAACACAAATTTTGAATTTTTTTGACAAAAATCATGAGAGTTATTGTCGTTTGAAAAATGGCCCATCGAGTTACCCAAAACTCGGATTCCAACTATGTGCTGATTGAAAGGCGTATAAATGGAAGTCTAACGTTTCGTTGACGAATTGGGTTTTAAAATATTTTTCCTTTACCTCGAGATCAATCCACAAAAAATCAAATTTTTGGTAAAAAATACGTTAGTGGCTAGTTGTTTACGAGACAAAATCAATTTGAAAATGTGTTGAAAAGTGACCTTTGGTCACCATTTTGCCAATAACTTTGAACGGTGAGGAATTCTTTGACGCGGTCTGAATGTTTTGGAAAGTAGAAATTCCAAGCTTGAATTCAACACAAATTTTGAATTTTTTTGGCACAAATCATGAGAGTTATTGTCGTTTGAAAAATGGACAACTGAATTATCCGAAATTCAGATTCCAACTATGTGTTGATAAAAGGGCATAAATATGGAAGTCTAACGTTTTTTTTATCACGGATTTGGTTTTATAATATCGTACCTATACCTCAAGACCAATCTACGCAAAATCAAATTTTTGGAAAAAAATACGTAAGGGGCCAGTTATTCACGAGACTAAATCGCTTTGAAAATGCGTCAAAAAGTGACATTTGGTCACCATTTTGACTATAACTTTTGAACGGTAAGGAATTCTTTGACGCGGTCTGTTTATTTTAGAAAGTAGACATTCCGAGCATGAATTTTGACAAAAATTTTGAATTTTTTTGGTCATAAATCAGGAGAGATATTGTTGTTTGAAAAATGGCCCACCGAGTTACCCGAAATTTGGATTCAAACTACGTGCCAATAGAAGGGCGTGAAAATGGAAGTCTAACGTTTTGTTCACAAATTTGGTTTTAAAATATTATACCTATACCTCGAGACCAATCCACACAAAATTAAAATTTAAAAAAATACGTTAGTGACAAATTATTCACGGGACTAAATCGTTTTGAAAATGTGTTGAAAAGTGACCTTTAGTCACCATTTTGACAATAACTTTTGAATGGTAAGGAATTCTCTGATGCGGTTTGAATGTTTTAGAAAGTAGATATTCCGAGCTTGAATTTCAACACAAATTTTGAATTTTTTCGGCAAAAATCATGAGAGTTATTGCCGTTTGAAAAATGGCCCACCGAATTATCCAAAATTTGGATTCCAACTATTTGCCGATAGGAGGGCCTAAAAATGGAAGTCTAACGTTTGTTTCACGAATTTGGTTATAAAATATTATACCTATACCTCGGGACCAATCCACAAAGAATCAAATTTTATGGAAAAAAATAAGTTAGTGGCAAGTTATACACGAGACTAAATTGTTTTCAAAATGTGTTGAAAAGTGACATTTGGTCACCGTTTTGACAATAACTTTTGAACGGTGAGGACTTCTTTGATGCGGTTTGAATGTTTTGGAAATTAGACATTCCAAGCTTGAATTCAACACTAATTTTTAATTTCGGCACTAATCATGAGAGTTATTGTCATTTGATAAATGGTCCACCGAATTATCCCAAATTCGGATTCCAACTATGTGCCGATAGAAGGGCATAAATATGGAAGTCTAATGTTTTTTTTCATGGATTTGGTTTTAAAATATTGTATCTATACCTCGAGACCAATCCACGCAAAATCAAATTTTTGGAAAAGAATATGTTAGTGGCTAGTTATTCACGAGACTAAATCACTTTGAAAATGCATTGAAAAGTGACCTTTGGTCACCGTTTTGACAATAACTTTTGAACGGTAAGGAATTCTTTGACGCAGTCTGTATGTTTTAGAAAGTAGACACTCCATGCTTGAATTTGATAAAAAGTTTTGAATTTTTTCAACATAAGTCATGAGAGTTTTTGTCGTCTAAAAAATGGCCCATCAAGTTACCCAAAATTCGAGTTCCAACTATATGCCGATAGAATGGCGTAAAAATGGAAGTCTAACGTTTTGTTCACGAATTTGGTTTTAAAATATTATACCTATACCTTGGGACCAATCCACACAAAATCAAATTTTTGGAAAAAAATACGCTAGTGGTTAGTTATACACGAGACTAAATCGTTTTGAAAATGTGTTGAAAAGTGACATTTGGTCAACGTTTTGACAATAACATTTGGACGGTGAGGAATTATTTGACGCGGTTTGAATGTTTTGGAAAGTGGACATTCCAAGCTTGAATTCAACACAAATTTTAAATTTTTTTGGCACAAATCATGAGAGTTATTGTCATTTGAAAAATGGCCCACCTAATTATCCCAAATTCAGATTCCAACAATGTGCCGATAGAAGGGTGTAAATATGGAGTTCGAACTTTTTTTTCACGGATTTAATTTTAAAATATTGTATCTATACCTCGAGACCAATCCACACAAAATCAAATTTTTGGAAAAAAATACGTTAGTGGCTAGTTATTCATGAGATTAAATCGCTTTGAAAATGCGTGGAAAAGTGACCTTTGGTCACCGTTTTTACAATAACTTTTGAACGATAAGAAATTCTTTGACGCAGTCTGTATGTTTTAGAAAGTAGACATTCCAAGCTTGAATTTGAACAAAAATTTTTAATTTTTTCAACAAAAATCATGAGAGTTATTCATCTAAAAAATGGCCAACCGCGTTACCCGAAATTCGGATTCCAACTATGTGTCGATAGAAGGGCGTAAAAATAGAAGTCTAACGTTTCGTTTACGAATTTGGTTTTAAAATATTATACCTATACCATGAGACCAATCCACACAAAATCAATTTTTTGGTAAAAACATGTTAGTGGCTAGTTATTCACGAGGCTAGATCAATTTGAAAATGTGTTGAAAAGTGAACTTTGGAAACCGTTTTTGTTGGGGGGACCAAAATTTGACTCCCTACAACCACTCTCAAGAAAGGCCTGCATGGTGTGATGTTGAAAGCCATAAAAGATTTGAATATGTCTTCCTCATCACCAATTGGTTTTGAGGTGGAATGGCATAAGTCACGGTCCGACAAATGGTATTTGAGCCAAGGTCAAGGGTTTGAGTCCCGAGAGTGTCATTATGAGGGAGGGATTGTTGGGGGGACCACAATTTGGCTCCCTATAACCACTGTAAAAACAGGCCCGCGTGGTGTGATGTCGAAAGCTATAAAAGATTTGAGTGTCTTCCTTATCACCAATTGGTTTTGAGGTGGAATGGCATAGCTCACGGTCCGACAAATTCTTTGACGCGGTCTGAATGCTTTCGAAAGTAGACATTTCGAGCTTGAATTTGGACACGAATTTTGAATTTTTTTCGATACAAATCATGAGAGTTATTGTTGTTTGAAAAATGGTCCACCGAGTTACCCGAAATTCAGATTCCAACTATGTTCCAATAGAAGGGCGTAAAAATTGAAGTCTAATGTTTCGTTCATGAATTTAGTTTTAAAATATTATACCTATACTTCGAGACCAATCCACACAAAATCAAAGTTTTTGGTAAAAAATACGTTAGTGGCAAATTATTCACGGGACTAAATCGCTTTGAAAATATGTTGAAAAGTGACCTTTGGTCACTGTTTTGAGAAAAACATTTGAAGGGTAAGGAATTCTTTGACGCGGTTTGAATGTTTTGGAAATTAGACATTCTGAGCTTTAATTTGAACACAAATTTTGAATTTTTTCAGCACAAATCAAGAGAGTTATTGTCGTTTGAAAAATGGCCCACCGAATTATCCAAAATTTGAATTCCAACTATGTACCGATAGGAGAGCCTAAAAATGGAAGTCTAACATTTGTTTCACGAATTTGGTTCTAAAATATTATACCTATATCTCGGGATCAACTCAAACAAAATCAAATTTTTGGAAAAAAATACGTTAGTGGCTAGTTATACACGACACTAAATTGCTTTGAAAATGTATTGAAAAGTGACCTTTAGTCACCGTTTTGACAATAACGTTTGTACGGTAAGGAATTCTTTGACGCGGTCTGAATGTTTTGGAAAGTAGACATTCCGAGCTTGAATTCAACACAAATTTTGAATTTGTTCGGCACAAATCATGAGAGTTATTGTCGTTAGAAAAATGGCCCACCGAATTATCCCAAATTTGGATTCCAACAATGTGCCGATAGAAGGGCGTAAATATGGAGCTCTAACTTTTTTTTCACATATTTGGTTTTAAAATTTTGTACCTATACCTCGAGACCAATCCACACAAAATTAAATTTTTGGAAAAAAATACGTTAGTGGCTAGTTATTCACGAGACTAAATCGCTTTGAAAATGCGTAGAAAAGTGACCTTTGGTCACCGTTTTGACAATAACTTTTGAACGGTAAGAAATTCTTTGACGCGGTCTGTAAGTTTTAGAAAGTAGACATTTCGAGCTTGAATAAATCATGAGAGTTATTCGTCTAAAAAATGGCCCACCTAGTTACCAGAAATTCAGATTCCAACTATGTGCCGATAAAAGGGCGTAAAAATGGAAGTCTAACGTTTCGTTCATGATTTTGGTTTTAAAATATTATTCTGATACAACGAGACCAATCCACACAAAATCAAATTTTCTGTAAAAAAACACGTTAGTGGCTAGTTATTCACGAGACTAAATCACTTTGAAAATGTGTCGAAAAGTGACATTTGGAAACCGTTTTTGTTGGGGGGACCACAATTTGACTCCCTACAACCATTCTAAAGACAAGCCTGCGTGGTGTGATGTCGAAAGTCATAAAAGATTTGAATATGTTTTCCTCATCACCAATTGGTTTTAAGGTGGAATGGCATAGCTCACAGTTCGACAAATTCTTTGACGCGGTCTGAATGATTTATAAAGTAGACATTCCGAGCTTGAATTTTAACACAAATTTTGAATTTTTTCGAAACAAATCATGAGAGTTATTGTCGTTTGAAAAATGCCCCACTGAGTTACCCGAAATTCAGATTCCAACTATGTGCTGATAGAAGGGCGTAAAAATGGAAGTCTACCGTTTTTTTCACTGATTTGGTTTTAAAATAGTTTGTGGGAGCAAGTCTTAGTTAGAACAGAATTTGTTTTTGGGGGGCTTTAGCTTAGTACTTTAACTCTCAAGACACCACTCGCTCTTTCACATTGCTCTCTTGCCTGTGCTGTGTCTCTGTCCCAATTCTTTGATCACCAAAGTATTCTGTGTGTGCAATGGAGACATCACCTGGTCATAATCTGATTCAATTCAATCTCTCAGACTTGGAGAAAGCAACAAAAGGTTTCAAATCCTCTTACAAGATTGGAGAGGGTGACTTTGGTGCCTTCTACAGAGGCACCATCAAACTAAGTGGGAAAAGTACACCCGTCCTTATCCAACAGATTCAAGGACATGTACTTAAAGTCAAGGTTTGTAACTTTTTTTTTTTTTTTTTTTAAATTTTCTTGCACCATCTTCTTCTTCCTCTTTAACATGTATAACTTTTCATCTATTTTCTTCCATATATCTATCTGAATCGATCCCATAAATTTATATTTTTCAGAAAGATCATTCTTGGGTGAAAGAATTAAATACTATTGCTGCAATGAAGCACCAAAACCTTCTAAACTTGGTAGGATATTGCCTTTCAGGGGGTGTCAGATTTGTAGTAGGAGAATGTACAAGCATTGGAAGCCTTAGTTACTCTCTCCAAGTCGTTACTGTCTTGGGTAAAAAGACTCATTATCGTACAAGCTGCTGCCCGGCCTTTGGTGTATTTTCATGATCATCAGGTATATTAATTGTTGTTATTAGTAGCATGTGCGTGTGTTTTCCTTGCTGGACTGTGGTATTAAGTAGTTCTTGTTAGGAAAATTTTGACCCCCAAGTAAACTAAAAGATCACCCAAGTAGATTAATTACGTTAATTATGCAGAGGTCCATTTAATATGTGAAGGGCAGACTTTCCTCTTTTCTCAGCAGATTCATGAGCTGTTTACTTGTGTCTTCAAAATAGATCTTCATTTCATCTTGGACATTAAGAAACTTTACAACACAATTACATTAAAATGTGTTTTGACTCAGATTTCTCAACACAAACCTATTAACAGTTATGATATGCATTTTTTCTTTTTTGAAACAGATAGTATTAAGGAGTTTCAAATCTTCCTCCATTGTCATTGATGAAAATCTGAAAGGCAAACTTTTTGACCAGGCAGTCGCTACAGTAAGTATATAAATACCCGCAAGTTTATTTTTTATTTGATATGATACTTTTTTTCTTCTTTGTGAAATTGATTATAAAAACATATGATCAATGTTGGACATAGAAATTAATAACTCTTTTATTATACATCAATCATGACATGTCACCTCAGTAGTTGTAAAACAATATATAAAAATAAAATAAAAATTCAATTAATTTTTAGAATTTGAGAAATATCAAGGTTAAGATTTTATTTTATATGTCTAACAATGTGTCACGTCATTTAAAATTATGGATCTATTTCCAATAGAGAGAATAGGTCAAGGACAATTCCCTCTTACCCCTTCCATCTGCTGGTGCCCACCCCAACCAACTTCTTAATTTAGAATGGCTACAAATGGTTTTTTTTTTTTTAATTTTTAGTATGATAAAATTCAACCTCTCTTTTTTTATTGTCTATTGGTATAGCTTAAATGAATGCACCCTATAATTTTTACTTTATATGTATTTTATATTGAGAAACTTCAACCAAGATCCACATAACAAATATTGTACACTCATTATCCTTAAACTAAATATTGTACTCATTAAGCTTGTGCAAATTTGTAACTGAAACTAACACATCTTCTACATGTGTGAAATAGTTTGCAGAGACAGGGATGCAAAACAGTACTCCAAATGCTGGACAACTTGATTGGAGTTTCATGGGCTATACGACTCCAGAAGTTGATCCTCATAATAAGATCAAATCCACTGACAATGTATACAGTTTTGGTGTTATTCTGCTGGAAATAATCACCGGCAAGACTGCTTTCGACGTTAACAGGCCTAAGAATGAGAGGAATCTAGTGGAGTGGATCAAATCTTCTGTGTCTAGATACGAAACCAAGCTGGCATAGATTATGGACCCCAACCTTATAGGCACATCTGGGTGTATAAAATCTGCTATGAGAGTTTTGACATTGTCTAGCAAGTGCACAGAGGAAGACCCAAAAAAGCGTCCCAACATGAGTCAAGTTCTTAAGGACGTGATGCTATGTTGTGTACTGGAGGGACAAGCAGAACGTGAGTCAAGTTCTTAAGAACATAAAAAAATTCATAATGAATTTGTTTTAATGGAGAGACAAGCAGAACGTGATGCTATGTTGTGTACTGGAGTTGCAGATGTAATAGTACACCTGATTGCGGCCTTACTCAGCGGATAGTCGTCATAGACTCATGACTCATGAGATGTGCAAGAGAATTTCAAACTCGTTGTATGAAGCAAATATACGTTATTGCTTGTAACTATACTGCTATAACTTATTGTTGTGTGAAGCAAATATATGTAATTGGTTGTAACTGTTACTGCTATTGTTAGTTTGAGCAGTTTAAAGCCAAAAAGGGACATACTAATACATATATGAAACACTATAAACTTAAAAATAAATGATATGCAGAAAACACTTGTTTCATGTGCAATGGAAAACAAACTGTGCGTTTGGATGAACTTATTTGATCAATTTAATTTGTTTATCATGTTTATTGTGTAAAAGTAAAGTTGTAATTTAGAAATATGTGATATTTTAAAGTATTTGTACATTCTGTTTTTGGTACTGCAAATTAGAGTTTGATGGGTTCAAGTAAGAAAGGTTTGGATGTTGTGCCTTTTAGGTGGATTAATTTTTTGTGGTATTTGAGATTGGTGAGCGTATCAAGCTTAGGTTTTCTGTTGGGTTTAGAAGAGCAGAATTTCTTATGGAAAACCTAAACATGTGCCTATGTTTGCTAAGAAAATGAGCCTTGCACAGGTGTTAGGTCCCTCAAGCAGGACTTCTCAATTATAACAAATTAATTCATGCAAAGCAAGAAATATTGCGGGAACCTCTTGACCAAGAACTCACAAATTGAGGTGTGTCAGGTATCGGGGAACTAGGAAGTGCATGTGTAAGTGTAAGTGTAAGAGTAATGCTACATACACGCATAAAAATTGACAATATTCTTCACACAAGTTGAATTGGCAAGTTTTTATTGATTCTCATCTAAGCCTACACAAGTTGGCTGTCACATGTCTCAACTGCGGTATGTTTACTAAACCTGCACAAGTTGTCTATCACATGTCTAACTAATTATTCTCGAATTAATATCAAGCAGGAACATTGGAAATGTCTATTAGTATTAATCGGAAAATGTCAGTTATGTTGATCATCTTACTAGACTGTTGTTTAACATGTTAATTGTCTTTTCTATCTGTAACTTTCTCTACATGTCTTATCTTCTTGTTGCTGGAAAGATTATGGAAACAAACTATAATGTAAAATTACTGATTTTCTCAAAAGCTTAAACTATTGAGAATTTGGGATATGGTAAACTTAATCGTTTTAACCACATACTTCTAACATATGACTCATGCAATCTGTGTCTATTAATTAAAGATAGTTTACAGAAATAGAGAACCAATTTTCCTGACTTTTATATAAATTGTAGGAACAATTGGATATGCCACTCGGGAATACATTCAAACTGGGCATCTTACATCAAAAAGTGATGTCTGGAGCTATGGAGTTTTTTATTTTTATTTTTACTTTTTATAAACTCATCACTGGGAGGCACACTCTTGATAGGAACCGCCCCAAGAGTGAGCAAAAGCTATTGGAATTGGTCAGACCTCACCTGTCTAATCTAAAAATATTTGAGCTGATTTTGGAGTTCGGACCCGAGGCTTGGTGTGCCAACAGGTGCTTGGTGTGGCAGGCTAAATCATGACCCAAAATGAGTGAAGTCTTGGAGATGGTGAATCAAATTGTGGAGATAACAGACATTGGAAGCCCCCTACCCCCCATGAGAAGAGTTTGGCTCCAGAAGACGATTCCATAGAATCCAAAAGATAACGTTTAAAGAGAAGGTTTGTGAAAAATTAATAATACATTATATTATTTATATTAAAAAAATAATACATATTAATTTCAAAATTTATTGCAAAATGTGAATTGCTAGGGTATTGCAACAATAAGTAACATTGATACAACAATAGGTTGGTATTACATTTTGTGTGTACTTTGTGAAAGGAATGTCAAACTACAAGCATGATCATTTTGGTGTGCAAAATGTGAAACAAAAACAAATCTTTCTATCCCAAAGTTGGAGGCACTCACATTATCTGTATACTCTCTAAATATTTATAATATATTTATCTCACTATCACTACTATATATATATATATATATATATTCAGATGACAAAAAGGTATGGAAGAAAAAAAAAAAAAAAACACAATTCAATATGCTATAATAATTCTTTTTGCTGCACTATTCCAAAATTAACAAAAATAAAAAATAAAAACATTTACAAAAAACTGTCACATCATTGAAATTTAATATAAATGCAAATACTTACGAAAAATCTTAGCTACAAAGTCCAAATTTTGTAAGATCCAATCAAGAATCTCCTGGTGCCAATTCATTAGTGATTAACACAAATAATTCAACAAAAGGAAAAAGAGATGAAAGCTCAAAAATTGAACAAATATGGATAGACTAAACTTCAAATGTTGAAGATGAAGAAACTGATGATGATAATAAGCGTCACCATACCGCAATAACAAAACATTGTAGAAACCAAAAAAAAAAAAAAGATTTTGTAATTAAGCTTTTTATTGCATCACATAATAAAAATCAATAATATAGAATGAATTAATATGCATTTATCAACTTTTATTATACAATATTAATCCAAAGTTGTTTTAATTATTGCTTATTACTTGATCAAAATAATTATAATAGATATATGTATGCAATTTATAATTGTTACTTTTTATGATGAACTCATTACTAACAAAGTTTTATAATAAATATGTTATAATATATGTATAATATTTTCCAAAAACAAATTTACATAAAATATTACAACATTATCTGTACATCGCATAGGTAACTTACTAGTTATAGTTAATAATAGACACATAAATTCACCATTTATCATTATCTTTTCATTGCATTTGGATGAATTTATTTTCATCAACTAATTCACTGTCTGTTATTTCAAGAAGTTGTAAAAACTAGGCTAAATATGTCATAGAGATAAACGTAATTTATTAACCAAGTAATATTACTTTCATATAGTCCTCTTTTGACACTATTATAATAAATCAATCACGACAAAGTAACAAATCACGTAATAAAGGATTTGAAAATTATACAAAATATTAACATATAACAAATATCCAAAACTAGGGTGTATTAATTGAACATGACATAAACATAACATGCCTCTGAAAATGACATATGTTAATTAATATCCTATGCAATACACTAGAATAGATTGAGGATTTAGTACAATACTCACCGAGTATAGTTAAATTTAATGGCTAATATTAAAAAAAAAAAAAAAAAACTTTTTAACTTTTTATATCAATGGATCGATCAAAAAAAAAAAAAAAAAAAAAAAAACCATCAAAGATTAAGAAAGGTAGAATCATTGTTGAAACTCAAATCTCTTATTTGATAATTATACAAATATTGAAATATAACACACTTCCATAAGTAAGGTGTATTGAACATGGCATCTACATAACATGCGTCTAGAAATAACTTATGTTAATTAATATCCTATTCAAATACACTAGAATAAAATTAAGATCCAGAATAATACTTACCGAGTATAGTTAAATTTAATGGCTAATACTGAGGGGGAAAAAAAAAAGTCAACTTTTTAAACTTTTTGTACCAATATATCATTAAAAAAAAATTAAGAAAGAAAAAATCATTATTGAACTTCTATTTTATTTGACCATATTAAATTTTATCAGTTTAATTTAATTGGACCCAAAAAAAGATTCAAAATTTTAAAACCTTTTTATTATAGAACACTTACCTATGCTTCACCTATGCATTCCCATCAGGTAGGGGTGTCAATTTTTACCCATATCCATGAACCCCACCCATTACCCACCTTATTTGGATAAGTTTTAACCCAACCCATTTAATATTTGGGTTAAATGGGTAAAGACCCATTTGGTTATTTAATTAGATGGGTCTAAATGGATAAATCCACTAATACCCACTAAACCCATCTAAAATTTAAATAAACAACATAAAATCTAAATTTCTAGAAAATGACCAAAATACCCCTGAAACCTAATAAAATACCAAAATACTCCCAAAATCCAAAAAATTACCAAAATACCCCCCCAAAACCCAAAAAATGAGCAAAATACCCCCAAAACCTAAAAAATGAACAAAATACCCCCAAAATTTAAAAATGACCAAAATACCCCCAAAACCCAAAAAATGACCAAAATACCCCCGAAACTTTAATATGACCAAAATACCCCCAAAACCCAAAAAATGACCAAAATACCCTCAAAACCTAAAAAATGAAAAAAAAAATACCCACAAAATTTAAAAATGACTAAAATACTCCCAAAACCTAAAAATTACCAAAATACTCCCACAACCTAAAAATTACCAAAAAATGACCAAAATACCCCCGAAACCTAAAAATGACCAAAATACCCTCAAAATCCAAAAATGACCAAAATACACCCGAAACTCAAAATATGACCAGAATACCCCCAAAACCTAAAAAAATGAACAAAATACCCGCAAAACCTAAAAATTACTAAAATACCCCCCCAAACCCAAAAAATGACCAAAATACCCCCCAAAACCTAAAAATGACCAAAATACCCCCAAAACCTTAAAATTACCAAAATACCCCCGAAACCTAAAAATGACCAAAATACCCTCAAAACCCAAAATGACCAAAATACCCTCGAAACTCAAAAAATGACCAGAATACCCCCAAAACCTAAAAAATGAACAAAATACCCCAAAAACCTAAAAATTACCAAAATATCCCCAAAACCCCAAAAATGACCAAAATATCTCCGAAACCCAAAAAAATGACCAAAATACCCCCAAAACCTTAAAATGACCAAAATACCCCCAAAATCCATAAAATTACCAAAATTCCTCCAAAACCCAAAAAATGACCAAAATACCCCCGAAACCCAAAAAATGACCAAAATACCTCTGAAACCTTTAAAATAACTAAAATACCCCCGAAACCTGAAAAAATTACCAAATTACTCCGTAACCTAAATAATGATTGAATACCTCCAAAACCCATAAAATTACCAAAATATCTCCTAAACTTAAAAAATGACCAAAATACCTTGAAACCTAAAAACGGACTAAAATACCCCCGCTGAAACCTAAAAAATGACCAAAATACCCCCAAAACATAAAAAATGACCGAAATACACTCGAAACCTAAGAATTACCAAAATACACCCTAAACCTAAAAAATTACCAAAATACCCTCTAAACCTAAAAAATGACTGAAATACCCCTGAAACCTAAAAAATTACCAAAATACCTTGAAACCTAAAAAATGATTGAAATACACCAAGACCTAAAAAATGACTAAAATAACCCCAAAACCTAAAACAATGACCAAAATACTCCAAAAACCTAAAAAAAATGATCGAAATACCCCCAAAACCTAACCATTACCAAAATACACCCTAAACCTAAAAAATTACCAAAATACTCCCTAAACCTAAAAAATTACCAAAATACCTCCAAAACCTAAAAAATAACTGAAATACCCCCGAAACCTAAAAAAATTACCAAAATACCTTGAAACCTAAAAAATTATCGAAATGCCCCAAAAACCCCAAAACCTTAAAAAAATGATCAATAAAAACCCTTGAAACCCAAATTATGACCAAAATACTGCTAAACATGTAAGATGACCAAAATACGCTAGAAACATCTAAAATTACCGAAATAGAGGTTTAGGGTATTTTGGACGTTTTGAGAATATTTTTGACAAATTAAAGGTTCTAAGAGTCTTTCAGCCATTTTATAGGTTTCGAGGGAATTTCAGTAATTTTTTAGGTTTCGAGGGAATTTTGGTAATTGTTTATGTTTCGGGGTTATTTTGATCATCTTTTAGATTCTAAGGGTATTTTAGTCATTTTTTATGTTACGAGGGCATTTATGTCATCTTTTAGTTTTAGGGTTATTTCAATAATTTTTAGATTTTTGGGTTATTTTAGTAAATTTCTAGGGTTCAGAAGTATTTTGGTAATTTTTTAGGTTTCGGGGGTATTTTAGTCATTTTTAGATTTTGAGGGTATTTTGGTCATTTCTTGGGTTTCGGGGGTATTTTCGTATTTTTTAAGTTTCGGGGGTATTTTGGTCATTTTTTGGGTTTTGGGGGGTATTTTGGTCAGTTTTAGGTTTCGGAAGTATTTTGGTCATTTTTACGTTTTGAGGGTATTTTGGTCATTTTTTGAGTTTCAGGGGTATTTTGGTCATTTTTTGGGTTTCGGGGGTATTTTGGTCATTTTTGGGTTTTGGGGGATACTTTGGTCATTTTTGGGTTTTGGAAGTATTTTGGTCATTTTTTGAGTTTCGGGGGTATTTTGGTCATTTTTTGGGTTTTGGGGTTATTTTGGTCATTTTTTAAGTTTTGGGAGTATTTCGATAATTTTTTAGGTTTCAAGGTATTTTGGTAATTTTTTTAGGTTTCGGGGGTGTTTTGGTCGTTTTTTAGGTTTTGAGGGGTATTTTGGTCATTTTTAGGTTTTTGAGGTATTTTGGTCATTTTTTGGGTTTTGGGGGTATTTTGGTCATTTTTAGGTTTTGGGGGTATTTTGGTCATTTTTTAGGTTTTGGGGGTATTTTGATAATTTTTTAGGTTTCAAGGTATTTTGGTAATTTTTTTAGGTTTCGAGGGTATTTTGGTCATTTTTTAGGTTTTGGGGGGTATTTTGGTAATTTTTAGGTTTTTGGAGTATTTTGGTCATTTTTTGGATTTTGGGGGTATTTTGGTCATTTTTTAGGTTTTGGAGGTATTTTGGTCATTTTTTGGGTTTTTAGGGGTATTTTGGTCATTTTAGAGATTTTGGAGATATTTTGATCATTTTAGTGGTTTTTAAAGCATATATGGTGATTTTAGAGATATCAGGGGTATTTTGGTCATTTTAGAGGTTTCATGGGTATTTTGTTCATTTTAGAGATTTTTGGGATAATTTTGTATGTCCAAGGGTATATTGGTAATTTTGAAAGTGTAGGGAGTATTTGTATCATTTTAGGTATTTAAGGGTATTTTGGTAATTTTGGAGGTCAATAGGGTATTCAAGTAGTTTTAGAGGTATTTGGGTCATATTGGGTTAAATGGGTGGGTTACTAATTAAATGGGTTGGGTTGGTAATGGATAATTAATTTATATATAAACGGGTCATAAATGGATAAATGGGTAATTACACACCCAACCCATTTATGACCCAACCCGCCCATTTGCCACCCCTACCATCAGGTGTGTCAAATGTCAAATATTTGGCATTTGACACACCAAACACCGAAAAACCACTCTCATCAGGTGTTTTAAATGGCAAAATATTTGGCATGAATGAACAGTACAATCTCAAAAATGGAAGCGTACGGACAAGAATGGTAAAAGTTTTATTATTTTTTTATTCTCTTTTCTCTCTCCTCTCTCATCACTTTTTTTTTTTTCTCTATTCTCTCATTCTTCCTCAGACATTCCTATCAACCTTTCAACTTTTCTTCTTTCACTCTTTTTTCTTCTCACTCTTGTTGCTTTTCTCTCTTCCTCTTAGCCTCACTGCGCCACCTCCTCGACTTGATGTCGATCTCTGTTGCTGTGGTGTTTTTTTTTTTTTTTTTTGGGTGGGTTTAGATGGTAATGGGCAGATCGATTGTGGTGGGTTGCGATGGGTAGATTTAGTGGTGGGTGGGTCGGCCTCTTGGTGGGTTGCGATGGTGATGGGTGAATCGTTGGCGGTGGGTTTTGATGTGCGAATTCGATGGTGGGTGGGCCGGCCTGTGGATGGATCGGCGGTGGGTGGGTGTGTGGGATGTGGCTGCTTGGGTTGTATTTTTTGTTTTCGTTTTTGTTTTTCTGTGGTGATGGTTTTGGTGTTCTACTGTAGGGGTTCTAGTGTGAGATAGTGGTGGGGTGGGATGTGGGGGTGGTTGGTTTTTTTATTTTGTATTTTTATATCTTGTTGGTTTTTTTTTAATGTTATTTTAATTTTTGTATATATTATTTTAATATATAGAATTGAAGAATAGAAGATGTGATATATGGTGAATTGTAAAATGGTGTGTTAAAATAATAAAGTAATGTTTTTGATTTGTCAAAATGGCATTTTTATAGAACACCTTATTCAAACCAAAAAAATAATTTTTTATTTGACTTTTTCTCTCTCCTCTCAATTCTTTATTCGACCTTTTCTCTCTCTTCTCACAAATTTGTCTCTCTCTCCCAACCCGTGTTCTCTCTCTCTCTCTCTCCTTCTTTCTTCTTCAGATCAGATTCTCAGCCCTTCCTTCACCCTCAACCTCAAACGTCTTTCTCTCACTTTGCACCTCAAATCAAACCCAAATAAACTTCTTTCTTCTCTCTTTGTCGAGCGGCAAATCTATGGATCGGCGTCAAGGGTTTTTGGATTGTGGGTTAGTTGGTTACGGCGGGCGTTGGGGGTTTTGGTCTGGTGGTTGGTTGAGTTTTTTAGTTGATGGGTTGGTTGGGTTGGGATTTTGGGTTGGTGATTGGTTGAGACAATAGACAGGTCAGTTGGGTTGGGGTTTTTGGAGGGTTGTTGGTTGAGTTTTGGGTTTGGGTTGTTGAGTTAGTTGTGATTTTGGTATTGGGTGGTTTCGATGGGTTTGGATTTTTGTTGTTTTGGAGGTGGGTTGTGTTGCCGATGGGTCCGACCAAACCCAGACCGGAACCATATTGTCGTCTGAAGTTGCGTCATCCTCCACAGTTGCCGATGGTTCTAATGTGTTAAGTTTGTGGTTGTGGACGACGGTGCTATTGTTGTGGTGGCAATTCTAGCTAAATATTATTTTAATGTGTTGTATATATTATTTTAATGTATAGAATTAAAGAATAGAACATGTGATGTAGGGTATATTGTAAAATGATGTGCTAGAATAATAAAGTAGGTTTTTCAGTGTGTCAAAATGACATATTTATAGAACACTTGGTGAGAATGTTCTAAAGAAAGTTGTAACTTGTAAAAGATTTTTTTTTTGTAAACAGTAGTGGCGTCAATGGGGTATTAAGCATGATTTTGAAAACCGGTACGGTGAAAGAACCGAAAAATGAGCTAATTACCGGTTTTATGGTTGGACCGGGGTCCAACTGATGGTCGAACCAGTGACGTCATAAATAATTTAATTATCATTTATTTAAATTATATAAATAATTAATAATTTTTTAATATACTAAAACTAACAAACCAATAGTAATAAATATGTTTCCTTTTAAAAAAATACAAGTATATAAGTATATAACATCTTTTTAAAAAATTTAACATAATAACATTACAAAACAATCATCCTTAACATGATAAACTTTCAACAATTTCAGACTGGCTAGGGATTGAACGCCAAATCTCTTATTCAACTATCAGATACTTTACCAGTTGAGCTAACTGGAACCTACAAAATCTTTATTTCTCAGTTCATTTAAATAATTATTTTTTCTCCCTTGTCTCTCCTCTCAACATACACAACCACCATTGCACCATAGCTAGCCACCACCCACCACCCACCACAACTGCTAGAGACCACCACCACCATTTACAACCCAAATTTAAATAAATTAATAATTATGTATTACACTTTAAATATATTCAAAACACATATAAATTGAGAGAATAAATTAAAATGATAAGAATGTGCTAGGTGGAGAAATGTGGGCTACAAATCAGATAAATCATAAATGCCTCCAACTCCATGATCCAAGTTCCAATACCTTCATTTGCTTTCTCTTCAATTTTTTACCTCCACATCCTTATCTTTACTTTTTGACTTCTCCACTTCTCTTTTTTCCTATCTTTCTTT
The DNA here is from genome assembly GCA_032727855.1 of Quercus ilex subsp. ballota. Taxonomy (NCBI): domain Eukaryota; kingdom Viridiplantae; phylum Streptophyta; class Magnoliopsida; order Fagales; family Fagaceae; genus Quercus; species Quercus ilex. The sequence continues at coordinate 70,218,182 of CM064915.1, forward strand.
TCATCTTTTCGTTTTCCCCCCTCTCTCTGTTTTGTCTTCCTCATGAGAAATAAGGAAGTTTCCACCTGAAACTTCAGCATTTTCTAAGCAATATTCATGATTTTTTTTTATCTTGGAAAATTTTTGGCCTCCATACGCTTGGTTTTTTAGGTGTACTTGTACAGGTTTGTGCGTGCATTTCCTTTATATTAGTAGTATTTTAGGTGAACTTGTACTGGTTTTTCTTTGAGAGAGTGAGAAATACATTCCGGCTGAATTTTGATTTCGGCCGGTATTGACCGAAACTGTAACGTGAGAGAGAGGACAGACCACCACAACAAAACCGGTTCGACCACACCGGTTTTCGGTTCTCAGGTTGAACTGGCTGGTTTGCACTATTTACCGATTTTTAAGCTATTTTCGGTTTTTTGTCATAATCGGATCAGATTGAAGGCCAGTTCTCGATTGGACCGGCCGGTTCGGTTCGGTTTTTAAAACCATGGTATTAAGTATTAACTATGAGTGAGTTCTAATTAACTCAACTGGTAAAGTTTTTGATAGTTGAATAAGAGATCTGAAGTTCAATTCCCGCTTACACGAAAAACTGATTGATATTTTGATCTAATAATAAAAAGTTATGACGGACGCCATAAGTTAAGACTCTATTAAAAAAAAAAAAAAAGAAACTATGAAGGTCCAAAGTACCTTGTCAGCTTATGGCGGTTTCGATTTGATACGGCGCCACTTTTAAAAAAACGAAGAAAAGCAGGCCTAAAGAGACGACAGTTTTCACCTACTTCGCACGCAGTCCTGCCTTTGCCAACATTCTTTCCGTTACGATTCCGCATTCGTTACGATTCCGCATTCCGTTACTGCCTTTGCCTTTGCCTACTTCGCACGCAGTCCACTTCTCAAAAATTTTATCCTCAAGCAAACCAAAACCCAAAAAAAAAAAAAAAAAAAAAAGCACTTAGCTTCGTTCGCTCCCGCAACTTATTCCTCTGATTCTCAGACTCTAAAGTTTCGTACTTTGTCTCTGCTTTTACATTACTTCTACCACAAATTCCTTTATTTTTATTTTTATTTAATTTATTCAAAAAATTTTTAATGGGGTTTATTTGAATTTTAAGAAAAAGTTTGGTACTTTTTGAAACTGTGGAATTTATAAGGATTAGGGTTTTTTTTCTTTCTTTCTTTCTTTGGGTTCTTGCAATTTGAGGGTGAATTTTTTTAGTTGAATTTGTTGTCTTTGTTTTGTTTTATTTGTTAGTTTAAGTTATTGAATTTAGAGTTTGAAAGTTTGATGATAAATTAATTCAGTAGTTTGCTTTTTGGTTCTTAATTCAGTAGTTTGATTGAAAGTTTTCACTTTTGCACATATTTGAAAGTTTATATTTCAGGGTATAGTTTCATATTTGTGGGTTATGCATCAAAATTTTGTAGAAATAATTTGATTGTGGATCAACTGTATTTCTCATATCTGGCACTTTTTTTTCTGAGGGTTGAAGGTAATGTTATGTAATTAGGTGTATCAGGAACTGTTACATTGAAGTTTGGCTAGTTTTGTTAATATTTGAGATTCTTTTAATTGGGTTATGCCTGTATGAAATTTTTAGTTTGGATGTTTCATTTTTTACTGCGACTAATTTATGTGTCTCACCCAGATATCAAAATCTTTTGGGCATACAGATAAAGGAAGCAACCTATAGTTATGCGTGCAAATGGCAACATATGATTATGATCCTGATGTTACTCGGTGGGGTCTCCATCATCTGCTAGATACATATGATTATGATCCTGATGTTACTCGGTGGGGTCTCCATCATCTGCTAGATGTTTGCAGTCTTACGAATAATGCTTCTTGTAGTGGTGTGACTCGGTATGACCAAGATTTGAGTCGAGTTGAGTTTGTTAGAGAAGGTTATTGTGAGAAGGATAATGTGGAGAATGATGAGGCTATAGCACGTGCGCTTCAAGAAGAATTTTTGCGGATTGATTGTTTAGAAGCTTCCGGAGTATCTAATGGTGGGCCAGAGCATTTGCAAGAATCTGTTCTTGCACAGAATTGGCTTGGTCCTTCAGGTAGACACTATAGTTATGGTAGTAGAAATTTTGGCAGTGGCTGCCTTTGTGATTATTGTTCATTTTTGGTGTTATTTTCTGTTTTTCTTATTTGATAGATTGCGAACAAATATGTAGGGCATGCCAATGATCAGCAAGCAGCAAATGAACCTGGCATACAGACGGAGAATGCAGTTCCCTGTGGAATCATATTAGAGGAGGCAGGTGATCATAACAGAGTGGAAAATGATGTACAACCTAAAATTAAAATGTTCGCGTCATGCTCTAACCCAGGAGGAGAAAAACCATCTTATGTGGATGATTTGTTACATATATTCGATATAGTTGATGAGATGGTGAAGTAGGCAAACGATTGAATAAGATGGTTCCTGTTCCTGTAAGTATAGTATCTTCAGTTGTTCTGTTCACCTATCTGGCAACATATATATTCAAGTTATAGATTATCATTGTCATCCTCTTCTTTATTTGTGTGTGGAATCTGCTATATGAACCTGGCATACAGACGGAGAATGCAGTTCCCTGTGGAATCATAATAGAGGAGGCGGGTGATCATAACAGAGTGGAAAATGATGTACAACCTAAAATTAAAATGTTCGCATCATGCTCTAACTCAGGAGGAGAAAAACCATCTTATGTGGATGATTTGTTACATATATTCGATATAGTTGATGAGTCCAGTCTTGATGGTGAAGTAGGCAAACGATTGAATCAGATGGTTCCTGTTCCTGTAAGTATAGTATCTTCAGTTGTTCTGTTCACCTGTTTGGCAACATATATATTCAAGTTATAGATTATCATTGTCATCCTCTTCATTATTTGTGTGTGGAATCTGCTATATATTACAATAGGAGGATTGAATGGCTAGAAGTGGAATTGTCTGGCATGTCTTACGTTTAGTGGTGTGTCCTTTTAAATAGAGAGAGAGAAAGAGAGAGAGAGAGAGCGATACTTAGCATTTTCAAGAAAATGAAGGTTTTGTATCCAGGGTGCTTAATTAAAGTCACAGTGAGAATGGGTGTGAATTTATTCTATTGTGGGTGTTTAGTTGCTTTTGATTTTCAAACCTCTCCTAAGCTGTGATATTCTTGGCTGTCAATATTCACACATATTGAACATGATGCCCTTGTAAAGCAGATTCCATAAATGATTTATGAATAACTTTTATTATTGTAACATCAAGGAGAGTAGCAGTTCAGCTTAAAGTGGATCAGCGACATAGATCATCCTCCAGTTTTTTTAGGGGTGCTGTTGGGAATAGAATGGATATATATATATATATATATATATATATACTTTTCCTAAATCTTTTGTGAGTCAAATCCTTTTAAATTACAGCCCATCTTCATTACAACTTCAATTTGACTTTAATTTCTTTGAAACAAATATGGTTACTTTTGAGCAGATAGATCCACTTTCTTAATTTCTTGTCCAGGCTATGGCTATTGACATTTAAACTATACAGCAATTGATGCTTTCTCTCATTTACTTTTTGCAGCATGTTCCTAAAACTATTGAGAAAATACCCACAGCTGATGAAGACATATCAGATCATCAAAGGCTGCTAGAGAGGTCTTCTGTCATTTTTTCTTGTCTTGCTATGCTTAGTATTTTTTTGAGTTTTGAGCAGTCCAGGTTATATGCTTATAAATTATATTACTAAAAAGAATAATTACTGAAAATATTACAACTATTAAAACAGCCTTTACTTCATAATTGATCAAAAGCACTTGAATGATCCTTGAGCTGCCAGTCTTAACATTTTTGATTTATGTACTGAGAACTGGAATTTTCCACTTGCGCAGAATGAAGGGGAACTTGAATTATGAACAAAGAGCATAAATACTAAATAGGGTACTAAATAGGGTACTAAAATTTGAAATTATTATATCAGGATTGAATTTGTAATGAACATGGTTTAGGGGTCATTTTGAAATTTTAAGATGGACAGGATTTTGAGGTTCATGTTGTGGAACTTTGTGGAGAAAGTGGTTATCATATTACATATCAAAAAAAGAAAGGGTCATTGTTTGAAATTTACTAGTTGTTTGGTCCGGAGTAATCTTTTAGGATTTCCAAGCATTCCCGTGTTTGGTTACAAATAGTTCTAGGTAATCTAGATACCTACAAGCATCTGGAAGGGTGGTTTGTGGATACCCTCTTAAAAAGGTGGGTAACACATTCCCATGCTTTGGGAAGGCTCTATTTTATAAAGAGATATAATTATATCCTCAATTTCATACCATTTGACTAACTAAAATTTTACTGTCTCTATTAAAGTAATTATGCTACATATTGAACTTTTTTTTTTTGGTTGATGAGTTTTTTTTTTTATAAATTTATCTCCTATTTGGAATTTTTTTGTCTTTTAAGAAAATAAATAATTTTGATTGACAAGGCAAGATATCCTTGAAAACCATTTAAAAAAAAAAAAAACTGAAATAATTCTTATTATTATTTTAGGAGATTTGAGCTAATTAATGGTTCATATTGTTATTCTCATTATATTTTTTGTATAAGCCAGGTAAAAGTGATGGGTAATACACATGTGGTACATTGTATTTATAAATCTAAGGATAATTTGGGAAGAATAAATCATACTTATAAAACTTTTGCAAATAAACCAAATCTATGATCTCACATTCTCAACAATCTTAATATTCCTAATCAAACCAAACATGAGCAACTTACTTTCTTGGGCATTGAGGTTCCCCAACATCACATTCCCAAGAATCTAAATGCCGGTGGCATATTTGATTTCTCGAACCAACACCTACATTAGGGTTGCTTTGGAATTTATAAGAGGGGCAGGGGAAAAAGAGAAGGGTTTGGAAGGGTACAGTATTTCTGATTATAGCATAAATGTAATGAATATAAGCTTAGTCATCTTTATTTTAATAAATCCAAGATCTTCATTTTGAATGTGTTTCTCAGACACTATTGACATGGTTATGAATGAGGTTTTTGTGATGGCCTTGGTGACATAGTTTTTTTAATGCATTTTTCTTGTCAAGTTCTTACATTTTTATAAGTTATTACTTTAGTGTGTGACCTTTCTTTTTGGGTATTTATATTAATTGAAAATTCATTCAAATTACTGCGTATCTAATATTAAGATATTTGGTCTTTTCAGGCTGCAGTTATATGAGCTGGTTGAGCTTAAGGTTCAAGGAGATGGTAACTGCCAGGTTGGTTCCCTCCCCCCCAACAACACATGAACATGCACAAAAATATTTCGGCATAAATGCTTATGCTTGGAAATGGAAACGATAGGTTCTATGATATTGTTCAGTGGTGAAAAATAGTGTTGGTTTATTGCTTATTTCTTTATTTTGGGTGTAAGGAGAGGGTCGATAATTGTCAGTTATCACAATGGGTCACCAATAGGATAAAGGCTTTTAAGAAATCTGTAAGCACTTCATTGCAGGGTTTTGAGGAGCAACTTACAGGATTATTATTAGCTATTGAGGCCAGAAAAAAATATAAACAGAAACTTGTGGTAGGTGATCAGACGAAGTTAGTCAAGTCTGGCCAGAAAGGTCAGCGGGAGTTGAAAAATCTGTTGTCATCCTTGAATGTTGAGTATGGTCCAAATCAAGCAAGGAGTGCATGTATTGAGCGGGCTGTTGTGCCTTATCAATGAGCTTGAAGATTATCTCTTAGAACGTTAGAGGGTTGAATGAGCGGGATAAAAGGCTTAGGGTTAGAAATTTGATTAGAAAATGGGGGCTAGATGTGGTTTGTCTTCAATAAACCAAAATGGGCTGATTAAAAGAGCGGTGATTCATAACTTGTGGGGTGGCCAACATGTTGACTTGTCATACTTAGGTTCGTGTGGAGCTTTTAGAGAAGTGTTAGTGATGTGGGACACTCGGGTAGTGAATAAAATGGAGGAAGCAATGGGAAGATTTTTGGTTTCTTGTAAGTTCACAAGTGTGTTAGATCAGTTTGCTTGGGCGTTTACTGGTGTGTATGATCCTAATTTACATCGAGACAGGAGGCTTTTATGGGAGGAACTTTGTGGGTTGAATAGCTGGTGGAGTGTTCCATGGTGTGTGGGTGATGACTTTAATGTGGTTAGGTTCCCTTCCAAATGATTGGGGTCTAATTCTTTCACTATTGCTATGAGGGAGTTTTCCAATTTTATTTCAAAACAGGGTCTCATTGATCTGCCATTGCAAGGGGGAACTTTTACTTGGTCTAATTCTCGAGAAGTTACTTCGAAGGCTAGGCTAGACAGATTCTTGTTTTCTGCAGATTGGGAGGATAAGTTTCCAATAGTTTCTCAAAGAAGGATGTCCAGGTTGTGCTCAGATCATTTTCCAATTGTCCTTGAGAGTGGATCGTTTCAGAGAGGGAGTAGGCTGTTTAGATTTGAGAATATGTGTCTTAAGGATGAGGGTTTTGTGGATAGGGTTCGGTTTTGGTGGGAATCCTATCAGGTTCAAGGTGCACTGAGTTTTGTTCTGGCCAATAAATTAAAGCTTTTCAAGAATGACTTGAAAAGATGGAATGTGGAGGTGTTTGGTCATATTGAAGTTCAGATTAAAAAATTGTGGAAGGACTTGAGTGTTCTAGAGAATATTGAGGATAGTCGGGGTTTATCAGCAGAGGAAACGGTAGAAATGGGAAGAATTCATGATGAGTTAGAAAAAGCTACTCTGTTGGAAGAAATATGTTGGAGGCAGAAATCTAGAGTTCTATGTGTTAGGGAAGGAGACAGGAATACTAAAATTTTCCGTCGTATAGCTAACTCTCACAGAAGGGTTAATTCTATTGATAGGCCTATAGTGGATGGGGAGTTGTCTTCGGACTTGGCAGCTATAGCAGGTTGTATCTCTCAGTTCTATAGGTAGCTTTATTTTGAGAATGTGGCTCATAGGTCTATCTTAGATGATGTGGCCTTTTCTAATATCTCGGTGGAGGATGCAAGTTGGCTAGATAGGCCTTTTGAGGAGGAAGAGGTGTTGGGTGTGATCAATGATTTTAATGGTGATAAGGCGCTTGGCCTGGATGGCTTTTCCATGGCGTTCTTTCAGTCTTGCTGGTGTGTTTTGAAAACAGAAATTATGGCTATATTTCACAATTTTCATACTCAAGCAGTGTTTGAGAAGAGTCTTAATGCTTCGTTCCTTGCCCTTATTCCCAAGAAAGTGGATGCTGTGGAGGTAAAGGACTTTTGGCCTATAAGCTTAGTTGGTGGTATTTATAAGATTATTTCTAAGGTGCTGGCTAATTGACTTAGTAGGGTGGTGCATGGGCTTATTTTGGATTCTCAAAATGCCTTTGTGAAGGGCAGACAAATTTTGGACTCTGTCTTGATTGTTTTTGAATGTATTGATAGCAGCAAGGTTGTTAAAATCGGGATCCTACGTAGGATCGTGGGAGGTAGGTAGGATCGTGAATTGTAGGATCGGATCGTGGATCGTAAGATCCTACCTATTTTTAGATTTTAAGTAAAAAACTTATTGATAGTGATTTTGTATGTTATATAATCACTTAAAATATGAATCCATCCATTAAAAAAAAAAATTGCTTCATAAAATGTAATTTGCATGCACTACATTGTTCTTATGTCATTCTAACGAAACAAAATATATTTAACTTTTGACATAATGTATCTAAAAAGTTCATTACATGTTTAATTAGCAACTAAGTACCAAAATATTATCTACACATATGGAAAATGTTTTCCAAATTCTAAGTTCCAAATCCAAAATAAGTTAGGCTAGTTGGCATATAAAAACTAGCTAACTACAAATTTACAACATGTAATCCAAAAGAGAATTCTCAATATAAGGTAAACTAGCTAATTACAAATATGAAATCCAAAAGAGAATTCTCATTCTAAGGTTCTTCTAATCTAATCACTGTCATTGTCATATCCCATTTCATCATCTATATCCTTCCTGATATCAATATCCAAAATGTTAAACTTAAGTACTATAGGTTTTTTTGAGATTTTATGTTGACATAGGGGTAAATTTGGGACTTCAATTCATTATTGGGCTTCTGATAACCCGTTGGGCTTGTAGGATTATGTGGATTATCTTACCCAAATGAATCCCACTAAAAAAAAAAAATCAAGCCCAATAGTAGGATCGGTAGGATCTCATACGATCCTACAATCCTATACGATCCTACACGATTCTGCAATTTTTGCAATCTTGCTACGATTTTAAACTTTTTAGTGAGGTGGGATCGTAAAATCATGCGATTTAACAATCCGGATTGCGATTTTGACAACCATGGATAGTAGATTGAAGTTAGGAATTCCAGATGTGTTGTGTAAATTGGATGTGGAGAAGGCGTATGATCATGTGAGTTGGGATTTTTTAATGTATATGCTTTAGCGATGTGGTTTCTCAGAGAAATGGAGAAGGTATTGCATTTCAACTGTAAAACTTTCCATTCTAATTAATGGTAGTTCATTTGATTTCTTTGGAAGTTCTAGGGGGCTTCGACAAGGAGACCCATTATCTCCATTGTTGTTTGATATTGTGATGGAGGCTTTAAGTCGTATGTTGGATGTGGCTGCCTCCGCTGGGCATTTCTCAGGCATCTTTGTGGGTAGTTCGGTTGGTCCATCAGTGATGGTGTCTCATCTTTTATTTGCAGATGACACTCTGATTTTTTGTGATACAGAGCCTTCTCAGATTGTTAATTTAAGGGCGATTCTTGCTAGATTTGAGGAGGTGTCAGGGCTTCATATTAATTTGGGGAAATCTGAGTTGGTACCTGTTGGTGTGGTGCACAATTTGGAGGCTTTGGTGGGTCTGTTGGGGTGTGGGCAGTCTTCTTTGCCCTTGAAATATTTGGGCCTTCCATTAGGTGCTAAGTTTAAGGATTTATTTATTTGGAATCCTATCTTAGAGAGAATGGAGAGGAGATTAGCAGGTTGGAAGAGATTGTATCTATCTAAAGGGGGTAAGGTGACACTCATTAAAAGCTCACTCTCGTCTTTACCTACATATTTCCTTTCCCTTTACTGGGTAAGGTGGCAGTGTATGGAGAAATTACAGAGAGATTTTTTGTGGAATAGGATTGATGGTGAACTCGGTTCTAGTTAGACCCATATGATCCAGATGTAGTAGCTCCAATGGTCTGGGTGTAGCAGATGTCTGAATACCCGGATGTTTAGCTTTTGTCTATTTCCCAAGCTTACATGGTCCACACACCACATTGCTCACTCTGTTGAGCTTTGGTACCCCAAAATTGACTCATGCTTAGATATAATTGAAAGATGTTTGTAACTAGCATGTTCCATCCTTTGGTGCCATAAATCTTCATTTGGTAAACGAACGCTATTGCATACAATATTAGCATCAGGAATCAAGCCATAACAATTGTCTAGAGTGCGAATACCACTTATGAGTTTCTTTCCAGACTCATCCATGACAAGACATTTTCCCTTTGAGAATTGTACCATGAAGTCTTGATCACATATCTGACTTATGCTCAACAGATTCACTTTTAGACCTTCTACATATAGAACATTTGCAATGTCTGGCAGTCTAGGTAGAGAGATGATTCCCTTTCCTTTAATCTGTGATTTGCTCCTATCACCAAAAGTGACATTACCACATTTCTTAGACTCAAAAACCTTGAAGAGAGATCGGTCTCTAGTTATGTGTTTTGAGCAGCCGCTGTCAAGGTACCACAAACGTGTGTCCATAACCTTAAATGCGGACTTCATCATGAAACACACTTCGTGTTTAGATGACAGATCAATGGGAATGGTGTTTTCTCTCATCTGCCTTTTATGAACTAAACATTTATCTTTCACTCTTCTCAGCCGAACTCCTTTGCACATCTTCATTCTGAGACAATCTAGTTTTTTCTTTGTTAAGCTGAGATCTTTTCCAATAGTTATCATAATAGAATTCAAATAACTTTTAGACTTGCATTTTCTGATAAACTCAAACAAGTAGATATTAGAAAAATAAGATGTATTTGAAAAAAAGATATTTTCAAGCCGATTGCAGCCATGACAACAGGGATCAATGGATCACATAGCAAAGATTAAAACCTGATCAGAGTGTACCGGCTCTGATACCACTTGATAGGCCAAGAATGTATTGACTCATTGTCATAAATTAACCAATTTATTTAGCCAAGTTAATTAATTAATTCAATTAACATGCAAAAATGTGTGGTAGCACAAACAAATCACCAATTAACTAAAGTGCAGTGGAAATTAAATTGACACGGTGATTTGTTTACGAATGGGAAAAACCTACACGGCAAAAACCCCACCAGGTGATTTTAAGGTCACCACTCTCGAGAATCTACTATTATCAAAACAAGCGGTTACAAGTAAAGGAATCCTAGTACCTTATACTAACTTACAGTTGAACCCTTACCCCAATACCCAATTGGACTTGTTCTGTAGTGACAATCTCTCTCTTTTCAATACACGGCTCCCAGTACGTGACTAACCAATAGATGTGCGGATCCTAGTACTTGATTTAATCCCCAACTTGAGAAAGATGTTGGTTGCAAAGTTCTTCAGTTCATCACATAATGAAGATCAAGAAGCTCCTTGGTCACAAAACCCTACGGTGTACAAACACAGCAGCTTCTTCAAGAGAAAGATAAACTAGGGAAAATTCTATCTCTGGTCACAATTTGCATGAACAAAACTTTGCTGTACACTGGTGCAACTTGTATCCCCTTTGACGGCCCTTAAAATAATCTTTATATACGTTTAGGGTTATGAGAAAAGAAAGCCTAAACACATACTTATGGATTGGATGCAAAACAGAATTGAAAATCTGTTTTTCATAAATCTCGACAAATACCCTATCTATCAAGCAGCTGTCGAGCCTCGGGCTGAAACAGCTCTTTAAGCCTCGATAGATATTAGCTGTCGAGTTTTAATGAACAACACTTTTTTACTTGTTTCTTAGACAGACTTGCAAGGCTTTAGCACTTGAACTTGAAACCTTGTTCCTTGAAGCATTAAACACATCCTTGATCTACCCAATTACAAGTAAAGTGTGTTTTGTCAAAGGATTAGACAATTACATAAAATATTGACATATATTTCTAACATAATTCACATATGTCCTAACAAAAGAGAATAAGGAGAAATGGCAAAAGTGATTGTGGCTGACATTTTCCTAATAGGAAGGAAAGTGAGACCTCCTTATGACCAATAATTATCTCATGCAACGGATTCCTTCCTCTATCACTGTACGAACCTTGCAATCCTATAAGATTCACACATTGTGAAACGAAGGATGAATATTTATCTCCGATGTATGAGGTACTTGTTATGGGTGACTGCTTTTAACCAATGAGGCTAGAAGGCAAAATCAATGTAATATATTAGGACGTACTTCCAGGACCAGGGGTTGGTAGCAACTTGACACCGAATGTCAAAAGCATCTCTCCTCATTTTTATGTACTAGTCATATGAACCATTATGTATTTAATCTTAGTAAAGGCTGTTGTGTTTGAATCAAAAGCCAAGTGAGAGGTGGGTTGTAAGTTGTAAGTTGTGTTACCTGAACAAAATAAATCAAATGATCACTGTGCAAAAGAGAATATGTATGCTAGTATACTGTACAGTATTAGAGACCTGTTATTTAAGCGAATTCTTATTGAATCCAATGCAAGTTTATACAATGCAAGACCATTCAAAATTACCACTCAACAAACCAAGTGATGCAGTTAGAATCAATAGAAGAATGGACAAGACTTTCATCTTAATCCTGTCAGTTTCAGCCTCATCAACTGTAACATCACAACAAAATATGCCACGAGTGATGAGAACATAATTTTTTTGTAAAAAGAAAAAGAAAAGACAAATCTACACAACCTTTAAGGTTTTAATTCTTGGTATAAACACAACAACACATGGAAGGAACGTACCTAGAGAAAGTAAATACAGGGCAAAACTTGAGAGAGAGAGAGAGAGAACAAAACAGCAACAAATCCAGCCGGTTGATTGACATTGAAAGATGGTTAGAATTGGAACTCATCACAGCCCACGAATTCACTGCAAAAGATGAGGTATATATTATATATTGATCTCTCTAGTTAACATTGAGAGTGAGTTTTCCAAAACGCATAGACCTATTCACAAGCATTGTAATTTCTATGTTTATGAATTATGTACCAGTGGGAAAAAGAGGCTCAAGCTAAGCGAGTTGGCCTATGGGCTTCATTGAATCCTGAGAAGCCATGGGAATGGAGAAAGGACAAACGTGAAGGTAGATGACATTTTCCAAATAGGAAATAAAGAGTGACCAATAATTATCTTATATAATCAGACATATGCATCCTCCCTCTATCAATGTATGAACCGTGCAATCAAGTGGGATTCACATGTGAAAGGGAGGATGTTTATTTATCTCTGATGCCAAGATACTTCATGTGGGTGACTGCTTTTAACCATATGAGGCAAGAAGGCAAAACCAATGTCATATAATCAAGATGCACTTCCAAGACCAGGGGTTGGTAGCAACTTGACACCGATACAAAAAGCATCTGTCCTCATTTTTATGCACCAATCATTTGTAACATTATTTACTTAAAAATCTTAGTAAAGGCTGTTGTAACTTATATTTGAATCAAACACCCAAGTGAGAGGTGGGTTGTAACTTGTAAGTTATATTACATGATCAAAATAAATCAAATGTTCATTGTGCAAAATAGAGTATGTATGCTAGTATGCTGTACAGTATTCGAGGCTTGTTATTTAAGCAAATTCTTCTTGAATCCAATGAAAATTTATACAATTTAAGATCATTCACAATAACAACTCAACAAACCAAGTGACACATTTGGAATCAACAAAGAAAGAACAAGCCTAGCAGTTACAGCCTCATCAACTGTAACATCGCGACAAAATACCATGAGTGATGAGAACATAAATTTTTGTAAAAAGAAAAGGAAAGAAAAATCTGCTCAACCTTTAACTCTTGGTATAAATGCAATACATGGATGCAATGTACCTAGAGAAAGTAAATACAGAAGAGAATTGGCAAAACTAAAATAATAGAGAAAGAAAGAGAACTAAAGAACAACAAATCCAGCCCATATATTGTCATTGAAACAAAGTTAGAGTTGGAACTCATCACAGCCCATGAATTCACTGCAGAAGACAGGGTATATATATTACATAATAATTGTGCACAATTGATCATTTATAAGTCCTTCCTTTTCATTTCCCTGTTTCTAAGCAAAATGGATGTAAAATTGAAAAGCCAACCTTTAGAGACTAGAACCCTAATTGTCCTCCCAAGTCCCAAACATTGTCCCTCAATTAGTAATGCAATACGTTGCTGGATATGCTTTCCTTTAGATATAAGTGGCTTTTATATAAATTGCAGCATGCTTTAAAATCTTGTTCATATCTCTTGTCATTATTATGAGCAAAGAAAAAGTCCAGCCTTTATGTTTCTTACAGAATTTTATTTTTTATTTTTGCAATAGCTCAAATGGCAGTTTTGTGCAAATAAAAGTCATAATTAGCTCAATATCACTATATGTGTGTGTGTGTATTAAAAGCACACGGATCATGCAGGAATTTAACAAGATTATAGAGTAGCGATAATATTGTTTGATAATGAATATAAAGTTTAATAGCTTGAAGAGTTGAAGTTGGCCCTTGCATAAAAAGAAACAGTAGATATAGCAGAACAAAATATCCAGAGATACATGATGAGGGCAAAATATTTAAGGACGTCAATTAAAGAGGTGAGAAAAATGAATGAAGCTTTCTCAAGTAGTAGATAATCACAACTGTATAAACAGCTTGAAGTTGGGTAATAACTAATAAGTCAGCGTGAAACAGAATGAAACTAGAGTTAAGAAATAAGGTGTTTTCAATGAACAAATAGGAATGCTAGAAGTAGAACGTAATACCCCAATTTTGTTTTATGATCATCACTGTACACTGTCATTATTAATAGAGAGTTAGGGTACTATATGTGTGTTCACAGTAAGATGGGAGTAGACAATTTTGCGGTGCTATAAAATAGGTGAGAAAATTAAAGTTTTAGTGCATACAATTTAGTGCGCTAGTTAAAATAATAAGTAAATAAAAAAAAGAGGAAGATGTTTTATGGGCTTCTTGGAGACAAAAGAGATAAGTTCTAGTGGGTTTTAAACTCCAGTCCACTACCCCACCAAGCTCACATCTCTGATCCGTTAAATAAAGGGTAGAGGAAGAGATAAATTAGGGTTTTCATAAGAAGGGTTTCATCACTACAGAGGCTAGGTGGTGTATTTTTCCTTGGTATTTAGAAGAAATACAATTGAAGAGGTAACTAATTGTTCCAGGTATGATTTTCTCACTGTTAGAAATAAATAATTAAAGGTTTATAATTTTATAATGGAAATGTTAGTGGCGTGTAGATTGTTAAAAGAGGTATTTTCCTAGAATATGATTTACAATATAATGTTAAGCTACCTATAATTGGGATGAAAATGGCCAAATACCATCCTTTTATAAAATTTGTAGCAAAAAAACACTGTTTCGGAACTAAACGGGGATCTACCACTTTTCTAGTACTCGAGTTCACTAAACTCGAGCTCCCTATTTTCTATTCCACCGTGGCACAAGCTGACATGGCATTTGGGCATTTAAAAATGCCACTTTGTACTCGAGTTTCCTAGGCTCGAGTACTGTATTAGTGTGGTACCTGAGTCCACTAAACTCGAGTATCAATCTGTATTGGCCCAATTTGATCATGCCCATTGATACTAGAGTCCATGAAACTCGATTATTGTATTAAAAATAGAAAGTAGACATTTTTTCAAAAAAAATCAAGAGAGTTATTATCGTTTAAATATGGCCCTCCGAGTTACCCGAAATTCGAATTCCAATTATGTGCCGATAAAAGGGCGTAAAAATGGAAATCTAACGTTTTGTTCACGAATTCGTCTTCGAAATTTTTTTCCTCTATTGTGAGATCAATGATCTCAAAATCAAATTTTGGGTAAAAAATACGTTGGTGGCAAGTTATTCACAAGCCTTAATCGCTTTGAAAATGCGTTGAAAAGTGACCTTCGGTCACTGTTTTGACAATAACATTTGAACGGTAAGGAATTCTTAGATGTGAGCAAATGTTTTAGAAAATAGACATTCTGAGCTTAAAATTGAACACAAATTTTGAATTTTTCCAATAAAAATCAAGAGAGATATTGTCGTTTGAATATGGCCCTTAAAGTTACCCGAAAATCAGATTCCAATTATGTGCCGATAAAAGGGCGTAAAAATGGAAATCTAATGTTTTGTTCATGAATTCGCCTTTGAA
This sequence comes from Quercus ilex subsp. ballota, assembly GCA_032727855.1. NCBI lineage: Eukaryota > Viridiplantae > Streptophyta > Magnoliopsida > Fagales > Fagaceae > Quercus > Quercus ilex. Next base: position 70,233,508 of record CM064915.1, read on the forward strand.
ATATTTTTCCTATATCGTGAGATCAATGATCTCAAAATCAAATTTTGGTTAAAAAATATGTTGGTGGCAAGTTATTCACAGGCCTTAATCGCTTTGAAAATGTGTTGAAAAGTGACATTCGGTCACCGTTTTGACAATAACTTTTGAACGGTAAGGAATTCTTAGACGTGGTCTTAATGTTTTAGAAAGTAGATATTCTGAATTTGAATTTGAACACAAATTTTGAATTTTTTCAATAAAAATCAAGAGAGTTATTTGAATATGGCCCTTAGAGTTACCCGAAATTCGGATTCCAATTATGTGCCGATAAAAGGGCGTAAAAATGGAAATCTAATGTTTTGTTCACGAATTCGTCTTTGAAATATTTTTCCTATATCGTGAGATCAACGATCTCAAAATTGAATTTTGGTTAAAAAATATGTTGGTGGCAAGTTATTCACAAGCCTTAATCGCTTTGAAAATGTGTTGAAAAGTGACATTCGGTCACCGTTTTGACAATAACTTTTGAACGGTAAGAAATTCTTAGACGTGGTCTTAATGTTTTAGAAAGTAGACATTCTGAGCTTGAATTTGAACATAAATTTTGAATTCTTTCAACAAAAATCAAGAGAGTTATTTGAATATGGCCCTTAGAGTTACCCGAAATTCGGATTCCAATTATGTGCCGATAAAAGGTCGTAAAAATGGAAATCTAACGTTTTGTTCACAAATTTGTCTTTGAAATATTTTCCCTATATCGTGAGATCAATGGTCTCAAAATCAAATTTTGGGTAAAAAATACGTTGGTGGCAAGTTATTCACAAGCCTTAATCGCCTTGATAATGTGTTGAAAAGTGACATTCGGTCACCGTTTTGACAATAACTTTTGAACGGTAAGGAATTCTTAGAAGTGGGCTGAATGTTTTAGAACGTAGACATTCTGAGCTTGAATTTGAACATAAATTTTGAATTTTTTCAATAAAAATTAAGAGAGTTATTGTTGTTTGAATATGGCCCTCCAAGTTACCCGAAATTCGGATTCCAATTATGTGCCGATAAAAGGGCGTAAAAATGGAAATCTAACGTTTTGTTCACGAATTCGCCTTTGAAATATTTTCCCCATATCATGAGATCAATGGTCTCAAAATCAAATTTTGGGTAAAAAATACGTTGGTGGTAAGTTATTCACAAGCCTTAATCGCTTTCAAAATGTGTTGAAAAGTGACATTCGGTCATCGTTTTGACAATAACATTTGGACGGAAAGGAATTCTTAGACGTGGGCTGAATGTGTTAGAACGTAGACATTCTGAGCTTGAATTTGAACGCAAAATTTGAATTTTTTCAATAAAAGTCAAGAGAGTTATTGTCATTTGAATATGGTCCTCCGAGTTACCCAAAATTCGGATTCCAATTATGTGCCGATAAAAGGTCGTAAAAATGGAAATCTAACGTTTTGTTCACAAATTCGTCTTTGAAATATTTTCTCTATATCGTGAGATCAATGGTCTCAAAATCAAATTTTGGGTAAAAAATACGTTGGTGGCAAGTTATTCACAAGCCTTAATCGCCTTGATAATGTGTTGAAAAGTGACATTCGGTCACCGTTTTGACAATAACTTTTGAACGGTAAGGAATTATTAGATGTGGGCTTAATTTTTTAGAAAATAGACATTCTGAGCTTGAAATTGAACACAAATTTTGCATTTTTTCAATAAAACTCAAGAGAGTTATGGTTGGTTGAATATGGCCCTCCGAGTTACCCGAAATTCGGATTCCAATTTTGTGCCGATAAAAGGGCGTAAAAATGGAAATCTAACGTTTTCTTCACGAATTCGTCTTTGAAATATTTTTCCAATATCGTGAGATCAATGATCTCAAAATCAAATTTTGTGTAAAAAATACGTTGGTGACAATAACTTGAATTTGAAAATAAATTTTGTATTTTATCAATAAAAATCAAGAGAGTTATTGTCGTTTAAATATGGCCCACAGTGTTACACGAAATTTGGATTCCAATTATGTGCCGATAAAAGGTCATAAAAATGGAAATATAACGTTTTGCTCACGAATTCGTATTTGAAATATTTTTCCTATATCGTGAGATCAATGATCTCAAAATAATATTTTGGGTAAAAAATACGTTGGTGGCAAGTTATTCACAAGCCTTTATTGCTTTGAAAATGTGTTGAAAAGTGACCTTCGGTCACCGTTTTGACAATAACTTTTGAACGGTAAGGAATTCTTAGACATGGGCTTAATGTTTTAGAAAGTAGACATTTTGAGCTAGAATTTAAAAATAAATTTTGTATTCTATCAATAAAAATTAAGAGTGTTATTGTCGTTTGAATATGGCCCTTAGAGTTACACGAAATTCGGATTCCAATTATGTGCCGATAAAATGTCATAAAAATAGAAATATAACATTTTGCTCACAAATTCGTCTTTGAAACATTTTTCCTATATTGTGAGATCAATGATCTCAAAATCAAATTTTGGGTAAAAAATACGTTGGTGGAAAGTTATTCACAAGCCTTAATCGCTTTGATAATGTGTTGAAAAGTGACCTTCGGTCACCGTTTTGATAATAACTTTTGAATGGTAAGGAATTCTTAGATGTGGGCTTAATTTTTTAGAAAATAGACATTCTAAGCTTGAATTTGAAATAAATTTTGTATTTTATCAATAAAAATCAAGAGAGTCATTGTCGTTTGAATATGGCCCACAGTGTTATTCGAAATTTGGATTCCAATTATGTGCCGATAAAAGGTCATAAAAATGGAAATATAACGTTTTGCTCACGAATTCGTAATTGAAATATTTTTCCTATATCGTGAGATCAATGCTCTGAAAATCAAATTTTGGGTAAAAAATACGTTGGTGGCAAGTTATTCACAAGCCTTAATCGCTTTAAAAATGTGTTGAAAAGTGACCTTCGGTCACCGTTTTGACAATAACTTTTGGACGGAATGGAATTCTTAGACATGGGCTGAATGTTTTAGAATGTGGATATTATGAGCTTGAATTTGAACACAAATTTTGAATTTTTTCAATAAAAATCAAGAGAGTTATTGTCGTTTGAATATGGCCCTCCGAGTTACCAGAAATTTGGATTCCAATTATGTGCCGATAAAACGGCGTAAAAATGGAAATCTAACGTTTTGTTCACGAATTCGTCTTTGAAATATTTTTCGAATATCGTAAGATCAATGATCTCAAAATCAAATTTTGGGTAAAAAATATGTTGGTGACAAGTTATTCACAAGCCTTAATCGCTTTGAAAAAGTGTTGAAAAGTGACCATCAGTCACCGTTTTGACAAGAACTTTTGAACGGTAAGGAATTCTTAGACATGGGCTTAATGTTTTAGAAATTAGACATTTTGAGATAGAATTTGAAAATAATAATTGTATTTTATCAATAAAAATTAAGAGAGTTATTGTCGTTTGAATATGGCCCTTAGAGTTACACGAAATTCGGATTCCAATTATGTGCCGATAAAAGGTCATAAAAATGGAAATATAATGTTTTGCTCACGAATTCGTCTTTGAAATATTTTTCCTATATCGTGAGATCAATGATCTCAAAATCAAATTTTGGGTAAAAAATACGTTGGTGGCAAGTTATTCACAAGCCTTAATCGCTTTAAAAATGTGTTGAGAAGTGACCGTTGGTCACCATTTTGACAATAACTTTTGAACAGTAAGGAATTCATAGATGTGGGCTTAATGTTTTAGAAAGTAGACATTTCGAGCTTGAATTTGAAAATAAATTTTGAATTTTATAAATAAAAACCAAGAGAGTTATTGTCGTTTGAATATGGCCCTTAGAGTTACCCGAAATTCGGATTCCAATTATGTGCCGATAAAAGGGCGTAAAAATGGAAATCTAACGTTTTGTTCACGAATTTGTCTTCGAAATATTTTTCTTATATCATGAGATCAATGATATCAAAATCAATTTTTGGGTAAAAAATACGTTGGTGACAAGTTATTCACAAGCTTTATTCGCTTTGAAAATGTGTTGAAAAGCGACATTCGGTCACCGTTTTGACAGTAATTTTTGAACGATAAGGAATTCTTAGATGTGGGCTTAATGTTTTAGAAAGTGGACATTTTGAGCTTGAATTTCAAAATAAATTTTGAATTTTATAAATAAAAACCAAGTGAGTTATTGTCGTTTGAATATGGCCCTTAGAGTTACCCGAAATTCGGATTCCAATTATGTGCCTATAAAAGGGCGTAAAAATGGAAATCAAATGTTTTGTTCACGAATTCGTCTTTGAACTATTTTTCCTATATAGTGACATCAATGATCTGAAAAACAAATTTTGGGTAAAAAATACGTATGTGGCAAGTTATTCGTAAGCCTTAATCGCTTTAAAAATGTGTTGAAAAGTGACCTCCGGTCACCGTTTTGACAATAACTTTTGGACGGAAAGGAATTCTTGGACGTGGGTTGAAAATTTTAGAACGGGGACATTATGAGCTTGAATTCGAACACAAATTTTGAATTTTTTCAATAAAAATCAAAAGAGTTATTGTCGTTTGAATATGGCGCGCCGAGTTACTCGAAATTCGGATTCCAATTACTTGCCGATAAAAGGGCGTAAAAATGGAAATCTAACATTTTGTTCACAAATTCGTCTTTGAAATATTTTCCCTATATCATGAGGTCAATGGTCTCAAAATCAAATTTTGTGTAAAAAGTACGTTGGTTGCAAGTTATTCAGAAGCCTTAATCGCTTTGATAATGTGTTGAAAAGTGACCTTTGGTCACCGTTTTGACAATAACTTTTGAATGGTAAGGAAGTCTTAGATGCGGGCTTAATTTTTTAGAAAATAGACATTCTGAGCTTGAAATTGAAAACAAATTTTGCATTTTTTCAATTAAATTCAAGAGAGTTATGGTTGGTTGAATATGGCCCTCCGAGTTACCTGAAATTCGGATTCCAATTTTGTGTCAATAAAAGGGCGTAAAAATGGAAATCTAACGTTTTGTTCACGAATTCGTATTTCAAATATTTTCCCTATATCATGAGATCAATGGTTTCAAAATCAAATTTTGGGTAAAAAATACGTTGGTGGCAAGTTATTCACAAGCCTTAATCGCTTTGATAATGTGTTGAAAACTGACCTTCGGTCACAGTTTTGACAATAACTTTTGCATGGTAAGGAATTCTTAGATGTGGGCTGAATTTTTTAGAAAATAGACATTCTGAGCTTGAAATTGAACACAAATTTTGCATTTTTTCAGTAAAAATCAAGAGAGTTATTGTTGGTTAAATATGGCCCTCCGAGTTACCTGAAATTCGGCTTCCAATTATCTGCCGATAAAAGGGCGTAAAAATGGAAATCTAACGTTTTGTTCACGAATTCGTCTTTGAAATATTTTTCCAATATCGTAAGATCAATGATCACAAAATCAAATTTTGGGTAAAAAATACGTTGGTGACAATAACTTTTGACAATAACTTTTGAACGGCAAGGAATTCTAGACGAAGACTTAATGTTTTAGAAAGTTGACATTTTGAGCTTGAATTTGAAATTAAATTTTGAATTTTACCAATAAAAATCAAGAGAGTTATTGTCGTTTAAATATGGGCCTCGGGGCTACCCGAAATTCGGATTCCAATTATGTGCCGATAAAAGGGCGTAAAAATGGAAATCTAACGTTTTGTTCACGAATTCGTCTTTGAAATATTTTCCCTATATCATGAGGTGAGTGCTCTCAAAATCAAATTTTGGGTAAAAAATACGTTGGTGGCAAGTTATTCAGAAGCCTTAATCGGTTTGATAATGTGTTGAAAAGTGACCTTCGGTCACCGTTTTGACGATAACTTTTGAATGGTAAGGAATTCTTAGATGTGGGCTTAGTTTTTTAGAAAATAGACATTCTGAGCTTGAAATTGAACACAAATTTTGCATTTTTTCAATAAAAATCAAGAGGGTTATTGTTGGTTGAATATGGCCCCCCGAGTTATCCGAAATACGGAGTCCAATTATGTGCCGGTAAAAGGGCGTAAAAATGGA